>OY728142.1:339616994-340241994 GCA_963277665.1 Viscum album | reverse complement strand
ACACCACGTACCCTTTTCCTAATTCTGGAAAAACCATGATTGGTGCTGATGTAAAGTGACTCTTAAGCTATTCAAAATATTTCTAAAACTGCTTATTCCATTGAAATAGAACATTATTCCTTGTTAAAGCTGTCATTGGTGAGGCCAATAATGAGAAATCATGAAAAAATGTCAATAATAGCAAACTATACCAAGGAAGCTACGTATTTTGAAAACATTCTTTAGCAGTTGACATAAAGTAACAACCTCAATATTTTCTGGATCTACTGAAACACCCTTCTTAGAAATAACATGGTCTAGTAAAAAAACCTCTTGTATCCAAAAATCATACTTTGACAATTTGAAATATAATTGATGATCTCTCAAGATCCCCAACACTATCGCCAAGTTTTTCTCATGCGCCACCCTTGTCTTGGAATATACTAATATATCATCAATAAATACCACCATAAAAGAATCCAGATATCTCTGAAATATCCAATTCATCAATTCCATAAAAACCGATGGTGCATTCGTCAGACCAAAGGGCATAACCACATACTCGTAATGACCATATCTACTTCTGAAGGATATTTTCAGAATATCTTCATTCTACACTCGTAATTGATGATATCCTGACCTCAAGTTAATCTTGGAGAACCACTAAGATCCCATCAAATGATCAAACATTCCATGAATGCATGGGAGTGGATATTTATTCTTGATCGTAACTTGGTTTAGTCTACGATAATCAACACACAACCATAGAGTTTCATCTGCCTTTATAAAAAATAACACTGGTGTTACCCATAGAGACGTTCTAGGCCAGATGAACCCTTTGTTTTCTAACTCCTCCAACCGTACTTTCAAATTCTTCAATTCTATTGGTTCTATCTGGTAAGATGGAATTGAGATAAGACTAGTCCTCAGAAGGAGATAAATTGTAAACTTGAATTCTCTCATGGGTGGAAACCTTGATAATTCTTTAGAAAAGACATCCAGAAATTAATCAAGAACCGCTAAAAAAATGATATGCTAGAATCCTTCCATTGATGTCAATGAAAACACCACTAAATAATATGAGATTGTGCCAACATCAGGTTCTAACAAACCTGTTTCATCCAGCTTTTCATTCTTCTCTCCTCTAAAGAGATGTTCGACACCATCATCCATCGTGAAACTAACCGTTCATGCATAACATTCGATGTGGACCTTAAACCTTACCAACCAATCCATTCCTAGTATTATATCATAAGCATCAATCTCAAGCACCAATAAATCCCACATCAACTCAATCCCATCCACAAATATATATCATGCTCTACATAAGAAGGCTCGACACTCTCTTTGACCTAGATGAGTTTGAAGTTTTAAAATCGAAGGAATCATTTCAAGACTTAAAACCATAAAAATAATAGCACGAGAAATAATAAAAGAATGTGAAGAACCCATATCGAATAATGCTTTCATCAAGGTAGAATTTATAAGAATCATACCTCACACCATGAATGGTCCCGACTGATCATCCATCACAACCTTCTCAACTTCAAACAAATGCTTTCTTGCCACACTCTGCTCTTTATTTCCCTGCTGAGGAGTCGTGGTATTCTTTGAATCACCATGAATAAATTTACTCTATTGGTGAGGGGTATTCTGCTGCCCCCATCCTATCGAGGAATATGACGCTTGTGACCCCTGAGGAGTGTCATGAACACCCGAAATTAGATCATTATGATATTAATGTTAAATATTCCCCATCTGCTTACAATTATGACATGATCGAGGTTGTGTTGTACAATCTCACTTGATGTGGCCCGAAAAGCCACACTGAAAACATCCCGAATTACTTTGAGGCTTCGAAGGAAGATTCACCGATCATGTCGTTGGGTTCTAATACAGACTTCAACCATGGAAATAAGTGTCCCTCTTCTACTTGATCCCAACATTAGAGTTCCCACTATTACCCATGGGTACCAATAACTTCCCCCACCTATAGCCCCGAAGATATCCCATTAATCTACTATTTCTATATTCACCATTTTCATGTAATCACTTATACATAACACCACTATTTTAGAATTAATTTACTATGTCAACCCAAATTAAAAAATATGCACCTTCAACGATGTACTAACCGCCACCTCAGGTGTAAACCGCACTAAGTTTATAAACTTAGCCGCATATTCTGTTACCAAGAGGGTCTATTATTTTAAATGAAAGAAATCCATTATGCGCTGAATTCTGAACGTATGTGGGTAGAATTATTTGTTAAAAAATGCCTCAAAACCCTCCCATGTCATCCCTTGGTCTGTTCCAGCTTGGTCTGCCAACTCCCACCACTGAAGGGTAAGATATTCCAACATGTAAGTTGCTAGATTCACTTTCAGCTCCACCTATGTTCCTAAGAATTCAAATATCCTATTAATTTTGTTCAACCATGCCTATGCCTTTTCCGGTTTAGAATCACCCCTAAAGATGAGTGGATTCTACTTATGAAACTAAACCACATGATCTATATGTTTTGTATCATCCAATTTATTTACACTTTCCATAGCTTGGAAATCTTGAACTATACTCTACACTATCTTATGGTTCACCTGGGGCTTAGGTGCAACCAAATTTTCAGAATCCTCCTTCGGTTGGTCTCTACAATTCCTACCTGGTTCCATTTATATCAATACAAAAATAACCATAAGTCTCACTCCCTTAGCAAGAAAATGCTTACAATTTCAAATTAAATTACATTGCAACTATCACAACCAGGCTTTCCATAAGTTCACATTTCCCATGTTACACCATTTTTGAAAAATTCACCATGTTTTGAAAATTGGCCAATTTTCAAAATACCACAACCATCCAAATTTCAAATCCTCACATTTGAAAATAATTTCCAGATTTTTCACCAGTCCATATATTCATATCACAACATAAATCATTATGCCCAATGAAATATGCAATCCTAGTTGGAATTCATTTCTACATGCATGCCATGCTCATATCATTCACTACACCCATGAAAATGATATCACACTCTTATAAGTGTCTCAAAAACACTTATGTACCTAACTCCTTGGTAAATTGAAGTTCAACATAAAAGAGTTAGCTACGTCCTTTTATGCTATACATTTTAAGTTCCGAAAATTCCACTCCTTACTACCATCCCAACTCAAGCAATAAATCAAGAATGAATGCCATCATCAAGAATGAAAATCGGTGTCAAGACCGACAAACTGGAAAGTCAAGGACCGAACAAACTGATACCACTTGTAACATCCCACCCCTTCCTCATCGGCTTGAGAAGGTGGTGAGATGCTACTTGGCCTTAGGGGACATTCCCAAGGCGTCAAAGGCTGGAAATAAATGCTGAGGGATTCAAGAACAATTGGGGAACTATTTTACCTTAGAATAAACCAACCAACCAAACAAGGTATAAAAAACCATAACTACATGATGCATGTCAACAAAGTACACCCCAAACAACATCTTACCAAAAAACAACCAAACTATTCCATAATAATTCTCATAAACCAACACAACAATCCACAAAAATCCCAATATCAGAGTACAATGAGGACAACTCAATGACAAAAACCAAAGGAAACCATGACACGCTCCATGGATCCACACCAAGTTCCATGCTCCAAGTACCAAAATACTGCCCAAGCATCATGATGAACTGCTTGCAAAATGAGATGTTTTACCCTTACCTGTGTCCTGAAAAAAGACATCTGTAAAAGAACCAAAGTTCCAAATCAGGGGATGATTACAAATACTTAGTATGTTTTCCACAAATGAATTCCCTACACATGCCACTAAGATATAACCGCTAGCACATTTATATAAAATAGTTTATATAAAACATCAAATAGTGAAACAATTTTCCAATAAGCCAAATATACCCTTACCAAGCCATTTTCCACCCAAATCCACACAATATGAGGGAAAGACAAACAAAAATGCCATAATATGTTTACCCTCACATATTAGCAAAACAATTTTCACCTTGTATAACCACACACAAACAAATAATAACTACAGAGTCTCACATATCCAACCCAAAAACCAATCACGATGACACTTCCCGTCCAATCCCATTTACTCCTTTCTCAATCTAGTGGTACTTCACACCCACTTATCCTTGATGGTGGTACTTCTATCCACTATCCACCCCATTTTTAGAGTAGTAATTCCAACCCACTTCTCATCATTCCAACACATTCATAAAATTTCTAAGCTAATAAACAAGCATATACACCCACTAAAGCCACACTAATATGAAAACAACTACTTCACAAACAAACAATCCCTTAAGCCATTAACCATTCCAATTAATATTTAAATAAAACACCATTTTTATTGAAACCCATTTTTACAAAACATTTCCATAAACCAAACCAAGAAACCCATTTTAAAAACAACATTTTAAAATTCAACAACCAAGAACATTTCACTACAATAACCCATTTTCCCCAAAACCCAAAAATCATCACAAAATGAATGTAAATCAAGCACCAAACATCATATTCATAATAAATCTCAAGAAAAATAAATTAATTTAAAGCAATACTTCCAGTTATAGAAAAATGGAGTCGAGAGAGAAGCCACCTACCTTAGGGTTTCGGTGAAATCGACCAACTCACAACCGCACCACAATCCAAGTGAAATCTCCACCAAAATCACCTTAGATACCTTTAACTAACATCAACAAGACCCAATCTCATCATTTTAGGAAACAAAAACCCTAGATTTAAATGCAATATAAGTATATATAGAAAATTGAGAGAGATAAATATGCAGATCTAAGGTAAACCAAGAAAGAACCAAGAGAGAAGACTTGTCGGAAGATAATCACCTTCACCTCACCTTGAAAACCCTTAGATTCACTTCTAAAATGAGTGAGAGAGCCCCTAAAACCCTTGATAAAAAAAATACTAATTTGGGTTTGTATGGGAGAATAGATAAAGAGTTTAGGGAAAATCCTGAGTGGTCTCAGATTTAAAAATACAAATTTTAATGCCGCACATGGTTAGCTCGCATGGTTAAACAAACTGTGCACTAACCATGATTCTACTACTATCTTGAAGGGAACCCCACACAATCTCCTCACATAGTTAGACAAAAAATGTGAAAACCATGTGAATAAAAATATCCCAAGTTTCATAGTTACCTAGGTTTGTTGCACGGTTTACCCTAACCTTGCTTAAACCGTGCTCCCTTAAAAAAACTGCAAAACCATTCCAAAACCTTCCCAAACATTACCCAACCATTTTTACAACATAAAAAGACATAAATAAGGGTCACATAACTCAAAAATAGGGTAATAAAACTACTAATATAAAATTCTATCTTTTTATTACATAACTTTTTATTACATTGTACAAACAAATGATCTTTTAAAGTTTAGTTTCTTGGAAATAAGGTAATAATACATGAAAATGTAAAAAATTATTCTAATACACTTGAAATGATTTTTAAAAGGTTAATACTAAGTAAATTTACTGTATCTCATATACTAGGGACATACATCAAAGGAAATGGTGAGCATAAGGCCTAGTAAGGGAAAGGAAGGGAAACAATTTACAAGTGATCTTGAGGAATATCAATAAGAACATAAGGAATATCATTATGGAATGAGAAAGGGAACATGAAGAATATCATAATAAAAAAACATTAATAATAAAATTAAAATGTGCCTACAACATTTAAATTATACATTCTTAATCATATCACCATGGTTTGTCACCGAGGTTTCATAAAAATTACCAAGGTTATTCACTAAGGTATCGTAAAATATGTCATCTATAGAGATTAATTTTTTTACCCAATACATTAGAGTACTATCAGGATGAACCCTTAATATGTATTAATTAATTTTGTATAAATATATCATAATAAAATATTTCATAAATAACCCATGGATAATAAAATAAATGAATTTCATATCAAAATCACGGTGTTTTTAAAAAGTTATTAAAGACAAGTTTATTATGTCATTTTTAACCCATAGAAAGGGAATGTAGGTTAATGTTTGTTAAATTCTTGAATAAATTATTTTTAAATCTAGTTTAATAAACCTATAAAATAAATAGGCTTGGGTATTCAAAAAAAAGAAAATAAAAGATAGTTTCTTCAAGAGAAGAGAGAAATTTTGAGAAGTAAATTCGGCAGAATAATGGGTATAAAATGTGGTTTTAAAAAATGGTAAAAAGAGATAGGAAAAGGGTATAAAATTGATAAAACATAACTTGGAAGTAATGGTATGAATAAAATGGTAATAAAAGAGATCAATCACAATGATTATAAGACATATACAAAAAGAGGTTCTTGAATCGAAGAGAAAAGATGGATAATTCTCTTACCTTGAAGAGTTGTTCCTAAAACTTGAGAATTGGGATCTTGGGGGATTGAGGACTCCTTGGGATGAATAATTGGGATGTAAAACTACTGAATATTTATGTAGGATTAATTTTGAGTGAATTAAATGGATAAATGGGTGGGTATTTATTGAAAAAGTGGAGGATTTGTTTATTAATTTCCAAATATAGGCCTTATGAACCTAGGTTGTGGAAAATGAAAAACCATGGGCTTGACCATGGTATTTACCCATTGTTTTAGACAATTGGGTTGAATTTTATGTTATTTTAATCCACAAGAGTATATTTTTTTATATTACTTCTTTTTTCATGGAAAAGTAAAGTTTCTACAAAAATAATGTTTTTAATGTTAAATTTTCCATTTTAGACTTTGGAATGAAAATTATAGGGTTGTAAATTGATTAAAATATATTAAAATAATTTATATTAATAAAATAAAATATTTTAGGTCATGTATTGTGGTTAATTAGTTATTAAATCATTATGAAATAATTATTATGTCATTAAACATACTGAAAAACTCAAACTGTATTTTTACTATTCACAAAAAATAAAGTATTTTAGACATTATCATAAATTCACCCTAACCTAATTTTGGAATTCTGATTTAAAAAATGATATTTATTTTATCAGAATAATTATATAAATATGATAATTATAACTTTTAAATATAAAAAATCATATTTATTAAAAATAATAGCAGAATGAAAATGCATAGTAAAATTTTCGACAATTGAAAAAAAATATTTTATCATTTATTTTAAATAAGAGTGTTTTATCATAATATTTCATTAAAATAAGTATTATTCATAATATATTAGTTTATTATAAATATTTATATATTTTCCATAAAGTGAAATTTCTATCCAGAAAATCAATTTATCAAATTCCATCTCAATTTTATTAAGCAAAACTATTCTTAAAATGGAATTGATGGAACAAAAATTTTATTTATACAATGAAATTAAACATTAAGTAACTAGGGAATAAACAGATAAAACATTATAACACCTTAATATTACCTAAGGTTAAGGTTTATGATGTTGATATATTCATGGGGCGACTCGGCTAATATCCCCCAAGTGGTAATTTCCACTAACTTGAACTTCTCCCGTAGACGATTTCATTCTAGCTTCACTTGTTGAAGCTTGGCTTGAGCTTGGTCAAGATTGAACCCCATTGATGCTACCACCCTCCTAATATCCAACAAATGGGATTCATATGGAAGTAATCTACTAGTTTAGGCCATCAATTCTTATTTCTATGTTAATTATTCTTTATCATTTCTATTTATAAACACAAATTATATCGTAAAAACATTATTACCAAGGGTATAGTTTCTGATGATCATATTGACCAATGGTCATATAATGGTCATATATAAATGGTCAAATTTCCCTTTATATTCACTTCATTATTAAAGAGATACAATTTTGTTGGGTATAATATAATATAACACACATTTTCAGGAAATATTTATCATTAAAAAAGTCTGGGTTGTTACATTCTTCCTCTATTAAGAAATTTCATCCTCAAAATTTTCAAATCATTCTCTTAGTTGAGAAAATATGTGGGTACTTCTATCTCATTGAATTATCTGGTTCCCACATCACTTCTTAATATATATGGTTCCTCCACAACACTTTGAAGAGGCATGTAGTCTTGTTGTGTAGAACCTTGTCTATATGGTCCAAGATCTCCACCAGCTACTTCTTATAAGATAGGTCATGTTCCAGTTGTACCACCTCTGAATTAAGTATATGTTAATGGTCAAGTATGTACTTTCTCAAGAGAGATACATGAAATGAATCATGAACTTGAACAAGATTTGGTGGAAGTGATAGTCGATAGTCCATTACTCTTATGCGATCAATGATTTCATAGGGGACAATATACCTGGAGCTAAGATTCAATTTCTTCACAAACAACATGAATCTATTACATGGTGAAATTATATGGAATAATTTTTCACCAACATTAAACTCCAAGTCTCTTCGACGGTTGTCATCATAGCTCTTCTACTGACTCTAATAAGCTTTTATGTGTTGTTGTATGGAACAAACCTTTTCTATAATCTCTTGCACAAGATCAATCCAAATAAGATTTCTATCACCAAATTCATCCCAAAAAGTAGTATTTCTACATTGCTTCCCATATAGAGATTTATATGGTGCCATTTGAATACTCAAATGGAAGATGTTGTTGCTTGAGAACTCAACTAATGGGATATTTTTATCCCATCCACCTTTAAATTCCATTGAGCATGCTCTCAGAATGTCCTCGAGTTTATAAATAGTCCTTTCAGACTGGCCATCAGTTTGGAGGTGATAGGCCGTATTGAAATTCAATTTAGTATTCAAAGCATTTTGAATAATTCTCCAAAATTTTGATGTGAATCTTGGATCATGATAAAAAATTATAGAAAGTGGTACCCCATGCAACCTCACCACTTACTTTATGTAAATCTTGGCAAGTTGGTCAAGAGATAAATCTTCCAAAATAGCAATGAAGTGGGTAGTCTTGGTGAGATGATCCACTATAACTCATATCACATTGTTTCATTTGGATGTCCTCGAGAGACCAGTGAAAAATACCATAGTGATATTGTCCCATTTCCATGTTGGTATAGGAAGTGGTTATAATACCCCTTTAGGAAGTTGTCTCTCTACCTTCATTTGTTGACACACAAAGAACCTTGTAGTATAGTCACCAATCTCCCTTTTTTATTTTATCTCACCAATAATGATCACAAAGGTCCCTATACATTTTAGTGCTTCCATGATGTCTAGATAATGTAGAGCTATGAGCTTCATCCATCAGCTCCTTCTTTATTTCCAGAATATATGGAACACATATATAGCCTTGTATGAAATTTCAGTACATATTCGTGATCAATATTGAATTTAGGAAACTTCCCATTCTTTAAAGACTTTATCTTATTTTGTAATAAGGGATCTTCTTTTTGAGATTTCTTGATCTTTTATAATAATGATGGTTGAAAAAATCATTTGGGATAGGGTTGATTATGTCCCTTCCCTTATGATTCCCATGTCTAGTTTTACTAGGTCTTTGGTCAAAGGATCTCCTTTAATCCTAATCATTTATATAATAATAGGGTCTTTCCTACTTAATGCATTAGGGACTTTGTTTTCTCTTCTGAGGAGATAATGAATTGAATAGTCATATACTTTAAGAAGTTTCAACCATCTCATCCGTCTCATGTTCAATTACTTTTGTGTGAAAATATACTTCAAAGTTTGGTGGTCTGTGTATTAACACATCTCTCTCCATAAATATAGTGCCGTCGTATTTTCTAAGAAAAAAATATCTGAAGATATATCTAGTTCATGCATAGGATAATTATTCTCATGAGGCTTAAACTGTCGAGATGCATAAACAATCACCTTGTCATTTTTCATGATGATGCACCCAATAAATTTTAGAGATGCATCACTAAAAATGAAAAATCCTTCTCCAATAGAGGGTAAAGTTAACACAGGTGTAGTAACAAATATTTTATTCATATCTTGGAAACTTTCTTCACACTCTTTTATCTAAATAATCTTAGACCCTTTTTAAGTTAACTTGGTTAGTGGATTATAAATTTGTGATTTTTTTTCAAAAAAATCCTATAATATCCTTCTTAACCAAGGAAACTATGAATATTAGTTACTGTTGTAGGATGAGACCACTCCTCCACAACCTTTGTCTTCACAGGGTCAACTAAGATTCCTTTATTGGTTACAATGTAACCCAAGAAAGAAACTTGTTTTAACCAAAATTCACATTTTCTAAACTTTACAAATAGCCTATATTTCCTTAGACTTCAAAATATAACCCTTGTATGATCCTCATTCTCCTCGTGACTTTTGGAATATATCATAATATAACTAATAAAAACTACCACAAATTTATCAAGGTAGTACTTAAAGACTCTATTAATCAAATCTATAAATATATCTGGTGCATTAGTCAAGATTAAGGTCATAATAAAAAACTCATAATGACCATATCTTGATCAAAAGGTAGATTTTGAAATATATTCTTTCTTCACGCTCAATTGATGATAACCATATTGAAGATCAATCTTGGAGAAGAATTAATCCCCATGAAGCTAGTCAAATAAATCATCAATCCTTCAAATATGATACTTTTTTTTCACTATGATCCTGTTAAGTTCTCTACAATCAATGCATAGTCACATTGATCCATCATTATTCTTCACAAAGAGAACATGTGCTCCCCAAGGAGGCACACTTGGTTAGACAAACCCCTTCTACAAAAGATCTTGGAGTTGTTTATTTAATTCCTCCAACTCCACATTTTTCATTCTATATAGGGTCTTTGATATCAGCTTGGATCCAGAAATGATTTCAATGGAGAACTCTACCTCTCTTTTTGGGGGAGGTCTAGGTAACTACTCAGAAAATACGTCAATGTATTCCTAAATGATGGGGACATTTTCTATTTTTATACTTTCATTTCCTTTTCCATATTCACTTATAATATCTATAATGAAGGATACAAGAGGTTCTTATAGATAAATATTAGGTAGAGATATATATCCTTTGAATATAACTATAGGTTTCCCATTCAAGACTACTAATATTTTCTTACTTTTTCATTTGATCTTAGAATTATACTTTGAGATCCAGTCCATCCCTAATATAGTGTCAAATTCCACCATGGTAGTGACTACAAGATTTATGATGATATCATGCTTTACAAAGTTAATACTAGAGTTTATATACACTTTTGATTCTTGGATAATATCTCCAAAAGTCTTGACTGATAACTATAATTTTATCAGTTTAGGGATTTATTCTATATCATTTAAAAACTTGGAGGAAATAAAGGAATGAATAGAACCATAATCAAGAAAAGTACTTGCTAGATTTGAGAGAACAATGAGAGTACATTCCACCACATCATTTGGAGCATCTACTTCAGCTATCATGATAAAAAAGATTGACCTTACTCTTTTGGATGATGCTAAGTATGATAGTGATTCCCCTCCATTATCTTCTGATTTTGGACAATGGTTGGAAAAGTTACCAAGATGTCTACACTTATAGAATTAGACTTTAGGCTGGGCCTACACCATCTTACCTTTTTTTAGTGTTGATAAGTTGAGGATTTACCTCACTATTCCAGTTTTAAGCAATATGGCCATCTATTCCACACTTGTAACATTTATCACTCTCGAGAAAGCAATTCCCCAAATTCTTTTTTCCACATTTGTTGCATACGAAAAGTTACACTTTCTTTCCTCCTCTTACATGATAAAAGTTACTCCCTAAGATTAGATCCATTGATATATTCTTTTCATTTGATCTATGGAAAAAATGCATATCTCTGAACTCTAGTTCAACCTTCATAGCACTTCTCACTATCTCCTCATATCTTTCATAGTCTCAATTGGCTAGATTCTTCCATAGATGGGGTCTTAGTCCATCAAAGAATCTATCAAACTTTCTATTAGGATCCATTAAAAATATAGAGGTGTAATGATAAAGTCTTTTAAAGTTCATCTCATAGCTTCCCACAAATTAATTTTCCATCTAATTCAATTCTAGAAACTCCTTCTCTATTTTCGTTCACATTAAACAGGGAAAATACTTTTTGAAAAAGGTTCCCATGAACTCTTAACACTCTATAAGATCAATATCAATTCTTGGATTCATGTTTTTAATCAGTTTCTACCACTGATAAACTTCTCCATCTAAGTGGTACACAACCAGGGTTACTTTCTCTTATTCTGAACAAATAAGTACAAAAAAGATCTTTTCTATAGAGCATATCCATTATTCAGTAATAAATGGGTTGGTAGATCCACTGAAATAAGGTGTTAGTTGATGAATAAAGGACTCAATATAATTTTTTCCCTTCAAGGTGAATATGGTATCTCAGCTTGATTCAAGTTATTGTTCATAACTCAAGTTAGATGATTCATCATTCTCATGAAGTTTTCCATTTAGGATTTCATCGGAGGACCGTCAACACATGGTCTGTTATGCTCACCATTTACGCAGTTCCTCATATTTTCTTCCATTTTTTAAAATAAGAATAGCGATAAACATGTTTATTTTAAGAATCTTATAATTATAAAGGAATTTTATGTCTTAAAACATCATGATTAAAATGTTATTCTTTAACAAAAAATATATTTTTTATAAATCCTTCATAATGGTTCATAAAAAGATTTTGATTAACCAAACATATCCCCCAGGAGTGCCAAACCAGGGGTGAAGCAAGACCCATTTTTTTGCACTAGTTCCCATTCGATTCTAGCTCAAAGCAGTGTTTTTGGGTTTTACCCATAGATACATCTGTGCCAGATCCACATCTACTTGTTTGTATCCAGATGGGAATTTATTTGATTAGAAACCACTTACTTAATATTTCACCAAAATAATGGGATGTTTTCCTGTATTTAAAATTTTATCTAGGGTTCTTCCTAAAGTTTTAAAATCCTAATTTCAAAAAATAACCAAACTATCCCTTTATACTAACTATGACATCTCTCATTTTTATTACAAACTTTTTATTACATTATACAAATAGAGGATCTTTTAAAGTTTAGTTTATTGGAAAAAGGTACATAATACATAAAAAATTAAAAATTATTCTAATACACTTGAAATAATTATTTAAAGATTCATCTTAAGTACATTTACTACATCTCATAACCTGGGTACATACATCAAATGAAAGGGTGAACACAAGGCCCAATAAGGGAAAGCAAGGGAAACATTTTACAAGTGATCTTGAGGAATATCAATAAGAACACGAGAAATATAATTATATAATGATAAAGAGAACATGAGGCATATAATAATAAAAAATAAATTAATCATGACATGAAAATGTGGCTACAACATTTAAATGAGACATTCTTAAGTATATCACCAAGGTTTGTCACCGAGGTGTCATAAATATTATCAAGGTTTTTCACCAAGGTATCGTAAAACATGTCATCTATATAGATTAAATTATTTACCCAATGCATTGAAATGATATAAAGGTGATCCCTATATATGTCTTAATTAATGTGATCCACATAGATCATAATTAAACATTTCATAAATAACCTATGGAGAATAATGGGTATAAAATATGGTTTTATAAAATGGTAAAAAGAGATGGTAAAAGGGTCTCACATTGATAAAACATAACTTGGAAGTAATGGTATGAATAAAAGGCTAATAAAATATAGCAAACATAATGATTATAAGACGTATTCAAAAACAGGTTCTTGAATCAAAGAGAAAAGAATGATAATCCCCTCACCTTGAAGAGGAGTTCCTAAAACTTGAGGATTGGGACCTTGAGGGATTGAGGAGTACCTAGGAGGTAAAAATACCAGAGCTTCGTGGAAGATATATTGGGAGTGAAAGGAATTGGAGAAATGGGTGGGTATTTATAAAAATAATATAGGATTTGTTTATTAATTTCCAAATATAGGCCTTAGAAACCTAAGTTGTGGAAAATGAAAAAAACATGGGATTTACCATGGTATTTGTCCATGGTTTTGGAAACTTGGGTCATATTTTAGGTTATTTTAATCTATAAGAGTTTTCCAACATTTTATATTACTTATTTTGGCATGGAAAAGTAAAGTTTCCACAAAATAACGTTTTTTAATGTTAAAGTTTCCATTTTAGACTTTGGAAAGTAAATTATAAGTTTGTAAATTGATTAAAATATATTAAAATACTTTATATTGATAAAATAACATATTTTAGATCATGAATTTTGGTTAATTAGTTATTACATCATTATGGAATAATTATGAAGTCATTAAATATACCGAAAAACTCAAACTGTATTTTTACTATTCATGAAAAATAACGTATTTTAGAAAATTATCATAAATTCACCCTAACCAAATTTTAGCATTATGAATTAAAAAATTATATTTATTTTATATGAATAATTCTCTAAATATGATAATTCTAAATTTTAAATATAAAAAACCATATTTATTAAAAATAATAGCGGATTGAAAATGCATAGTAAAATTTTTGACACTTGAAAAAAAATAAATTTTTATCATTTATTTTAAATAAGAGTTTTTTTATCATACTATTTCATTAAAATAAGTATTATTAATAATATCTTAGTTTATTATAAATATTTATATTTTTTTTGTAGAGTACAATTTTTGTTCAAAAAATCAATTTATCAAATTCCATTTCAATTTTAATAAGAAAAACTATTCTTAAAACAAAATTGATGGAACAAAAATTTTATTTATACAATGAAATTAAACTTTAAGTAACTAGGGCATCAACACATAACCCCTTATAACACTCACATATGACCTAAGGGTAAGGTGTGAGATTGTGATATATTCATGGGGCGGCTTAGCTAACACCGTCTGAGTGGTAATTTCCACTAACTTGAACTTCTCCCATAAGCGATTTCATTATAGCTTAAAATTTTAAAGCTCAGATTGGTATTGGTCAAGAGAGAACCTCAGTGATTCTAACTCCCTCCCAAGCTCCAACAAATTGGATTCATACGAAACGACTCTACTAGTTAAGTCCATTGATTATTCTTTATGTGTTAATTATTCTTTATCATTTCTACTTATAAACATAAATTATATCGTAAAAACATTATTACCAAGGGTATAGTTTCCAATGGTCATATTGACCAATTTTCATACAACGATTGAATCTAGATGACCACATTTCCCTTTATGTTTACTTCACTATTAAAGAGATATGGTTTTGTGGTGTATAATATAATATAACACACATTTTTAGGAAACAATTATCATTTAAAAATACGGGTCATTACAACTGACAAGAAGCCTTATGAGAATTGGATAGTGTGAGAAATGTTATGCCTATGGGTAGACCTAAGTGGGGTGTTTATTAGTCCATGTGTATACTTAAGGCATGGGTAGATATTATAATGGATATTGGTTATCATGTGAGGAACCATTGTGCGTAGTTAGGACCTAGTGGAATGCTCGTAATGGAAATAAGGGAGGACGTGTGTTACATTGAAACCCTATAGGACAATTCATGGTTTGATAGAGGCATATTTTCATGGTTTGTCCTAGTGTGACTCGAGGGTTGGATTGTGGGTTGAGTGTGGCTTGAGGGCTTGGGTTCATCATGGTTGTTGTGTAGTTGTAATTTATATTTGAGATGGATATGCACAATGAGTCCAATAAAGAAAATTTGTGTGGGATTTAATGTGTTCTCCTCTAGTCGAGTGATAGGTATAGATCAATAGATTACTAAGAGATAGAGCATGGTATATGTTTTTCATTATTATTGGTATGAGTTAGCTATGAGCACCACCCTAAGTGATATGGTGTTGGTATGAGACTTGATATGCGACCTCACCTTGAGTGATAAGGTGCATATATGGGTTTTAGTATGAGACCTCACATTGAGTGATAGGGTGATGGTATGCTATTCAATATGATACATCACCCTAAGTTTTAGGGTGTTGGAATAAGGCTTGGTATGATATCTCACCATGGGTGATATGGTGTTGGTATAGGATTTGGTCACATGATCTCACCTCAAGTGATTGGGTGTGGGTATGAGACTCAACTATGGGACTTTAACCTGAGTAATAGGGTATGGTTCAAGGTTTGTGGCATGGGATGAATTTTAATCCTTACATTGTCTAAAGTATGTGGAGTTAGGTGTCATGGTGGTATGGTTAGCACATAGAGACCTGGTATGATTGTTTACATATTGTATAATACTACTTGGTTTATTTTACTATAAATACATGCAATGTATAATATGGTATATATAATAAGGGGGAAATTTCTGGAGCCATACTGAGTTATATTCTCACACCCTATTTGGGCACTTTGGATCATGTGCATACCTCATGTTTGACTTCTAGGTAGCAGGTTCTGTGGGGAATCTGGCAGAGTGGATGGATGAATGGATTGGGAGACAGGTCCATGGCAGTACATGGGTGGTCGTAGTTATGTCTCTATATACATTTAATTATATGTTTATTTTGTACTTTATCATCCTAATAATCAATCCCTATCATATATATGTGCATCAATCATGAGTTCATTACTGTTATAACATGTTACTGTAACACCCTGAGATTTTGTAATTTTTTTTTCAAATTAATTTGACCTTTTCGATATTTTTCATTACATGAAACACTAAGTTTATCTTGTTTTATACACAACAACGAGTTTATATTTCATTACATGTAACACCGAGTTTATCTTTCATTACATGCAACACTGAGTTTAACTTGCATTACACACAACACTAAGTTTAAACAAAATGTGACTTACTATTGACGTATTATTATTTAATATAATAGTTATCACCTAGAAATTTTAATGAAAAGTATGAATAAGATTAACTAAATTATTAAAATATGGTTTACACATGTATATATAATGAATTCTTTGGTGACCAATTAATTAGAAATGAAAATAAAAACCTTTTGAATATAAAAAAATATTTTTCTGAAAAAATATTTTTATACACAAAAATGTGTTTTACATTAATAAATTAACAAAATCACTCATGTTTAATGATTTTAATAAAATTTATATAGTATATTTTTAGTCTAATGTTCATATTATGTGTTTTCTGTACAAGAGATAAGAATAAATCTAATTTTACGCTTAAAACTGTATTTTTCTAAAAAGCAGTTTTGTCACCTTTGGGGCACTTATATTAAAATAATTTTGTACCAATTTTACCAATTTTATTTTAAAAAGTAATTTTTTTAAAATCATAAAATAAAAATTATATTAGGGTTACTTTTTGAGATTTTTCTAAAAAGCTTCATTTGTTTGTTGAATAGTGAAAAATACTGAATTTTAATTGAAAACTACCTTTTCATTTAATTTATTTATAAAATTAAATTATATTTTAAAATTGATTTTAAATTTAAATTAGTTCAATTATACATCAATTAATCCAATTTAGGTAATTTGAATCAATTTCATAGTGAATTATGATATAAAAACATTGTAAATTTTTTAACATTTCCTATTTAAAAACCCGTTTTCTCATCACGTCTATGAGATTTATTTTAAATAGAAAATTTTCACTTATATGAATGGAATTTGGAAAAATGGATTCCATATTTTTGAATTAGAATAATTTTTATTATATAATAAGTTTAACTTAATTTTTGACCAAAATAAAGAGTAAATGTAGTAAAAATTAATTACCATGGTTTAAGTAAAAATGGGTTTACTAGAGGGTTAAACTAAAAAGATAAGGGTAAAAATGACTTATAAACTTGTATAAAAACTAATTTATGAACATATTTAGAACATTAAACCTATAAGTTTCTATAATGGTTCATTTTTTACCCTTTTAGAATATGAAAAATGTGGGAGCAAACAATTCTTTTCAAAAATACCAAATGTGTCTTCTCCTCCACTTATAAAAGACCACCGCCACTCCTCTCTTTTTTACACCAAAAAATCTATTTATTTCTTAAAATAACTGCCAAAATAACTTACCAAATTCTCTCACCTAATCCTATAAGTATTATATTAGGCATAAATCCAACTAAGAAAGGCTTTAGTGCAAACCTAAGGAGGATACCCAAATAAGAGGCAATGTTCTTCAACGAGCATCTTTATTTTATTTCATTATCCACCCACTTAAATTATTATTAAACCATGATTATATAATAACCTAATTATATTAAATATAATAGTATTTTTTATAATAATTTAATGACCAAAAAATATCTCCACTTCCATCAAATGGGTTACGAAATCATCGTTCGTGTGTATGACGAACTACCACCTCACGAACTGATGTCATTCATTTTTCCATTACCACCTCTCATGGTTGGAAATAATGATGTATTTATTATTTATATATTATATTTTTTATATTATTATTATTTTTTAATTATTATATCAAACATAACTTTATGATTTCTATTTTTTGGGGATACAATAACGTCACTCATGTGTATGGCAAACTACCACCTCACGAAACAATGTGATTTGTTCATGATTTAAATGGAATGTATTAAGGATTAGTTTAATGAAAATATATGATAGATATGATATAAAATTATTCTGTAATGATAATATATCATTTAATTTTATTTCTTTCAATTCAAAAAAAAATTGAAATAACGTTCATGCGTACGTATGACCCACCGTCTCCATGAATGGTGTATTTTATTTTTATCACTCAATTTTATGGATTACTATAAAAATGTATATTTTGAATATATATGATATTTCTATAATTTTTTACATTCTATATATTATTTAACCATTATTTAAGTAAGAGGACCAAAAATAACAAGACAAAGCATACAAGAAAAACAAAGCAGTTATTGCCCAGAACGTGACTTTAACATGAATTTTTAATAAACAGGTAATAAAAGGTCATAAGAAAACCATATATGGTATTATATTTACGAATATGGTTCTTCAATATATTTACAATAAACTTATATTTATTATACATTAGTTTTGAACATGTACGAAAAAGTCAAGACTTAAGGTAAGGGATTTTCATCTCACTTTTTACTTCTGTGTGACACATGCCATATTCACCACCTATTTATTTTATGTGGTGTATATATTTCCCATGAATTTATATTAATATTATTATCTTTAAAAATATTTTGGTTTTAATATCCATTTTAGGATCTATCTTTCATGGGGTTTATGGTTCAAAAGTTAACAAATTGGTAAGGGATATTTGTCTCAATTTTCCTTCTTTGAGACATATGTTATGTTATGCACCTATATTCTTTCATGAGGTGTATATACCACCCATTTAAAATTTAATATCATGAATTTATTTATCCTTATGATATTTTAAGTTTCATTTAATGGTATTCCTTCACGGGTTTTACATTTCAAAGATTACCAAAGTGGTAAAGATTTTATGTTACAATCACATCATTTATCGGGATTGTTTATGATTATGGTTATGATAGTAAAATATTATAATAATAATCTCAATGAAATCATTAATTTTATTATACTATGGTAATTTCATGATAATATATGTTTCCCTTCATCTTCCACACCTTATTTACTCAAGAGTACAAAAATAATGTTTTTAAGAAAAAATGTCTTTTTGGTTGAAAAACTGTTTTCTTTCAAAACCAAGTTTAAAAAAATATTTTTTAAAAAATGTTTTACTATTATTATATGACTATTAAAATAAAATTTTACCCATTTTTTACTTTAAAAAAAATTTATTTAAGGAAATATTCATGCCATTTTCAAAAAAAAAACAACGCTCATTTGGCTTTGACTGAAAATGTGAAAGGAATATTTGTTTTAAACATGCAAAACATGAATATTATTTCCCACTATCACGACCACTAAATGATTTAAATACTACCTTAAAATTATTCAATTTTATTTTTAAATAAAATTTTTTCCTTAATATTTGGTAAATTTTTAGATTTTAGATAAATGAGTTCAAAGTGAAAAGGATTTTGAAAGTAACCTAAAAAGTGTTTTTCAAAGGGGAAATGATATTTTCCTCAAGAAATGTTTTAAATGAATTTTAAAGATTAATTTATATGATTTCAAGGACATTTTCAAAGAAAAGTATTTTCAAAATGTTTTATGTTTTAAAAATTATTTTTTAAATAGGAAACGATATTTTCCTCAAGAAATGTTTTAAATGATCATTCAAAATTATTTTCCATATAAGATGGAATCTGTTGATGTTACGTATGCCTTAATAGGTGTAAAAAACTAGACCAGGTACCCTGGTAACCCGATAAATGAGCTGGCATCGACATTCCCCAAGGGCGTTTCCGATCCCCACAAGTTGGTGACAAGCACCTGACATTATACAATTTGAAAGTGGGAAGAAATTTTCTACAAACACAAAAGAAGAATGATAAAGAATTCAGTATGAATACAAGAAGAAATCCATAGGTATAAGTGTACCAAAATTCAAATAGGCATAAAAAACCTAAAGTATTACAACAAAGTACCAGAAAATATGAAGGTAAACAACCCAAGTCCCAACTCTAACACAACTCATTAAGGACAAAGATCAATAGCTACTACCACATCCAAGTGGTTCCTTAACCTTGCTTGAACATGTAAGAAGATAATATAAAAACACAAGAGTAATAAGTAGGGAATGAGATAAAATACCAATAGGGTCTCACCAAGGATTACATAATAAGATGCCAAAATTTAATTAACCAAATAAAGATTTCAATTTTAAATAAATAATCAGGCGTGGAATTTCAAAATCATATTTCAAAAAAATCATGCTTTACATTTCAAATGATTTAAATACTTTAAAAAAATATCCTAAACAAACATTTTATATAAATTCATAAGGCATGTAAAATAGTTTACAACAACAATGACATATATTTAAAATAAAAACAAATGATCAACATGGTCATGTGACAAAAGGTACGATAGTTCCAAGCTATGGGACCCTTACACACTAAAAGGTGAATCATGATAATATGTGTATACACACTCACCTTTGATACTAACCAAAGAGGACCCATCACCATCCCATCTGGGATATGACATGCTACACTAGGCTATGTTTTAGTTGTAAGTGTCAAAAGAGTGTTATTCTAATAACTCACTAACTACCCAGGCTTGCATGTGATACAATGAAAATCAACGATGGGTAATTTATTTTAATATTAATTAAAATAAAATTCATCCCATTATTCATTTCAAATATGGGAATTTTCTATTTAAAAACCAAAATATGTTTGTAATCAAAACACACCTTTTTCCTAGATAAAACCAATGAGTTTATATCAAAACCATTTTAAGAATTTTTTTTCTAATATCAATTCGAAATCAATTTCATCAAATCAATTTCAAAATTTAAATTTCAAAAAATTCCATCAATTTCATAATTCCACCTAAATTTAATGGAATTTAGTTTTTAATCAACCAATCAAAATAAATTTCATTTATATCAAGCAATTTAATCTAAATCAAACAATTAAATTTAAATCAAACAATTGAATTTAAATCAATCAATTTAGGGTTAATAAAATTGGCCAATCAAAATAAAACCACCTACCTTGGGATCATGGGATCTTAAAAAATAAATACTTAAATGTAAAACTACAACAAAGATCATCGACAAAGAAGATTAGAGAATAAACCCTAGATTCAAGATCTAAAATAGAGGGTATTATATTCTCTAACAATACAAAGATGTATAAAACCCTAGGGAGGAAAGGAGAGAAAAAGGGATAAAGAGAATGAGAAGAGGAAACCTACCAGGTAGAGAACGAACATAATTATCCTAACTTTGATTTGCTTCTAGAAGGGTCTAGAGAGGCTAAGATCACCTCTTAGGAGCTCCCCTAGAAGAAGAAATCACAATGGGTTGAATTAGGTCCATCAGACACCTAAAAGGAGGGTTTTGGGATGTTTAAAATTATTTTTCAGATTAAAAAATATTGTACACATGGTTAGTTGACCATGTATTCTTGATTATAAAAACCATAAACCCTAACCATTCACCCCTTTTAATAGGGTTTTATGGTTTTTCAAATCATGCACCAACCATGAAAAACCTCACTGCCTTGGTTTGCATTATCAGGGCGCATGGTTTGGGAAAACCATGTGCCAACCATGAACAACCCAAAAAGTCATTCCAAAATTTTAAATATTCACCTAAAACACCCTTAAATGAAACAAAACTGAAGCATGATCAAAATAGGTGTTTAGGAATACCTAAAAACCAGAATAGGATGTTACAACCTTCCCACCACAGAAATTTTCTACCCCATAAATCCTATTAAAAAAATTCCATGTCAAAGGATGAAGCCAATAATCTCTCATCAGTGCCATCATCTCCCACATATCATGAGAATCAGAACCATGCTTCCATAACACTCAAACCAAAGGTATCATCCTCCCATAAAATATCTTGGTTTCAAAA
Source organism: Viscum album (assembly GCA_963277665.1). Lineage (NCBI taxonomy): Eukaryota > Viridiplantae > Streptophyta > Magnoliopsida > Santalales > Viscaceae > Viscum > Viscum album. The sequence continues at coordinate 340,219,742 of OY728142.1, read as the reverse complement.
TCAACTATCATGACTGGACATTCAATCATGGATAAATTAGGCTCAACCTCAAGATCACTCTAGCTTAGAACATGAGATAGATCAGATAGATAATTTTGTAGTTCCAATACATGGAACATGTTATGATGTCATATATGGTGGAATTGATAAATGATAAGCAACTTTCCCCACCTAATAAACAACCTCAAAAGGTCCCACAAAGTGAGGATCAAGTTTCTCTTGCCTCCCAATCCATTGATAACCCAACTGAGGTGAAACTTTCAAGAACACCTGGTCACCAACTGAGAATTCCAACGGTCTATGGTGATGATCAACATAAGACTTATACTAGATATATACCATCAACTTTATATAACAAATGATTTGAATCTTTACTTTATTCTCTTGAACCAAGATTGGCACAACCAAGGTACTTTCACCAATCTCCAACCAACACAACTGAGATCTACAAGTTTGTCCATACAAGGCCTCAAAAGAAGCCATTCTGATAGTAGAATGGTAACTATTGTTATAAAAAAACTCAACCATCCTCAGATGATCATCCCAATCTCCACCCAAGTTGAGAACACAAACTCATAGGATATCCTCAAGAATCTGTACATCTCTTTTCATTTGGCCATCTGACTGCGAATGATATGTCATTTTCAAATGGACCTGAGATCCTAGTGCCTCCTGAAGACCTCTCTAAAATCGAAAAGTGAACTGAGTATATCTATCACATGGAACTCCATGTAAATGGATAATATATTTCACATAGATATTTCTCAACTCCTCAAATTTGGTTGTATCACGATTGGGTATAAAGTGAGATGATTTTGTCAGCCGATCGATCACAACCCATATTGCATTATTAATTTTTTGGATACAAAAAAACCTAACCACAAAGCCCATAAAGATCCCATCCCACTTACAAGTAGGCACTAGAAGTGGATATAGAAAACTTGAAGGTTTTTAGCACTTGACCTTGTCCTACTGAAATGTATAATAATGAGGGACAAAATCAACATTTTCCCATCTCATACTTGGCCACCAAAATTACCGCTGCATGTCATAGAACAACTTAGTGGTTCTTGGGTGCAATTACCACTAATAATTATGGAAATTACTCATCACATATTTAATTACCACTAATGTAACAACAAAGAGGTTTCAATATCATAGAATTCCCTCGATGGAGAATGACCAGTCAGGTATAATCTCCATACCATAAAGAGAGTATCTAATACTGTGGAACTCATCATCAAGAAGCTGTTCCTAAAGAATCATCTCGAGAAGAGCGGATGTCAATTGAACACTATATAAAGGAACCTATTCCCCTGATTCCTAGACTCTGATACGAAACTATGCAAAGAGAGTCATTAAGTTCCACTCTTCTGATGACTCCTTCATAGCCTGGGTCAGGAGTTTCCTAATCAAAGCATTTGTGATGAAATTCCCTTTCCCTATGGTACAGGTGATGTCAAAATCAAAATATTTTAGGTAATCCACCCAACACCTCTGACGAAGATTCAATTTTTTACAAGATGATATAACTCAAGATCTTGTGGTAAAAAAACATGGTAAAATTTTCTCCAAAAAGGAAATTTCACCAACTTTTAAGTTCATGCATCACAGTTTCAAGTTCAAGGTCATGGGTCGAATAATTCTTCTTGTGTGTCCTAAGATTACAAGATCCATAAGCAATGGCATGATAACATTGAATAAGAACACAACACAGACCTAAACCCAGTGCATCACAGAATACCACATAGTCCTACCCGACCTCTAGGAGAGTCAACACCGATATAGTAGTCAAAAGAAATTTCAATTAAACAAAATAATTATAAAATTTCTAATCTTAATCAAACTTTACTCACTTCTGATTTAGATCCATCATTGAAGAATCCAACTTTGATAAGTCCATAACAAACAATCTATAATACCCAACTAGACCGATGAAGCTCCGAATATCAAAAACATTTCATGGTTGTTCCCAAATCATAATGGATTTCACATTCTCAGGATCAACTGGAATACCATGTTTTGACACCATGTTCCCTAATAAATTCAATTCCTGAATCCAAAAATTAAATTTAGAAATCTTGGCGTAAAGATAGAGATTTATCAACAATTATAGAACAACTCTTAGATGATGCACATGATCCTCCTCATATATGGAGTAAATGAGGATATCATACACAAATACTACCTCAAAAGCATCAATATACTTATGGAAAATCCTGTTAATTAAATCCATAAAGACTACATGATCATTGGTTAAACCAAAAGGTATGACAAGGTACCAATAATGTCCACATATACTCCAAAAGGCAATCTTATGAATGTCGGATTCTTTTATCCTCAGCTGATGGTAACCAGAACAAATATAAATATTTGAAAAACACTTTCCCCCTTTAAACTAGTCAAACAGATCATAAATACATGGCAATAGATACTTTTTCTTTACCGTGACTCTATTGAGTTTTCAGTAATCAACACAAAGGAGAAGTGAACCATAAAATTTCTTAGCAAAGAGAACTGAAGCCACCCAAGGTGACACACTCAGGAATATAAATCCTTTATTTAGAAGATCATCCAATTGAGTCTTTAGATATATCATTTTATTTCGTGTCATGCAGTAAGAGGGAACAATCACTAGTTGAGTAGAAATCACTAATCCAATAGAAAAATCTACATCCCTTACTAGTGGAAAACCAAAGAAGTCAGAAGGAAAAACATCAGGAAACTCAATGAAAATTGGAGGGAGATCACCACTCAAATATTCTCGCTCCAAGTCAAAAGAAAACACTGATATTACATTTTCTAAATTCGATTAATAATGTTTAGCTCTACTCGACCTTGGGTCCCACTCTCCTTGAAAGATATATAAAACCCCATCGAGTATGGTAAAGGAGGCCCGTTGAAGATAACAATAAATATAAGATTTATTAGTAATGATCTAATATATCATGAAAATGATGTCAAGTGGTTTCATATTGAGAACCAGAAAACTCCAAGAAATCTCAACATCTGATAAAAAGAAAACACAAACGGGACTACATAGACCCTTCTCTCTCTTCATTCTAAGGGGTGTAGTAATATACATCAAATAAGATAAAAGATCTATTATAATATTTTTTTAGATTAACAATACCAGTTAAAATAAATGAATGAGATTCACTAGTATCAAATAAAACAATCACTAATGAAGAATCTATAGTGATGGTACCTCTTACAATTTTTGGACCTGTATATGCTTCCTCTGGAGATTCTTCCACTACGTGAAGAAGATTTGTTCTAGATTCCTATGGCTGTAACCTCTTTTTCCTTGAAGAATTTTATTTCACCATAGTTTTAACATGAATTAATGATCTTGTTATACTATGAGGAGTAGAAAATACATGGTATAACTTTTGTGGGTGACTCAAGCATCTGTAGGAGCCACAAATCTTGGGTGCGTCAGTGAAAACCTATTTAGAATGCCCAGGCTTTCCACACTGGTATAAAATTAAAGGGAATATTACAGGGATTGTAGGAGGTCTAGAAAAACCCTAATTTCAAGAACCACCATAATAATCATCACACTTCCTCTTTCTTTGTGAGGAATTTATACTTCCACTGGGAGAAAAGGAAACTCTCTTCAACCCCGACTTTCCATCCAGGTCTATTTCGACCATCAATGCTCTATCGAGAACATCATCGTAATAAGGAATCTTTACCAAGAAAACTTGATAACAAATATCTGATCGAAGTACCAACTTTATCCATCAAGTTTTTATCTTCTCATTTAATACTATCTTAGGTTCAAACTACATTAACTCAACAAAATGATTTTCATACTCTATCATGGTCTTGTCAGCCTGTTCAAGTTTGAAAAACTCAAAATCCTTTGCCAACACCATCAAATCTAGATATAACTGGTTTGTGAAAATAGCCTTGAAGTCTTTACACTCTAATCCCTCATGCTTCTTCGTCATCACCATCATGTCCCACTATCTCTTACTTGTTCCTTTCGGTATGAAGGTGGCACACTTTACCTTGATCTCCTCAGGTGTCTCTAATAACTCAAACAAACACTCAATCTTGATCAACCATTCCTAAATATATTGAGGATCATTGAATACTTTTAAAATTGGTGGATTATAGAGAAGAAAATCCTGAGAATAACTTCAGAAAACATCCCTATGAGGTTACATAGCTGGAGCCTGTATGGGAACTAGTGGTGGTTCCTATACCAAATCTTGGATGGTACACACAATCACCTCAACCGGACTCAGGTCTATGAGAGGATTTGATCACTGAGGTTCATTGACAGATTCCTCCTGGATCCAATTCACACATCTTCTCAGAAGAATGATACCACACAACATCAGCAAACAATGTTGAAGATATCATATTTAACATTCAAACTGAGAAATAAGGGAAATCAATCCCAATAGACATACAAACAAGATTTGGATTTAAATTTATCAAAATAAAAATTAGGGAAAAGACTATAAATAACCCTCAATATGTATTTTCCAAACCACCCTTGGTGACTTAAGGTTCATTATGGTGAGATATAGACAAACACTCAATCACAATTACCTTCTAAGCCCCGATAAGAATACATAACTGCATAATGACATCAAGGCAAGATGAAAAAACAACACCTCTGATACCACTTTTTCATGAACCAACCCAGGTACCCTGGTAACCAGATAACCGAGCTGACACTAACATGACCCAAAGGGTATTCACTATACCCATGGGTTGGTGACAAGCACCTGACATCATACAATATAAAAGTGGGAACAAATTTTCCACAAACATAATGAAAACAAGATAAACAAGTCAGTATGCATATAATAATAACTTCATAGGGAGAAGTGTACCACAAGTCAAATAGGGATAAAAAACCCAAAGTACTACAAAAAAGTACCAAAAAATAGGAAGGTATACAACCCAAGTCTCAACTCAAATGAAACTCACCAAGGAAAAGGATCAACAACTACTACCACCTCCAAGTGGCGCCTTACCCTTGATCAAACCTGGAATAAGATAGTCTACAAACACCCAAAGTCATAGATAGGGTGTGAGATAAAATCCCAGTAGGGTCTCATTAAGGATTCCATAATAAGATTCCAACATTATAAAGCTTTAAATTTTAAATAAATAATCAGGCATGACATTTCAAAAGCATATTTCAAATAAATCATTCTTTACACTTAAAAATGAAGGAAATACATTAAACAAATGGCTTAAATAAACATTTTATATAAAATAGTTTATATAAATTCAGAAGGCATGTAAAATAGTTTACAACAATAATGACATATATTTCAAATACTAAAAACAAGCAACATGGTCATGTGCCAAAAGGTACAATAGTTCCAGGATACGTGATCCTCATACACTCGAAGGTGAATCACAACAATATGTGTATACACACACCCCTTTTATACTGACCAAAGAGAAACCATCACCATCCCACTAGGGATGTAACCTAATGCACTAGGTTTTGTTTTAGTTGTAAGTTTCAAAAGAGTGTTATCCAAATAACTCACCAACTACCCAGGATTTCATGTTCTCTAATAAAAATCAACAATGGAAAATTTATTTTAAGACCACTTAAAATAAATTTCATCCCATTATCCATTTTAAATATTCCAAATTTCCATTGAAAAACTAAAATGAGTTTTTAATCAAACTATGACTTTTTCCAAGATAAAACTAATGGGTTTCTATAAAAAACATTGCAAGCCATTTTTTAAAAATAAAAAATTGAAATCAATTTCATCAAATAAATTTTACAATTTAAATTCAACAATTTAAATTTTATAAAATTCCATTAATTTCAAAATTCTATCCAAATTCAATGGAATTGGGTTTCCCCCTAATTCATTCCAAATCAAATTTCAAACTCCCGATTCAATGGAATTGGGTTTTAAATGAACCAATAAAAATAAATTTCATTTATATCAAGAAATCAAGTTTAAATCAAAAAATTGAATTTAAATCAAACAATTTAAGGTTAATATAATTGGCCAATCAAAACAAACCACCTACCTCAGGATCATGGGGTATCAAAAACACAAAGCCTTAAACAAAAAACTTCAATGAAGATCGTTATAAATGAAGATATGAGAATCAAACCTAGATTTAAGATCTAAAATATAGGATATCATATTATCCAACAACATAGAGATCTATAAAAACCTAGGGAGGAAGTGAGAGAAAGTGGGGGAAAGAGAATGTGAAAAGGAAACCTACCGAGTAGAGATCTAACATCATTCATCTAGCTTAAATTTGCTTCAAGAAGGGTGTAGAGGGTCCAAGATCACCTCTCGGAAACTCCCCTAGAATATGAAATTGAAGTGGGTCAAATTAGTTATATCGGGCACCTATAAGGGGGGTTTTGAGATGTTTAAAATTAATTTTTAGATTAAAAATCCCATATGAACAGTTAGTTGGGTAGGGCCGAACAGTTAGAAAAATCGTGAACCATAACCATTAAACCCTTTAAATAGGGTTGTACAGTTTCTCCTAGGTATGCACATGGGGTTTTAAACTGTTCACCAACCATTTAAAACCTCACTACCTCAATTTTCATGGTTTTCACTATCAGGGCACACGATTTGGGAAAACCATGAACCAACTGTGCATAGTCCAAAAATCCCTTTAATTTTTTTCAAAATTCACCTGAAACACCCTTAAATGAAACCTAACCAAATCATGATCAAAATAGGGGTTAAAGAATACCTAAAAACCATAATAGGATGTTACACTGGGGATATGATCCAAGGATACCATTATTATTCTTTCTCTGAATGGTTTATGTTCATGATGACATGATGTTTATGAAATCCATTTCTCTTACATGGGTTATACCATGATAAAACTCTTATGAAACCTATTTCTTTTCATGGGTTATGTTATGATGAAATAGTGAAATGATTATGAAACCTGTCTCTTTTCCACAGGTTGTGATGTAATGAAATGTTTATGAAACCCATTTAATTTCATGGGTTATAATATGTTGAATGTTTATGATCTTGTAGAACACATAAATATGGTTTTTATTATGAGATGTGTAGGACCTATATCTCCCTCCAATGCATTGGGTAAATATTTATATCTCATGAGATAGAAAAAAATTTTATGGGGAGTGAACCTAGTTTAGTAAGATAAGAATAGAATAGGGAGTGAACCTAGTTCAGTAAAACAAGGCTAGAATGGAGAGTGAGACCAGTTCAGTAAGATAGGGTTGGAATGGGGAGTTGACCTAGTTCAGTAAGATAATTTTTCTACTATGATGGTCATGAAAGTGAACCTTGACTATTATGATGGTTTGGGGAGTGAACCCATTTCAATATGATAGACTTGGTAGTGAGCCTTGACTAATATAGAAATGATTTTATATGCTTATGTGTATGCTGTAAATTCTGTGTCTTATGTCAATGTTATGCTATCATGGATCATGTTCTTTGATTACCTTATGATTAGTGTCGTATGAACTACCAATATTTATTCCATGACTCAATATTATGATATTTGATATGTAGGGTATGGTTTTAAAATGTTATGATTATGTTTTCATACCCTTATGTCCATGTTATGTTGACATAAATTTTTTTACCCTTACTGAGAATCTCATCTCACACTTTATTATGTTTACTTTCCCCAAGTTATGAATAAAGGTTTTTAAGAAGGAGTAATAAAGGGGAAGATATTTATGGGTTGAATTTAGGATCTTTCACTAGATTAGAAGAATTTTTTCCAAGTTTTCAAAGGCACTAAACTATTATGGTCCTTAGGTGTGTGTTTGTGTAATGTAATGAATATTCACCTAAAAAATGTAATATCCATATATGAGAAGCTTGGGTTTATATAGTTGGTATTAAAGGAAAGGTTTAGTTAACCTTTGGAAATAAGGGTGAGAAAAATTTAGTGATGTCCCTAGGGATATTTCTAAGGACATGTCTAAGGATGTCTCTAAGGATAAGTCTAAGGATTGTCAAAGTATAAGGAAATTTCATGAAATTTTGGTAAAGGGTAGAGTGAGCGGTTTTTGAGCAAATACATCCTGGTCTGGATACTATAAGTGGATGTGTATTTGGCACAGAGGTACCTAGGGGTGATAAATCCAAAACTTTCACATTGAGATGGACTTGATCATCACCTGGTGCATGAAAAAAAGCCTTAATGAACACCTGGTTTGACACTCCCTTAAGATATGCTTTGGAAATTCATAAACACTTTATAAACCATTATGAAGGATTTAAACAAATGATGACTATGAGTGACCTAGGATAAACCTAAGGTGTCATAGATTAAAAATAAAGTGTCATGATTTAGATATAATATAAGTTATTTTCATGATTATTTAGTTTCCTATTATGATTAGCGTTGCTCACACTATTCTTTTTGGTTTTAGTCAATGGAAGAAACTAGAAATAACTGGGTTAACATTGAATGTGACAGACAATTTTTTGATGAGTATCCAAATGGAATGATAACTGGAGTAAAGGATATTATGATTATGCCTAATCAATTATCGTAGAACATGATTAACAATGTACACATTAACCAACTCTCAGACTCACCAAAGAGAAGGATAGAGTTATCTGAGAGTTCAGGTAGTGGAGATCATGGAATAAAGAAGATTCAATTTCCTATATGTCGAGAATATGGGAAGAAGCATTCCAGGGACTGTCTTAAAGGAATTAGAAGGTGTTTTATGTGTGGATAATAAGGGAATAGATTAAGAAATTGCCAAGGGAAAATAAAAAACCATTTAATGCAATGGATGTTAATACTAATATTCCTTAGGCATTATTAATGGATAAATGCTTTAAATGTAGAAAGTATGGGCATTATGCAAATCGATGTTCTAGGGGGAAATCTTGTGAAGAGAATAATCAAAGTGGTGTGAGTAATGGTTACACTACTAATGATGAAGAGAATACAAATGACATATTAAAAGAAATAAGTATCATGGAATAAGATAAAGAATCCTAATTAATGGATTAAGGATGAGGTGGAATAATCGAAGTGTTTATGCTTTGGAATTCAAGAATTATGTTATATGAATATATATAAGGTTTTTTTATAGAAGTTTTACATTAAAGATTTTCAAGAATATGTTAAATGGTATGATGGACTAGAAAAGTGATTTAATGGCAAGGTGATATTTTGATTAAGGGAAGATGACCCTTAATATATTCAGGATCTTGAGATAATGTTGTTGGGATAAAAAAATGTTAGATGTGAATAATTAAATTGGATAATATTGATTACCTTGGAACTGATTAATTAGTTTTTGATAGAGTGGTTTATGCTATCATTGATGGTGTTTACAATATTTTTTTATTTAAGGAATAAATCCAATAACCGTTTTATTTAAGGAATAAGGAAGCATGTATGTTTTCAATAAGGTTTTATGGTAATTCATGTTATTACCATGTTTCAAGAGAATACATGATGAAAGTATTCACATGTTTGGTAGGTGACAATAAAGTGACACTTTATGGTATATGGGAATTAATGATAAGTTCATTTTGGAAATTTAGTGACCTTTCTTTCTAAAGTTTTGGATTTTAATCATTTGTAAGGGTCATAAGGTAAACTATTTATGGAATAGTTTAAGTTGAACTTCGGATGAGGCTTTAGATATTAATGTATTACTTCACCATATGAAGATTTATCCATATTGGATAACCTATACCAACCATTTTTTTGTGATGATAACTATAGATAAACAGAATGACTTATCATTCTATTTATGGTTCTTATGACCCATTAGTGATTTAGGCACAAAAAATTCACCTTTATTTATTGGAGTAAGAGATAAAGTGAAAATTAATTAGGGCACAACCAATGGATGGGATTGTGCTTATGAAATGGAATAAAATCAAATAAGTATATATTCTCATGAAAATTATTTAACTTTAGGAAAGTGATTTTGAAATAAAATGTCATCATGTTATCATCATTTTTGATGACATTAATAACCTTTTTCACACCTCTTTAGTTTATGGTTTTGTAGCTATTAAATTTCTTTAGATCACCCACTTTATTATGATCAGTGATCTATATCACTCTCTATAATTATTTACACTTTTCTTCTATGTCCAAATCTTCACTTCCCACTTATATTATCCTATGTGGAAACCTAGTTATGAGTTACTTCAGGTAACCTTTATGTTTCCAACTTTCTCATTTTAAGGAAATTTTTACAATTCATTTTCACAATGTAGGTTTTTATGAGAAATTTTCAGATGTTAAACCATTGACGACCAAGATGAATTTCAAGGGAAACATTCATTTTAAGTTTGTAAAATGTAACACCCCAAGATTTTGTGAAATATATTTTTTTCAAATTAATTTAACCTTTTTGATATTTTTCATTACACAGAACACTGAGTTTAAATGAAATGTGACTTTTTATTAAAGTATTATTATTTAATCTAATAGTTATCACCTAGCCATTAGAATGATGAGTATGAACATGATTAACTAAATTATGAACATATGATTTACACATGTATATATAATGAATTTTTTGACGACCAATTAATTAGAAATGAAAATAAAAACCTTTTTAATATAAATGAAATATTTTTTTGAAAAACTATTTTATACACAAAATGTGTTTTACATCAATAAATTAACAAAATCACTTATGGTGAATGATTTTAATGAAATGTATATAGTATCACTACAAAAAAATAGGGTGATTATAGGGTTGTTTTTTATTTTGAGGGGGTTATAAGCCCCTCTAAAAACTTTAGCAGTGGTTACCCATAACCACCGCTAAAGTGCTCACCCTATGTTGTTAGGGGTGGTTTTTAAAAAGTGCTGGTAAAGTAAGGTGAGACTTAGCAGTGATTATTTTAGAGGGGGTTTTATCCCCCTCTAATTTTGCTGTAATTTTATAGAAAGTGATATTTTAGAGGGGTTTAAACCCCCTCTAATTAATTTATTAATTTTAGGGGTGGTTTTAACTTCCCATAAAATTTGCGTTTTTTTAATTATATATATTTTTATATTTTTTCCAGTACCCCGCCTCTTCTCCCCAGTTCCCCCACAAACTCTCCCCTCTAGTTACCACCACCCCACCACCCCAGGGGGTGCTTCCCTCTAGTTATACCGCCCACCCGCCTCCCCTGTACGCATGCACGCGTGTCCGCCTCTCCATTGACCCTTTGACTGTTGACCACCCCACCTCGGTATAAAATTCTAGCACTCATGGGATTTGAACCCTGTACTGGATGAAGACCCAACACTGGTGCCTCCTCCCATAACCACCATGACATTTCAATTTTCATATATATAATACACATGAATATATTTATATATATATTGTATTTTTTATCAAATAAATATCTTTTGCATAAGATATTTAAATACATTTAAATAATAATATATGTATTTTTTACTATATATATGTGTGTGTATACAATTATATATAATATATATATTTATTTAATATATTAATATATATTATATATTTACTATATTTATATGTATATACAATTATATATATTGTATATTATATATTTATATATTACCCATATATATATATTATATTTTATAAATACATTTATATGTGTATATATATATATATATTATATTTATATATCTATACAATTTCATATATTTATATTATATTTTATTTAATATACATACAATTAATATAATAAATGCTTAATTTAATTATTATATATATATAATATAATATTATATATATTCATATAATATAATATTATATATATTCATATAATATAATATTTCTATATAGATGAAATTTTATGTACATTTATATATAAATATATTTTACATATATAAATATATTTATACATATATTTATATGTATATATTTTAGATATATAATTATAATATATATATATTTAATTTTGTCTATTTTATATATATTTGTATACATAATATAATATAAATGTATTTATACATAAATGCATAATAAAAATATATTTAATATAATATATGTATAATATAATTCATAATATAAATTTATTTAATAAATGTATAGTATTTATTAAACCACATATAAATTTTATACATTTGAATAAATATATTTATAATTACATTTATATTATGTATACTAATATTTATATATGTATATATATTATATATATATATAAGTATTTATTTAAAGTATTTATATAATTTCTTTATATATATATATATATGTTTATAATATATTTAAATACATTTATATAATGTGTTTATGTAATATATATATATATATATATATATAAATATATACATCCACACACACATATAATGTGTTTATGGATTAGAAACTATTCATAAACCCCCTATAATGTCAAAAATTAGGGGAGGGGGGGGGGGGGCGGGTTCAAAACTCCCTCTAATCTAAGGGATTAGTGGTGGTTTATGAACCCCTCTAATTTCTTATATTAGAGGGGGTTCAAAACCCCCACTATTTCATTTAAAAAAACTAACTTAAATTATATATATAGCCTCTAAAATCAAAATGAATATTACACACACACACACATATTATAAAATTTGAATTTATATGGGATTTATTTTTTAAAAATAAAAAAATAAATTAGAGGGGGTTAAAAACCCCTCTAATCCAAGGGATTAACGATAGTTCATGAACCCCATATAATTTCTTAAATTAGAGGGGATTCAAAACCCCCTATAATCTAAGAGATCAGTAGAGGGGGTTGTGAACCCCCACTATTTCCTTAAAAAAACCAAATTCCATTATATATATAAACTCTAAAATCCAAATGGATATTATAAACACACACACACACATTATAAAATTTGAATTTATATGGGATTTATTTTAAACAAATAAAAAATAAACTATAGGGGGTTAAAACCCCCTCTAATATAATGGATTAACTACAGTTCATGAACCCCCATTATTTTCTTAAAAAAATCCATTATATATATATATATATCCTCTAAAATCCAAAAAAATATTATATATATAATGACTCTAAAATAAAACTAAATATATAGTTCCACTAATTATTAAATTAAGTCAAGTTTTTACATAACTTCCTCTAAAATACAACCAAATATTCAAAAAATATTGATAAAAAATTTAGAGGGGGTTGTGAACCCCCTCTAAATTTGATGATTAACGGGGGTTGTGCATAACCCCTACTAATTTATATAGAAAATTATTTTAGAGTGGAATGTACACAAAAAACACTAAAAAACCACTGTTAATATACTATTTTTAGTGTATATGTTCAATATAATTTTTATATCATGTGTTTTCTAGATAAGAGATAAGAATAAATCCAATTTTTTGCTTAAAACTATATTTTTCTAAAAAGCAGTTTTATCACCTTTAGCGCACTTATATTAAAATAAAATTTTACCACTTTTATAAATTTTATTTGAAAAAATAAAAATCAATTTTTAAATCAGAATATAAAAATTATATTATGGTTATTTTTTGGGATTTTTCAAAAAATTTCATTTTTGATGAATAATGAAAAATACTGAATTTTAATTGAAAACTGCATTTTTGTTTAATTTATTTATAAAGTAAAATTATATTTTAAATTGATTTTAAATTTATATTAGTTCAATTATAAATTATTTAATAAAATTTAGGTCATTGGAATCAATTTTATATTTAATTTTGATATGAAAGCATTGTAAACTTTTGAACATTTTCTCTTCAAAAACCTGCTTTCTCATCGTATCTATAGGATTAATTTTAAATTAATTTTTGCCATATATGTGAATTTATTTTAGAAAAATGGATTCCATATTTTTAATAAGAATAATATATATTATCTATTAATTTAAACTTAATTTTTGACCAAAACTAATAGAGAATGCAGTAAAAATTAATTACCGTGGTTAAGGTTAAACCGAGTTTACCGGTGGGTTAAACTAAAACAATAAGGGTAAAAATGACATATATACTTGTAGAAAAACTATTTTATGGAAATATTTCAACCATTAAACCTCTAATATCATATCATGGTCCATTTCTGACCCTTTTAACATTTGAAAAATGTGGTAGCACTCATTTTTTTCAAAAATATCAAGCGTGTCATCTCCTCAACTTATAAAAGGACACCCCACTCCTCTATTCTTAATACCTTAAAACCTATTTGGTTCACAAAATACCTACCAAAATAACTTAAAAAATTTATTCCACTCATTATATAATCCTTATATTAGGTAGAAATCTAACCTAGAAAGACTTTAGTGCAAACCCAAGGAGGATACCCAAAGAAAATGTAATGTTCTTCAACAAGCATCTTTATTTTATTTCTTTCTCCACCTAATTAAATTATTATTAAACCATGGTGATATATTAAAATCAGTATCTTCCATATATTGGGATGTTTTTATAATAATTTTATGACCTAAAACTATCTCTACCTCCATCAAATGGGTTACAAAATCTTTGTTTGTATGTACGGTGGACTACCGCCTCATGAACCGATGTCATTCATTATTATATCACCACCTATCATGATTAGAAATAATGATAAATTTATTATTTATATATGATATTTTTATATTATTATTATTTAATAATTATACCACACATACCTTCATGCTTTCTATTTTGTGGGAATACGATAACGTCGCTCGTGTGTACAGTGGACTACCGCCTTGCGAAGCGATGCGATTCATTCACACTTTACATGAAATGTTTTAAGGATAGATTTAATAAAAAAATGTGATATAAATGATATAAAAAATATTATATAATGGTAATATATCATTTAATTTTATTTCTTTCAATCTGAAAAAGAAAATGGAAATAGCGTTCATGCGTATATACGGCCTACCATCTCTATGGACGATGTATTTCATTTTTCTATCACTAAATTTTATGGATTACTCTAAAAATGTATATAAAAAATATATATTATATTTATATAATTTTTAACATTATGGATATTATGAAACCATGATTTAATAAAGAGGATAACAAATAACAAGACAAAACATATAAGAAAAACAAAGCAGTTATTGCCAGAAACGTGACTTTAACATGAATTATTAATAAAAAAGTAATAAAAGAACATAAGAAAACCATATATAAAATTATATATATGGATATTATTTTTTAATATATGTATAATAAACTTATATTTATTATATAGGTGTTTTTAATATGTATGAAGGAAGTCAATACTTAAGGTAAAGGATTTTCGTCTCACTTTTTACTTCTGTGAGTCATGTGCCATATTCACCACCTATTTATTTTATGAGGTGCATATAATACCCATTAATGTATATTATTTTTCTTATAATTAATAATATTAGGGTTTATGTAATGTCCTGGTTCCGGAAGCCACCCAGAGGTGCCCCGTGCCCGGTTCACCACATGACCTCAATCACATTTCCCCAAACGCCAGAGGCTGCCGACTAACAGCGAGGGCCTTGGTAAGTTATTGGGGAAACTATTACCTCATTCGGTAAGGTATACAAGGTAAGGAAAACAACAGTCAATAACGGAAGCAGTAACAATATACATAACTGGAACCATAAAGCGGAAGAATAAATATATAACAATGATGATAATGATGCAGCATGTACAAGTATCTAAGGAAAACAGCAAACACAACAACGTGCTGGAATACAACTGAACACAACTACTAAAGCAATAATAACTCCAGCAGAATCACAAGCCTAAGCTTGGTCCCTTGCTCTATAGCTCTAAACAATCAAGTACCAGAAGTCTAAGGGCGCTTGCCCTTATCTATACCTGCAACAACAAAGTCTGCTTGAGCTCAAAAGCATGGCCCAAACAGGGTGTGAGATACAATCCCAGTAGGAAATCACCCAAAGATCTGTGCCTAACAGTCAATGAATACAAGGCAAGCAAAAGTGTGGGAAATAGTAAACAAAAAAGCACACAGTAGCTACAATCCACAGTTCTAGTATATAAATTACACAAGTAAACAACCAACAACAAGTAAAAAATAGGTGACCCTCTGGGTAGCTCCCACAGCCTAACCCCTATGGTTCAACCTACAAGTACTAGAAACCCTCTAGGAGGAACCCACAATCTCACCCCTCTGGTTCAACTAAGAGTAGACTTTCTAAGGAAGCACTCACCATCAATTCCCCCTATAGTCTCGTATCGTACTAAAGGCTCTCTGGGGAAGCACTCAACATCTCATTCCCCCTGTTGCCCGCGTCGAGGAACTACATAATCTTTGAGGAAGCACTCATCGTCAATTACCACTGTGGTCTTGCATCATATTAAAAGACACTATGGAGAATCCCTTACTTCCATTCTCCCTATGGTCTACTACACCAGGTTCTCGTAGTCCTGTGTGAAAATAACATGCTCAGCGTGCGTGTATCATCCAAGTAAACCTCATAACCACTTGGCTATCATTCTAAGGCTCAACAGCATAACAAAGCAACAGTTCCACTATCCTACAACTAGGCATGGAAACTGGAAAACACCAAACAATAAAAACAAGCATGGAAATAACCAGAGTACAGAAAAAACTACTCTATTCAAAAAGGTAAACCTCTACTATAGCAATCAAGCAAGCAGGAAATCAATCAGGGAAAAACAGGGAAAACACACAATTCCTGTTCAAGGGAATTGGCGTAATTGCACAAAATACTCAAAGACTTTCTACAGAAAGGCACAAACCACCTACCTCGATCCTAGGAGATCAATATTCTTGAAACACGATGACTGATTCTCCCCCAAACGTCATAGATCTGATAAAACGTTTGAAACACATAAACCACGATAACTTGAGAAAGAGGAGGAATTGGAAAATGAGGCTCAAGCAGAAGGAAGAAATCACCGATGCGATTCCAACGCAATCAACCGTGATCGAATCAGAGAACGGATGGAGAGGCGGGGGCTTGTCGAAGATTCGTGGATCCTTAGTGCTCTCGGATGAATAAAAACTAGAAGAAGACGTTTCTATGCGTCAGGCGCGACCCTGGTCCGTTTAATGAAAAAAAAGAAAGTACATGGAGTGTACCATTAGATTACACAGTGTGTACTAGGTCTTTCCATACTCCACCAAAATCGGCCTCCACGTCACCCCTACACATCGTGTGTGTAGCCCGGGCATGGCCAGTACACGGATTCGAGCGGGAAAAGAGTACACGGCGTGTACTTCAAAAATTTCCAGAAACTTTATTTTCCTCAAAAACTCCAGAAAAAGGAAAGGCGTTCCTGAAACGAAGATCCGGGTTCTTACAAACTTCCCCCTTAAAGAAATTCGTCCCCAAATTTCCCTAGCGAGGTGTAGAAGAAGAAACCCCAAATAGCTCCGGCCACTGCGACCGTACATCAGCCTCCCACTCCCAGGTCTCGTCCTGTACTCGCCCATGCTGCCATAACACCCATACAAGAGGGACAGACCACCCACAGAGAACCTTCGTACTGCGATCGACAATCTGGATGGGATGCTCCTCAAACGATGCATTTGCTTCGAGCTCAACTTCCTTAGGCTGAAATACATGAGACGGGTCTGAAAAGTAACGTCAGAGCTGAGAGACATGGAAGACGTCATGCATGGCCCGATACCTCTGGGGTAACTGTAACCGATAGGCGAACGACCCAACTCTCTCCAAAACCTCAAACAGCCCGACGTACCACGGTGAAAGCTTACCCTACCTCTGAATCCTCTTGTGTCCCAACCTTGGTGCGGCACGCAGGAAAAACTGATTCCCGACCTCGAACTCCAGAGGTCATCTCCACTGATCAGCATAAGACTTCTGCCGAGACTGTGCTGTAGCCATCCTCTTTTGAATCAGCTCTATCTGCTCTGAAGTCTCCTGAACAAGACGAGGTCCCAGCAAAGCTGCCTCTCCTGCCTCCAGCCAGCATAAGGGTGACCAGAATAGCCTACCGTACAAAGCCTCGTAAGGGGACATATGAATAGTCTCCAGAAAACTATTTTTGTAGGCGAACTCCACCAGAGGGATATGCTTCTCCCAAGAACCGCCAAAGTCTAGAATGCAATCTCGGAGCATATCCTCAAGCACCTAGATCGTACGCTCGGACTAGCCATCTGTCTGGGGATGGTATGCTGTACTCAAAAGTACCTGTGTACCCAAGGCCTTCTGAAGTCCCTGCCAGAACCAAGAGGTAAAGCGTGCATCCCTTTATGAAATAATGGAGTTTGGAACTCCATGTAGACGAACGATATCTCTGATGTAAAGTCTTCCCAGATCATCGACACTGAAGGTCTCCTTGATCGGCAAGAAGTGAGAAACCTTCGTGAGCCTATCGATGACAACCCAAACAACATCATTCCCCTGAGGTGACCTCGGAAACCCGGTCATGAAGTCCATCGCAACATCATTCCACTTCTACTCCAGAATGTGTAACTACTGTAAAAGGCCTGCTGGTCGCTGATGCTCCGCCTTCACCTGCTGGCAAGTAGATTATCTCATGACGCAACTAGCAACATCTCTCTTCATACTTGGCCACCAATACTGGTGATAAATATCCTGATACATCTTGGTGATGCCAGGATGAACTTCCCAAACTGAGGAATGAAAATACAACATCATCTCCTCGCGTGTGTCTACTGGCACCCATACACGTCCTTGGAAATGCAAGATCTCATCCTCACCCACTGTCCATCCAGGAAGAGGGTCCTCTCCTAACATGCTCTCCTGCAGGACTAAGCCTTCTGAGTCTGATAGCTGCCTCATCCATACCCGATCAAGTAGTGTAGAGGTAACAACTATAGAAGATTGGAAGGTCTGTCCCTGTCTGTCGTGCACCTCCGAATGCATCTCAGAGAATAGAGCCATAAGCTGCCACTCACTGCTGGCCTCCTGAACTGCCTGAATCTGAGTTCGCCTACTCAACACATCTTCCACCGTGTTGCCCTTTATTGGCGTATAGGCAAGCTCGAAATCAAAAGACTGAAGATACTCGACCCACCTACGCTACCTCAGATTCAGATCACGCTGAGTAAAGATATACTTGAGGCTCTTATGGTTGGTGAAGACCACAAAGTGCTCTCCCATAAGATAGTGTCTCCAACAGTGTAAGGAATGAACCACAACTGCCAACTCCAGATCGTGCGTAGGGTAGTTCCTCTCATGTGGCCTCAACTGCCGAGACCCATACACAACAACTCCATCTCCATGCATAAGCACAACACCTAGTCCGATTCCTGAAGCATAACAATAAACAGTGTAGCTCTTTCCTGGCTCTGGTAAGACTAGTATCGGTGCTGACGTCAGTCTTCCCTTCAGCTCCTGAAAGGCTGACTCACAAGAATCTGACCATAAGAACTTCGCCCCCTTCTTGGTCAGTCCTATCAAAGGTGCTTCTAGGCGTGAGAAGTCCTAAATGAAGTGTCTGTAGTATCCATCTAGACATAGAAAACTCCATACCTCAAAAACATTCTTCGGCTGCTCCTAGGAAACTACATCTCTCACTTTCTCTGGGTCCACAGATACTCCTACCTCTGAGATGATGTGACCCAAAAAGTGAATCTGATCCATCCAAAAGTGGCACTTTGAGATTTTAGCATAAAGTCGATGCTCTCTCAGTGTACTCAGAACGATCTCAAGATGTGTGGCATGATCATGTAGAGTGTGAGAGTACACCAAAATATCGTCCATGAAGACCATAACGAAAGAGTCCAAGTAAGGATGGAACACTCAGTTCATCAGAGCCATGAAAACTGTAGGCGCGTTCATGAGACCGAACAACATGACTGTATACTCGTAGAGACCATACCAACTTCTGAAGGTTGTCAGAGGTATATCTGATGGTCTAACGTGCAACTGATGATAATCGGACCTCAAGTCGATCTTCGAGAACACCCGGGCTCCTTAAAGCTGATCAAAGAGGTCATCGATCCTCAGCAAGGGATACCGGTTCTTGACCGTCAACTGGTTCAACTTCCGATAATCCACACAAAGTCGAAGGGTACCGTCTGCCTTCTTTGAAAACAGGACAGGAGAACCCCAAGGAGAAGTGCTGAGTTGGATGAAACCCTTTGTCTGTAACTCCTCCAACTGCTTCTTGAGCTCCTGAAACTCAGGTGTAGCCATCATATAAGGAGGAATGGACACCGATGCCGCTTCTGGAATGAGCTCAATCGAGAAGTCTACCTCACGCTCCGGAGGCAACCCTGAAAATTCCTCTGGAAAGATGTCCCTGAAATGATCCACCACTGGAGGAAATTCCAACTGCGAAGTCCCCTGATCATCCAGATAAAGGATAACAATCTAGGCTGTCACCCTTCCTAGCCCATGATGCTTGAGTCCTACTCGACTCACTTGAACATCCCATTCGCCTCTATAAAGAAAATATTCACCCTATGGTGAAATTAAACTCACTCTGTGGCAATAAAAATTGACGACTTCCTAGAAGGGAACCAACCAGTCCATCCCTAGAATGACATCATAGCCTGCCATCTCCAGGATGTAGAGATCCCATAAGAAATGATACCCTGCAACCTCTATAGGGCACTTTCTACATTGACGTACACTAGATGTCCTCGTCCCCAAAGGTGTGTCTAGTGTCAATGAGTTGGCAGAAGAAAATATACAGAGCCCAAGACTCTTCACGACAGCAATATAGATAAAGATATGCGTAGAACCAGTATCGAAAAGAGATGAAGATACAACTGAGGCTACTAAAATTGTACCTCAAAATGTAGAAGGGTCGGGATCCTGCTCCTGATAGGTCTGCTCTACAGAGAAAGACTGGCCTGCACCGCGGCCCTGTGCCCTTGGCTGACCACTCTGAGCTGATCCACCTTGCTGGTGCTGAGGGACTAGTGGCTGATCGCCATAACCTCAACCTCCACCTCGGCCCGAATGACCGGAAGAACTCCAGTTCCACGACTGGTGAGAAACTGGTGGTGATTCTCTTGAACAAGGAGTCATGGAAGAACCCCGGTCACCAGCTGTTGGTGAGAAAACCTGGAAGAAACGCTGAAGGTGACCCATATTGCCGCAAGATCGACACTCCATGGGGTCTCTCTGGCACTGCGGCCTCGTGTGCCCTAACCGGCCACACTGGTGGCATACCACCTGACTACCTGAAGATGCTTATCGCTTCCTCGGATCACCACGCGTAGACTCCCTACGACGCTTCTTGCTGTCATATGGAGGAAAACTAACTCCGAAAGCAGAACCGCCCTGGCTCGCAGATCCGGAGTCTCTCAGATTGTGCTCCGCAATCAGTGCCTGGTTGACGATGGAAGTGATGGAAGTCAACTGGAAGAGATTCACCTGTGAGTGGATCTCCCGCCTGAGACCATCCTCAAACTTCCTTGCCAAGAACACCCCACTCCCATCCCGGAGGGGTGTGAAATGCTACATCTCAGTGAAATGAGAGGAATACTCCATGAAAGAAAGAGTACCCTGCTCTAAGCTCATAAACTCCTGGGCTCAGTCGGCCCTCAGGGTCTCCGGGTAGAAGTAGTCATAGAACATGTGCTAGAATTCCTCCCAATCCATAAACTGCTGATGACCCGCCTGTGAGATCACATCCCACTACCTCTTGGAGGAGTCTTGAATCATGTAGGTAGCGAGATTGAACCACCTCTCTAGAGGTTTCTCCAGATGCTATAAGATAGTCAGCATGGCTTCTAGCCATGACTCTGCAGACTGTGGTCCTCCTTCCCCCAAGAAAGTAGGAGGATGCTGCTGCTGGAAAACCCACGTCAAATCTTCCATAGTTGCGGTAGGAGGTGGTGCTCCCTGGAAGGTCTGCATCATCATCATAAAACCTTCCCTGAACTGCGCATCAGTGCCTGCAACTGGTATGACAGCCGGTGCCAAGGCTGGACCAACTTGAGGATCGGCAGGAAGTCCCTGATCAGCCATATCTAGCGTCTGATCACTGCCTGACGACAGATGTACAACTGGAGTATGTCTTAGAGGAATAGATTTGAAAGATCAAAATCACACCTTAGATCAGAAAAACAAGGATAGAGAACACAAGAGTGCAAAATGGAAACAGGGAAATGAAAACACACAAGTTTACAAAACACGACTAAACGACGTGTTTTCTTAAACCACTAAAATGGGAGTGTACCCCTACCATACAGGTCATGTAACACCTCAAACTACACGACATGTTGACCCCACACACGACATGTACTTGAAAACTACTCCCCTGCCCGAGTCTCTTTACATGGCTAACCCACACGGTCTGACTTAACCCAAGAATACACGGTGTGTTCTGAACACACACGGTGTGTAATGGACAAGGCTTCGGCGGCTCGTGTTGTTAAATACATGGCCGTATACACGGCTGAACCTTACATGGAGTGTTCCAAACAAACACGACGTGTATAGGTGAAGGTGACACTGTCCCGTGTTGTTCGCGACACGACCGGGTACCTGAACAAGACTACACGGTGTGTTCTGAAAACAACACGACATGTCTAAGAGAAGGTAACGTCGACCTGTGTTGTTCGTGACACGGCCGGGTACCTGGATGGGACTACACGACGTGTTCCTTTACAACATGACGTGTCTAAGAGAAGGTAACGCCGACCCATGTTGTTCGCGACACGGCCGGGTACCTGGACGGGACTACACGGCGTATTCCTTTACAACACGGCGTGTTCTACTCGAGCTTCCCTGACCCGTGTCGTTAGTGACATGGCCAGGTACACGGATCTAAACTACACGACATGTACCAACCGTACACAGCGTGTTCCTGAAGTTACTTCCACAATAGTGTGTGCCTGCTCACACGGTCAGTGACATGGTCTAAAAACTACACGGCGTGTAGTCAAAAGTACACGCCGTGTATTCTGGGTTTTTCTGGGCAGTAGCTCCGAAACTGCACAGAAGCCCAGAAAACACAGAAAACAAGTCAAGGAGGTGCCAAGTTCTGATTTTTGAGGGCCTATACTCCCCGCGAATCAAAACTTGGTGTTCATTTAAGAAAAGTAGAATACAAACAATCCTCTAACAAGGCAGCAGAGACTCTATCAAACATCTATCACAACAACATGAATAATCTACACAAGGTCTATCACAACAGCATGTAATTGCTAATGCACCCTAGATGACATGGCAAGAATGCATGACATGTGATTTCTAACAAGTGTCTATATGATGCATGAGATGGCATACCCTACTCTCATCGGGTTGCGACAGAAATAGAACCGCGATAGTAAACAACAACAACACAGGACATCTGAATCACTCTAGGTGAAATCATATCAACCATAAATCTCAAAACCAAAAAATTGAAATAAACGAGGTAGTATGGATTTTCCCTGTACACGAGTTAGCTACTCCCGATCACAGCTTAATACCAAGTGCCAAATCCGTCCTATCCCTGGCTAAAGACTCTAAACAGTAAATCAAGAGAAAAGAAACTCCTCTGATACCACTTTGTAACGTCCCAGTTCCGGAAGCCACCCATAGGTGCCCCATGCCCGGTTCACCACTTGACCTCAAGCGCATTTTCCCAAACGCCAGAGGCTATCGACTAGCAGCAAAGGCCTTGGTAAGTTATTGGGAAAACTATTCCCTCATTCGGTAAGGTGTACAAGGTAAGGAAAACAACAGTCAATAGCGGAAGCAATAACAATATACATAACTGGAACCATACAGTGGAAGAATAAATATATATCAATGATGATAATGATGCAGCAGGTACAAGTATCTAAGGAAAATAGCAAACACAACAACATGCTATAATATAACTGAATACAAGTACTAAAGCAACAACAACTCCAACAGCATCGCAAGACTAAGGTTGGTCCCTTGCTCTCCAGCTCCAAATAATCAAGTACCAGAAGTCGAAGGGCGCTTGCCCTTATCTATACCTGCAACAATAAAGTCTGATTGGGCCCAAAAGCATGGCCCAAACAGGGTGTGAGATACAATCCCAGTAGGCAATCACCCAAAGATCTATGCCTAACAGTCAATGAATACAAGGCAAGTAAAAGTACATGAAACAGTAAACAGAAAAGCACACATTGGCTACAATCCGCAGTTCTAGTATATAAAGTACACAAGTAAACAACCAACGACAAGTAGAAAATAGGTGACCCTCTGGGTAGCTCCCACATCCTAACCCCTATGGTTTAACATACAAGTACTAGCAACCCTCTAGGAGGCACCCACCGTCTCACCCCTCTGGTTCAGCTAAGAGTAGACTTTCTGAGGAAGCATTCACCGTCAATTCCCCATATAGTCTCGTATCGTACAAAAGGCTCTTTGGGGAAGCACTTAACGTCTCATTCCCCCTGTGGCCCGCATCGAGGAACTACAGACACTCTGAGGAAGCACTCATCATCAATTCCCCTTGTGGTCTCGCATCGTATTAAAAGACACTCTGGAGAAGCCCTTACATCCATTCTCCCTATGGTCTACTACACTAGGTTCTCACAGTCCTATGTGAAAATAACATTCTCAGCGCGTGTGTATCGTCCAAGTAAACCTCATAACTACTTGGCTATCATTATAAGGCTCAACAACATAACAAAGCAACAATTCCACTATCTTACAACTAGGCATGGAAACTGGAAAATTCCAAAAAACCAAAACAATCATGGAAACAACTAGAGTACAGCAAAAACTACTCTATTCACAAAGGTAAACCTCCACTATAGCAATCAAGCAAGAAGGAAATGAATCAGAGGAAAACAGGGAAAACACACAATTCCTGTTCAAGGGAATTGGTGTAATTGCAAAAAATACTCAAAGTATTTCTACAAAAAGGCACAAACCACCTACCTTGATCCTAGGAGATCGATATTCCTGAACCACGACGACTGATTCTCCCCCGAACATCGTAGATCTGAGAAAACGTCTGAAAAACATAAACCACGATAAATTGAGAAAGAGGAAGAATTGGAAAATTAGGCTCAAGCAGAAGGAAGAAATCACCGCTGCGATTCTAATGAAATCGACCATGCTCTAATCAGATAATGGATGGAGAGGTGGGGGCTCTTCATAGATTCGTGGATCCTCAGCGCTCTTGGACGAACAGAACCTAGAAGAAGATGTTTCCGTGCATCAGGCGCGACCCCGATCCGTTTAATGAAAAAAAAGAAAGTACACGACGTGTACTTTTAGAGTACACGGTGTGTACTAGGTCTTTCTGTAATCCGCCAAAATAGGCCTCCACATCACCCCTACACACCATGTGTGTAGCCTGGGCATGACCAGTACACGGCTTTGAGCGAGAAAAGAGTACACGACGTGTACTCAGAAAGTACACGGCGTGTACTTCAAAAATTTCTAGAAACTTTATTTTCCTCAAAAACTTCAGAAAAAGGAAAGTCATTCCTAAACTGAAGATCTGGGTTCTTACAGTTTACATATCCATTTTATGACATCTCTTTCATAGTTTTTATGGTTCAAAAGTTAAAAAATTGGTAAGGGATTTTTGTCTCAATTTTTCCTTCTTTGAGACATATGTTATGTTATGCACCTATATTCTTTCATGTGGTGTATATAACATAAATTTTACATGTAATATAATGATTTTATTTATAATCATGATATTTTAAGTTCTATTTAATGTTATTCCTTCATGGAGTTTACATTTCAAAGATTATGAAAGTGGTAAAGATTTTATGTTACAATCTCATTGTTTATCGGGACTGTTTATAATTATGTTTCTAATAGTAAAATATTATGATACATATCTCAAGAAACTAATAAATTTTCTTATAATATGGATATGATATTATAAAACATGTTTTTCCTTCATTTTTATCTCCTTATGTACTCAAGAGTTCAAAAATAATGTTTTTAAGAAAAAATGTATTTTCTGTCAAAATACAATTTTCTTCCAAAGCCATATTTAAAAAAAATATTTTAAAAAATGTTTTACTATTATTCGAACCACGTTTTAATTTTTAATTTTTTTAAATAAATATTCATGTCATTTTAAAAAATGAAACAATGCCTATTTGGATTTTATTGAAAATGTGAAAGGAATCTTTGTTTTAAACATGCACGACATGAACAATATTTTCCACTATCATTAACACTCAATGATTTCAATATCCCCTTACAATTATTCAAATTTATATTCAAATAAAAAATTTTATTTATTATTTTGGAAATTTTTAGATTTTAGATAAATGATTTCAAAGTGAAAATTATTTTGAAAATGTTTTATAAAGAAATTTTCAAAGTGGAGAGGATATTTTCCTCAAGAAATTTTTAATTGATTTTTAAAACCTAATTTATAATTTTTAAAGGATATTTTCAAAGAAAAGGATTTTAAAAATGTTTTATGTTTTAAAAATTATTTTTCAAATAGTAAAGGATATTTTCCTTAAGAAATATTTTAAATAGACATTCAAAATTATTTTCCATCTAAGATGACATCCATTGATGTTACCTATGCCTTACTAGAGATATGATCCAAGGATAACATTATTATTATTTCTATGAATGGTTTATGTTCATGATGGTACTATGCTTATAGAACCCGTTTCTCTTCCACCAGTTATACTATTATTGAACTCTTATGAAACATACTTCTTTTCATGGGTTATGTTATGATAAAATGATGAAATGATTATAAAACCTGTCACTTTTCCATAGGTTATGATATAATGAAATGTTTATTAAACCCATTTAATTTCATGGGTTATGATATGTTTAATGTTTATGATCTTGTGTCACACATAAATATGGTTTTCATTATGAAATGGGTGGGACCTATATCTCCATCAAATGCATTGGGTAAATATTTATATCTCATGAGATAGACATGATTAGAATGGGGAGTGAACCCAGTTCAGTAAGAAAAGACTGGAATGGGGAGTGAACCCACATTAGTAAGATAGGTCTAGAGCATAAAGTGAACCTATCTCAACAAGACAGGGCTAGAATAGAGAATGAACCTAGTTCAGTAAGGGACTTTTTTTGCTGTGATGATCTTAGGAGTGAACCTTGACTACTATGATGGTTTGGGGAGTGAACCCATTCCAATATAATTGCCTCGAAAATGATCCTTGATTAATATAGAAATTATTTTCTATGCTTATGTGTATGAAACAAATTCCATGTTTTATTCCAATGTTATGATCTTATGGATCATGTTCTTTAATTATATTATGATTCATGTTTTATGAACTACTAATATTTATACCATGAATCAAGATTATGATCTTTGATATGCAGGTTATGGTTTTCAAATGTTATGCTCATATTCTCTTACCCTTATTTCCATGTTATGATTACATACCTATTTTTACCCTTAAAGAGAATCTGAGATCACCCTTTATTATGTTTCCTTTACAAAAGTTATAAATAATTTTTTTAAGTAGGAGTACTAAAGGGGAAGATATTTATAAGAGACATTGAAGATATTTCATTGGATTAGAAGACTATGTTCCAAGTTTCCAAAGGAACTAAAATATCACCGTCCTTAGGTGTGTGTTTGTGTAATGTAATGAATATTCATAAAAAACTATATAATATCCATGTATGATAAGCCTAAGTCAATATATTTACTATATATTTATATTTATGGTTGTCCTCTAGCGGTTATTCCTTAAGCTTACTCTGATGGTTTATATGATGATTTTTTTATTTACCTATTATTGTATATGATGGTTGATAGATCCAATAATTTCATATATTTAATTGAGTATTTTAATGGTTTTAATCCCACTATATTATCATTTACCGGATAATTATCACATGTTTAGATTATAGGAGTGTTTTAGGATTTAATGAGAAATTGATTAAATCTTGAGTTTAAATTGTTTATCTGATATTTTGAATTATTAGAATGAATCCTACATTAAATATTAAATGTGTTGATAAATATTTCAAGTGGTTGAAGTTTATTATGAATAAATTAAGAGGTTTTGTGCTTAAATAAATAATTTTTTTAATTCTGAAGTTTCTATAGACAATCAACTGTGAGCCAATCATACAGTCGATCCATCAACCCACACATCACAGTCGGTTCAAAACTTTAAAAAATATTGGTTTATGGAATATGGTGGAAGTTTATTTTGAGGAAGTCTGTAAAAGTACATTATTTTTGGTTTAAAGGTTGAAAATTGAAAAAGGGGATAAATGTAAGTCTTTTCCCATAATTGTAATTATTTTACGCCAAACGTAAGACTTTATAAAGTCGAACACAAGTCTTTGGGATGAATGTATTTCTTTCCTAGTCTAAACGCAATCCTTTGGACCTGATCATAATCCTGTTGTGATAGAATAAGTGTCTAGATCATAAGATGTTACACCAAATACAGTTCTTTTAGTCTAAAACATAAGTGTCACAAACCAGCCTGATCCATCCATCAAACAGATGCCCATACCTACCTATGACGTACCCGAGGGGCATCCTCAACCCCCCAGGATGATGAAAAACATCACTGGCATTGAAATTAATCATTATAGATGATTTTCCCCATAAATTAGAGTATAAATAGTGGAATATTTCTACCATAAATCTAGCATGACCCATCTATAGGTCATACATCCACACCAAAAAAGAATCAGCAAAAATAAAACAAACAATAGATATAAACTAATCCCTCGACTCACCCTCCAAACTAACTTACCTAGTCAAATCCCTCCACTCACCCCTAAACTTTCTCAAAATGTTGTAGCTCCAAAATCACCCAGTATACACGTAAATAAT
This sequence comes from Viscum album, assembly GCA_963277665.1. Taxonomy (NCBI): domain Eukaryota; kingdom Viridiplantae; phylum Streptophyta; class Magnoliopsida; order Santalales; family Viscaceae; genus Viscum; species Viscum album. The sequence goes on along the minus strand of OY728142.1, from coordinate 340,191,187 downwards.
GCAATCCATCAATAAACATAACTAAAATCAGAAAATGACTCATTTAAATGGAATACTTGACCATAAATTTTATGAAAATAAAGGAAAGTCCTAAAAATCAAGTAATAAGTACCACATATCGAATGAAATAAATAAAACTGAATAACTAACCTCAAATCCCAAACTAATAAATTATTGGAGAGTTATTTAGAGTATAACCAAAAGTTGAAAAAATTCCTAAATTAGAATTTTAAATAGGCATGAGAAAAAACATTCTTCTGTAAATACTTTCCTCTAAATATGAACATTAGGCCACACCACCCACCTTTACACATGAATAACTTTTAATTAAAGACCAATTTTAATCTAGTTTTAAATACATCAATAGAATATAGGTTTTCATACTTAATTATATTTAAAAACCATAACACTTCAAAGTGGTTTTAAAAACTTTTCTCTTCATTTTTATTAAATGAAAACAATCACTTAAAAACATTTATTTAGAAATAACACACACCATATGGTATAACTCCTTATTTCATTTTGAACATTATTTATAAACTATTTCCTAAAATAATTTTTCAAAAACCAACACACACCATAGTAAATGAAATATCAATAAATAAAGAACCATGTCGTAGATAAAATAAAAAAATACAAAGGAAAAAACCATAAGTGTTACACATGTCAAGAAAGTATGAGAATATAAAGAAGAGAAAGAGGATTCGACTATATCAATCTAACAATCAAAGAATTATTGTCATGGACTCCACCCTATGGTTTCTAAGGATAGGTAACCTAAAACAAAATTTGATAAAATCTATTAGAAAAGTTAGTAACACATCACTGGCCAGTGGAAGAGGTGATAAACATACTTTACTAGCATAACCAGTGGAAAGGAATCCAATATCATATAAGTTATCCTACCATAGAACCTTTATTCCCATGACCAAAATAAAGTAATGGTGAGAAAAAAACAAAGTCCATATCCAATAATAAACAGAGATAATAAACAATGAACAATATATGTATCTCTAAGCATATCAAATAACTCACCCTCACCTCTAACTCTCTATCAAAGAAAATACCCTATCACAGATCTATAAAATCATTCAAAAATATAAGTCATGCCTCACGATCTATAATCAAAGTTAATCAAAACCAAAAAGGGACTCAAGTAGGAAAAATACAGACAAATATTTTAGAAACCACTCAAAAGTTCCAAACAAGCCTTTCAAAAACCACTCAAAATGTTGGGATCTTTTATTATAATTCAATCAATTTACAAAAATATCTTTAAAACATTAAATTTTAAATCACCCTTGAAACCCATTTAAGAAATCAATTCCCATTTTTATAAAACCCATTTAAAAATATTAAAAATATTTATTTTATTTATCCCATGACTCAAAAAGGGTCAAATAAATTTTATAATTCTTGTTTTATTTAAAGAAAATATTTAAATAATTGAACAATACTTGGAATTACAAGTATCACATGAAATTATAAGTAAAACCCTGTGAAAATAATAATAATTTGAAATCCACAAAATATTTTTAATGACTTAAATATAATTTTAAAGATCCACTTGACCATTATAATAAAATTTGGGGTTTATGGTTTAATAAAAACAAAATTAAACCATCATTTAAAATTTTGAAACCCACTGTTCTCTATGAAAACCAAGATAAAATCCAATTTTATCTCTAATAATATAATAAACTTAATTTATATTTCCATTAAATAATTAAAACATAAATTAAAAACCAAGAACATCATGGTTCTCAAATTAAAAGGGCTAGACATGGGAAAACCTATCTTTAATCAATGACGAATAGCTTGGAATGTCAAATATGGGGTAAATGAGACCCAAAAATAGGATTAAACACCATATCCATGAAGAGGACATAAAAAATAGGTCAATAAAAACTGCCAGGTTTTTCCAAAATACATGTAATAACAGGGAGAGGAGAAAACAAGGGGAAATAGAGAATAGAGTGAATATGAGGACTCACCTTGGAGTTTTGACCAAGAACTAAGAAGAAATTGGGTGAAATTGTCAAAGAAAGGAGGAACTGAGAGAGGGGAGGTCATACACATGGAGATTTGGATAGGGGGGGGGGGTCATGTGATAAGGAGTGGGAGAGGAGGAGGGAAAATAAAAAAAATTAAGGAAAAGAATAAATAAAATAGAAAGGAAAAAAGAATTTTTAAAAATTAGGAAACCCATATGATTTTCCAAATCATGCGACACTCACTAAACACTCAAAATTGTGTCTACACAGCTTCCCCTAGGACCCCACACAGTTTATTAACTATTCACTTATAGCGAAACAATTTTTTATTATGTGAATATTATATCATTTGAAGATAAACAACATAATAATAATATAATCCATGATATGAAGGTTTAATATCTTGGGAAAATTAGGCTAATACATAACCTATACATAATAAAACTTAAAAATTATTTAAATCCTTCTTATTTTTCCTCATAAAAGTTCTTGAATTATCATTAGTATATGTATTCAACTAAGGATATACATAAAAGAAATGAGTGATCTAAAATCCCAGTAAGGAGAGGGATAACATAAAAGGAATAAGAGACATGAATGAATAGTATATGGGTGAGAATAATCATCATAATCATTTAATAAGCATGGTATCATCATCGTAAGTATGATGGAAACATTTTATAAAGGCATTGAATGTGTCATATTCATAATAATGAAACATCATAACATAGTGGTCAAATACCACACATTGCTGTAAACAAAGCTAACATCATGTTCAAGCATAACATGTGTGCATAAATCGTAACATAATAATTGTGAACAAATATAGAATAATTTTCATGAATAATATACATAATAGAATGATATATATAACATTACCTAATTAATTGGATGTATACATAATTTTAGGCCCACACATCACATCATAAAATTCTCATAACCATGCATGTCGCATAGAACGTAAAACAATCATAGACATGAAATAAACCTATTAAAATGAATGGATTTCATAATAGTTTACTAAAGAATAATTTCATGAATAATTTTTGGGGTTCCTAAATGAATAATGAAGATCATATTTTTTCATAAAACATTATCAATCTTTATTGTATAAGAAACAACTCAAGGGGAGTAAATACGATATTTTTGAAAATTAAAGTCTTTTTGAAAAAATATTTGTAAATAGATTAGATTTTTTTGAAAGGGTAGGTACATATATATCCTTGAAAATAAAAGGGAAAAAATAGTGGAAGTAAAATTTTGGTACATTTTAAGAATATACATACAAAAACTAATGTGAAGGATGATCTAACCCAAAAAGAAGGAGTTGAGTTCGAGATTCCCCTAACCTTAAATCCTACTTTATTTCATCACTTTCCACCTCCTAAATAATAAAATTAGGTTAATTAAAACATAAAAAAGTGAATTATATTAATTTTTTTCACTCTTGATCAACTATAATCATTGAATTTATTTTTCTAAATTCCCTTTATTAAATGTAAAATGTTTTTATATCATATTTTCCATAAAATATCCCATATTGCTTCAATTTAATGATCTTGATTTATTCATACTTACACATTATTAATATTAAATCTAGAATATTATAAATATATATATATTTATATATTTATATATTATAAATAATTTATTATAATCATCAGTAAGGGTGGTGATAAGAAAAGGATTGATAGCGTCCTCATTGGCGGTTAACCGATCGTTAATGAGACATTGTCCAAAGAGGAGACACGTGATATATATTATCTAATTATATTAAAAATAATTTTTTATAGGAAATTAAAATGATAAAGATAATTTTAACATGAAGTTTAATTATTTTAATAGGGTTTGGATCAGGAAATAAATAGAAGATATAGAGTTTAAAAAAGGAAAACAAAATAAATGACAAAAGGACATTACCTCTTTCTTGAAGTTATTATGTTTCTATGACCCTTAACTTCTTGAAATATTAGAGTTTTATTGATCCATAACATCCCTAAGAATTATAAGGGTATTTAGAGTGGGGATTTTGGTATATATTTTTCTTTGAAAAGTTTAAGGTAAGTGGTTTTCCAAGGGAGGGGTGAGGGGTTATTTATACTTAAGGAGAGGGGTATTTTAAGGATAAAATATTGAATAAATTATTATATTCAATGTAAACATTTCAATAATGATATTTTTGAAATTTTAAATCATATATAAATAAAACAAAATGGATTTAGGACATTAAACCACTTTATAAACTGAATCCAATAGTTTATTAAAAAAAAGTGGAAAAAATAAAAATTGCTATTTTAATGGAATACTTTTGACTTTAGACTTCAGAAAATAATTTTTAGTTTTGGAAATTAAGTTTTTTTTAAATGAAACATTTATATTTTTAAATTCATTTTGGTTTTAAATAAACATTTTATCATTTATTAAGTCATTATTTCATTATCATTATGTCATAAAACATGCGGTATTTGAAAAATAATATTTTTACCATTCATATAAAAAATTGAAGTATTTCAAAAAAATACCCAAAAATGACTCTTGGAAATTTTTGACATGATGATTCTAAAAATGAAATTTATTTTATAAAAATAAATTTCTAACACAGTTAATTTTAATTTTTAATATAAAATTTTGATTTTTACAAAATATATTAAAATACAGTTTATTAAAAATGTTCTTATATTTTATTTGCATTTTTAATCTTGATATTTATTTTATGGGATTATAATATTTATATTTTATTAAATTAATCATGATAAATATTTTTTACATTAAATTTTATTATTTTAGGTGAAATTGCTATTCCAAAGGCCAGGTTACTATTCCAATGGTCACATTACTATTCCAACAATCACATTACCTCCTATAAATATCACTTCATTCCTTCATTAAACATTCACTAAAATTCCTCCCAATGTTCTATATTTTTATTTTCTAAATGCCAATTGTTTTACTAATATTTTGTTTATTTTCCATAGTATTGTTCCCAGGAGTGATAATTCTAGAATATCAGAATGATTCAAGTTTTCCCATTCTATTTTTTCTTTTTAATAAAATTTTCCATTGTAATATTTATCATTTTCATGGGTTTCGTTGTTGACTAATGTTATAATATCAATTAATTAAATAAAGTTTTGTTAGTTTATCTATGTGATGTATGTTTATAATAATATATAATATAACACAAATTTATTTAGGAAACAAATATCTTTTATAAAGTCTGGGTCATTACATTCTTACCTTCTTTATAAATTTCATCACCAAAATTTCAACTCATACTCTCAGTTGAGAATAGATGAGGGTACTTATGTTTCATTATTTCCTCTGGTTCCCATGTTTCCTCTTTATATTTATAGTTCTACCATATTACTTTGACCAGGTGAGTTTTATTATTTCATAAAATTTTATCTCTATAGAACAAGATCTTCATTGGATTCTCCTCATGATAGAGGAAATTATCCAGTTGTACCACCTCCAAATTTATTACATGTGAGGAATTAGGTTTGTACTTTATCATTATAGATATGTGTAACATATCATGAAATTGAGCTATGTTTTTTGTAAGTACTAGATGATAGGACAATACTCCTATACAATCAAGGATCTCAAAGGGGCCAATGTACCTAGGGAAAAACTTTCCTTTCTTTCTAAATTGTATGAATCTCTTCCATGGTGACATTTGAAGGATTTTTGTCCTACAATATAAAAATGTATGTCCCTTTAATGATTTTAAAAATAACTCTTCTATCAACTCTAAGTATCTTTTATATGATATTGGATTACTTGAACCTTTTCCATTACCTCTTGAGAAAGATCTGGTCCAAGTAGCTTTCTTCCACTAACTTCATCCCAACAAGTAGTATTTCTACATCACATCCTGTACAGAGCTTTATATTAAGCCAATTGAATACTCTATTTTAATCTATTGTTGTATAAAAAATCATCTAATGATAGATGTTGATCCCATACACCTTTAAATTCCATTGAGTAGGCTCTCAGTATGTCCTAAAGTGCTTGAATGGTCCTTTTAGATCGACCATTAGTTTGGGGGTGATAAGATGTACTGAAATTCAATTCAATATTTAGATAATGTTTAAGAATTATTTAAAATTTATAAGTGAACCTTAGATCATGATCATATATGATCAAAAGTGGTTTCCCATGTAGTCTCACCACTTCATTTACAAATATATTATCAAGTTTTTAAGTGATAAATCTTCCTCAATAGCGATGAAGTAGTCATTCTTGGTGAGTTGATCCACTACAACCCATATCACATTGCTTCCTTTGGATGTCTTCAGGAGACTGGTAAAAAATTATATGACGATTCTCTCCCATTTCCATGTGGATATGGGAAATTTTTTCATTATACCCTTGGAATTATGTCACTTTGATTTAACTTGATGACATACTAATCACTTTAAAGTGTAATCATAAATATCATTCTTTATGTTGTCCCATCAAAAATGTTCTCAAAGATCATGGTACATCCTAGTACTTCTAGGATAGATAGAGAAATATAATATATGTGCATTATTCAATATCACTTTATTAATCTTGGGTGATGTAGGCACAAAAATTCTAGTTCCAAAACTGAATAACACCATCTTTATCAATATGTAATTCATGAAGCTTCCCCTCATTTACCATTTCCACATTCTTTTGAAGCCCCTAAATGGTCCCTTTGTGCATCCTTGATCTTCTCTTGGATAGATGGTTGGGTAATAATTTTGGAAAGGTATGATTTATTCCCTTACTTTATGATTTCAAAATTTATCCTTTGTATATCCATGAGGATATAATCTTTATTAGTCCACATCATGGATAGTGTAGCATGTTATTTTCTACTGAGAGCATCAAATACCTTGTTCTCCTTTCTAGGATAGTAGTGAATAGAGTATTCATATTCCTTAATTAGTTATAACCATCTTCATTGATGCATTTAAAATCTTTTTTTTTGTGAATATATACTTTAGAAATTTATGATATATATATATCATTCTTCTCACTATAAATGTAGTTTCACCAAATATTTAAAGTGAGGGTCACAAATGCTAACTCAAGATCATACACCATGTAGTTCTACTCAAGGATCTTTAAATTTCATGAGTCATAGGTTATCACTTAATAATTCTACATGAGAACAAAACCCAATACTTTATTTGTAACATCACTATATATCACAAAACCTTCTCCAATTTATGGTAGTTTGAGTATAAGCATAATGATTAGCCTCTTCTTGATATCCTTAAATATTTCCTCACATTTTTCCGTACAAATATACTTTGCCCCTTTCCGTGTTAACTTAGTTAGTGGTATAGATAATCATGAGAAGTTTCTCAAAATTATTTAGTAGTACCCAACTATACTAAGAAAACTATGTATTTCCAGGACACTTAAGGTTCTAGTCCATTCCTCAATTGCCTTTATCTTTGAGGGGTCTATAGAAATTTCATATCTTATAATCACATGCCCCAAGAATGTGACTTGATGTATCTAAAATTCACAATTTCTAAAATCAGTATACATTTTCTCATTTCTTAATATCGCCATAACAATCCTTATATACTCTTCATATTCCTCCTTTATATTGGATTAAATGAGAACATTGTCTATAAATACTACCAGAAAATTTTCAAGGAAGTCTCTAAATAATCTATTCATTAATTCCCTGAATATTGTAGGGGAATTAGTAAGTCTAAAGGGCTTCACTATGGACTCATAATACCCATACATTGTATGGAAGTTTGTATTCTAAATATCTTCCTTATTTACCATCAGTTGATGATATCCAAAACAAAGATACACCTTTGATAAGTAACGAGATCCTCATATTTGATCAAAAAAGTCATCAATCATTGGTAGGGGATACTTATTCTTTATGGTTATCTTGTTAAGATCCTGGTAATCGATATACAACTGCATTGATCCATCCTTTTTATTGACAAAGTGAACTGGCACACCCCAATGCTATGTACTAGGGCATATTAATAATTTGTCTAAATGTTCTTGCAATTAATTCTTTAACTCCACCAGTTTGATCGGGGCCATCCTATAAGGGAATTCAGATATAGGATTGGCTCAGGGTATAAGCTCCATTAAGAACTATACCTCATGATATAAGGGAATTCTAGGTAACTCTTCAAGAAATACATTAGTATATTCCATTACAATGGACATTTCTTAAAGGTTGATACTTTCCTTTGACTCAACCATTTCAGAAAGGTATAATTCTTCATTGGGTATCAACACCCACACCTTTAAGGGATTTTCCAAAGGATATTTATGATCTTTCTTACATTTTTATAGGAGCATGGGGTGGTTCAGAATATATAAAGAGATTTACTTTTTCCAAATGTTGATGTGAGATCTATATAATGAGAACCAATCCATGCCTAGTATAACATTAAATTCTACGAGGGAAGTATTACAAGATTAGTTAGAATAATCTTACCATATATTCTAACAGGATAAGAGTCCAACACTTGGTTTTCATTGATCAAACCACTAGGTTTTTTTATAGATATCTCTGTTTTATGGTATTAGGGTTTTGATTCAATAGTTACAGTAAATTCACGGGATATAAAGGAATGCATAAAACCAGACTCAAATAAAACCTTTTCCATTCTTGAGTGAATAGTAAGCATAACTTACAACTTAATTTTTATTTCCCACCTTAGAGGTAGTGATGAAGTAATATTTCCCTTAATCCTTTGTCTTTTTTGGTTTCTAACACTGATTATGTAACGTCCCTGACCCGAAATCCACTAAGACGGTGCTCCGTGCCAGGTTGTCACATGACCTCAAGCGCGCCTCCCCATACACCATAGGTTGCTGACTAGTGGCGAGGGTCTAATCAGCCACATGAGGTGACTATACACTCTTTACCAATGTAAGACACAACATATCACAATAAAAATAATGGGAATAGTATGAAACAACCAATAAAAATGCATAACCAAACATTTCCCAACAGGGTAAAAACACCAATCAAATACAACAATGTCATGCCATACTAGTAGTGCAAGTGGAAGAAACCCAAAATAAAAAAACTACCAAAACTCCCAACGGGTCCCAACTATAAGTCCGGATCCTTATCCATGTATGTCCTAATACCAACTCAACAACTTAGTGTAGGGACTCAGCCCTTGTATAGACCTGCAACCAAGAGATCTTCTCGGGTACCCAACAACGACCCGAGGAGGGTGTGAGTACAAAACTCAGTAGGCCACCACTAATGGTGTCCACAAAATATCCAGTCAAATAGATAGTGTATGCAAGTACAAAAAAAAGGTAAGTAAAGAAGGGAAAGTTCAGGTTCTATACGTTAACAAAGCTCATTTAATTTATTCCTAACATTTTTCCCCATTTCATTTCTTATACCATATTCATTACATAAGCCATATTGATCACATGTTCTATGGGTTAGGCATAATTATCATCTACACATGGGTATAAGGCAATAAATAACAATACATAGGGAAAAAAAATCAAGTCCTTATATCAATAGGGATCCATATATCACACCAACACATTCTTCTCACCTCAAAACCTCAGTTCAGGTGGAATGCAACCATTAGAGGAATAAAGCCTCCGTCCCCTTCCCTAACCTGTGCATTTTGAGGTGGAGTTTAGATCCTCAGTCTAACTTGAACCATGGGTGTAGAACCTCAAGCCAATACCCCAATATACCAATCCAAGTTCACATGCTTTTTTATCAGCTCATCACAACCATACCATAACACAACCAAGCATATTCAATGCCAATGGATATCACAATTCACAACAACAACTTGGGAATTAATACTATGCCATAACCCATTATTACATTTACCATTTACAATTCACATTAATTTATCCAAATTCCCATTCCCATGCCTTAACCCATTAAGTGTATTAAACAATCCTCTATGCCTTAGCCTAATCCATCATGGACCATTCATTAACCTATTTAGCTCATTTATCATTTCACAAGCATTTACCCACTTATTCATTTTAAGTACATTTATCATCTCACATAACAAAATCCCTTTTTTACATTAAATCACTTAGGTGTACCACCTAATTCTCATGTATTAACCCATTCCACAATTTCATCCATTACCTTATTACAACCCATTAAAACATTTCCCATTTCCTATTCCATTACCCATTTTCAAGTTCACCATTTAATATGCCCTAATACCCTTAGGCATTTCTAACACTACTATAAATATGTATTTTATCAGTGCTAGAAAAGTGAATTAAGAGTGATAAATAAAGTGATGTTAATTGAGGTGAAGATAGGGGGGTCCCTTTTATTAGCGCTCAGAAAAACGCTGATAAAAAGTTCTTTTATCAGCGCTTTTTTTAGTGCTGATAAAAGTAAAAAAAATTATTTTTTTTTAAAAAGAATATGTAATACGGGGGGGGGGGGGGGAGATTTTAAAAACACTTGACCCCATCTTTTACCAATGTTAGGTGGACCCCCTCACACTCTCCCGCATGCTTCCCTTGCCCACGCATCCCCCACATGCCTGCGCGCCCCTCCCTACTTCCACCCGAACTCGAACTCGAGACCTCTTCCCTTGCGTGTCTGCACCTTTACCACTAAGCTATTTAGTTTTTTTCTCTATTTAATGATATATCTATATATATATATATGTAGTAATATTTATTCGTATATTAATATAGATTTATATTAATATAAATATATTTAGTTATATTAATACATATATATTTATTCATATATTAATATATATATTTATTCTTATATTAATATATATATATAGTTAAATTTATTCGTATATTAATTTAGATTGATATTAATATAAATATATTTAGTTATATTAATTCATATATATATATTTATTCATATATTAATATATATATTTATTTGTATATTAATATATATTTATATTTATTTATATATATATAGTTATATTTATTCGTATATTAATATACATTCATATTAATATAAATATATTTAGTTATATTAATAAATATATATTTATTCATATATTAGTATATATATATTTATTCATATATTAATTTATATATATATACATTTAGTTATAATTTTTTATCCGTATATTTATTTGTATATTAATATATATTTATAAGATTAGTTTTAAATACATTTATAAAATATGTTTTTTATGTGTGTTTATAAATAAATAAATAAATACATACATAAATATATACAACACACACACACACAGAGACACACACACACACAGACACACACACACACACACATATTTATGAATAAATACATATATATGTGTATTTGAAAAGCCATAGAATGTTAAAACGACAATAACTTCTAATCCAGAAGTCTGTTTCAACTCCAAAACCATTCAAATCGAATAAAATGAAACAATATTCGATATGATATATAGTACAGGCCTAGTGGACATTCAGATCAGAAGTTATACCTATTTTAATGTTAAAAAATCGGGATATCCCGACTAAAAACTCAGTTTTGGAAGCCTTCTGGGCCTTTTTGGGCCTCGAAAAATGTGACAAAAGGTTTCCTTGGGTCATTATCGCATAGAGATCATCACACACTTTGATTTGATATGCTGTAGAGCTCAAACATAAACCCGGATCAAAAGTTATGGCCACATGAAGTTTGAGTTACATTTTCAAATTATGTTAGATCTTTTATTAATTTTTTTTGATTTTTTGTGTCTTCAAATTGTTATTAAATGATTATTAATCGATGATAATCAGAAAATTATTAATTAATAATATTTTTTAAAATATTTTAATGCAATTTTCACTAAATTTCTTATATAATAAATGAAATAGTCTATTTATACTTATCTAAAACATATTTAAAAAATATATATTATATTTATATCAATATAAATATACTTATATAACAATATATTATTTTTCATGAAATATTTTTTTGAAATATAAACTTTATCAGTGCTAGAAAAAATCCCTGATAAAGCCCCCCCCCTTTATCAGCACTACTAAAAAAGCGCTGATAAAGGCCCCCCCTTTATCAGTGCTTTTTTTAGCGCTGATAAAGGGTGGTGCTGCGGAAACCCAATTTTGTGGTAGTGTAACCAAATTCATGAACAATAGATAATCTCTTTCAACCTAATTACCCATTTTCATGTCATTCCAACAACACCTTATGACTTTATCACCCTAGGAATATTTATCATTATTCCATTTATAACTTAATCAATTATTAAGACACATTCTACATGGGTTTCACATTCTACATGGGTTTCACATTCTTATTTGGCAACCCACCACTTAGCCCTACCACACTCTCGATTCGGGTTTTCCGGTGCACCCCATGCATGGACCTAAAATGGTCAATTCATCCTAAAATCATCCCACGGGGATCGTGAGGGTTTCAATTGGTTACTTAGACACCCATTTTTATCAAACACTTTAACAGAACCAAGATCACAAAAAGGGGAAAACAAGAACACCAACTTCAACGCACAAATCCAAAATAAAACTATGGGATAATACTTATAGACCACCTACCTCGAATCCGATAATGAACACACTCTAAATCATGTCCTTAGATCTGGGTTTAAACAAAACTTAGAGCCCCAACCTAGATCTCACCTAAAAAAGAGGGTTTTATATCTTCATAAGGATATGGAAGAAACCACAAACCCTAATCTGCAAAAGAGAAGGAATGGGAGGATTAGACTTACCCAAAGCTTTGATATGCAACCGACAACACTACAAATGACCAATAAATGAGGGATATTGATCCATGAGATCTCTTGAGGTCCTTGGGGCGTCACTAGGGATGGAGGGACTGGAATGGAGGAGAAACTTGAAGTGGGTATTAAAATCACGGGGTTGAATTTTTGTAAAATTTTCCAACTTTTTTGGGCCGCATGGTTTACCCGCACGGTTTTCCAAACTGTGCACAAACTGTGAAACAACTACTATCCATGAGATTCCATACCACACAGTTTCCTAGGGATCCCGCACTGTTTGTCCTAACTGTGCACATACCATGTGAAGGCTATTGTCCGAGAATGGCTGGTCCGCACGGTTTCACCTAACTGTGCGTAGACCATGCACCTTGCACTGCTTGGCCTAATTTCTCTTCTCTTCACACCCTGAGTCCCTGGGGTACCCTTGGGCCCCCAACTGAACTTGGGAAATGCTTATCTAGCAGCAAGGAGAGGACCAATCCAACACTTAAATGAAAAAATTATTTAAGAAAATCTAGGACCTTACAACCTCCCCACCTTATAATGACTCGTCCCTGAGCCTCCCTTCCAAGCACCACTAAGCCACTGAACCAGTCCAAGGGTACAAACTTTCCCCTCAAGACTTCCTCACCACAACCACAACACAAGATGAAAAATCCTCAAGGATTCATCAACTTCAACTATTCTCACCATGAGAACTTCAGGGGAAAAACTTAAGTGACAACAATTAACTCACAACACATGGAAGCTTACAACATCACATCGTCACGAAGGAACCAATCAGCACCTCATCGACCCGATCCTCTGCACAAATCATGACCCAAATCACTTGGTGTCATTTTACCAACTCTAACAGTGACCAAACCTGATATCACTCAGAGGAAAACACAAGACCCTTCCAACCACAATTCCTGAAGATTCATTCCACAACTACACATCCAAATGCAACTCAAAACTCTTGGCTACTCAACCAGTCAAACTATTCCAAAGCTCTTTACCAGGTCCAAATCACCCAAACAGTGACTAATCGAGTCCTTCTAATCCAAAACTCTAATCACATCACCAACCAACCATTTATCCAATATGGTTCCTTTTAACATATTTGATTACTTAGCACCTCCACTTTATAAAAAAGACCACTAGATCTCAACTAAACTTCCCCATCACCTAAAATGTTCCAACTCACAGCGCCCAAGCATCCATAGGAGCATTACCCTTCCTTGGAATCCAACTACACCATCACAACCATTGGGAAGACATCCCTACACTAACCATTCAAGGATTAAGATCATCATAACCTCACTCAAGTACAACTTCTTTTCAAAATGCGCTTTCTGCTACAACATAAACCTGGAGGTGGGTCACTCTCACCTCACCCATTTAAGTTTACCATCTTAGGCTGGACCAACTCCGACTGGCTTTTCCCAGGACACCCATCTTCCACTAATGGTACATTACCCTTTTCTCACCTTTCCAAGGTGCTTACTAAATTGAAGTCTATCATTATCATTCCACACACCCAATAAGGTAATTTCATGAATTTAAGTAAAATTCCATCATCACGACATTACCTTATTTCAGACCATCATTGGGATTTACCCTTAGCATGACACCACATCACATGGCCAAGTTTCACTCAACTTTATGATGTTCCAAAACCACACAAGGAAAATTACCCAAGACTAACCCCAACTTCTCTTGCCACAACCTGTCGTGATATCCAACCACATACTTCCATGACTTCCACACATACATATCAAGATTCAAAAGAAACCAACCTATGACCAAGACATCACTTGGCTCATCAGACACCACGTTCAAGGCCCACACGCCTCTCCGAGGAACTGAACATACACCCCACAGGTTCCTCATTGGCACCCCGATGTCACTACGTCGAATCGATGTTCTCTATTCCACAACTAGAACTAACTTATCACTCCCCACAATAAGAGTGTTGTTACCACTGGTCTCAAGAGGTATCTCAACCATCGTTTCCTACACTCAATCACAGGTTGAACCCCAAACATAGAAATGGCCATCTAGCCCTTTTTCCAAAACAAGAAAACAAATGCCACCCAGTGCCTGTTCCCAGCTTCCGTGGATGAAACCCATGAATTTTTTCGTCATTCGGTCCATCCCGAGGACCTCACCTAAAACCATAAAGAGTGTGAATCTCCTAATCAGGCTCCAGATAAACCGTTTCCATGCATGTAAACTCCATGATGTCCCTTATCCAACCAAACATCTTCATGTCTCTTGGCGTAAATCCATAGCTTCTCAATGTATCTGGGACGATATCAAGATATTGGGAATGCTCCTAATTAGCTAAGGTACGCTAAAAAGTTTTCAAAGAATAACACCACCAACTTACCCGTTTTTGATGTCAATATATGGAACATCATGACCTGGCAAGGATTTCAGGCCTCCCTACCGAACACATCACATCAACACTTAACCCCTCCAACTAGGTGTGATTGCCAACCAAGTTTAACCACCACTTCAATACCAAATCACCAACAGTTGTAAACCAAAATTTTAGGTGGCACTATTTCCACCACACAACTCAAGTTCTTCCGATGCGTCCCTGACGACTAATAATCGAAGCACAACAGTCTGCCACATCAATAAAACCAACAGTCACACAAAACAACCATAATTTTCATTTAACCCATCGCCAACTTACTTGCCTAACCACGTATATTGGTTAACCAGTCTCATCAGCCCTGAGGTGGCCTCTGCATCTCAAATAACAACCAAACCATTCCTACTAACAAGTTCATCTACATGACCACCCTTACCATGGTGTCACCATCAAGCTAAATTAGATAACCACACTTTAACCACCCTTGTCTTTTCTATTTAAAACGAATTCCATACCTCCATTAATCCTCACCCAAATGGGTGAGTTAGGAATTCATGAAATAAAACCCTTCAAAAAAAACCTTACCTATTATAAAAAACACTAGGGTTCCCTCATGAAGGAACCAGCACAAATATACCATCAACCTTCCTACACAGCCCTCAAGGACAATCCAGCACCATGGAACACTCTGAGTCCCACTATCAAGTCCAAATATCTACACGTGTAGCACACACCCAAAAATGTCGAAGACCTTGTACGACCTCTCTCATATGTCACCTTGAAGGTTGAATGATACCAACTCCCTAGATTGGAGTCACAACCAGTAGAAGCCATTGGTTCTCTCTCCAACCATACTTATCATGACACAAACAAAGCAATGTGCATGAATGGAACTCTCACTCCCATTCCGATGCACGCTATGCTTAGCATACCAAACAACCATCTACTCTAGGTTCCACAAAAAAGATGTACACATTCATCGAAACTGTGAGAAAACATCCCCTCCAGGATTCAAGACACAACTCACAAGGTCTCTACTCAAAAAGTTATCAAGACCCAGACACTATTCGTAGGGTCTAGCATGCGCTCTGTATTGTCACGGACCACGAGAGTTTCCTCACCCACATTAACAAACAACACCTCACAACCCCAAGGCCACAAACCTATGAGGGTTCCCTAAACACACCACTTAGGACACATCACAACTGAAAAGGATTCAAAATCCAAATACAAAGTCTCTAACTAGATCACTTCCACTGACCAACTTAAGCATACAAAGGTCAAACCGACCACACAAGGAGTACCCACCATTTAACTCAATAATTATCATTTTAAACTTACCATTCACCTGATGTTTTGAAGAATGACCAAAAGGACTTAACCATATATAGAAAAGGTATCATGCTAGCAACCTTAAACAACTCATTCTTCATACTCTATCTGAACGGTCATCATCACACTTTGAACACTACCCTCTACCATACCTACCACGAGTCATGGTCAATATGGGGAAACCAGTTTACTTAATCAAAAGTCTTTCATCAACACCTCTTCAAACCAATTATTATTTTACGATACGATCCATTCCTCTTAGGCACATTTCCCATTTCACTACTTGTTACAATAATCATTTTAACTCATTAAAACATTTCATTAGGAAAAATTTGTTAACAATTTTACCATCATTATGCAACCCCTTTTCTTTTAGACACAAAAACAACCATTACGATTTATCAAAACCCAAAACTCTAACCCGGTCACAATATTTATTTATAAAAGGTATTTATTAACTATTCATTTGAATTATTTTTATTCACCCACTTTCATTATCAATATTAGGTATCATTTTCTTCAAATTGATCAGGAAAATAAAATTTATTCTACTCTCTACGCCCCGCACACCCATCCTATGTGTGTGCCTATAACGATACATGCCACCTATATCCATAAGTGCCTAAAATGATGCATGAATGGACAACCTCATGCTATTTTTTATATGAGAAAAATATCATAAATCAGTCAAATCACACAACATGTGCATCACCCAATGGTGAAATATCATTCAAATATAACAACACACATCAAGAACAACAATTCCCACCTAGGGTGACTTGGGTTTTCCCTCATACATGGGTTAGCTACTCCTAAGAATGAGCTCATTACCAAGGCCCAACACATCCTAATCTCCTATCTACCATCACCAAATAGTGAGAAAGAGAAAATAAATCCTCTGATACCACTTTGTAACATCCCCGACCCGGAAGCCACTAAGACGGTGCTCTATGCCGGGTCATCACATGACCTCACGCACGCCTCCCTGTATGTCATAGGTTGCCGACTAGTGGCACGGGTCTAATTAGACAAATGGAGAGACTATACCCTTTTTTTCAGAGTAAGCCACAACAGATCACAATAAAAATAATGGAAATAGTATGAAACAACCGATAAAAATGCATAACCAAACATTTCCCAATAGGGTACAAACACCAATCAAATACAACAATGTCATGCCATACTAGTAGTACAAGTGAAAGAAACCTAAAATAAAACAAACTACCAAAACTCCCAATGGGTCCCAACTCTAAGTACAGATCCTTCTCCATGTACGTCCTAAGCCCAACTCAACATCTTAGTGTAGGGCCTCAACCCTTGTCCAGACCTACAACCAAGAGGTCTGCTCGGGTACCCAATGGAGGCCCGAGCATGGTGTGAGTACAAAACTCAGTAGGTCACCACCAACGGTGTCTACAAAATATCCAGTATAATAGATAGTGCATGCAAGTACAAAATAAAAGGTAAGTAAAGAATGGACAGTTCATGTTCCATAAGTTAACAAAGTTCATTTAATTTATTCCTAACATTTATACCCATTTCATTTCTTATACCATATTCATTACATAATCCATATTTATCACATGTTCCATGAGTTAGGCATAATTATCATATACACATGGGTATAATTCAATCAATCACAATGCATAGGGGAAAAAATTCAATTCCCTATCTCACTAGGGATCCGTATATTACATCAACACATTCTCATCACCTCTAAGCCTCAGTTCGGGTGGAATGCAACCATTAAGGGAATGAAGCCTTCGTCCCCTTTTCTAACCTGTGCATTTTGGGGTGGAGTTTAGAGCCTTATTCTAACTCGACCCGTGGGCGTAGAACCTCAAGTCAATACCCCACTCTACCAAGCCATGTGCACATGATTATTTATCAACTAATCACAACCATACTATAACAAAACCAAGCATATTTAATGCCATTGGATATTACAATTCACAAAAGCAACTTGGGAATTAATACTATGCCATAACCCATTATTACATTTACCATTTACAATTCACATTCATTTATCCAAATTC
Source organism: Viscum album (assembly GCA_963277665.1). NCBI lineage: Eukaryota > Viridiplantae > Streptophyta > Magnoliopsida > Santalales > Viscaceae > Viscum > Viscum album. The sequence continues at coordinate 340,172,784 of OY728142.1, read as the reverse complement.
CCATTCTCATGCCTTAACCCATTAAGTGTATTCACAATCCCCTATGCCTTATCCGAATTCATCATGGACCATTCATTAACCCATTTAGCCCATTTACCATTTCACAAGCATTTACTCACTTATGCATTTCAAGTACATTTCTCATCTCACATAACACAATCCCTTTATTACATTCAATCATTTAGGTGTACCGCCTAATTCTCATATATTAATCCATTCCACAATTTCATACATTCCCTTATTAAAACCCATTAAAACATTCCCCATTTCCCATTACACTACAAATTTTCGAGTTCACCATTTAACATTCCCTAATCCCATTAGGAATTTCTAACCAAATTCATGAACAATCAACAGTCTCTGTAAACCCAACTACCCATTTTCATGTCATTCTAACAACAACTTATGCCTTTATCTCCTTAGGAATATTTATCATTATTCCATTTATAACTTAATAAATCATTAAGACACATTATAAATGGGTTTAAAATTATACATGGATTTTAAATCCTTATTCGGCAACCCACCACTTAGACCTACCACACTCTTGGTCCGGTTTTTCTGGTGTACCCCATGCGTGGCCCTAAAATGGTCAATTCATCCTCAAAGAATACCATGGGGATTGTGAGGGTTTAAATTGGTTACTTAGACACCAATTTTTATCAAACACTTCAACAGAATCAAGAACAAAAAAAAGGGGAAAACAATAACACCAACTACCATGCACAAATCCAAAATAAAACTATGGGATAATACTTGTAGACCGCTTACCTCGAATCTGATGATGAACGCACTCTAAATCATGGCCTTAGATCTGGGTTCAAACACCCCTTGGATACCCAACCTAGATCTCACCCAAAAAATAGGGTTTTATAGCTTCAGAAGGATATGGAAGAAACCACAAACCTTAATCCACAAAAGAGAAGTAAAGAGAGGACTAGACTTACCTGGAGCTTCGATCTGCAACTGACGGCGCTCAAAATGACCAAGAAATGAGTGAGATTGATCCATGAGATCTTTAGAGGTACTTGGGGAGTCACTAGGGCGGGTGATGGTGGAATGGAGAAGAAACCCAAAGTGGGTCTTAAAATCATGGGGTGGAATTTTTGTAAATTTTTTCAACTTTTCTAGGCCGCACGATTTACCCGCACGGTTTTCCAAACCATGCACAAACCGTGCGATAACTACTATCCATGAGATGCCATCCCATATGGTTTACTGGGGATCCCATATATTTTATCCTAACTATGTGTAGACCATGTGAAGGCTACTCTCTGAGAATGGATGGTCCGTACAGTTTACCCACACGGTTTCACCTAACCGTGCACAAACTGTGCGCCTTGCACTGTTTGGCCTAATTTCTCTTCTCTTCACGCCCCGAGTCCCCGAGGAACCCCAGATCCCCCACATGAACTTTGGAAACACTTATCTAGACATAAGGAGAGGCCCAATCCAACACTTAAATGAAAAAATTCTTTAAGAAAATCTGGGACCTGACAGATTACCCTCAAGATCTTATGGTTTAGTGAACTTTCTTACATAGTACCCTTGCTCCCTATAGTTGTAGAAATGAACCATGGGCGGTGCCTTACTTTCCTCTATCACATTGGTCGGATTATTTATGTATCTTCTATATTCAATATCTTGATATATTTCTCTACTACACTTGAATTATTTCTCTATCCCTTTGAGACTATTCCCATGATGATTCTTCCCACGTTTTTAATATGTGGGTGATTGGATCTTATTTCCTCCTTTGTTATTTGATCCCATGACTAGAAACTCCATATTTTTTTTCTTATATCCATAATCATGGGACCATTCTCCAAAATCTATCTATACTTTGAGAGAAAATCAAACTAATTCTTCATAACTCCCAAAGTCTCATATGGATAGATCCTTTAAGATGTGTGTTTTTAAACCACTAAATAATATATCTATTTTACTATTATTCTTGATAAAAAAACTTGAGTCCAATCTTGAAAGCATTGTGAAATTTTTATCGTATGTCATGATAGATTAACCCTCTTTTTTATTAAGCTCTAGGAATTCCCTCTCCATATTTGTTGGAAGAGTTTGAGGGAAATACTTATTAAGAAATAACTTCTTAAAGTCTTCCAACTCTATTTCCTCCTTTTCATCCTTTAACTTGGTATTATTTTTCAATGCCCACCATTAATCAGCATCTCTATATAAAAAATAAAACAACAAGCAAACTTTTTACTTATCAGAATAATAGAGCACGTAAAAGATATTTTCCATTGATTTTACCCACTATTCCAAAATAAGTGGATTAGAAGACACACTAAATGTTAGTGGTAATTTCTATATAAAAAAATCAATAGCTAGTTCCTCCTTCTTTGGTGAAGGAGGATGTTCCACATGATTCATGGTATTTATCATAGTCCAAGAAATATGGGTAATCATCGCCATGAAATTTTTAACTCCACCTCCCATGACATTGGGGATGTCATTAAGATAATAATTACATTATCTCTCACATGATTTTTTGGTCTAGTTTCTCATAGTTCCCAACATTTTCTAAAATAGAAAAAGTTTGAAAAAATGTAAGTCAACAAATCATGAATAAATAATTTATTATTATGAAAAAATTAATTCTAAAGTAATATATTATGGGATCCCTATGTTTATCTTTTTTCTCAAACAAAAATTCTTGGATCATTTACATTATTCCTTTTATAAATTTAAGAGGAATAATTAATTTAGTTATATATCCTTCATAATGGTTTGTATCGAGTCTGTGATTCACCAAAGAATATCTTTTAGGAGTGTCAAACTAGGTGTGCAACAATGCCTCTTTGTTTTTAACCAGGTGATGATCAAGTTAATACCCAATCCACCCTTTTTGGTGTTGTTACCCCTAGGCACATCTATGCCAGAGACACGTAAACTTATAGTATCCATATAGATATTTCATTGCTCAGAAACCATGCACTCTTATACTTTACCAAAACTTAGGATGTTTATCTATAATTAAACTTATACTTATGATTTTCAATAGAATTTTCTAATCCTAATTCCCCAATTAACTAAACCATACTCAGATACTAACTGTAGTGACCCAAAATTTTATTATGTGATTATTAAACCATTTTTATGATAAATAACATAATAGTAATATAATACAGGATCCAAAGGTTTAGTGTCTTGTAAAAATTAGGCCCATAAATCACTTATACATAATAAAACTTAAACATTATTTAAATCATTATTATTTTTTCCTCCTAAAAGATCTCACATTCTCCTTAGTATGTGTATTCACCTGAGGATATACATCAAATAAAGGGGTGAACTAAAATCCTAGTATGGGGAGGGATAACATAGTAGTAATAAGAGTCATGAATCGATAGTACATGGGTGAGAATAATCATCATAATCTTTTCATAATCATTAAATAATCATTATAAGTATGAGGGAAACATTTGATAAAGGCATGGAACGTGACATATGCATAATAATGAAACATCATAACATAGTGGTCAAATGACACACATAGTTGTGAATAAATCTTGCATCATGTTCACACATAATATATGTGCATAAATAATAACATCATAATTTTGAAATAATATAGCATCATGTTTATGAATAATACACATAATTTCATGAGATATATCACATTGAACAATTAATTGGAGGGATATATAATTCTGAGCCCACCCTTCACATCATAAAATGCCCATAATCATGCATGCTACATAGAACATAAAACAATCATAGTCATGAAATAAACTCATGGAAAGGAATGAGTTTCATAAAGGTTTCCTAATGCATAATTTCATGAATAAAATTTGGGGTTCCAAAATGAATAAGGAAAATCACATTTTTCATAAAACATCATCAATCACGAGTGAATAAGAAATAACTCAAGAGGATTCAATGTGATGTTTTTGGAAATTAAAGACTTAAAAAAACTTTGTAAATGGATTAGAAAAAATTTAAATAGGGTAGGTACATGTATATCCTAAAAATAAAAGGGAAAGATACTATAAGTAAATTTTTAGGAAATTTGAAGAACATCCATACATAAAATAATGTGAAATAGGTGGTAACCCAAAACGAATAAGTTGGGTTCGATATTCCCCTAACCTTAAATCCTGATTTATTTCATTTATTTTATACCTTTTGAATAATAAACATAGGTTTATTAAAACATGGAAAAAAAGTGAAATATGTTAATTTTTTAACTATTTATCAATTATAATCATTGAATTATATTTCTAAATTCTCTTTGTTAAAGCTGAAATGTCTTGATATCACATTTTCCTTAAAATATCCCATCGTTCTTCGATTTGATGATCTTGGTTTATTTATACTTATACATTATTAAGATAAAATTAAAAAGATTTAAACTACATATATTTATAAATTTATATAATATAAATAATTTATTATAATCATTCATAAGGTTTGTGATAATGAAATAATTGGCAACGTCCTCATTGGCGGTTAACTGACCGTTAATGAGACATTTTCCAAAGAGGAGGCGCAAGATATATATTATGGAATTATATTAAAAATAATTTTTTTATAGGAAATTAACATTATGAATATCATGTTAATATACTATTTTATTATTTTAAGAAGGTCTGGATGAGAAAATAAAAGTAGGATATAGAGTTTAGAAAAGGAAAACAAAATAAAAGATGATAGGACATTACCTATTTGTTGAACTTTTTCCTTTTCTACAACCCTTAATTTCTTAAAATATTGGGGTTTTATTACTCTATAACATATACAAGGATGATAAGGGGATTGATAGTGGGAATTTGGGAAGATATTTTTCTTTGGAAATTATAAGGTAAGTGGTTTTCCAAGGTAGGGGTGAGAGGTTATTTATACTTGATGAGAGGTGTATTTTAAGGATAAAATATTGAATAAATTATTATATCCAAGGTAAACCTTTAAATAGTGATATTTTAAACATTATTAATCATATATCAAAAAAATAAAATGTATTTACGACTTTAAACACCTTTATAAACCAAATTAACTAATTTATTAAAAAAGAAAGTGGAAAAGATGAAAAATCATTATTTTGATGGAATACTTTTTTCTTTAAACTTTGGAAAATAATTTTTAGGTTTTGAAATTAAGTTTATTATTTTTAAATAACCCATTTATATTATTAAATTTATTTTGGGTCGAAATAACCAATTTAGAATTTATTAAGTCTATTTCCACATCATTATGTCATAAAACATGTGGTATTTGAAAAACAATATTTTTACTATTCATATAAAAATTGAAGTATTTCAGAAAATTAAAAAAAAATAAACCTTAAAAAATTTGTATGGGATGATTTTAAAAATTAAATTCATTTTATCAAAATAATTTTATGATATTTTTAATTTTAAATTTTAATATTGAAATTATTATTTTTATGAAATACATTAAAATAGAGTTTATTAAAAACACGCTTATATTTTCTTTTAGTTTTTAATCTTGACATTTATTTTATAGAATTATAATATTTATATTTTCTTAAATTACTCATGATAAATACTATTTACATTACATTTTGTTATTTTTAGGTGAGATTACTATTCCAACAGTCAGGTTACTATTCCCACCAGTCAGGTTTCTATTCCCAATGGTTAGGTTACTATTCCAATGGTCACATTACTATTCCAATAGTCATATTACCTCCTATAAATATTACTTTATTCCTTCATTAAACATTCAATATAACTCCTCCTAAGGTTCTATATTTTTCTTTTCTAAAATTTCGATTGGTTTACTAATACTTTGATTCTTTTACATAGTGTTGTTTGTGGGATTGATAATTCTAGTAGATTGGAATGATCCATGTTTTCCCATTCTAATTTTATTTTTAATAAAATTTCCCATTGTAATATTTAAAATTTTCATGGGTTTAGTTGATGACTAATGTAATGATCTCAATTAACAAAATAAAGTGTTGTTCGTTTCTCTATGTGATGTATTTGTATAATGTTATATAATATAATACAAATTTATTCAGGAAAAAAATATCATTTATAAAGTTTGGGTCATTACAAAACTAACCATGAAAACAAAATTTTCCAAAAAATAGAACCAAATTCATGGGTATCACACTATTTAATAACCATTTGGTCCAACCATTCAACCCTTAAAACATTTAAAATTTTAAAATTACAGCTCCAAAAATTACTAAAACTTAGAATAACTCAAATTAATATAAAATAATATAAAATAAAAATGATACATTCTCATGTGTATTTGAAAATTCTCCCCAACATGCCACTTTCTTCCCCATTAAGTCTTTAGTTCAAGGTTGAAGGCATTAAAGTAAGAAAGGTCATCCCATTTCAATTTATGAGGTGGGTGGGGTAGGGGAAAACTAAGGAGATACCAAACTAGAAGATATATACTCAACATGATCCCTCAAACCAACTAACCATCCAAAATAATCAAAACAACCAAACCAATCTCCTAAAATTAAAAGATGTCTCTACTACTATAAATTGAACATATTGGCACATTCCTATTTCCATGGTTGGACTTGACCATGTAAATAGGCCACCAATTTCCACAGTTAACTCTATGACTATGGAAATAGGGTTTCCCCACACATCCTAAAACCATGGTTATAACTAAATGTGGTGATATGGGTTACCCATTCTTGATTGGGAGAAAAAAATATCATGTGAAGGGCACAGAAAAGACCCATGTCCATGACCACATTGAAAACCCTAGCCGCAGGTGTATCAAGCATGGCCTATAACCATAGTCCTAGTCTGACCATGACCATAGGTGTATCATCTAGGGACTATGACCACAAACCTAGTCTGAACAAAATCATAGGTGTCTTGGGGAGGGACTATGACTACAGTCTAAGCTAAGCATGGTCGTATGTGTCTTGGTTAGGGCTTACGACCATGATTAACTATTTTCCATGGCTGTAGGCAACCTACAACCATAGTCATCATGACCGTAGGTTATCTTGATAATATATATATATATATATATATATATTCATATACATTGCATAAATTAGTGGTAAATTCCATTTAATTGTATGTGAAAGGTGATGGAATCACATCTTGGAATGATATTTTTTAAAAGGATATGGCCACAGTCAATGTTGATCGTGGCCATAGGGTCTCGATTTAGGCTAGGAATATTACCATGGTCATGACTAAAGCCATAGGTTGGAAAACTATTGTAATTAAATTAGCATACATCACTGCTCAGACTATGTCCATAGCCTATGACCATCGTTACAAGGACTATTTACACAATCCTAGACCATAGAAATAGGTAATTTTTATAGTAGTAAAGAAAAAAATGAAATAACTATCTATCTTAGTGTCCTAAGATAAGGGATACCGATCGTAGGTCTCCCCACTATTTAGATTACATCTAAATGGTGAGATAAATAATTAAGAATCAAAATAGGGAGAAACATCACTATAAAAGGCATTGAATCCACAAGATAACAACAAAAAACCATCCACAAGAAACCGAACAAACTCAAAGAGGGGAATAACCCAAATAATTACATAGGCTTTAACCTTAGATCACTACACAAATGAGTAATCTAGAGTCTCAAAAAATGGTATGCCTCCTCGTGGTGAACCTAACAAAACTAGAACAAACACTAGCCAATATATAACTCAAACTGGTTCCATATAAACCCTAGCCACCCAAGCACACACCTAAGGTTCTTCTCATATCCCTCTATCGATAACAGGAGCTCATCTCCCAAATAACACACAAACGATTCTCAAGAAAAAAAATTACACAACCTAACATAGAAAGATTACAATGAAACCACATTTCATAAGAACCAGTAAAAGAGATTCCAAAGGAAACACTTAACCAAGAAGTACCTCAAAAACCTCAACACAACCAATCACTAACACAACCCAACCACTCACATGAGGCATACCCAAACAATGTGGATAAATAGGAAAAACAAAACCTATAACCATCCATAAAAGAACCAAACACTAGATATCTAAGTCTTAACCAGTTCTATGTCCATCAAACAAAGGCCCTAAGATAGGGTTTGACAGTGAGGAGGTTCTGAGTTCACCACTCTATTCAGAGTCTAGGGGGGGGGGGCATAAAAATAAATAAATCTCCTCTGAATAATGGGAGAACTCACCAAGAGGATCATCCTAGAAAATAAATCATACACTATTTTCTTTAACCATTATAGGAAGAACATTCAAAAAAACAAAAGGCATGAACACATTCATTTCATGCCTCACAATATAGACCCAATATCTCTATCATAAAGGGATAAATCCAAGAGCATAAATTACCAAAAAAAAACATGTTATCCAAACATTACAAAAATTATTTTTCTTAAAAATCATCGAATTTAAATAAATAATTTTAAAACACCACACTTTATTAAAAAACAAAAAAACCATTTTTAGAGTTTTATTACCATTTAAAATCATTTTTAAATTAAACCGGATCATTTTAATGAATCTTCATGAAAATTCAATTTCTTTCCTTTTTTTTCTCAAGACCCATAATGAAATCAATCAATTTTAAAACATCCTTTAAGAAATAAGAAATAACTTTTTAAAATAACCCAGTAAAACCAATTTTCAAATAAGAAAACCACATTTTCACCCAAAACATACATTTAAAACTTTCAATAAAAACCAATATATAACATAAAACACCACATCAAACTCACTTAAATTACATTTAACATAACTAAAATCCTCTAAAATTCCACTAAAACAAGTGAGAATCTAGTTTAGGAGTAATTTGGAAATTAAAAGAGGTAAAAAATATCCAAAGTGAAATAAAAAACTTTCTTACATGTTTAGATGAGTCCTTAAAACCATCCACAAGGGATCCACATAGTTAGCCAGACCTTGGGGGATAGCTGTATATCTCCATATCTTCATTCATCATCATCCTAAGATTAATATAACCCCCAAATCACTTTAAAATCATTGGGAATTAAAACATCATTTTAATGTTAAACACATCAAAACAATCAAAAGAAAAATCAAAATCCAAGACTCAAGCCCAAACTTCTCATGGAAACTCAAGACTCTAAATTAAAGAGAGATCATGACACTATCCTATAAATGCACCTCTTGAGTTTTGACAATATAACTCCACAATACCCTCACTTACCAAATAACAAAGGGTTATTTGAAACATATAAACTCTGAATAACCTAGTATTTGATATTATTTGTCACAAACCAGCTCAATTCATCTATCCAAAAGATTCCCAAAATAGTCTACAATGTACCCGAGGGGCATCCCTGAACCCTCCGAGATGAAGATAAGCATCATAGGCATAAAAAGTAATAGTTGGGGATGATTTCAACCATAAATTAGAGTATAAACAATAAAAAATTTCTACTTGAAATTAGTATGAACCATTCATAGGTCTGACATCCATGCCAAAAATGCATCAGTAGAAATAAAACAAACAGCTGATATAAATATATGTAAATTAATATCTTGGATCACCCTATAAAACCCCTCACCTAGACAACTCCCTTCACTCACCCCAAACTCCATTAACAAACTATAACTCCAAAATCACATAGTATCCACATAAATAATTCAATCAACCAATAATCATAACTAAAAGAAATAAAGAACTCATTTAAAGGGACCACTTGGACAAACATTCTATGAAAATAAAGGTAAGTCATAAAATAAAGCAATAAGAACCATAAGATTAATGTGATAAATAAAATTGAATAACTAACCTCAAAGCCCAAAATAATCACCACTCTGAGAGCAATTATGAGTAGAACCAAAAGATTAAGAAAGGCATGAAGTTAGAATATAAAATATGTGTGAGCAAAAACATGATCAATAGACCACCACCTACCTTTACACATGCCTAAATTTTAATTAAATACCCATTTTAATACAATTTTAAATATATCAATAAAATATATCCTTTTCATAATTAATTATATTTTAAACCCATAACACCTCAAGTGATTTTTCTAAAATTTCCTCTATTTTTATTAAATGAAAACAACAACTTAAAAAAATTTATTTAGAAATCACACACACCATATTAAATAACTCCATTTTACATTTCAAACATTCATTATAGAACATTTTATAAAACACTTTAGAAAAAAAACACATGCTATAGGAAATGAAAGATCAATATAGAAGTCACCATGTCATAGATAAAAAAAATAAATACAATGGAAACAACAACAAATTCCACAAAATTCAAGAAAGTAGGGTAATATAAATAGGATCAAGATGATTCCCCTATATCAATCTACCGATCAAGGAATGAGTGTCATGGGATCTATCCTACAGTTACTAAGACTAGATAACCTAGAACATATTTCACTAGAATATATCTAAAAAGTTAGTAACACATCATTGGCTAGTGGAAGAGGTTCTAAACATACTACACTAGAATAGCTTGTGGAAATAGATCTCATACTGTCTAAGTTAGTCTACCCTATAACCTGGGTTCCCATGACCAAAATAAAGAAAGAGTGATCAAACAAATAAAGGGAAAAATCAATAATAAGAAGAGATAATAAATAATGAGTAATACAAGCATCACCAAGCATATCAAACAACCCACCCTCACCTCCAACCCCCTATCAAGGAAAATATCCAATAACACACCCATTAAATCATACAAAAAAATAGTTTATTCCCCATAGTACATAATCCAAGTTAATAAAAATGAAAAAGAGTCTCAAGAGGGTCACACACACACATACACAAATTTTAAAAACCATTCAAAAGATCTAAACAAGACTTTTGAAAACCACTCAAAATGTTGAGCCCTTTTATTATAATTCAAGACATTTACAAACATCTCTTTAAAACATAAAATTCGAAATCACCCTTAAAAATCATTTAGTAAATTAATCCCCCTTTTTATTAAAACCTTTCAAAAAGTTTAAAAATATTTATTTTATCTATCTTGTGACCTAAATGGGGTCAAATAACTTTTATAATTCTAATTTTATTTAAATAAAATCTTGAAATATTTTAAAATACTGATCATTTCAATTATCACTTGAAATACCATGTAAAACCCTTTAAAAAAATAATTTGAAAACCACAGAATATTTTTAATAACTTTAATATAAATTTAAAGATCCATACAAGTATCATAATAAAATTTAGATATTTCGGTTTAATAAAAATAAAATTAAACCATCCCTTAAAGTTGGAAAACCCATTATTTTTTATAAAAACCATGATAAAATATAATTTTATCTTTAATAATACAATATAAATAATTTATAACACCCTTAAATAATTAAAAAATAAATTAAAAACCCAAAAAAATCATGGTTCATAAATTAAAAGGATCAGACAAGGTAAAACATAACTTAAATCAATGTAAAATGTCTTAGAGTATAAAATATAGGAATTAGACCTAAAAATAGGATGCACACCCTAATAATAAAGGGGAAACAAAAAAATCAGTTCAATCCGGAACCCTAGGATTTTTCCAAAATGTGTGAAGTGATAGTGAGAGAAGAAAACAAAGGGAAAGGGAGAAAAGAGGGAAGAGGGGGAATCACCGTGTTTTGACTATAAAAATAAAACTTCCCAAGGGACATAACCAAACACACAGTTTCCTCATGGTTTACTCACCATGCAGGCTAACCATGAGACCCTTGAAAACTTTTAAAATTTCAAAATTACAACTCAAAAAAATTACCAAAACTTAGAATAACTAAAATTAATATAAAAAAATATAAAATAAAATACTATAGTCACATATGGGTGTGATAGTGATTCTTTAGTCCCATTGTATGACTTTATGCTTTTGCAAAAAAACTGACTTTAGGAAGTTTTAGAGCAGGCTTCAGGGGACTCATAGACACTTCAAGCCAAGCCCTTAGGGCATTATGTCAAAATCAAAGTGATCAATAGAATGCCACCACATGGATCTAAATAAGAATAATATTTAAATTTTGAGAAAATAAGGAAATATATGGATTTTCTAAAAGATCAAACCATGATAAAAATTTGAATCCATGAGAAAGAAGGGAGATTTATAAATTTGAAAGAGAGAATATTGTGTAGGATTTGACCAAACTAATAGAGAAATAATCCATGCATATATAAAAGAAATAGGAGGGAATATTGTATAAGAGGCCTTTTACCTTGACTTGGATTATGAGTTTGTATCAGAAGGCCTTATGCTACTCCTTTTATTTTTATTCCATTTTCTTATTTTTATAATTTTTTATTCTTTCCACTTATTCTTTATTGGCCTTTGAATGGAGGGGTAATCTTTGGAGTGATTAGGTAAGGGAAGTTTTTCCCTTGTAATGATTTATTACTTGCACATTATTGAATAAAAATATTTTATATTTGTTGATTTTAGTTTTCAATGGAAGTTTAACACTTTTAATACAATTGTATTTTAGGCTTTAAATTGGTTCATTATTTACTACCTAGGTTAGAAATATTTCATCTCCCTCTACCCAGTGCAGTTTTTCCCGAAGTAAGGAACTATATTGGTTAGTGAGTTCTAATAAATAGCTGACACATGTGTGGTAGTAGTGATTCACTTATAAACTACCCATGAACACCAATACCCAATTGGGTATTTCCTAGAAATAATGTGAGTGATTTTATGACTCTCCACTCACACAATAAGGGTTACTAACTAATCAATAAAATCATGAGAGAAATATATATCATAAAATTCAACCAAGGGTGACTGATAAATCTATTAAATAGTATTTAATTTATCAATTAATAAGAGGATAATTGAAATACATTTTAAGGAATATGATAACATTGCAAGAGGGAATCCAACCCTGACCCGATCTTCCTTCTCATTAACTTCTTTCAAATTCTAGTTCCAATTATTTTCTTGTTTTAAAAATCACAATTAAAAAAAACCCATCTTTTTTACTCATTAAAAATTAACAACTAATTTTTATGCACTCCTCCATAGAAGATAACCCAGGTTACTACTATAAATATATTTAAATTAGGTAATAAATTAATTTTTCCACATTCCATGATAGATATGCATCAAAAATCATCACCATCATTGGGGTTGAAATAACAAAAAAACCTAGATTTAACATTGCTTGAAAAGTGTAACATACCAACCTAGGACCCACTTAACTGATGCACCAAACTGGTGGGTCACATGGCCTCAAACATGCCTCCCCATATGCTAGAGACTGCTGACTAGCAGTGAGGGTATAAGGTGGTACAATGGGTAGACTATACCCCCATATCAGAGTGGTGTAACAAATAAGATAAATAAAAATACAATATTAGAAGCAATAATAAACAGATTACACAGTGAAAACAATACAATAATAAAACATAAAAGTATACATAATTAGGAAAATTTATTAATAAAAAAAATCCAAAGGATGATTCATATACAATGATATTATGGAATACTGATATACAAAAAATTAAATAGGGAATACAAGGGAAAAACATATACAACATGCTATACAAAAATAAAAAAGGAAAAAATATTGCTCCACTAGCATCATGAGAATATGCTCAGTCCTCTAATCCCATGATCCAAGCTATAAGTAAAATGTATCAAGAATCCATAGTAGGGTTCTTCCCCCATCCATACCTACAGATATGAAGTCTACTCGGGTACCAAAGGTGGCCCAAGTAGGGTGTGAAATAAAATCATTAGGCCACCACCAACGGTGTCTAGAAATAATACATCCAGTGTACATAACAACAAAAGTGTGTAGATAAATTAAATATAAACAAAGATGAATAAATAAATACCAGTTATATCAGGTTCCATTAGGACACCTGAAAGACTCTACCTACTTCAATATAAGCTAGAATATGTCTAATTCAAGTACCACATATATATATAAGTAATAATACATATATATAGTTATATATTGTATACATGTATATGCTCTAATTATGCGAGGACATAAGTAGAAATATACATGGATACTAGGTGCTATCTAGACCTTGGGCGCAACTCAGGAATCTATAACTATTCTAACAAGACTACAAGCTCAAGAAAAGGGTACAATCCCTGAATCCCGTGATGAATGTGTGACATCATTCTCATCACTTGAGATGGTGGGGTGAGACGTCATGCCCAACAACCAAAACATAGGAATGTGGTCCACCATGCCCATAATCCAAATAAATGTATAACAATGCAATACATTATGCTCAACACCAGATGTAAGGGAGACACTACTAGAAAATGGGGCTATCCACATGGAGCTATACCCACAATTTACAAAAACTATGGGTATATCTTGCATGGATTATGTCTATACCCACAATTTATATAAACTATGGGTATAACTTATCTATCCCAATAGGTTTTTAAAAACTATTGGGACAGTGTCCCACATTTTTCCCAGCCTCCCAGCCTCCCCCTTCACTCATCGAGTCACATATCCCCCCTTAGGTCAAGACATGTTCTTCCCTCACCTGAGCAACGACATACACCTCTCCTCCTCCAACATTCTCCCCTAATTCAATGATTTTATGATTATAATTTTGTTTTATAGTGAGTTCCAAATACTTATTCTATTCAATTAAAATTATTTTCATTTTTATCTATGTATGAAAACCTAACCAAGATACAATTAGGTTATGATTCTTCCAGATTATTTGAAATAAGTTTCTTTGTGGGTGATGTTTTATTTTTTGGATTTTGGTTTAATGATTGTGATTTGTATGAGCCTTTAGTATTCTATTTTTTTATATTTGTGGGTGATGTTTGATTTTTCCATTTTATATCCATGATGGGAGTACCATTATATTCATACCAATGGGTGGATTTTTTTTGTTAATTTTAAGAATAATTATTATGATTTTACTTTTTCATTATTATAAATATATAGTGTTGACATGGGTATTTTCCATCTTAGGATCATTTAAAAAAAGGTTCATCATTATTTTTGGGAGGTAAGCTATTTTCTAAATTATTACAGGGATTTATTTAATATAGGTTTAAATAGTTTACTTCTTAGGCAATGAAAATTATGGGTTTTATTAAATTTGATTTATAGAGTTTATTAGAAGTTATTTTCATGGTTTTAATTTAGATATTTTTTATTATTAGTTTCTAGAGATGATTCATTTAGAATCAATTGTTTATATAAATTGATTTATTCATTATAGGAGGCTGATTTATTATTATCGAAGCTTGAGGAGCTCATATATAGATTGTATTGGTAGGTACTATCTTCCATACATGTCATTTTTTAGAATATGTCTATGATGAGACTACACTTGATTTCTAATATGTAATAAATAGTTAAATGATTATATTTGAAAATATTACTGTTTAGTTTTTATAGGTATTATTGTATATTAATGAAAATGTTTTTAATGGGATGGTATATAGAAATAAAAAATATTTTAAATATTTTAATTATTTTTCTTACTCATTGTTATGTAGTTTTGTGACCCTTTTATATTTTTAAATAATGTTTCCAATTTTTTTTTATGAGTATTTAAATAAATTATTTAAATTATTTATTTTTTTGTATCAAAATGCATCAAATAATATATAAGTATTTTCATTGAACACGAACTTTCCATTATTCAAGTAATATGGTTATAGAATTTATTCCATTCATGAAATCTCTTTAAGATTATAATTATATTTTTAATTAGAAAAAAATACTTTCCAATTAGAGATGAGTAATTTTTTTATAACAAATTTTTTATTTCATTTTACATATCATAGAAATTCGGGCTTCCCTCTCCTTTATTACATTTTGGATATATTTTTTTTTATTTTAAAAATCATAGTTTCTTTGATGACTTTCATATTGAAATTGGTTGTAATTAATTTTTTAATTATGGTTTACATTTTTGATTAGAAAATAACTTTTTTCCCTTATAATAGAATATATAGAAGCAGGATGTATTATACCCATCATATTTCAACCAAATTTCAAAATAATTTGGATTTTTTTAGATTTTATATTTAATAATGTTTCAGATGGAGGTCATATACAATGTCCATGTTATAATTGTGTTGTAAGACCATGGTTAAGCCATAAAGAAGTTAGATACCATATAAAAAAATATATATTTCAAATAAAGTATTATGTTTGGTATCATAATGGAGAGATGATACAATATTCTACTATTCATGAACAGAAAGAAAGAAGTGGTATGGAGAATTTGATATTTGATCAATTTCCATTTGTACATCATCATGAGAGAGATATTATGCCAGTGTAAGAAGGAAATGATATCAATACACATGAGAAAAATACTGAATATGATGATGCTGAGAGAGTGAAAAAATTAACGAATGATGCCATAACTTTTGCATATCAGGAATTTACTAGAATAATAAATTTGGAATTTTTAATGCAATTATATCATGAAAAACCATTTATGGGATTTCTAATACCTACATTTATTATTTTTTTTAGTTTTTTTGAAGTAATTTCTTCCTGATGGTGTAAATATTCCCTCAAATCATTATAAGAAATGAAAGTTATTTAAGAAGATCAGATTTTCTACTAATAAAATTCATTCTTGTCTGAAAGATTATAATTTATTTTTAGAGGAAACAACTAACCTTAATGATTTTAAAGAATGTGGTATATATAAATGGAAGGAAAATTTAGATGGAACACCATATCATGTGCCACATAAAGTCATGTGGCACTTTCCATTGATTCCCAATCTTCAAAATATATTCATGTCTGCAAAAATATCAACCAATATGTGATGGAATGATGTTGAGATAATTAAAGGTAATGATGAGTTTTTTTATCCTACAGATGTATTAGCATGGTGGGAATTTGATGAAAAACATCCTGATTTTTCATCTGAGGTTTGTAATGTCTAGTTGGGTCTATCTTGTGATGGTTTTGATCTATTTGGTCAGATGCTTATTGGTCACAACACGTGGCTAGTTTTTATTCATGTTTATAATCTTCCTAAATGGATGTGTATGAAAAAACCTTTCAATTTATTGAGTATACTAATATTTGGACCTTATGATCTTGGGAATTATATAGATTCATACTTTCATCCCTTAATAAGAAAGTTGAATCAACATTGGGATATGGGTGTGCGCTCATTCGATGCTTCTTTAAAAATTATATTTAATATGCGTGTAGCCCTTCTACAAACTATAAATGATTTAACTTCTTATGCAATGATTTCTGGTTGGAGCATGAATAGAAAAATATCATGACTTATTTGTATGAAGAATACATGGTCAAGAAGGCTTAAATATTGTTATAGTTTCAGTTTCATGGGGAATTGACAATTTTTTCCAATGGATCATCAATACAGGAAGAATTCTTGGAGGTTTGATAATATTGTTGAGATTGAAAATCCACCCAACATATGTTAGGAAGTGATATGATTAATGAATTGAAATATTTCAGTTTTTCATTTGGTAATAGTCAGATAAAATCTAAAAAGAGTAAGAATGTTAACACTGAATCCACTTACAATTGGAAAAATAAAAGTATATTTTTTGAGTTTTCATATTGGTCTAAATTTTTTTTACAAAATTTCTTATACATAATGCACATTGAGAAAAATATATGTGAAGTGTTTATTTAAATTATTCTAAATATCAATAGGAAGACAAAAGATGACATCCGATCTCACTGAGACTTGTTGGATTGGGGTATTCTACTAGAACTGCATCTTGTGTGTATCAGTGAAAACAAATGGAAAGTTTCTTATGCTTATTATGTGATGGAACATTTTGGGAAAAATAAATTTCTATAAGTATTATATAATATCAAGGTTCCTAATGGATATTCTAGCAACATATCTAAATGAGTCAACAGAATGGAGTTGAAATTGAAATCCCTAAAAACTCACGATTATCACATCTTTCTTCATGAATTGATTCCAATAGAAATATGGAATTTACTATCCAATAATTTAAGGGTTAAAATGATCTAATTATGATATTTTTTAGATACATTTATGATAAAAGGTTATCCAAGTCTTTCTTGATAAAAATGTAGTAGGAGGTTCCATTAATTGTGTGTGAGTTAGAAATTCCCCTCATCATTTTTCACTTACATACTACATTTAACAGTTCATATTTCAACTGAAACACTTCTTGGGGGACACATTACTTTTCAATGGATGTGTTTTAATGAAATAAATATGTTCACAATGAAATATTATGTTCAAAATAATAATCATTTGAAGGTTCCATTGTAAGAGGTTATCTGGATCAAGAATGTATGGATTTTTGTTCAATGTATTTTTTTGATGTGAGAGCAAGAAAAAAAAACAATGAGAAATTAAGATGTGTATTATGGGGAAATTGAGCCTTAATTTCCATATCTTCCACAAACAAGAGGAATTATTGGGTTATATACATTGGCTATATTGAGTCTTGAAGAGAGAGATATGGCACATCGCACAGTCTCGTTTAACTGTGGTTTTTTCAATGATTATATCAAGTAAGTAATTTGAATATTTATATATTATATCATAATATTTCATTTCACATAAAACTTAAAATTTTATTAATAATTTATATAGGTAACATAAAAAAATTATAAGTATATTTTTTAAACTTTTCCATTGAGAAAGAGAGAGGCTTTTCATAGTAAAGAGTTTCCTGCTTGGTTAAAATCAAAGGTATGACCATTAATTTAATTAAATTAAAATTTAGATATTCATTTAGTTTTATTATTCATATATATTTGAGGTATTGAGTTTACCTATTGACTCCATTTCTGAAAAATCATGAGTGTTGGATTTTGGTCCCAATTCTTTGGTTCATGAATGAAAATATTTAATAATCAATGGGTATAAATTTGTTACAACTAATTGAGTGGTGAAAATGAGAAAACAAAATTATGGTGTTATGTTAATAACTATAATAATCTATTATGCTAGTGCATCAAATAGTAGGCCTTGATATGAAAATGTGTCTTATTATGGACTTTTTGAGAAAATATTGCTATTGGATTACTACTCTCATGGTTGAGTCACTATGATGAAATGTAAATGGTTTGATTCAATGATGATACTTGGTACATTTATTGATGAATGTGTATTCATAGTTATTAAAATGAGTTTATTTCTGACTACTGATGAGCCATACATTTTGGAATCAATGGAAAAACAAGTGTTTTATGTGAAAGATTAACCAAGACCTGATTATGGTGTCATTAATGAAGAAATCCCAAGAAATATTTTTCATGATGATGGGGATGAAATTGAAACCATTAATCCCCCCATTGATGTTGACAAAAATATTTCATTTTATAAATCAAATTTCCCCATTGTGAGAGTTGATGTTGAACCTGAAGTAGTGGTGGGTAATGTATATAAGCAACCATATATGTTCATAGTTCATTCAGTTTACCTTGACATGGGTTTATCAGGTTGGTACTACTGTAATTAATTTAATTTAGTTTCAGTTTAGAATGATATGTTTGTTTTAGTATTTTTTATTTTCATTTCATTTAATTATATTTATTTCAATAAAAAAACTGAGTTTAAAGGGTTTTTAAAAAAAATATAAATTGGTTTTAAATTACTGTTGCTAAAAAATGTTATGAAATTTTTATGAATTCTTTGAATAATAATTTTTATCCATGATTTTTAAAAAATATTTATAAAAAATTTACATTTCATTCTTATTCAAATTATGAAAGATATTGAAGAAGTTCTAAGGAAGTGATTATTTGATCATGATTGATGGATGCACAAGCACAAGTTTCCTCCTCTTTTACCCTTAGTTAGTGTAATAATTTCAATATTTTTCTTATGCATTACATATAATTCCATGTTCTTATTCTTTATCAAAATTTTTAGATACATTCAGTTGAACCAGAGTTGAATCCTACTCAGCCTACTAGTATGGGTCCAATAGGGGTTTCTCTTAGAGCTAGATAGATCACCCAACATACCCATTCCCACACTAACCCACCAGTGGACACCCCATCTACCACACATTTTCATCATCTGCTTAAGCCTCCATGGATGTTCCCACCCATACCTTCATCATCATCTCATTTAGTATCTTCTTCCTATACCACATCTACACCACCTCTAGGGATGTTCCCACATTTACCATATCCATATCCTTTGATATATCCCCAACCCTATTACCTATATCCTATCATGTCTATTCCACTTCTATTTTCTACTATCCATCTGGGATCTGATGATTATATTCCTTTATCTTCCACTCCAGTGCATACATATCACCCAATGCATGCATTGAAACAAGAACATCTTTCAGAGGCTACTAATTTAGAACAACCGAAAAATCCATCAGAGCCTAATGAGTAGCCTACATCAGTGAGATATTTTAGTAGGTGATGTGGGAACACACATATGTGCGAATCCTAGAATCTTCAAACTCAAATAATGGTGGATTACAATGAAGATAATCAGATGATAGGTAAAAATTACAAGTAGTGTATAAGTTTCATAGGAAATTTATCCTAGTAAAATGATATTATTCTGGTGGAACTAGTTTCATGGAGGCATATCGGTAATGAAATCATTGATAAAGAATGGGTAGAGATATGGGTAAGAAAATTTGTTAAATTTATATCTATATTATTGTTGTATTTATATGAATTAACATGTTCATTGCAGCATAAATTTAAATTTACCGATGGTGAAGCTGCTAAGGTTGTAAGGTTGATGGATATTGGGGAGTTTTGGAGATCATATAAGTATGAGTTACATGTTGGTTGGAAGATTAGAGTCAGTTCTTATTTAGAGGGTGTACCAATATTCCCTAACTGTCTAATAATATAATATCAATAAATGATCGCATATTGGAAGAGTGATGAGTTTAAGGTATTTCTAATCTTTAATGGTTTGTATAGAAAATTTAATTCTTATTACTTGCATTTATTTTTTGTTTTTAGGATATATCAGGAAAAAAAAAGAAAAAAGATTCAATGACGTATTTGTACACTTTAGGGTGAACTACAATGCCCAAGAATAATAAGCACCAAGTACTTTAATATGAATAGAAATAATATCTAGATTTATATTGTTGCTTAGTTTTATTTTCATGCTGAAATTTAAGTTTTATTGTCTTTAATATCATTAATATAAGGCTGGAAATACCCCTTTAAAATGGTCTAATGGTCAGTTGTCCAATTGGACTAATGGCATAATGGCCAATTGGTATAATGGCATAATGTCCAATTAGTCTAATGGACTAATTGGACAGTTGGACTAATGGCCTAATAGACCAATGAACCAACGGACTAATGGAATAAATGGCATAAATGGCCTAAATGACCTAAATGGACTAAATATACTAAATGGATTAAATGAACTAAATGTCCTAAATGGACTAATTGTCCAATTGGAATAATGGCCTAATATATGACTAGCCAATTGGCCTAATAGAAAATTGACCAATTGGCCTGATGGCGTAATGGACTAATGGTATAATTGGCCAATTGTCATAATGGATTAATGTCCTAATGGCCAATTGGCATAATGACCTAATGGTAAATTGGCCTAATGGACTAATGGACTAAGAGCCAATTGGTCTAATGACCTAATGGAAAATTGGATTAATGTCCTAATGGCCTAATGTACTAATGGCCTAATGGCCTAATGGCCTAATGGACTAATGGCTTAATGACCTAATGAAAAAATGGCCTAATGACCAATTTACCTAATGGTCAATTAGGTTAATGGCATAACAACCAAGATGCCAATTGGCATAATGGCCTAATTTCTAATCATATTTATGGCCTAATTTCTAATTAGACTAATGTCTTAATGGCCTAATGTACAATTGGACAATTGACCTATTGTCCTAATAGACAATTCACCTAATGGACTAATTATCCAATTGGCCTAATGGACTAATAACATAATGACCAATTGGCCTAATAGACTAATGGCTAATTGGATAATTGTCTTAATGACCTAATGAAATAATGGCCTAATGACCTAATTGGATAATTGTTTTAATAGCCTAATAACCAATTAGCCTAATGGACTAATGGCCAATTGGCCTAATGACCTAATTTTCCAATTGTCATAATGGTCTAATGGACATTTGAACCAATGAACCGATTTTCCAATTGAAATAATGGCCTAATGTCTTAATGTCTAATTTTCCAATTGGCCTCATGTCTTAATGTACTAATGGAAAATTGGCCTAATTATCCCAATAGACAATTGGATTAATGGGCTCATTGTCCAATTGGCCTAATGACCAAATTGGCCAATTGACCTAATATCCTAATGGCCTAATGACCTAATTTGTCAATTGGACCAATAAACTAATGGCCTAATGGATTAATTGGACAATGTGACTAATGGCCTAATGGTCTAATGGATAATTGGACAATTAGACTAATGGACAATTAGCCGAATGGAAAAATGGCCAATTGGCCTAATGGCCTAATTTCCCAATTGGCATAATGGACTACTTGCCTAATAATGGACAATTGGACTAATATCCTAATGGCCTAATGGCCAATTAGAAAATTGGAATAATGGCCTAAAGTACAATTGACCTAATGTACTAAAGGACAATTGGTCTAATGGCCTAAAGACCAATTGAACTAATGACCTAATTGGCCTAATGGACTAAGGGCCTAATGACCAATTGGCCTAATAGCTTAATGGCCTAATGACCAATTTTCCCAATGGCCTAATGGAATAAGAGTCAATTGTTATAGTGTCCTAATGGTCATTGGCCAATTTTCCTAATGGAATTATTTCCAATTGGACTAATGGAAAATTTTCCTAATGGCCTAATGACCAATTGTCCTAATGGTCAAATGGAAAATTGGTTTAATGGCTAAATTTATAATTGGACTATTTTTCTAATGGAATAATAAACTAATGGCCAATTTTCCAAATGGAATAATTTTCGAATTGTCCTAATGGACTAAGGGCTAATGTCCTAATGGACTATTGGACTAATGGCCTAATTATCCAGAAAACCTACATTGCCAATTGACCTAAATGGCCTGAATTTCCTAAATGGACCGAATGGATGAATTATCCTAATGGTCTAATGACCTAATGACCTATTGGACTAATCTACTAATGGACCAATGGACCAATGGCCTAATAAAATAATGGCCTAATAACCAATTAGCTTAATGGCCCAATTGGACTAATTGTCTTAATGGCCTATTAGACAATTGGCCTAATTGCCTAATGGTCTATTGTCCTATTAGCCTAATGGACTAATATTCTAATGTCCTATTGGATTAATGGACTAATGGCCCAATGGGTCAATAACCTAATGGCCAATTGGACAATTTTCCTAATGGCCTAATGGACAATTATCTTAATGGACTAATGGAAAATTGGTCTAATGGACTAATGGAAAATTTTCCTAATGGCCTAATGGATTAATGTCCTAATATCCAAGTGGCCTAATGGCCTAATGGCCAATTGGCCTAATGGCCTAATGGAAAATTGGACCAATTTCCTAACGTCCTAATGTCCTAATGACCAATTTTCCTAGTGGACAATTGGCCTAATGGACTAATGGACTATTGGGAAATTGACCTAATGGCCTAATTTACTATTGGAAAATTAGCCTAATAGATTATTGGCCAATTAGCCCAATGACCTAATGGCCCAATGGACAATTGTCCAATTGGACAATTGGCCAATTGGCTAATTGGCCTAATGTTCTAATGTTCTAATGGACTAATGGACTAATGGCCTAATGGCCTAATGGCCTAATGGCCTAATGGCCTAATGTCCTAATGGCCTAAATGACCTAAATGGACTAATTAGACTAATTGACCTAATTTACCTATTGGACTAAATGCTCTAATTGGTCTAATTAGACTAAATGAACTAAATGGCCTAATTGGCCTAAATGGACTAATTAGCCTAAATGGCCTAATTCGCATAATTTTTCTAAATAGTTTGAAATGGCCTGAATTAGACTGAATTAGCCTAAATTGGCTTGAATTGGCCTAAATTGGCCTAAATTGGACAAATAAATGACCTAATTGGCCTAAATTGGCATAACTGGACTAATTGGCCTATATTGGCCAAATAAATGGCCTAATTAGTCTAGATGACCTAATTGTCCTAAATGGAAAAAATAGAATAATTGGTATAATTAGTTTAAATGGACTAATTAGGCTAATTATACCAAATGGGCTATTTGGACAAATGGCCAAATGACCAATTTACCAAACAACCTAACCTAAAAATGAACATAATGACCAAATGATAAAAATTACTACGTGGCCGAATAACCAAATAACATAGAAAAAATAGAATTGGACTGAAATTAACATACAAGAGGCATCCATATCATACCCATGCTTAGAATAATAATTAGTATATATTGTTTATGTTATACCACCTATATTAAATTTCTAATTAAATGTATATTTAGATGCTTCTTCATTTTATGGATTTATTCAAAAGATAAAATTTTAATTAATTATATGTTTTTCACTTTCATATCATTAAATAATGTAGTATTATACTAATAAATTTCATTTGAAGAAAGATACATTGGGAATCGAAGGTCATGTGTCTCGATCAAAATTATTTTGTTCGAGTAGGAAGAAAAAGGATGAAAGTGCAGTAAATGGACAATCACAAGAAAAGATTGTAAGTTTTTTTTAATTTATATTTCAAATATTGATATGTAATTCATAATTAAATATCTTTTTTATATTTTAAATAGTGTTCCTTGGATGACCTTGATGAGAAATAAGATGACAACTTTGGGCCAAATGATTATTTGAGTCAGGTATTAGGTGAGGAGCACTATGGAAGAGTCTAATGTCGACCTGAGAAAAACATCATCCCCAATAGGTATTGTTCTTCATCAAGAACCTCTTAAACCTCTCAGAACATTGAGCTGAAAAAAACTCATGTAGAAGCATTTGAGGCCAAAAAATAGCTTTAAAAAAGCATGGAAAAAGTAAAATGATCACCGAACACTTCCTGAAAGTTATGTCAGTTATAAGTTCATAATTTACATTAGAAAATGATACTACTTTTGATTAATTAATGGAATCAATTTTATCTTTATATGATGCCCCAATTGATGTTAATGAGGGTCCTAGTGGTGGTCGAGATAATGGTTGTGGAGGTGGTGGTGGTGATGATGATGATGATGACGAGATAATACTGGTTCTCTAGCTGATGCTATTGGTGATGAGTATGTTGTTGATGGTGATGAGGATGAGGATTTTGGTGATAGGGTAGATATTTATGTCATGAATGTTTGAGTTAACAGTAAATATACATGTGAATTTTGTTTAACTACTTTAATTTATTGATTGTATGGATGCATATATATATATATATATATATATATATATATATATATATATGTTATAGTATTGTAATTAGTTTGAAAATTGTTACGAGCAGTTGGGTGAATTCTAAATATATAATATATGTATTGCATTAAATTTTTACCATGGTTTGTATTTTATTTACAGGTTCATGATGGGATGGAAGGGTTGCTGGTGCCAAATGGGGATATGTAGCTCTATCCACAGTTCAATGAACCGTGGGTATATGGTTTTTACTAGGAAAAGATACATGGTTCTCCTAAATGTGGGTATAGATATATACTCATGGTTTAACTAAAACTGTGGGTATGATAAAATATCCTAGGCTATACCCACTGTTTTTATATCGATAGCTTCATCATCAATGGTTAATAAAACCATGGGTATAGGTTATACCCATGGTTCTAAACCATGGTTATAGGCTATGTTTCTAGTAGTGAGAGTGAAACTTCATGCTCAAAAATTCCCTTAACCATAATTTAACAACCTATAATAATGGAATAATTATAATAATAATAATAACCAAGGGGTCACCTCTTATACATCATAATAATCAAGCCCTGATATGACTAAGGATACACAATCCATGTAATCTATAAATAAAAACATGCATCACTTGGAGTGACCTTGACACCCATTATAATTCATTTTTAAACAATATATTTAATTAATCAAGGAAATGAAATTCATATTAAAGGAAAACCAAGCACTTATAAGGTTATTTAATCAATTATGTAATTGCATAAAGAGGTCAATTCTATTTACAATCTAGGATAAACAATTAGATAATGTTTGGTCTATTAAAAAATTATATATAAAGAAGCATGTCATTTTTCACACCCAAGGGGGTTTCTATGATTGAGTTTGAAATACTCTAAACAATTATCAAGGGTTTATGAGAATATAACAATGTGTTTATAATTATTTAGAAAGGAAAAACATATTTTAAGGTGATGTGTAAAAATTTCCAACACACCACACAGCGGAAAAAGAATTGAAAACACTAAAATTTTTGGGAAAGAAATATAGACCACCTAACTTAGGGTCATAAATGACTTCTTATCCAATATCATCTTTATATTTGAAGTAGAATGGAAGAAAATGGAGAAATGGTCCAATTACCAAAAAATAGGGTGAATGAGATCACACCAAAATCGCACAATATATGGGAAGAGAAACTAAGAATGGAAGAAATAGGATTAAAAAGCTTAAATCTATCTATCCAACACTTTATATAATGATTCATTTGGAGTTATAATGAGAGAGATACCTTGATCCCTAGGTTAGGAAAAGGGAGATCTCAATGGAAGATATGGAGGGGTTGTCCAATTAAAATGGGAAGGAGGAAGAGGGATTTGAGTTAAAAATATTTTTGGGGAGAAATTATAATTTCACCCTTTAAAATAGGGTTATATGGTTTGACCACATGGTTGGCTAAACCATACACAAACTATGCTGCCTACAATATCTAAGGAGGGACCCCACATGGGATAGGTTTACAATTTAACTAACCATGTGTAATTCGTGCATGAATCCACTGTCAAGATATCTAAAATTCCCACATGGGCATGCATCTTGACTTGCATGGTTGCAAAAAAACCATGTGGACTAGTCTGTTTCTCTAAATTCCAAGGCTCCAAGATCAAATTATCCCAAAACACCCTCGTAACCTCCATGAATCCATTAAAAACCATTATAAGGGATAAAATAATAAATTTAATTTGAAAATAAATGATTTGTACCTTTTAGAAAAATTGGGTCATTACAACCTATCCTCATTAAATAAAATCATCCTCGAGTTAGAATTCCAAGGGTAAAGAAGTATCGTTTGAGAATAGATCCATCCACTAGGCTCATATATCAGACCCCCACTCCCAAGCCTCACCTTGTACTTATACGTGTTTCCATAACACCTATACTAAAGGAACTGAACTACCTTAGAGAGTCTTCATGCTCCAATCCATGATACTCATTGGATACTCCTCGAAGGAAGCTTCCACATCTAACTCAACCTCATCAGGCTATAGAATATGTGATAAGTTTGGAAAATATCATAAAAGATGAGATACAGGAAAGGCATCATGCATAGACTGAAATCTCTAAGTAAGTACTATACAATAAGCCACTGGTCTAATTTGTTTCAAACCTCAAAGGGTCCAATGAATCAAGGTGAAATCTTACTATACCTAAGAATTTGTTGATATCCCAACCTGGGTGAAATGTGTAAAAAAACCTAGTCTGTGACCTCAAACTTGAGAGGCCATCGACATCGATTGGTATATGACTGCAATCTAGACTGAGCTTCCAATAAGTGCTTCCTGATCAATTGAACCTGATCATAAGTCTCCTGGATGAGACATAGTCCAAGAAAATCTATCTCCCCTACCTCTAACTAGAACATAGGTGATCTGGAAGTCCTACCATATAAGGATTCATAAGGATCGATATGGATGGTAGCTTGAAAGATGTTATTATAAGAAAATTCAACTAGGGATATGTGTTTCTCCTAAGAACCCCCAAAGTTAAGGACACATGCACAAAGAATGTCCTCCAACACCTAAATTGCATACTCTATCTATCCATCAGTCTGAGGGTGATAGGTCATGATCAGAAGAACCTGTATACCCAAGGCCTTATGTAGCCCTTTCCATAACTAAGATGTGTAGCAATCATCCCTATTAGATACGATAAAATGTGGAACTCCATGAAGATGTACAACCTCCCTGATGTATAACCTCCCTATATCGTCTACCAAAAAGGTATCTTGAACATGTAAGAAGTGTGTGACCTTCATAAAACGGTCAAAGACTACCCAAAATATATCTTTACCATGAGAAAATCAAGGAAAACCTATTATTAAGTCCGTAGATACATCATACCATTTCTACTCAGTAATGGAAAATGGGTGTAAAAGTCATATCGATCGCTGATGTTCCACTTTCACCTATTGAAAAGTGGAACACTGAGTGATAAAACTAGCTATTTTTCATTTCATAACTGGACACTAATACTAGAGATGTAACTCTCCATACACCTTGGTGACATTGAGATGTACTGACAAACTAAGGCATGAAATTCCCACATCAACTCCCCTATGATGTCTACTGGGGCCCAAACATTCCCATGAAATCATAGGCTCTCATCCTCATCCATGGTCCAAATAGAAGATGAATCATTATATGAGATACTTTCATTTAGGACTAATTCCTTAGGATCTAAGAGTTTCCTTATTCTCACCCATTCCAAATGGGTAGAGGTCACTGCTAAGGCTGGGAGGATAGTCTTCCCATGATCCCCTTGAACCTCACACTACTATAAAATGGGCATATACCCATGGTTTTGAGAAAAACCGTGGGTATAGGTACAATATGGGAGCCTATACCCACAGTTTAGGCCAAACCGTGGCTATAGACCCCCTTATACCCACGTTTTTTCCTAAAACACGGGTATAGGGATTATTTTTGAGACATATACCCATAGTTTTCATAAAATGTGGGTATAAGTCTAGTTTTTGGGGACCTATACCCACGGTTTTCCAAAACAGTGGGTATAGATTTCTCGTGTTTTGGTAGTATTTTTTTTCCACGGGACACAAAATATTTTTCATGGTAAGGCCTGTTACCATATTTTTCTACCTATACCCATAGTTTATATAAATATTTATAAGTAAATATATATTTATATACCAATAAGAAAATAGGGTAGTGGTTAGGCGCTGGATGTGTGCACGGGCAGTTGAGGGATTGAATCCCGTGAGAACGTTTTTTTGTTAAAGCTGTATCCATAGTTTTAAAACTATGGGTATAGGTTAATGACATGGTTTAATGGACCTATATCCATGGTTTCCAAAACCATGGGTATAGTTCAAGGCTATACTAATGCCTAGATTTCCCATATTTCATTGAAACTGTGGGTATAGGCTATACCCACAGATTCAAACCGTGGGTATAGGGAAATTTTACAATAGTGTCAAAATAAATATCTGAAAATAAGGTCATGAGCTGCACTCACCACTGAACTCATGAAAAGCATGTGTTTGAGTCTTCTAACTCAGAGCATCATCTACTGAATTTCCTTTTCCTGGCATATAGGTAAGCTCAAAATCAAAAGACTGTAGGCACTCAACCTATTTATGCTACCTAAGATTCAAATCACACTATGTAAAGATGTAATTTAGGATTCTATGATTATTGAGTATCACAAAATACTCCTCAATTAAATTTTTCCTCCAACAACATATGACATGAACAACTATAGCTAACTTAAGGTTGTGCATTGGATAATTCCACTCATGAGGCAGTAACTGATGAGATCGGTATCCTATGACTCTCTCTGTAACACCCCAAGTTTTTTGTGAACATTTTTTTTGAATAAATTAATTTTATTTGATGTCATGTGTTTCATTATACACTAATCCAAACTTTCATTATATGCTACACCAAGATAAGCTTGTGGTATATGCAACACTGAGTTTCTATGAAATATCATTTTATCATTATAAATATTTAAATGAGATAGTTATAACCTAGATGTTAAAATTAGTAATATGAATATTAAAAATAAATTTTAAAATATTACTTATAATGGTTTTATATAAATAAAACATATTGATAATAAAACATGTAATATGGTTAAAGTCTTTATATGTTTGGAAATACTATTTTCTTAAATGAACTGCTTTTTATATCCTAATACAAATAATAATAAAATTAATTTTAGAAACTTTTAGAAATTGAAATTGATAAAATAAATGTAATTTTTTTAATTAATAATATAAAATATAGATTAGGGTAAATTTTTGGGATTTTTCTGAAAAACTTCATTTTTGGATGAATAATGAAAAATACTGAATTTTAATTGAAAACTGATTTTTAATATAATTTATTTATATAGTTAAATTATATTTTAATTTGATTTTAAAGTGTAATGAGATTAATTTTACATAAATTAATCCAATTTAGGTCACTTGAAGAAATTTCACATTGAAATTGGATATCAAAACATTCCAAAATTTTAAACATTTTTGCTTAAAAATCCACTATCGCGACCCGTCTATGGGATTAAATTTAAATTAATTTCTACCAATTTTGTGATTATAAGTTGAAAAAATGGATTAAATATTTTTAATCACAATAATTTATAATATCTAATAAGTTAAAATTAGTTTTTGACTAAAAATATTATTGAATGTGATTAAAATTAATTACAGTGATTAAGAGAAAAATTAGCTTAACAAAGAATTAAACCTTAAACTTAAGGCCCAAAATAACCTATAAACTTGTTAAAAATAAATTTTATGTTCATATTTATACCCTATAGTATCTTTTATTGTATTGGGACCATTATTTGAGCCACTTTTTATGGAAAACATGTGGTTATAATTCCCTTTCCAAAAATTTATAAGAATGTCACTCCTCCTCCACTATAAAAAGGCACTCAACCCTCCCCCTTATTCACACCTCTAAATCCATTTGGATTAGAAAAAATCTAGATAAATATACTCCCAACATCCCTAAATTAATCATATAATCCTTACTTATAGAATAAAATAATCCAAGGAATCCTTTTGGTGCAAACCAAAAGGAGTTACCCAAAGAAGAGGTAACATCCTTCCTCAAGCTCTTTTGTTTTATTTTCATTCTTCACCACCTAAAATATTCTTATTCCATGATTATATAATAAACTCAATATACTAAATATAATTTTATTTTGTTATTCTAAGATTTATACCTACACTTACACACACTTCCATATAATGGGTAACAAACTTATTATTCTTGTGAACGATGAATTATCGTCTCACGAAATGATATTGTTCATTTTTCATTTATCACCTCTCATAGATGGGAATTATGATAGAAAATACATTATATATATATATGATATTTAAGATTTATTTATGTTTTTTTAATAATTATATAACACATACCTTCATATTTACCATTTTGTGTAAAAAATGATAATTTAATCTGGGAAAGTGTGGACTACCGCCTCCTCAAAGTGATGTGATTATTTCACAATCTATATGAAATGTATTAAGGATGAGTTTAGAAAAATTATATGATATATATGAAATAATAATTCTACTATAATTATTATGTATACATATATACATATTTTTCATTTACTTTATTTCTTTCAATACAATATTTAAACAGAAACAACGTTCATGCCTACGTACGACCTACCGTCTCCATGAATGATGTATTCCATTTCATATTTATATATTTCATAGATTATTATAAATAAATATATACTGAATATAAATGATATTTATATCATGTTTTACATTCTAGAAATCATTATATAATTATTAGGACAAAAAATGTAACAAATTAAGACATATGTGAAGAACAAAGCGGATATTACTCAAAACGTAACCTTAACATGGAAGTGTTAATAAGAGGGTGATATAAAGACGTATATGGTATTATATATAAGAATATGGTTCTTTAAAATATGTATAATAAACTTATATTTATTATACATGAGGTTTTTATGAGTATGAATAGATTTAATACATAAGGTAAGGGGATTTCTAGTATCACTTTTATTTCTGTGATATTTATACCTTATTCACCACTCATTTATTTTGCATTATGTATATATTTCCCATGAATATATTATATTATTATTATACATAAATATATTATATTATTATCCATTTGATGATATATCTTTCATGGGGTTTATGTTTCAAAAGTCACCAAATCAATAAAGTAGTTTTATCTCAATTTCCCTTCTTTGAGATACATGCCATGAATTTCAAAAAATCCATGTTTTAAAAAATGTTTTTCTTTTAAAGATGATATTTTAAGATAATTTTAAAGGAAAAAGGATTTTAAAAATATATTATGGTTTTCAAATAATCCTTTTTATGTTTTTAAAGTGTTTTCAAAGAATTTTTTTTCAAAACGTCTTCAAGATTTCTTTATAAGTTTTCAAAGTTTTTTCAAAGAAATGATTTTCAAAATGTTTTCAATATTTCTTTATAAATTTTAAAATTATTTTCAAAATTTTTTCAAAATTTTTTATAAGTTTTCAAAGTGTTTTCAAATAAATGGTTTTCAAGACTTTTTCAATATTTATTGACAAGTTTTCAAGTTTATTTTCAAAGAAAATAAATTTCAAAATGTTTAATGTTTTAAAATAAATTTTTTAAAGAAGAAAGCATATTTTCCTAATTTTTTTTAAAAGACATTTCAAAATTATTTTACATCTAATATAATATCCATTAGTGTTACCGATGTATTTCTAAGGAAATAATCTAAATGTTTCATTCATATTATTTATCTTAATGGTTTATGTTTTGATGGAATGGTGTTTATGAAACCTATTTCTATTTCATGATTTACATGTTTATGAAACCCATTTATTATTCATAGGTTACCCTACTACAAAATAGACCTTGAATAGTGCTAAAAATGTCCTTTATTAGCGCTAGAGAAGCACTAAAAACACGAGTGAGATTAAAATCCCTTGAATTTTATCATAATTTTTAAAAGTGCTAATAAAATAAACATTTATCAGAGATTTAAAAAATGATGATAAATTACATATTTATTAGTGATTTTAAAAGTACTGATAAAGGGTCATACTGCAGTGTGATGTAACAACACACTGCAGCACCAGTACAATGTGTTGTAACAACACACCACATCACCAAAAACACCCCCAGATATAAAAAAATAAAGTAACAATATATAATTTAAATGAAATGAAATTTACACATGAAAAAAACACTATATTATAGACATTTCAAACATTGGTTTATACAATTAATAAAGTAAAAATTATTACATACATTTAAAAACACCAACGTTCTATTTTATTTTGATCTTGATCCCAACTTATTCTATTTCTGAACAAACCATATCTTCTTGAGTAAAATAATTCACCTATATAAGAAAAAAATTATTATGTTAGTAATAATATAAAGAAATAAATTAACAGAAAGTGTTAATTTTAAATTAAACTTTCAGTCATACCAGGAAAACTTTGTATCAGATTGAGTTGTGGTTGATTATTACATGTCACACCATTTATTATTCATATTAAAGCATTATATATATAAAAATTAATTAAATAAGTTCAAGAAAAATCCCCACGGGTGCAGCCTAGTGGTTGCGTGAGTGATAATTTTTGAACTAAAATGTCAATTTTAAACTGATAACATACACTTTGAGTCATACTAGGAACATCGTGTATAATATTGAGGTGCATATAATTCTTACACATAATAAATGACTTATGGATCATTATTATAAAGTATTAAAACAATCTGAATGTGTTTTCTCGGTTTGGAGTAGGTTAGTTGTCCATTTTACTAAAATTGATGTCAATTTTAAATAAAAAGACACACTTGAAGTCATAATGATCGTACTATGAACTAGATTGAGATTTTTAAAATTACTAAATGTATTAAATGACTTATTTATTGTTTTCTTAAAGTATCAAAACAATCTAAATATGCATGATTGGTTTTGAGTAGTCCTGTTGTCCATTTTACTAAAATTGATGTCAATTTTAAATAAAAGGATGCACTTGGAGTCATATCAGTCACAATGTGTATCAAATTGAGGTTCATCCAATTCCTATATGTCTCAAATAAATTATAGATTATTTTAATAAAGTATAAAAATAATCTGAATGCATTAGATTGGTTTTGAGTACTTCACTTATATTTTTTTACAAAAATGTCATTTTAAACTGGAAATAGGAACTTTTAATCATATCAATCAAATTGTGTATCAGTTTGATTTGAGACCAATTAATACACATTAAAAATGAATTATTAATCATTTTCCTAAATTATCAAGAAAATCTAGGAATGTTTGATCAGTTTTTAGTGAGTGGAATTTTTTGAACTAAAATGTTGATTTTAAACTGATAATGGACACTTTGAATCATATGGGGAACATCATGTATCATATTAAGATTTGGATAATTCCTACATGTCAAAAATGACTTATGTATCATTTCCATAAAGTATCAAAACAATTAGAATGCATTTTTTTAGTTTTGATTAGTCCAGTTTTCTATTTTACTAAAATTGATGTCAATTTTAAATAAAAAGTCACACTTGAAGTCATACCAATTACACCATACATCAGATTGAGATGTGAACACTTCTTACACATATCAAATGACTTATGAATCATTTTACTAAATTATCAAAATAATATGAATGATTTTGATTGGTTTTGAGTAGGCAAGTTTTCCATTTTACTAAAATTGATTTCAATTTTAAATAAAAAGATGTACTTGGAGTCATACCGGTCACAACATGCATCATATTGAGGTGAATTCAATTCCTACATGTCTCAAATAACTTATGGATCACTTTACTAAAGTATTAGAACAATATTAATGAATTATATTTATTTTTAGTACATCACTTGTCTTTTTTACTAAAATGTCATTTTAAACTAGAAACACACACTTTGACTCGTACCGATCACATCGTGTATCAGTTTGATATTAGAGAGATTTATTCACATCAAAAATGGATTATAATTTTTTTTCATAAATTATCAAGAAAATTTGAGAATGTTTGATCAATTTTTAATGAGTATAATTTTTTGAACTAAAATATTGATTTTAAACTAATAACAGACAGTTTGAGTCATACTGGGCACATCATGTATCAGATTAAGGTTAATCTAATTTCTAAACATCAAAAAACGACTTATGGATCATTTCTATAAAGTATAAAAAATAATTAGAATTCATTTTTTCAGTTTTGGGTAGCTCAGTTGTCCATTTTACTAAAATTGATGTCAATTTTAAATAAAAAGATGCACTTTAAGTCATACCCATCACACTGTGTGTGAGATTGATATGAACCTGATTAATAAATGTCTCAAATGACTTATGGTTCCTTTTAATAAAGTATAAAAATAATCTGAATGCATTTGGTCAGTTTTGGGTAGGCCAATTATACATTTTACTAAAATTGATGTCAATTTTAAATAAAAAGACACACTTGGAGTCATACCGGTCACACCGTGTGTCAGATTGAGGTGTGTCTAATTCCTACATGTATCAAATGACTTATGGTCATTTTAATAAAGTATTAAAACAATACAAATGCGTTTTCCCTATTTTGAGTACATCACTTGTCTTTTTTACTAAAATGTCATTTTAAACTAGAAACATGTACTTTGACTCATACTGTTCACATCATGTATTAGTTTGACGTGATACCGATTCTTACATG
Source organism: Viscum album (assembly GCA_963277665.1). Lineage (NCBI taxonomy): Eukaryota > Viridiplantae > Streptophyta > Magnoliopsida > Santalales > Viscaceae > Viscum > Viscum album. The sequence goes on along the minus strand of OY728142.1, from coordinate 340,137,340 downwards.
TTAAAAATGAATTATGAATAATTTTTATAAATTATCAAGAAAATTTTGACAAGTTGGATCGGTTTTTAGTGAGTGGAAGTTTTTGAACTAAAATGTCAATTTTAAACTGATAACATACACTTTGAGTCATACCAGACACATCGCATATCAGATTGAGGTGTGGATGATTCCTACACATCAGAAATGACTTATGGATCGTTTTAATAAAGTATAAAAATAATCAAAATGTTTTTTTTTTCAGTTTTGAGTAGGTGAGTTGTCCATTTTACTAAAATTGATGTCAATTTTAAATAAAAATACGCACTTGAAGTCATATCGGTCACACCGTGCATCAGATTGAGATACAATTGATTCCTACACATCTCAAATGTCATATGGATAGTTTTTCTAAATTATTAAAATTATTCGAATGTGTTTGATCAGTTTTGAGTAGGCAAGTTGTCCATTTTACTAAAATTGATGTCAATTTTAAATAAAAAGACGCACTTGGAGTCATAAAGGTCACACCGTGTGTCAGATTGAGGTGAAACTAATTCTTACACATCTAAAATGACTTATGGATAATTTTAATAAAGTATAAAAACAATATGAATGTGTTATCTCAATTTTGAGTATGTCAATTTTCATTTTTACTAAAATGTCATTTTAAACTGGAAACACACACTTTGATCATACTAATCACATTGTGTATCAATTTTATGTGAGAATAATTATTACATGTCACAAATAAATTATGAATAATTTTCCTAAATTATCAAGAAAATTTGAGAATGTTTTATTAGTTTTCAATGAGTGTCATTTTTTGAACTAAAATGTCAATTTTAAACTGATAATGGACACTTTGAGTCATACTAGGAACATCGTGTATCAGATTGAGGTGAGCCTAATTTCTACACATAAAAAATGACTTATGGATCATTTTTATAAAGTATTAAATCAATATGAATGCGTTTTTTTGGTTTTGAGTAGGCCAGTTGTCTATTTTACTGAAATTGATGTCAATTTCAAATAAAAAGGCACACTTGAAGTCATACTAGTCACACCGTGCATCATATTGAGATGAATCCAATTAATACAAATATCAAACGTCTTATGGATCATTTTAATAAAGTATCAAAATAATATGAATGTGTTTGATCAGTTTTGAGTAGATCAGTTTTCCATTTTCCTAAAATTGATGTTAATTTTAAATAAAAAATGCACTTGGAGTCATACCAGTCACAACATGTGTTGGATTGAGGTGAGGATGATTCATAATCATCTAAACTGAGTTATGGATTGTTTTCATAATGCATCAAAACAATCCTAATTCATTTTCTTAGTTTTGAGTACGTCACTTTTCTTTTTTACTAAAATGTAATTTTAAACTGGAAACACACACTTTGACTCATACCGATCACATCATGTATAGGTTTTATATGAGACCTATTACTATAAGTAAAAAATAAATTATGATTTTCCCTAAATTATCAAGAAAAATTGATCATGTTTGATTGATTTTCAGTGAGTTGATTTTTTTAAACTAAAATGTCAATTTGAAACTGATAATGGACACTTGGAGTCATACCAGGCACAATATGTATTAGATTGAGGTGAAGCTAATTACTAATTGTCAAAAATGACTTCTGAATCATTTCTATAAAGTATTAAAACAATACAAATGCATTTTATTGGTTTTTAGTACTTCATTTGTCTTTACAAAATTGTCATTTTAAACTGAAAACATGCACTTTGACTCATATCGATCACATAATGTATCAGTTTGAAATGAGACTGATTCTTACACATCAAAAATGACTTAGGAATCATTTTAATAAATTATCAAGAAAATAAAAGCATGTTTGATCAGTTTATTGTGAGTGATAGTTTTTGAACTAAAATGTCGATTTTAAACTAATAACAGACACTTTGAGGCATACTGGGCACATCATGTATCAGATTGAGGTGTGACTGATTCCTACAAATCACAAATGACTTATGGATCATTTTAATAAATAATAAAAACAATATGAATATTTTTTCTCTATTTTGAGTACATCGGTTGTCTTTTTTACTAAAATTAATGCTAATTTTAAATAAAAATAAGCACTTGGATTCATACCAGTCACACCATGTGTCAGATTGAGGTACAAATGATTCGTACACATCCTAAAGTCTCAAAAAAATCCTAACTACCAATATTACAATGATTTCAATTACCTTTATTTTTTGAAATTATAACACTGTATATTGAATCTATGTTTTTATCTGATAAACTTTCTTATTGTTGAAATCTAGAAGAGTAGAGGAAGCTCATGTGCCCATTATATCATGAGAAGTCACCACAATGATCACATGATATTCCTATACGCTTCTGGATTTCAAAGAGAAAGGTTTTTCTATTAATAACATTGATTCAATATGACTTCCCAAAAGATCTATGAAAAAATTAAATAAGTATTAGATAAAAATGATAAGGAAATTAACTTGAAAATAGTATATAAAATGATGAAAAAATTATTTAAATAATTAGTAGGAATTCAAATTTTCATAATGGTTGTATAAATTCTTGACCCATTTCCTTGTTGTCATTATCTCAATTATAGGCTCAAAATCCAATATCTTTCAAGCATGAGGAGCTTCGAAAAAATTACTACAACTCGAAAAAAATAATCCACCTGCATAAGAAAACAATTATTATATGAGTAATACTAAAAATAAATAAATAAAAAATAAATATGAAATAATATATTAATTCTATATACAATGATTTTATTATGAAAACATCAATATTACCTATTTGATTGAGCAAAGGTAGTGGAGGGAACTTTAAGGAAAGTGATAAATGTAACACTACAAGGGTGAAAAGTTTTTGATGGAGAAGAAATCTATGTACTTTTTGGTGTAGAAAGGTATGAAATATGGATAGACCACCCAAACTAGAACAAAATAATCCACATATATAATAAAAAAATTATCATTTGAGTAATACTAAAAGGAAATAAATTAAACATAAATATGAAACAATACATTAATTCTATGGAAAATTATTTTACTATGAAAACATAAAGATTAACTTTCTGATTGAGAAGAGGCAGCATCATTTATCTTCCTTCAAAGGTATTGGAGGGAACTTGAAAGAAAGTGATAAATGCAACACTGCAAGAGTGAAAAGGTTTTGAGGGAGAAGAAATCTATAGAAGTTTTGGTGAAGAAAGGCATGAAAGATGAATATAATACACTAACTCTAACAAAAGAATCCAATTGTATAAGAAAATAATTATTATGCGAGTAATACTAAAAATAAATAAATAAAACATAAATACGAAAAAATACATTAATTCTATGGAAAATGATTTTACTGTGAAAACATCAAGATTAACTCTATGATTGTGAAGAGACAACGTCATTTCTATTCTTGAAAAACATGATAGATGGATATAAATCTTAAAAAATTAACAAACTCTATGAGGAATAATAAAAATTAAATCAACATTCTATTATATAATTTTTTGATAAAATAGAGAAAGTATATCGTAATATTACCTTTATATATTTCCAAATGGTTTTCTTCATTATAGTTTGTTCTTATGAGGGATTGAAAACATCATCATGTGCAGAAGACATTATCTTCATTAGTAGTCAAATGTTTAATTTAGATTATGTTAATGGAGTAGAGAACCTATAATATTATGAGAAAAGAAGTAGTATATTTAAAAAAACTTTTACCTTCTCATTAAACTCTATTTTTTTAAAGGTTTTAGGGATTTGGTTACTCTATGAAGAATTAAAATCTTCTATTTATGTCCCACTATAATGTATAAGTCATTATCTACATTGGGATCAATATGAACTGATTGCGATCTCCCAATGAAAGGGTCATCCTCAATTGAATTTTCATCTAACCCGACATTTTTTTAGTCACCAGCAGGAAAATCAACCAATTCTTGTTTGTTGGACCTAAGACATAAAATACTTGCACTACTTATGATTCTATTATGAACAACTCATATTTCTCCCTTCTATTTATAAATTCACCTCCACAAATCTCATTTCATCAACTTTCACTGCAATGATATTATCAACCCATTTTTAATGGAAAATATGCACTTGAAATTCCGTATAATCCAACTTGTATATCTATTTGATAATGCCAAAATATAACATATTTTCATAAATTATATTTATATCCTCAGAAAAAGATATGCACATCTCTTCAAATACAAGCATAACACCACTATTTTGTATCGTACTGCAGTCATCATGTTCTTTTTTATAGAACTTATAACCATTGATTACAAAAATAGTGTAAGATATAAAATTTTCATTTAGTCCCCTGGATAGTCATTGAAGTAGTTCAGTCATTGAATTTGGATTTTCAGATAAATAATTATAAATTTATTCTCAGAACTATCCTATAAACTATTGATTATGTGTATTTGATTTCCATACTTTATCCCTTGATGGATTCAAATCTCTAAGAATTTATTTATGGGATTCAATATATGGATCAACATATTTAATATTATGTAAAATGTAAAGGTACAGTTGCAACCTCTCTGTAAAGGTAATTGAAATAACCTCTCTTTTTGAAATACCTTCTCCCATAAGTCGTTCACTGTGATGAGAATTTGGGAGATCAATGATGTCAACATCTGATAGGTAATTGGTACATAATTTAATAGGTTCTTAAAAAATATATCATTATGTAATACAAAATTTTGGACAAATTCAATTATTGATATACCCTTTAAAAATATTCATATATAGTTCAATGGGGTACATATATCTGTAATGGATATGACCATATAGCTGAACCTCTATAACCAAGTGAACAAACAGGTGGACCATTATATCAAAGAATGATGTTAGGAAAAATATCTTTAATTCACACAATATGACCACAACCTACTTATTCATGATATAAAACTTCACCAGGTTTATAACTTTACTTCATATGGCTTTAAAAAATAAGTAGATCCATGTTAATATCTTTCATACATTTTTAGGTAGAATGAAAAAAAAAGAAACAAACATCAAATATTGAATCAAAATATGACAGTCGTGTGATTTTAGTCCTTGTAACTTCAAATTAGTCATTGACACAAAATTCTTGATATTTGATGAATACCCATATTGAACTTTTACACTATTAAGGAAAATTAAAAATTTAATTTTTTTATATCTTGATAGAGTGTAAGCTACTGGAGGAAGAAAATTTTACCTTTTACCCTTCACTGATGCCAACTCTTCCCTTATCCCCATTTCAATCAATTCCAACATAGCCTTGATACCATCTTTCATTTCACCAGGAACATTTAGTAACATGCCAAAAACATTATCAAATAAATTTTTTTCTACATTCATGACATCAATAAAATTTATGAAATATAAACAATTCCAATATGATAATTCAAATAAAATTGATCTCTTTTTCCAACCAAAATTTTTAAGATTTTTCGAAAATGGTTTACCCAAAAAAGTGTCAATATATTTTACTTTATTGTACAATTGACCATCCATTATTGGAGATGGTGTTGTACCTTGTTCAATATTCCCATTGAATTTTTCCATCTAGGATTGGTATTTATGTCGTTAAGGTAAAAATATATGATTTCCTAAAAACACAGTATTTGAGGAATGTTTCAACCAAACTGATTATGTGTGATTTTCGCAAATGGGACACCCCAAAATTCCTTTAATTCTACAACCTAATAAATTTACACAAGTGGGGAAGTCATTTATCATCCTATAAAACATGGACCTCAATGTGAATTATTAACTTCTATGAGCATCATACATTGTAAAACCTTTATCCCACATCAATTTCAGATCTTCGATCGATGGATCCAAATAGAAATAAATATCATTACTAGGTTTATTTAGTACAAATATAAGCAAAGACAACATAATGTATTTTCACTTCATGCATAACCATGGTGGAAAGTTATAATTTTCCAATATGAAGGTCCATGTTTTATGAGTAATACTCTATATTCCAAAAGGATTTATTCCATCTATAGATAACATAAGACAGAAGTTTCTCATATCATTTACAAATTTAGGATACTTGTAATCTATTTTCTTTCATTGAGAATAATCTGCTGGATGATGTATGTTCCCATCTATAATTCTTGTATCTGCATTATATATCAATTGTCTCACAGTTTCCTAACATCCATATAGTCTTCTAAACCATGTAATGATAGGAAAGTACCATATATATTTTTAAGGAATTTGTTCATTTTTCTTGTATCGATATGCATCACACTTAGGGAATTTTATGAGTGATTCATGATCCTTGCGAAAAAATATGAAATAATTTGGACAAGCCTATATTTTTAGATATCATGCCCATTGAATGTAATTTTTTTTATCATAATATGTTCAACATGGTAGTTAATTTTATTCTAGTAGCATATCATTTAGGAAACCAAGCAGTTATGTAAACCTGGTGTCACTCCATCCACTGCTACCTTTCAAATTATATAACTTCAATAAAGCCAATGATGTTTTGTATTTAGTAAAACCAGAATACAATAGTCTCTTGGAATATATATTTAAATTGTCAAACAACTTTGGAAAATCACGAAGGTCATCTTCAATTGTCATTGTCATTTCTTCCATTCGATCTCCATCATCATTTACATTGTTATTCATATCAAATGATCCATAAACCACAATATCATCCGAATTAGTGTACAAATTTAGTTTCCCCCTATTTTTAGTCCAAAATTTATAGCTATGATATATTTAATGAAAACTCAAATGTTCTTCCAACTCTTTTGAATTAATTTTTCTTCAATAACAACAATGTAAACATGGAAAAATGATTTGAGACGAGTTGTATGCATGCTCTCTTGAAAACTTGATGAAATATTTAACTAAATATTCATAATATTTTGTAAAATGATTAGAATGAATTCATTTTCAATTCATATCCATCCTATTGGTTTCATAAAATATTATTTTTTTACAATAAATAAATAAATTCACATAATATATTCATTATCAAAGGTGAAAGTTATAGACAATTCTAATAAGGGAAACCCAACGTTTGATTATTTAAAATAATTTTAGCATGTTTTGAAGAAAATGAGTAATTGAATTTAAGAAAATAATTACTCAAATATGGCAGGTGTTATCCTCTGAATTCATTCAAAGGTGATAGTTATAGACAACTTATATCCCCATCAACTCATCTTCTGGATATTTATCATTGCATTTTGTTGTTTAACACACATCCTCCATCTCTAGTGGACATAGACCTATATTTCTTGAAATAATATGATAAGTAGTCATCCATGGGATGAATAATTCTCAGAGTAGTAAAAACAACATAGAAGATACAGAGGATGAGTCTCAAGTAACAAATTTCAATAATAACTGTTTGGGAGATGAAATTGATGAGGATGTTAGTTTTCTATAAAATAGATAGGGGATGAGTCTCAAGAAAAAAATTGAAATAATAACTATTATTTGGAAAACATCAAGCCTTTCTTAAGTCCCCTAAATAATTTAAAATATAATATATTCAATTAAGTAGTAATAAGAAAATAAAATATGATAAACAATAATAATAAACTCTTATTCAATCAACTAGAAGATATAAAAATATATTGATAAAAAAATTTAATAAATAAAGAGTTATTTCATATACATGGATTGTAATAAAAGATTCCCCAGGGTGGAATCAATACATATAGATCTAAATTTATGAATACTTAAAAATAATTTATAATATATATAATTTGATAAGCTTCATTCCATTTTTTGGAACAAGTGATGTAACAACCTAAGGAATTATTACATTTAATATTAATTGTATATCAAATATTTTAAAACATCTCAAGACTATTGGGATGTCATATCACCATATTGACCCATCCCAAAGACTCTAGGGAGGTCATCACATCAGATCTAGCCATTTGAAGGAATGGAGGACATCTAATACACATTGACCCATATCTTTGAGATTCTAGGAAGGTCCATTAAGAAGTTGGAATGAAGAAATAATACACATCAACAATATATATCACAAACAAGGGAGAAAAACACACTAACCCTTGAAACATATATCTCATACACACTAGCCTCTACTGAGACAGAATGACTCCTGTGAGGTCACATTTTCTAAGTGGAATACTCTTAATTCACTCAGAAATCTAAGTGGAATCAGAAAATTGATATATAAAACATAACTCCCTATATAAAGTATCTACTACAAAAATATGAAAATAACTAGTTAGTTTAATATTCTAGAAAGAAATATCATAGGCTACCCGACCACCATCATAAAAATTGATACACAAAAAATTATATAGAAGATGTAAAATGGGATGATACTTCTACCATATGGTTAATTACACTATTTATCCAATGAAAATAAAGCATGATTATTCCACACTTTCACATAAATAAAAGAGTAGCTCAAAAATTCCCAATTGTAATTAAGAAGGAAGGAGATTCTCATATGGCCTCGAAGAAAAGCTGGGAAGGCTCACAGTACATGTGTTTCACACTCTAAAAATTATATGCATCAAAATGGATGATCTCCATGGACAAATATCCAAAATGAATAACTCACCACACTCACAGTTGAAAAATAGCATCCACCATATCCAGAACCATTGATGTTTTACACCCCAAGTTCCACAAGAGAAATTAGAGAAAGAATTACAGTCAAGATTTGGATTTGTTCGACCCTTAAATCATTCGAGCCTTGAATTTGAGCATTGGATATATTTGATCCTTTATTCAAGCCTTGATTTGAGCTTCGATTCACTTAGGAGGAGCATCGATAGTGGGTGGATTCCATGGAAAGCATCTAATATCGTGATGGGTTCATGAGTGGTTAGAGTTTTTTAAATAGATCATGATACTTTTATCAGCGCTTCTAAAAAAGTATTGATAAAGATACCTTTTATCAGCACTTATATAATAAGCACTGATAAAGGATTATTTATTAGTGCTAAAACTTTAACACTGATAAATATGGATTTTATCAATGTTTTTTTAGTGCTGATAAAGATCTATCTTTTTTAGTTCTAAAAAGGTGCTGATAAATTATACTTTTATCAACGCTTATTACTTAAACACCGACAAAGGATTTATAATTATAATTACAAATATTTTTTTTGTAAATATAAATATATATATATTTAATATATATATATAAATATAGATATAATAAATATATTATTTATTTAATTATATTTATTATAATTTTATAATTATTTAAATATATAATTAATTATTTATAAATATATAAATATTTTAAAAGAGTAATATTTATATCATTATATATATTTATATAATTATATATATATTTAACAAATATATATAAATATAGATATAGTAAAGATATTCATTATTTAAATAAATTTATTATAAATTTAATAATTATTTATTGATAATTATATAAATACTTTAAAAAAATGTTTATTTATTTATAATTATAAATATATAAATATATAAATATAGTAAATGTACATTTATAAATATATTTATTTATAAATATTTTTTTACAAATATATTTTTTTAGAAATATTTTTTTATAAATATTTTTTTATAAATATTTTTTTAACATTATTAGAGAATATCTAATCTTAAGCGTATGCATGTTAAAAATGAGTGAAATTGAATAAATTAAAAATAAATACACTTTAACAATATTGAAAAAATGTATAAGTTTTATGTGCGTGTATTGTATATAAGAATTATTTAATTATGTATATGTGAAATCAATATAACACACATTTAATCTATATTAAATTGAAAAATTAAACGAACATCAATTATGTCAATTACCTATGCAATTAGTCAGTATTTTTAATTCATATTAATTTTTAATTATAAACCATTTCACTAAGAATATGACTATTTAATGTAAAGCATAAATATTTTGTATTATATAAATTATATTTATATACATTCATATATATATATATATATATTTAATATAAACTATTTATTAACATTATCAATAATTATATAATTAATAAAATGTTTAATATTTTTCTCAATTTACTTATTTTTAATTTTTATTTGTTTAATTTTCATTTTGCATATATCTATATATTTAATACATACTATTTATCAGTATTTATAGTTTATATATAGTACAATAAATTTATTCATTTTTATCAATAATTATTTAATTAATAAAATTTGTAATAATTTTTTTAATAAACTCATTTTTTATTTAATTAGTTCATTTTATTCATACCTTTATCAACACTAAAAAACACTGATAAAGGGTACCCTTTATCAGTGTTAAAAATGAAGCACTGAAAAAGGGAACCCTTTATCAGTGCTAAAAATAAAGTGCTGATAAAGATAACCCTTTATGAGCGCTAAAAAAAGTGATGATAAAGATACCCTTTATCAGTGCTAAAAAAATCACTAATAAAAGGTACAATTTATTAGCGCTTTTTTTAGTATTGATAAAGGTTCCCTTTATGAGAATTTTTTTCTAGTACTGATAAAGACTAGTGCGGTTAAAGGTCTATTTTTTAGTAGTGTTATATGTCTATGAAACTCACTTCTTTTCATGGGTTATTATTTTGATGAAATGAGTATGAAACCTATCTCTTTTCCCACAGGTTATGATATGATTACATGTTTATGATACCCATTTCATTTCATGGGTTATGATATTATTGTTTATGATCTTGTGGCACACGTATGTATGATTTCATTATGATATGGGTGAGACCTATATCTCCCTCCAATGCATTGAGTAAAGATTTATATCTCATGAGATAATAACGGGATTCAAGTCAATGGGCTTGATCCACTGTGGAAGATGGGGAAACCCAATCCACTATGGAAAGATGGGGAAACCCAATCCTTTACAAGGAAATGACTATGAATGGGGATGGTGGTGCATCCAACCCAGTAAGTGTAGTCCCTATGAAGTTCCCTAATAAGTTTTGGAAATTATCCTTGACTTATTGGGAATGATATTGCATAATTATGTGTCTGCCATAATTTCATGTCTTATTCCTATGTTATGATTTCACAGCTCATGATCTTGATTCCATTATGATTCATGTATTATAAATTACTAATATTTATGACACGATTTACATTAATGATCTTTTATATACAGGGTATGATCTTGTAATGTTATGAACACATTCTCATACCCTTATTCTCATGTTTATGCTTACACATATCCCTTGTTTACCCTTACTGAGCATATGATCTCAACCCTTTTTATGTTTCCTTTCCTAGGTTATGAAGACATGTATTAAGTATGATGTGTCTAAGAAGGGTTATAGTCATGAAGAACCTAGTGGGAGATAATGTAGCTCACTTATGTATCAGTGTTTATGTTTCCATGTTTCCAAAGGCACTAGGCTAATACGGTATTTAGCCATCTATTTGTGTAATTTATTAAGTATTCTACAAAAGTGATGTAATGTTAATGTATGAAAAACGAGGGTCTCTATACTCTCATCCTATATCAAGACTACTCCCAACACGATACCTGATATGTCATAGTAAAAAATATAGTTCCTTCTTAGATCCAATAGAATCCGGATCAACGTTGGAGTCAATATACCCTTCAACTCCTAAAAGGATGCTTCACAATCTTATAACCATGAAAATTTCACACCATTTTTAGTCAATCCCATAAGAGGTGCTGTTAGGCATGAGAAATCTTGGATGAAACATCTGTAATACCCAAATAGAACCAAGAAAATCCATACATCAAAGACATTCTTAGAATGCTCCTAGGAAACTGAAGCTATCACCTTCTTTTGGGTGGACTGATACTCCTGTCTCTGAGATTATATGACCCAAGAAGTGAACTTTGTTGATCCAAAATCATAATTTTCTAAGTTTAGCATAAATATGGTGATCCCTTAGTGTATTCAGCATGATCTCAAGATTTAGGGAATGGTTGTGTTGAGAAAAAGAATACACTAATATATCATCCAGAAATACTACCATGAATGAATCTTGGTATGGGTGAAAAAAATAATTCATTAGGTCCATAAAAATATCTGGCATGTTCATGAGACCAAATGACATTACCAGGTACTCATAAAGACCATACCTTCTCCTAAAAGCTGTGCTGTAACACCCCAGGATTTCATAGTGTGTTATTTCTTAAAAATAATTCAATAACTTGCACTACACGCAACACCGAGTTCAATCACACCATGACGTACAAAAAAAAATCCATTAAAAGAGGTCATGAATAGTATTAACAACATTTTTGAACTTTATATAATCCTTATAATTTTAGAATCCCTATTATGAGTTTCTTAGTCATAATGCAAGAACAGATTCATTTTCAGTATTGCACTTTTATCAAATTTAATAGTGAAACCTTTTTAAATAAAATATTTTAAACTATCTGAATAAATTGGGACATCAAAAAAAAATTTAAATGAAACATCCCAAGCTTCCACGGTACGCTTTCCTATGAATAAAATAGTAGCGTGTGTTGTACGCAACCTTGAGTTTTAACACACACCACAACCGATCAAACTAGCCGTTATGAATAGTAATACCTAAATTTTGAAATTATATATATTTTATATTTTGAAATGGACTTCATTTTTGGATTCGGAATATCGAATTTAGCCTAAGGTGAAATTTTGGTACTTTTCGGATAACTTTCATATTTTGATGAATAGTGAAAATTACTAAATTTTAATTAAAAACAACTTTTTTAATCAAAATAATTAATAGTGATAAATTATGAATTTGAGTGGTTTTAAAGTATATTTAGAATATATTTTTACCATTTAATATAATGTTGGTCATTGGACATAATTTTACAATTAAACCGAACATAAACAAGTGTCAATCTTTTGATAGTTATTACCTCTTAAAAACACGCTTTTTGTTTTGACAGCGGGAATTAATTTTAAATTAATTTCTGCCACTTCTGTGTTTTGAATTTAGAAAAATGGATTCCATATTTGGAATCAGGATTTCCAAATTGTGTAAATAGGTAACTTTTATTTTTAGACATTTTGAATAATTACTGTGGTAAATATTTTATTTACCATGGTTAAGGGTAAATCCGGTAAATAAGGGTTAAAAAATAATATTATAATAATACAAAATTAACCTAAAACGTGTCCTAACCTTATTGGTGGACACATACCCGACCATGAGCATCCTTGGGTCAATTTGGGGACCCCTTGGAGCCACTTTTATGTGGTAGGGACACTTTATATTAATAAAGTTAAAATAAAAATAAAAATGGCATAAGCTTACATCTTTTAGAAGAACAATTTTTACATAGGGTTATACATGTTGGATTTTCGATTATAAATATTCATTAGAAAGATAAAAATATTTCCTACATAATGATATTTTATTTATAATTTTTATACATCAAATAATTTAAATTATTAATGACACAATAATGATTCAATGTTTACCTCATTAATAAATCATTTAAATAAATAAGATTATAATGATTAAAATATTATCTAAAACCTATCCAATTCTTATTGGTTGATGTTATTTAGAATATGAGTCATCTTATCTTCGACCTCAATGATTTTTGGACCATTATAAACCGAATATAATTATATTATAAAGTAATACTTTCACTCTTTCCTAAAGAGCCCCTCTTCTCCCTTATAAAAGGAGACCACTTCTACTCATTCCTCACACCTCTCAAGCCACTTGGATCATCCAAACTCTGCCCAACTAAGCTCCCCACATCCCTCTCCTCCTCCTTGAAGCTTCCCCTTAGGCAGAAAGCATTTCAAGAAGTCCTTTGGTTCCAACCAAAGTGAGTTACCTAAATTAAAGGTAACGATTTCTCTTAAATTATTTTCATTTATTTTGCTTCTCCAACCCCCAAACTCTTTTTATTTCCTTTCTTTTGTAACAACACCAGTATCCTCAATATACTAGGATGTTGTTATAAGAATTATTCAAACTACACATACACAAAACTCCATCTAATGGATGATGAACATAATGTTTCTGTGGATGGCAAACTAACGCCTCACGAAACGATGATTGTTCAAATACATCTTACCGCCTCTCATAGTGGCCATTATGATGGAACTGTAATTAAATATGATATTAATGATATATATTTTATATATAAGCTTCTGTAATTCCATTTTATTTCATACCATTATTCGTTTCATGTTGTATATACATACGATAATTTCATTTGAGGAAGTGCGGACTACCGCCCCCTTAAAATGATATGACTCGTTCATACCACACATGGAACGTATAAAGGATGGTGTTAATGAACTTAAGTAACATATATAAAATATTATATTATACTGTAATAGTAATATACCTAAGTATCATTTGGATTCAATTCTTTTAAAATAAAAATTAAATGGAAGTTGCGTTCGTGCGTACGTACGGACTACCGTCTCCACGAACGCGATGAGATTCATCCTCCATCGTATCCATTCAAGTATAATTATCATTTTATGATTTAAAAATGATGTTTAAGGACTTGATACCATTCTGGATTTGAATAATATACAACCTATCCTTTACAAACATGTCTTACGTAACAAAACATACAAAAGAAAACAAGTAAGTTAACACCCGAAACAACGATAATACTAAGATATTATTATCAAATCAATATTAAAAGATCATATATGATATAATATTAATATATATGATTCTTGTATAATTTAATAACAATTATTTCACCATTATATAGGAGGTTAACCTACCCCAACCAAGGAAAAGTACAAGGTAAGGGATTTTCTTATCTCACTTTCAATTCCGTGAGATTTCCATTGTTCGCCACTAAATTATTGAAAGTGGTGTATTGTGTACTGCCATTTGATATATATTATCATGATTCTATATATATTCATGTTATTATGTAAATCATTTGGTGGTTATTAACTTTTGGCCATACGACTCAGTTGATTAACGTGGTAAGGGGTTTTCATCTCACTCCTTATTCTCATGAGATTCATGCCATATTGCCACCATTACCTTTTGTGTGGTGTATGTACTGCCCATAATTATATTCTTTGTGTAATACACTCTAATTTATGTGTACTTACATATTCATTTTATGATACCTCTTTCATGGGTTGTATGTTTCATAAGTTACCAAACTGGTAAGGGTTATTTCACAATCTCTTCATTATCCGAGGTTGTTTATACGTAATAATCTACTGGGATCTCGTTATCATCCACATCCATGTTTCTTCAAAATGTATTTCAAAACATTTTTAATATTTAAAAGAATATGGGTTAAAGTCATTTATACCCTTGTTTGACTTTTTATAAGAGGTTTATAAGGGAATCTTTCCGTCGTTTTCCAAACAAGGTGCTTTTTAACCTTTTCGACAGAATTAAGATAAGAATGTTTTTTTTAACTTATACGGCGGGTGCGGTTATTTTCCGCCGTTATAAAATCGTCAAAGCTTCCCTTACAAGCTTATAAGAATATTTTCAAAGAAAATGTTTTATTTTATATGGATCTTAAATTATTTCAAATTAAAAGGAGATATTTCTTTAAAAAGAATATTGATTTCATCTATGTCAACATCCTTTGATGGATTTTAAGATTATTTGAAGTTGATTTATTATGATACAAAACTTTTATATTGTATTGAAGGTTTTGTGATATGTTTGACTGTGGATGTGCTATTTTTATACCATTCATAGTTTATGGTGAAATTATTTATATTTCGTATGCTAGTTTCAATAAGAATGTTCATGTTATATTTCAACCTTTACTTCATATGAATGTGTTGGACAAGTATGTTCCAGGTTG
The DNA here is from genome assembly GCA_963277665.1 of Viscum album. Lineage (NCBI taxonomy): Eukaryota > Viridiplantae > Streptophyta > Magnoliopsida > Santalales > Viscaceae > Viscum > Viscum album. The sequence goes on along the minus strand of OY728142.1, from coordinate 340,121,610 downwards.
GGGACTGGTAAAAGTAAGCCCTCCAGGTTGGGGACTAGTAAAAGTAAGCCCTCTAGGTTAGGGACTGGTAAAAGTAAGCCCTCCGGGTTGGTGTCCGGTTATTAGAGGCACTCCGGGTTGGTGTCCGGTTATTAGAGGCACTCCGGGTTGGTGTCCGGTTATTAGAGGCACTCCGGGTTGGGTTCCAGTTACAGTTAGCCCCAAGGTCTTGGGACAAGGACTTGAAAAGTAATTAAAGTTTAGCATTATGCATTCCAACATTATGAAAGTGGTTATTGATTTTGCATGTGATTATTCGATTAGTAGAATATCCATTTGAACAAGTAAATGGCATTATTTCATTTTACTTTTGCCATACTATGTTGAAGTTCAAGTTTAAAAGGCTTTTGTTTTAGTAATTCATTGCCTTAAATGTTTATGCTTATTTTTGAATGTTCCGCTATATTGTTATCCTTACTGGGCATTTGAGCTCACCCCTTTTCTATGTTTTATTTTTCCCAGGATGTGAAGATGTAAGTTATGAATGACCTGCAGGGATATTATGAGGGGATTATAGTGTGGACTGTGGAAACTTTATGTTGTTGTAGTATTTTTTCATTTTATGATGTAATGTAAAACTTATGAATATATCTAGTGTTTCCAAGGCTACTAAACCAATCGGTCTTTCGAGATTTTATCTTTCTTGTGATCATGCCAATGTTACGAAGTAATGCACCGACTCTGGGTATCTGGGGTCGGGGCGTTACAGTTGGTATCAGAGGAAGTTTAGTACAAACCTTGGAAACTAGATTTAGATAAACTCTGATTAGAGCATGTAGACCTAAGATGAACTTTCAGGATTAGTATAGAAGAACTTCCTAGAATTTTGGTATCGTAGAGATTTTGTGAGTTTTCCGAGCAATACATCCCTATCTGGATACGAGCAGGTAGAGGCGGCTCTGGCACAGATGTACCTAGGGGTAAAACCCGAAAACACCGCTTTGAGCTAGACTCGAACGGGAACTGGTGCACGACAACGGGCCTTGCTGCACTCTTGGTTACGACACTCCCGGGGGATATGCTTAGGATAACTCTCATTTTCTTACAAATCATTATGAAGGGTTTATGAGTATATACTTCCTCAAAGAAAACATTTTTATGATTATGGATTATATCCATAAATAGTTCAATTTATGTTAAGTGTTTTATAAGTATGGGATTATGTATTTTGATTCATAAACTGATCTAGTTTATGCCATTGTTTAGAAATGGAGCCCAGTAGAAGGAATGAGAACTCCAGAAATGCACATGATCCAAAGAGAAGGAAGGATCATATCTTTCATGGTCTTAATCTAGAATTGATAAGAGAAATAGTCTCCCATGTATTATCATCATATGAAGAAATAATATCATGTGTTGATAAGATAAGTAAAGAGTTTACTGAGTCCTATGGATTTAAAGGGAAGCAAGAGAAGAAAAGGATGGAAGAGAGAAAAATGGATAAAGGGAAGAGGGAAAAGAAGAATTTTCCCATATGTGGTAACTGTGGGAAGAAACACCCTGGAACTTGCCTGAAAGGAATGGGAGTTTGTTATAAGTGTGGAGGAAAAGGGCACAAAGTACGTGACTGCAAGGGTGAGAAAATGGTTTCAAATGTACAATGCTTCATTTGCAAGGAGTTTGGACACTACGCGAACCTATGCCCCAGTCATCAGACTATGCCGCAAATGATGCTATTGGATAATAATCAAGTTATGATACTACCACAGATGAAGAGGAATGATTAGAGTTCTTATGTTGATTATGTCAATTGAGTGTTGTATCAACAATGTACTTGTTATAATAATTATAGAGTATATAAGGATTGTACTGCAGTACTATTTCATTAAGGACTTGAGATTGTGTGGAACAAAGAAAAGTGACTCAATAGCAGGATAAATTTTTGGAAAATATATGGTTGAGAGAAAGATAAACCATAATACTGTTCTGATACCGAGTTAGTGATTTTAGAATAATACATGATTGATTTGGATAAATTATATTGGATATTCTTGACTACCTTGAAACTGATTAATGATTTGTATATTCCATCATTTTTTTGGGGTTTAAAACATTTTTGGATTGATGAAGTATATCCAACATTCTATATGGAATAGGGGAGCATGAATGTAATCAATAAGGAATATGGTAATTCAAGATGTTTCAGTTTATTAAAAGAATACAATATATTTTCTATTTTCAACCTTTTATTTTCGAAGAACAATTTCAAATTGCGAGGACGCAATTTATTGAAGGAGGGGAGAATGTAACACCCCAGGATTTCATAGTGTGTTATTTCTTAAAAATAATTCAATAACTTGCACTACACGCAACACCGAGTTCAATCACACCATGAAGTACAAAAAAAAATCCATTAAAAGAGGTCATGAATAGTATTAACAACATTTTGAACTTTATATAATCCTTATAATTTTAGAATCCCTATTATGAGTTTCTTAGTCATAATGCAAGAACAGATTCATTTTCAGTATTGCACTTTTATCAACTTTAATAGTGAAACCTTTTTAAATAAAATATTTTAAACTATCTGAATAAATTGGGACATCAAAAAAAAATTTAAATGAAACATCCCAAGCTTCCACGGTACGCTTTCCTTTGAATAAAATAGTAGCGTGTGTTGTATGCAACCTTGAGTTTTAACACACACCACAACCGATCAAACTAGCCGTTATGAATAGTAATACCTAAATTTTGAAATTATATATATTTTATATTTTGAAATGGACTTCATTTTTGGATTCGGAATATCAAATTTAGCCTAAGGTGAAATTTTGGTACTTTTCGGATAACTTTCATATTTTGATGAATAGTGAAAATTACTAAATTTTAATTAAAAACAACTTTTTTAATCAAAATAATTAATAGTGATAAATTATTAATTTGAGTGGTTTTAAAGTATATTTAGAATATATTTTTACCATTTAATATAATTTTGGTCATTGGACATAATTTTACAATTAAACCGAACATAAACAAGTGTCAATCTTTTGATAGTTATTACCTCTTAAAAACACACTTTTTGTTTTGACAGCGGGAATTAATTTTAAATTAATTCCTGCCACTTCTGTGTTTTGAATTTAGAAAAATGGATTCCATATTTGGAATCAGGATTTCAAAATTGTGTAAATAGGTAACTTTTATTTTTAGATATTTTGAATAATTACTGTGGTAAATATTTTATTTACCATGGTTAAGGGTAAATCCGGTAAATAAGGGTTAAAAAATAATATTATAATAATACAAAATTAACCTAAAACGTGTCCTAACCTTATTGGTGGACACATACCCGACCATGAGCATCCTTGGGTCAATTTGGGGACCCCTTGGAGCCACTTTTATGTGGTAGGGACACTTTATATTAATAAAGTTAAAATAAAAATAAAAATGGCATAAGCTTACATCTTTTAGAAGAACAATTTTTACATAGGGTTATACATGTTGGATTTTCGATTATAAATATTCATTAGAAAGATAAAAATATTTCCTACATAATGATATTTTATTTATAATTTTTAGACATCAAATAATTTAAATTATTAATGACACAATAATGATGCAATGTTTACCTCATTAATAAATCATTTAAATAAATAAGATTATAATGATTAAAATATTATCTAAAACCTGTCCAATTCTTATTGGTTGATGTTATTTAGAATATGAGTCATCTTATCTTCGACCTCAATGATTTTTGGACCATTATAAACCGAATATAATTATATTATAAAGTAATACTTTCACTCTTTCCTAAAGAGCCCCTCTTCTCCCTTATAAAAGGAGACCACTTCTACTCATTCCTCACACCTCTCAAGCCACTTGGCTCGTCCAAACTCTGACCAAATAAGCTCCCCACATCCCTCTCCTCCTCCTTGAAGCTTCCCCTTAGGCAGAAAGCATTTCAAGAAGTCCTTTGGTTCCAACCAAAGTGAGTTACCTAAATTAAAGGTAACGATTTCTCTTAAATTATTTTCATTTATTTTGCTTCTCCAACCCCCAAACTCTTTTTATTTCCTTTATTTTGTAACAAAACCAGTATCCTCAATATACTAGGATGTTGTTATAAGAAGTATTCAAACTACACATACACACAACTCCATCTAATGGATGATGAACATAATGTTTCTGTGGTTGGCAAACTAACGCCTCACGAAACGATGATTGTTCAAATACATCTTACCGCCTATCATGGTGGCCATTATGATGGAACTGTAATTAAATATGATATTAATGATATATATTTTATATATAAGCTTCTGTAATTCCATTTTATTTCATACCATTATTCGTTTCATGTTGTATATACATACGATAATTTCATTTGAGGAAGTGCGGACTACCGCCCCCTTAAAATGATATGACTCATTCATACCACACATGGAACGTATAAAGGATGGTGTTAATGAACTTAAGTAACATATATAAAATATTATATTATACTGTAATAGTAATATACCTAAGTATCATTTGGATTCAATTCTTTTAAAATAAAAATTAAATGGAAGTTGCGTTCGTGCGTACGTACGGACTACCGTCTCCACGAACGCGATGAGATTCATCCTCCATCGTATCCATTCAAGTATAATTATCATTTTATGATTTAAAAATGATGTTTAAGGACTTGATACCATTCTGGATTTTAATAATATACAACCTATCCTTTACAAACATGTCTTACGTAACAAAACATACAAAAGAAAACAAGTAAGTTAACACCCGAAACAACGATAATACTAAGATATTATTATCAAATCAATATTAAAAGATCATATATGATATAATATTAATATATATGATTCTTGTATAATTTAATAACAATTATTTCACCATTATATAGGAGGTTAACCTACCCCAACCAAGGAAAAGTACAAGGTAAGGGATTTTCTTATCTCACTTTCAATTCCGTGAGATTTCCATTGTTCGCCACTAAATTATTGAAAGTGGTATATTGTGTACTGCCATTTGATATATATTATCATGATTCTATTTATATTCATGTTATTCTGTAAATCATTTGGTGGTTATTAACTTTTGGCCATACGAATCAGTTGATTAACGTGGTAAGGGGTTTTCATCTCACTCCTTATTCTCATGAGATTCATGCCATATTGCCACCATTACCTTTTGTGTGGTGTATGTACTGCCCATAATTATATTCTTTGTGTAATACACTCTAATTTATGTGTACTTACATATTCATTGTATGATACCTCTTTCATGGGTTGTATGTTTCATAAGTTACCAAACTGGTAAGGGTTATTTCACAATCTCTTCATTATCCGAGGTTGTTTATACGTAATAATCTACTGGGATCTCGTTATCATCCACATCCATGTTTCTTCAAAATGTATTTCAAAACATTTTTAATATTTAAAAGAATATGGTTTAAAGTCATTTATACCCTTGTTTGACTTTTTATAAGAGGTTTATAAGGGAATCTTTCCGTCGTTTTCCAAACAAGGTGCTTTTTAACCTTTTCGACAGAATTAAGATAAGAATGTTTTTTTTAACTTATACGGCGGGTGCGGTTATTTTCCGCCGTTATAAAATCGTCAAAGCTTCCCTTACAATCTTATAAGAATTTTTTCAAAGAAAATGTTTTATTTTATATGGATCTTAAATTATTTCAAATTAAAAGGAGATATTTCTTTAAAAAGAATATTGATTTCATCTATGTCAACATCCTTTGATAGATTTTAAGATTATTTGAAGTTGATTTATTATGATACAAAACTTTTATATTGTATTGAAGGTTTTGTGATATGTTTGACTGTGGATGTGCTATTTTTATACCATTCATAGTTTATGGTGAAATTATTTACATTTCGTATGCTAGTTCCAATAAGAATGTTCATGTTATATTTCAACCTTTACTTCATATAAATGTGTTGGACAAGTATGTTACAGGTTGGGGACTGGTAAAAGTAAGCCCTCCAGGTTGGGGACTGGTAAAAGTAAGCCCTCCAGGTTAGGGACTGGTAAAAGTAAGCCCTCCGGGTTGGTGTCCGATTATTAGAGGCACTCCGGGTTGGTTTCCGGTTATTAGAGGCACTCCAGGTTGGTGTCCGGTTATTAGAGGCACTCCGGGTTGGGTTCCGGTTACAGTTAGCCCCAAGGTCTTGGGACGAGGACTTGAAAAGTAATTAAAGTTTAGCATTATGCATTCCAACATTATGAAAGTGGTTATTGATTTTGCATGTGATTATTCGATTAGTAGAATATCCATGTGAACAAGTAAATGACATTATTTCATTTTACTTTTGCCATACTATGTTGAAGTTCAAGTTTAAAAGGCTTTTGTTTTAGTAATTCATTGCCTTAAATGTTTATGCTTATTTTTGAATGTTCCGCTATATTGTTATCCTTACTGGGCATTTGAGCTCACCCATTTTCTATGTTTTATTTTTCCCAGGATGTGAAGATGTAAGTTATGAATGACCTGCAGGGATATTATGAGGGGATTATAGTGTGGACTGTGGAAACTTTATGTTGTTGTAGTAGTTTTTCATTTTATGATGTAATGTAAAACTTATGAATATATCTAGTGTTTCCAAGGCTACTAAACCAATCGGTCTTTCGAGATTTGATCTTTCTTGTGATCATGCCAATGTTACGAAGTAATGCACCGACTCTGGGTATCTGGGGTCGGGGCGTTACATGTGCGAGGTGTGTTTGATGACCTGACACGCACCTGATAATAGACTGACCTCAAATCAATCTTTTAAAGAATCCTCACTCATCAGTACTGATTGAAGATATCATGTATTCAAGACAATGGATACCAATTCTTCACTATAAACTAGTTCAACCATTAGTAATCCACGCAAAGCTTGAGGGTATCATCCAGCTTTTTGGAAAAAAGAACCAGTAAACCCCATGGTGAAGTGATGGGGAATATAAAACCTTTAGTCTCTAGGTATTTCAACTATTTCTTAAGATCTATAAGCTCTATAGGTGCTATAATATAAGTAGGAATGGACACTAGTGCCACTCCTAGAACTATATTAATGGAAAACTCTACCTCTATCACTATAGGTAGTCTAAAAAAGTCTCCAGGGAAGATTTCCCTGAAATGATCGACTAAAGAAGGGAAAATAGTGGGTTGTAACGCCTGGTCATCCAAGAAAATACCAACAATTTGAGATGTCACTCTTCCTATCCCCTGATGCTCATGTTCTTCTCGAGACACATGAACATCCCATTTACCCTTGTGCATTTTTTTACCACCCTATAGTGATGTAAATTTCACCATATAGTTATATAAATAAATGTATGATTGATAGGTAACTAACCGATCCATATCAATAATTGCATCAAACCCTATCATGTTGAGGATGAAAAGGTTCCACTTGACCTATCTCAATGGGACAATCATCACAATAGAGAATTATCTCTGATCAGTTACCCAACAGGGTATCAAGTGTCATAATACCATAGTAAAAATTTATATCAAGGTCCATAATCTCCATAATCATCTCATATATAGAGGAATGTGATGCACCTGTGTAAAATAAATTAGAAACTAAAGTAGAGGCTTCTAGAATAGTACATCAAATAGTAGAAGGTCTGGTACTCTACTCCTATGACATAGGCTGCAATGTGTGTAATTGGACCATACCACGACCCTGAGTCACAACGTGATTACCCTGAGTAAGTTCGATCTATTGGCGCTATAAATCCCAAGTATCACTACCTCGACCTAAACTACCACCTTGGATTAAGTGGATTACGGTATTCCAACTACCTTCTCGGGGAGATACCACTGGCCCCACTCCTAAACTTGAGGTAGGTGTATATACCCACTCACTAATAACTGATAGAAGAGTCCTATAGAAGTGATGAATATGCTCTGTCCTTCCACAACCTCTACATTTAACTGGATCCCGTATACATTGGCATTTTTTATTTCCTAACATCCTGCATCGATGACATATGAGGAAACAGTCAGTGCAATCTTCCTGAATACTTCTACCCCCATGAGAAACCTCAAAATTATTATTTCACCCACCAAAATAAACACTAATAGATCTAGGTTATAAACCACCCTAGTTCCCACCATTGGATTCCCTTAGATTTCTCTCTATAATGAGGTCCTAGTTGATGGTCTCATTAATAGTCTCTAGTTAGAAGACATTAAACTGTGATCAAATGGTGTATACCATTCCATCCTCAAATATCTTAGTAGTCATAAGATCTTCACCCATTAGAGTCAATGTGAATCACTGCATATCAGTAAAATGAGAATAATACTCCATAAAAAACATGCCTCCCTACCACAGGTTCATAAAATATCTTTCCCAATCATCCCATAGTATATGTGAGAATAATTAATCATAAAAGATCATATGGAAGTTCTCCAATACCATATCTAGATGTTGGTCTGCCTAGGTAATGAAATTCCACCATTCCTTAGTAGAACCGTGTAACATATAAGTAGTGAGTTTGACCCTATGATCTAGAGGCATCTCTAGATGTTCTAAAATAGAGAGCATGGCCTCCATCCAAGACTCTGCAGCATGTGGTCCATCATCCTATGAAAATGTGGGAGGATGTTGTTGATGGAACTCCCAAGTAAACTCTTCCATAGCCAAGTTAGGTCAAACAACACCTTGCATAAACTACATAATACAGAAAAAGTATTCTCAAAATTGGGCATCATTTCCCATATCTAGAATATCGAGTGGTGTCATAGGTTGAACTACAAGAGGTATCATTGGTGAATCAGGGCCAACCACCTTTGGTATATGGTTGTCACTACCTTCTTAGCATATGACTCAAGGCTGTTATGGTTTCATGATTCTACAATTACAAATAAACACCTCAAGAAAAGAACTTAGCAATTGAAAAAGATTATAGATAGATAGCATGATAGGTACATAGACTCCCTATAAAAGATCACACCTGTCTACCTACTCTAAAATCTAGGTCTATGTGGTAGAAAAGACCATAACAGGCCATAAGATTTCAAGAGACACTTCCAACTACCCACTACTAAGGTTAGGTTCGGGTCTAGGTCTCATATCACATGATAGGGGTTCTGATACATGGAGTATCAATTATATGGTATAGAGGAAAACAACCTTTAATATGTAATTGGAATCCCAGTTAGCGGTAACCATTTCAATTTTAAAGATTTAACTTTATTTATGTTTGTAATCTTATATATATGATATACATATCATAGTCTAAAATTAGTAGATCCAGAACCCATAACTTGGTATAAGTGGTTAATTAAGGTTTCATCACTAATCTTTGCAGGAAAAAACTATTTAGATTGATGAAGACACTTTAATTAATCTAATTATATTCTCTATGCAAGAAATATCAGCACATTTCAATATATAATAATCCATGCACTAACTATATGCAGTAGGAAAATGCATGAAAAATTAGATATGGCATGGAAAAATGCATGACATATTAGTCCTAATGTTCCTATAGTGATGCATGAGATGACAAACCCTCATTTCATCAGGTATAGGTAAAATAAATATCATTTCAATAATACCAATAATAATAACATCATAAGACATGTGCGTCACCCAATAGTGAAGTCGTATCAACTTTAACAAGTATAAACAATAATGGAAATAACCTATCCTATATAATTTGGGTTTCCCTTGTATATGGGTTAGCTAATCCTAAGCACAAGATCATTAAAAAAATTCAATTTCATCCTAGTATCCTATCTAATACCCAAATAGCAAGACAAAAGGAAAATAAATAGCTATGATACCACTTTATAATATCCCAACCTGAGATCCACTTAACCGATGCCCTGAGTCAGTAGGTCACATGGAATCAAGTTCACCTCCCTGTATGCTAGAGGCTACTGACTAGTAGCGAGGGTCTAAGGTGGTACACTGGGGAGACTATACCCCCATATTATAGTGGCACAATGGATAAGATAAATAAACATACAATAATAGAAGCAATAATAAATGAATGGCACAACAGAAACAATACAATAATAAACTGTGGATGCTTAAATAATCAGGAAAATATAATAATAAGAAAAAGTCTAAGGTTGAGTCATATACAATATTTTCATGGAATGTTGATATACAAAAAAAGGAAACATAGAATATAGGGTACATTCATATACTCACATGCTATAGAAAATAAAAAAAGTTTAAAAGACTGCTCCACTAGTATCATGAGCATACACTTGGTCCTCTACTCCCATGATCCAAGCTATAAGTAAAATGTATCAAGCATCCATAGCAGGGAACTTTCCATTATCCATACCCACAGACATGAAGTCTACTCAGGTACCAAAGGCAGCCCGAGTAGGGTGTGATACAAACTTAGAATACCACCACAAAAAATTTATAGAAATAATTTATCTAGTGTACATGGAAACAACATTGTGAAGGTAAATAAAATATAAACAAATATGAATAAATAAATACTAGTCGGATCAGGTTCCATTAGGACACCTGGTAGACCTTAACTACATCAGTATAATGTAGAATATGTCTAATCTAAGTACCATATATATATAAGTAATAATATATATATATATATAGTTATATAACATATACATGTATATGCGCTAAGTATGCACAGACATAAGTAGACATATACATGGATACTAGGTGCTAGCTGGACCCGTGGCATAACTCAAGCATCCATAACTATTCTAATGAGCCTATATTATCAAGAAAAGGGTACAAGAACTAAATCTCATGATGAATGAAATACATCATGATAATCACTTGAGATGATGGGGTGAGATGTCATGCCCAACACCTAAAACACAAGAACATGGTGCACCATGACCATCATCCAAATATAAGTATAACAGTGCGAGACGTCATGCTCAACACCCAATGTAAGGGAGAATAAAATTTCATGATCAACAAGTCCCTTAACCATAGTTCAACATCCCATAATAATGGAATACTAATAATAATAATAATCACTGAGGATTCACCTATTATACATCATAATCATTAAGCCCCTATACAACCAAGGGTGTCACAATCAATGTAATCTATAAATAAAAACATTCATCTCTTGGAATGGCTTTGACACCCATTATAATTCATTTTTAAATAATCCATTTAATTAATCAAGGCATGATAATTCATATTCAAGTAAGACCAATCACTTATAAGGTTCTTTAATCGACAAGGAAATTATAAAAGGAGGGAAATTCCATTTTCAATCCAAGACAAACACTTAGATGATGTTTGGTCCATTAAAAAATTATATATAAATAAGTATGTCATTCATCACACCCAAAGGGGTGGCTATGATTGAGTTCTATATCCTCTAAACACTTATAAAGGGTCTATGAGAGTATAACAATGTGCATATAATCATTTAGAAAGGAAAAACACATTTTAAGGTGATGCACAGAAATTTAAAGCATGCTGTACAATGGATAAAACTATGAAAAAAATAAAAATTTTAGGAAATAAATCTTGAACACCTACCTTAGGGTCATAGATAACTCCTCATCCAATATCAAATTCATATTTGAAGTATAATGTAATAAAATGAAGAAACGTTCCAATGCCTTAAAAATAGGGAGAATGATATCACACTAAAATAACACAAAATATGAGATGAGAAACTAAGAACATAATAAAGAGGATAAAGGATCATAACTCTAGCCATCCAACACTTATGATAGTGATCCGTTTGGAGTTTGGATGAGGGAGCTACCTTGATCCCTAGGTTAGGAAAAGAGATATCTCAATGGGATAGATAGAGGAGATTTATATTAGAAATGGGAAAGAGTAAAAGGGATTTGAGTTAAAAACATTTTAGGGGATAAATTTTAATTTCACCCTTTAAAACTGGGTCACATAGTTTGGCTGCATGGTTGGCCAAACCATGTGCAAACCGTGCTGCCACCACTGTCTAAGGAGGGACCTCACATGGGTTGGGCACATGGTTTGACTAACTCTTTGTAATACATGCATAAATCCATTTCCAAGATGTTTTAAGTTACCCCATGAGAGTGAAACTCAGATCACATGGTTGTAGACAAACTATGTGGCTCCTTGATCCCCTCTGAAATACCTTGCATGGTTAGGGGAGATAGTGTGGTCTAGGCTGCACAGTTTCTTCTAATCACGCGGCCAAGTTTGTTTCTCCAAACTCTGGGGATCTGGGCTCCAAATAATCCCCAAACACCCTCTTTATCTCCATGAATCCATTAGGTACCATTAAAAGGGCCAAACTAATAAAGTTAAGCTGAAAATAAACAAGTCATACCTTTGATAAAAGTTGGGTTATTATAGAAATAACTTATAATAACCAATTATTTGATCTTGACCATGATATAGATAGATACTTTCTAACACGACTTAATAGTTTAAACTTATAATCCAAATTTAAAGAATTTTCTTTGATAGAATCAATTGTAAATTTTAGTGATCATTTTGAGACTTCTATCATGATAGCTAATCCAATTCATTCTTTGAGATACCTCTATATATCATAATTCGTTAATAAAAATAATCATATAGTTTTTCCCGAATTGAAAAATGACTTTTTAATTGAAAATTGGTCAAATTAAAGTGTTTCTCAAGTTTCATGATCTTATTGGTGAAGATCCCAACAGAAACATAAAAGCATTCACACATATCTTCTCTACTTTGAAACCCCAAGGAGTGCCTAAGGAATAAGTGAAGTAGAGGGACTTATCACTTGAAGTAGATTCCAGCTTATAACCAGGTGAAGTGCATGACTAGGATGAATTAAAAAAATGATTCATGTAAAGATTCCTACCCACCTCTAAGAGCATAATAATAAGGAATGAGATAAATGCCATCAATCAATCATCAATATAAACTCTTTATGAGTACTGTGAGAGATTCAAAAATCTATATTCCAACTATCCACATCAAGCTCTAGAATAGAACCACTTACTTGTGTTCTTTTATCAAGTCTTGATTTATAATGATAGAAATATTTTAGATTCATAATATGGAGGATATTTTATTGAAAATTCACTAGTTGAAGCTAATGGAATTATCAATACAATTTCAAAAAACTCATAACAATTCAACATAAGTGGTAATGTCACGAGAGGTATTCATGAGGTAAGAAATTATGATTCATAAACATGTTTAAAAACTAAGTTTTAAGAGATAACAATTTTAGTGTGATAGATGGATATAAAATAAGTAAGTGAACAATAAGAACTAACTAAGGCATGTGGTCTATTCTCATAACTCACCCAATCATTTCACCGACCAATGCATTGAAATATAAGGCATATAGTGTTGTGTAGTATCCTTTAATACAAGTAAATTTCAATAGAACCAAGAATAAATAGAGCCTAACCATTTCTAATATATATTTGGAAACTATCAAAACTAGGTTATACCCCCTACCAAAACCAGTTTCACCAAAAACCCTCATTCCAGCAAGCTCCATCATTCCAGAACCCACCACCCTTCTAAAAAACCTTTAAAAAATCTTATAAAAAACCTTCTTACCAATAAACCCCATTCTTTATAGAAAAATAAACCCTATGAACAATCATCTTCTAGTAGACCACCACATGTTAAGTAATAAAAAAGTTCAGAGGTGGATGAACTTATAACTAAAATGAAAGAGATAATAAAAATTCTGGAAGCATTATCCAAAAATACCAGAAAGTTACTATCCTAAAAAATCCCTAATATGAGGAAAAATATAATTATGATAACTACTAAAATTGGAAAGGTAATTCACCCTAAGACCACACTATATTTAGAACAAAACCAGATAAGCAGTGACGAATAAGTTGAGAGTCTTGAACCTAAACAAGCACAACTCAACCTTTAAGAACAAGTTATAAAGGAAGGTGAGAAAAATTGAGAAGAACCAATTACTAAATAACATAAAAAATAATAAAATAAAGGATAAAAAAGGAATGAATATGGAGGAATATTTGACCAATGAAATAAGACACAAAAGACAACATGGAAAAGAAAACAAAGGGAGAAGAAGGATCTCCCACCTAGTTTCCTATCAAGAATGATTCAATGTAAGAAAATTTGGGAGAAAAAACTTCAAAAATAAATTTTGGAAAAAATATAGAGATTTTAGATTAATACCACTCTTATTGAAGCACTCAGAAAGATTCCAAAATATGCTAAATGTCATAAGGAACTTTACATCAAAATAGGTTGCTTCAAGGAAATGAAAGAATTAATTTGGGAAGAAGTGTATCGACCCAAATTACACCACAATTACCCAAAAAATTTCAAGATCCAGAGACATTATTTATCCCATTCACTATCAGATCTATCACCTTTTTAGATGATTTATGTGATTTAGGTGGTTTTATAAATGTTATTCCTCACTTAGTGTTTACATCTTTACAGATAGGAGACTTGAAGTCCACAAGAGTGGTGTAGAAATATAAAAACCGATCTACTTTATTTCTAGAAATAGTGTCAGAGGATGTTCTTATGAAATTACAAGATTTTATCTTCCTAGTAGACTTTTATTTATTGAATATGAAGAAATATAAGATCCTATAACACCCACCCATAATTTTGGGGAGATAATTCTTAAAGATAGTCAATAAAATCATCAATGTTTATAAAGTAAAACTCACCATGGAGTTTTGAGACAACATAGTCCATTTAAATATATTTGACTCCATGAAGCACTCTTCAGTTGACCAATCACTCCTTACACTTACCCACTTTGAAGAAGAAGTACCTATTGAATATTCAAGTATGTTTCATGAGTTCTTTAACTTAGAGAAACACTTAATGATTAAAAATTATACAGATGATGAAACTATCTATAATTTTGAATAATTTGTTCTAAAATTCAAGGATGAGGTAACTTTTGATACCTCAATGGATTTGGTTGTTTATTTAATGATGATTTAACTTACATGTCATCTTTTGTTTAGAAAATACAAGCAATAGAAATGAGAAACCCCAATCTGATTTCATCCCTCTAAAAATTAAATATGTAACTTAAACCCTTACCCACTGATCTCAAGTATGTGTACCTAATGAAGAGATAAAAACTAAAAATTATCATTGATAATAACTTATCCATATCCCAATAAGAAAAATTGATTGAGCTTCTGAAATAAAACTTACAAAAAATATGGTATTGTTTATGTGATATTTCAGGCATTAGTCTAAAAGTATTCTCACACTAAATTCCACTTTAAAGACACTCCAGACCTATTATACAACCCCATATAAATATAAGTCCAACCAATAGGTTATCACAATCCATGTAGCTCCCAGGAAAATAGGTTTGACCATTGTAAAAAATGGCCAAAATGAATTGATTCATGTGAAAATTTAGAATAGATGGAGGGTGTTTATAGATTATATAAATCTAAACCAATTCACTAGAAAAGTTCAATTCTCCATAACATTCATTGATTAGATTCTAGAGAGATTGTAAGGGAAAACTCATTATTTATTTTCAGATGGGTTTTTAGGATATTTTTGTTGGGACCAAGTTGGATGATTTTTTTTTGGATTTTTGGGTGTTTTTTGTTTGTTTAATGTTTTGTTTTTATTGTATTTATGGAAAATAACCTCAATTTTTTAACATAGATGATCAGACACAAATTTCTTGAGAAATTACACTAACTGAAGTTTTCAATTCTAATTTTTTTATGGGTGTTCTTGTTTTAGGCTTATCTTTATGAAATGGAAATTTTCAGATAGACCAGGGAAATGTACCAAAAAAATAATTTCGAAAGAAGTGTTGGACAATAAATAATACAATAATATGATAATATCAATGTTATAATCATCATGAATAATTCATGATACAAACTAGGTTTTGTAGAATAAACGATAAATGTGAAATTATGGTGTTTCTATGAAATTGAATTTTTATAGATATAGAAGTTTTTTAAAGACTAGAATTTTGAATTTTATGAAGTTTATATTATTTAAATGTTTTTTATAAAAAAATATACATACATCGATCAATCATATGAGATGTATACATTGATCCATAAGATGAAATTAATACACTAATTCATTAAACGAGCTTTAGACACTGATCCATCAGACGAGATGCAGACACTGATCCGTCCGACAAGATGTTGATACTGATACCTCAGAAGATATATAGACACCAATCCATAAGATGATTTGTAGATACCTATCCATCAGATGAGATGCATACATTTATCCATTAAACGAGATGCATTCACCGATCCACTGGATAAGCTAAGTAATACCGATTAATTGGATGATCTGTTTGACTCTGATAAGTCATCGGATGTTGAGTTTCATTGGACACAGTTTTATCTGACTAAGGAGTATTTGAATAGATGAATAATGTGGATGAAAATGTTAGAAATATATATGTTTCTACCAGATATTTTTTGTAGCGTTCTGAATTATTTATAAGTTGCAATGATGTTGTCAAAGTTTTTCAGTTGGATTGGAGCATCAAAGCGTGATTTTTTTATTTTACTTGTTTTAATGGATCAAGAGATATAGAATGCTTAACAGAGTTTTGGAATGAGATATTTCAGACTATCTCTTTTCATAGAATATTTTTTGATTAAAATATTAATGATGAAGAAAGTTTTACTAAAGTTTCATTGAAGGTTTTAGAAGAATATAAAAGTTTTGATAAGTTTTTCAAAACTCTTAATTTGAACGAGGGTTTTTAATTTTTAATTTTTGTTGAGTGGGAAAATTATTTCGAGTTCCAACATTTTTTTCGGGAAAATATATAAAGGGGGGAAAGTAAAACGTACCAATGTACTATTCAAGTGCATAAAAAATGAAATTCTAGAGTTTTGTTTTGAACAAGTTTCCAGATAGAAATTCTAGATTAAGGTTTCTAGACATAATTTCTAGAGGAAGATTTTGATATAACAGAAGTGATTAGAGAAGTGGTGGTCAGGATTCACCAGATCAAATCAAACAATTGGACTTACAGATTCTGGAAAAGGAAATAAGAAGGAAAGAGTAGAGTTTTGATTCTCTATTGGAAAACCTCAAACTTATTTCCATACAGATGAATCAGACTTGTTTATAGATATAAAAATCATATAGAGGAATAAGATATGGTGATTGGAATGAATTTTTTATGAAGTTCAGAGAATAAGTTCTTACCTACTTCTGAGTATGAAGGTGAAGAACAATTCTCAGAGAATAAAAAAAGTGAGATTTTTTGAAGCATCATAGTGAAAAAGTTTTGAATCTATTGGTGAAAGTTTCTAATTTTTTTACAAAATATTATTTACATATTTTTTTCTATAAGAAGCACATGCACTGTTGTTCTTGATTATAGTTATTTACAAGTGAAAGGGTATTTCCTACTTGTTTTAAACACTCAAAAGTATTATTTTATAGTGGATTATATGGTATTGGATTATTTACAAACAATTCCAAGGACTAGATACTCTTATTTAGTAGTGAAACTTATAAATTCTTATGTACTTGTGGATGTGTTTGAATGTTTAGTTTTCAGAAAGGTGATAAATAATTAACATGAGGTAAAGGCTGTTTCAAAGGAAAGATAACATAAAGGAAAAGATATCACCGATTCACCCATCCCCCTCTCAGTGATTACATTGACCCTACATGGACCTTTTCAATTGGTATTATAGGGGGTTCCCTTTGTTCACTACTTTTTTGAAGTTTGAAGAGAAGTTTCTATGGGTATTTTTAATTGTGTGAATAGTAATGGAATTATAGTTTTAGATTGAATGAACTATCATATATTGAAAGACAAAATGTTTTCATGTTTTATGTCCCTTGGTTATGGTGTTATGGAGGATGCTTTAGATGAATTTCCTTCACATGATGAGAATGTTCATATTATAGCTATTTATAAGAAAAATCTGGAGAATTATGGAAGGGATAAAAGTTTTTTACTCTCTTCACTTTCTAAAAGTGAAATTTTTAGATTAAATGGAGTTTCAACTACTAAATGTATTTGGGAAAAGTTAAAAGATATATATTAAGGAAATATGAAAGTAAAGAAGAAATAATTATAAATCTAGAGGCTGAAGTATGAAAATCTCAAAATGGGTGACTATGAATCTATTGGAGGCTTCTTCACAAGGGTGAATGACATTGTAAGCACCATAAGATGTCTTGGTGAAAATATTGATGATTCAACTATTGTTAAGAAGATATTATGAATTCTTCCTAATAGGTCTGATGCCAAAGTTTCATCTTTGGAAGATAGTGATCCTAAAACTCTATATTTGGATGACTTACATATCACTCTCATTACATATAAAATGATAAGATAAAAAGTTGTGAAAAACAAAGAAAATGTTGATTGGGAAATTTCCTTCAAAGATACTAAGAAATGAAAATATAAGAAAATTCTTGAAGATGAAGAAGTTGATGAATTTGACCCTGAAGATAAGGTTAGTAACAATATTGATAATTTTTTTCCTTACTTTCTAAAAATGTGAAAATATGAATAAGAAAGTACAAAGGGAAGTTACCACTAAAATTATTTGGCTATGGAGTTATTGAGATTTTTTCTGCAAATTGATCCCGAAGAAAGGATGAAAAAGAAAGTGATGAAGATGATATAAACTATAAAATATCCTTTAAGAAACATTCTGAAAAATTTAAATCTTATTCAAAATTAAATGATTAAAATGCTCCAAATCCAAAAGGAGAAGTTTTTTTCAAAGGATGATAAAGATTATGATAGTAAAATTGAAACTAAAAAATCCACTGAAGTTGTTATAGAAAATACATTTATTGTAAAATTAAATGATGAAGAGTTTATTGGTTATAAAATAAATAGTTCTGAAGAAGAGTCTCAATTATAATTTTCTCTGAAAATATAGTTGAAATAATGAATCAGAAAGATTGTAAGACTTGAAAGATAAATCAATAAGTTTAAAAATAAAGGTTCTACAACAAACAATAAAGAATATTTTCTTAAAGAGAAATACAAGTTATTAGAGGAGACTGATCATTTTAATAATTCTATTTAAAAATTAAATAATCTAAATTAACATATTTTAGTAAAGATAAAAGTGAATGAGGAATAGTTAAAACTTATTCAAAAAATTTTCTATAAAAATGAGCAGGGAGTTATGAGTTTTAAAAACTCTATTTCTGAAATTGGTGAAAGTTATGAGAAGTCTGTACCTGAGAAAGATAAAAAAATTATATTCAAATGTTGAAAAGAAAAATTAATATGTTCATAAGATTAAGAAAGTTGAGAAAATCATGTATGTATTCAAAACCAACAAATTTGAAAATTCAGATGTTTCAAAAATTTGAAATTCTGAATCAAATGTTACTGTGATTAGTGATTCTATTGATAATGGGAAGAAAACTAATTTGAAGAAGAAATCTTCTAAAGATATCATAAATTCCAAGTATTAGAAAAGTCCTAATGTGTAAAGTAATAAATTTTTAGAAAAAAAGTTTATAACTCTAGGAAGTATGGAAGTTAAAGAGGAAAATATTTTTTCTATGATTACTACTAGTATTGTGGTGGATTTGGCCATACAACAAATATTATTTGGTTTAATCAACAACAATTCAATAATCCCATGAGTTACTAGAATAAAAGTTTTAGTGGGTGTCAATCCACTCTAAGAAGTAATTCTTAGAAAGTTGGTAAGAATACTGAAAATATATTCCAACCTTTGGAAATTATTTGTGAAAGATGTGAACATTTTGGACATCTTGTAAAAGGATGTACTGTTTTATTGTAGGCATAAAAAAATTTATATAAAAACTCTCAAAATATGAATGTGAAGAAACATAAAGGTAAAGAAAATGATCTTATTGTAGAAATTTATCTCAAGGCTACAAAAGAATAACAACCCTATATTTTGTATTGTGGGTTCTCTTCACATATGATAGGATATCTAAATATTTGGAGTAATGTGAAAGATTTTAAAGAAGGATCAATGAATTTTGGAAATGATGAATCTCTTATAATCAAAGGTATTGGATCTACTATTATTGTGGAAGAAAAACTAAAATCCAAAAAGGAATTGTTTGTTGATGAGATAAAACACAACTTGTTAAGTGTTTCATTTTTTTTAAATAAAGGTAATAAAGTTTTTTTCAATAAATATGGTTTTTTGTAAAAAGAGTTGAAGATGGAAAATTTGTTATGGGTGGCCAAAGTACAAAGGGGAACTTGTTTCAAGTTGGTGATGTACAAATTTCATGTTATCTAATCATATTGGAATAAAATCAATTATGGAATAAAAATTTGGGACATATGTGTCGTAAGAATATGAGAAAATTAACAAAGCGAGATATTGTCCATGATATTCATGATATGACAAGAAGAAGATATTGGCGTTGTTCCATTTGTTAGAAAGGGAAAATTATAAACTCAATTCATAATAAAGTTAAAATTTATTCAAATCATCCTCTATAGTTGATTCATTCTAATATTTTTTGGCCAATGAGAAAATGGTAAACTTTAATAGATAAGTAATTCATTTTTTCATTAATGATTTTACTCTCATTTCATGTATTATGTATTTGAAACATAAATTAGAATCTCTATTTTTTAAGAGTTTTAGGATAATAGAAGAAAAGGAATGTGGACATTCTGTGAATAAGTTGTGAAATGATAATAGTGGTGAATAAAAAAATGAAGAATTCAGAAATTATCTTGAAAAATATGGTATTTTTCATGAGTCCAGTTTACCTTACACACTATAACAAAATGGTGTTTCTGAAATAAAGAATATAAGTTTGGTGGATATGAGACATAAAATGTTGACCGTACATTGAATTTCTCACTACTTCTGTAGGTAGGTGATGAGTACAACAATTTATATTCAAAATCAGTGTTTCTATAGACTATGTTCTGATATAACTCCTTATGAAATGTTCTACAATGAAATTCCAAGTTTGAAATAATTAAAAGTTTTCGAGCAACCCTGAATTATAAAAAACAAAAAATTAAATCTTTGAAAATTTGATCAAAGAGGCGAATAAGGAATTTTTATTAGCTATGCTCTTAATGGTATAGGGTATATATGTTTTAATAAGAAACAAGGAATTTAGTTTATTCTGCTGATGTAAAAGTTCTTGAAAAAAATGAAGAAGAAGTTTCAAAAACACATATTTATAAGGAATATGGGGGGATGATATATTTTAGAAACATGAAAAGAATTCCATCAATGGTGATTCCACTCAAACAAAAGATTCATACTTAGCTATTTCAAGTGATGAGGAAGAACTTAGTACATCCCATCCTAGGATGAGGAAACAAGTGGAAGTACAAAGCATCATTGGTGATAAAAAAAAGTTTAATGAGAAGAGCATCAAAGTTTTTTGCACATACTTCCTTGTATTAAAAAGTTGATCCAGAAGATGTTAATGAATATTTTTAGCATAATGAGTGGATTAATTATGTGAATAAAGAGTTGGACAAGATTGAGAAGAATGATACTTGGGAACTTGTACCCAAAAAAAATATAAAAATCTTATTAGTACAAAGTGGGTGTTCCAAAACATGTTAAATTAATATGGTTAAGTGATAAGAAAAAATACTGATTTATTTGCAAAGGTTACTCAAAAATTTAAGGTATTGATTTTGATGACACTTTTGCTTCTGTAGCAAGCTTAGAAATAATCAGAATATTTCTTGAAATTCATACACAATGAGGTTATAAAATTTTTCATATGGATGTTAAGTATGAGTTTCTTAATATAGATCTTGATAAAGAAGTTTATATTGAACAACCATGTGGATTCATAATTGGAAAATATGAAAGTTATGTGTGAAATTTGATGATATATTTGTATGGGTTAAAACAATCTCCAAGAGATTAGTATTCCAAACTATATGCCCACTTAAGGAAGTTGAAATTTAAGAAAGGGAGAGTTGAAATTAATATCTATATCAAATAAAATCAATATATCTATCTCATTGTAATTGTTTATGTTGATGATATTATCTTTACTTGGAATGATGGAAGAACTTTTGATTTTTTTGAAGAGATGTAGAAGTTATTTTAAATGTCTATCTTGGTGAAATAAAATATTTTCTTAGATTAAAAATATCACAAGATAAGAAATATATTTTTATATTTAAATAAAATTATTTTAAGTAAATTCTTAATAGATTTATCATAGAAAATTAAAAACCCATTTCCACACAATTTTTATGGGAGCCAAGTTGTCTAAAGATGGAGAAGGAAAGGAAGTGGATTATAAAGAATTTATGAAGATGATTGGAAGTTTGTTACATCTGACTACTTTAAGACCACATATTTTATATTCTATTAATTTATGTGAAATATTCCAAAGTGATCCAAAATAATCACATATATTATTAGAAAAATTAATTAATATATATATATCAAAGGCACAACAAATTTTGGTACAAAATATTATAGCTCAAGAAAAATATATTTTTTTGGTTATGCATATG
Organism: Viscum album; assembly: GCA_963277665.1. Lineage (NCBI taxonomy): Eukaryota > Viridiplantae > Streptophyta > Magnoliopsida > Santalales > Viscaceae > Viscum > Viscum album. Next base: position 340,099,233 of record OY728142.1, on the reverse strand, counting down.
TTGATTGGGTAGGAAGTGTGAATGATATAAAATATACATCTAGTGGAGTTTTCATTCTAGGGGGAAGTTTTGTGAGTTGGAATACTAAAAATCCAAATTTTGTAACTCTTAGCATGTATGAAGTAGAATATGTTTCCACCACTCAATCTTCAACACAACTTATGTGGATGAAAACTCAGTTGGAATATTTTTTATTTGAAGTAAAGTCACCTCTTTTCTTGGACTGTGATAATAAAAGTTCTATAAACATCACTAAAATTCTAGTGAATAATTCTCATTCAAATTATATTGATATCAAATATCATTTCATCAAAGAGCATGTATAGAAGAATGAATTCAAGTTAGAATATATTTCTACAATGGAACAAGTTACTGACATATTCACAAAACTTATAATGTTGGAAGCTTTTTATAAATTGAGGTTAAACATGGGCATATAACCTCCTTATATTCATGGTTTAATTATGTTTTTCACTATATCTCATATTTTATTTGGATAGTGTTTTCAAGGGGGAAAAATGAAGTTTTATAAATCTATCCATTGGTATGTGATAATTTTTTAAGGAAAACATTTATTTAGGGGGAGTTTTTAAAATGGGTAAGCTGTGAACTCAGTGGGAAAATGTGTGAACTATTTTAAAAGTTTATTGAACTATTTATTGGAAAAATTATTCCTATTGTAATGCTGTTTAGAAAATTTTCAAGAGATTAAAGTTCAAAAGTTGTGAAAGGATGAAAAGTTTTAAGTTCAAGAAGTTGTTTCCTAAGTCACTACTTATGGATAACATGATTTTTCCATTCAATGATTATTTTTACCTACATTGAGTTCACTCATATAGGATTAAAATTGTTGATAAGTGATCCATATATTGATTTATAATGTTTTAGTGATTTAGGATTCTTGTTTGACAACAAAATCCAAAGGGTGAGATTTTTTGGACCAAGTTGGCTGAAGTTTTTTATTTTTGTATTTCTGGGTGTTTTTGTTTTTTGAATGTTTTCTAGTTTTCTTTATGAAAAATAAAACCACTTTGTTAACTTATATGATCAAAAAATATTTCTTTAGAAAGTACACTAATTGAAGTTTTCAGTTCTAAATGTTGCTTTATGGGTGTTCTTATTTTTGGACTTATCTTTCCAGAATGGAGATTTTCAGACAGACCAGGGAGATGTACCAGAAACAGAATTTCAAAATAAGCATTTGATAATAAATCAGATGATGTTATGAAAATATCAATATTCTAAATATCATGAATAATTCATTATTCAAGGAGTTTTTATAAGAAAATAAAAATGAGAAATTCTACTGTTTATATGAAATTAAAGTTTTCCTGACATAGAAGTTGTTTGAAGATTAGAAGTTTGAATCTGATGAAGTTTAAATAATTGAAATGTTGTTTATCAGATGATCTATAGAAACTGATCTATTCAATGAGATGCATACACTAATCCATTAGACGAAATTCAGATACTAATTCATCAGATTAGCTTCAAACACCAATCCATTAGATGATATATAGACACCAATCCATTTGACGTAATGAAAATACCGATCTATCAGACAAGAAGAAAATATCAATCTATTGCATGAGGTGTAGATACTGATCCATCAGATGAGATACATAAACCAATCCATAGGATAATATGTAGAAAATGTTCTATCGAACAAGTTGTGTAATACTTATTAATCTGATGATCTTTTTGACCCTGATAAGTCATCAGATGCTGAGTCTCATCAAACATAGTTTTATCAGACTGAGGAGTAGTTGAACCAATAAAGAAAGTGGATTAAAAGGTGATACATATAGAGATTTATACCAGATAGTTGTTTCAGGGGTATGATGTATTTAGAATTTGAAATGAGGTTGTCAAATTTTACTATTGGCTTGGAGTATCAATGTGTGAAATTTTTTATTTTACTTATTTTTTACCAGGTCAAGAGAACCAGAATGGTGAACAGAGTTTTGGACTGAGATATTCTAGATTATATTTTTCTAAAATTTTTTTTCTAATGAAAATATTTTTTTGTTGAAGAAAATTGTGATAAAGTTTCTTTTAATGGTTTAGAATAATCTATAAGTTTTGAGAAGTTTTTAGAAGTGTTAATTTGAGAGAGAGTTTTGAATTTAATTTTTGATGAGAAAAAAATTATTTCGAGTTCCCCACTTTTTTGTTTTGAGGGAACATATACAAAGGGGAAAAGTACAATGTACTGATGTACTGTTCACATGCACAAAAAGTGAAATGATAGAGTTTTTTTTGTTTTGAATAGGTTTCTAGATAGAAATTTAGAAGTAATATTTTCAAATATAATTTCTAGAGGAAGATTTTTAGATAGAATAATTGATCAGATAAGTAGTGGTCAGGATTCACTAGATCATACCGAAAAATCATATAGACTGATTATAGACAAATAAAGAAGAAGAAAATATTAGGGTTCTGAATACCTATAGGAAATCCAATTAGAATTATTTCCAAAACAATGATGTAAAATTATTTACAAATAGATGAATCAGACAGAGAAATCAAATAGGGTGATCAGACTAATTTCTTTATGAAGTTTAGAGAAGAAGTTCTTACCAGATGTTGGGTATGAATGTGAATAACTTTTCTCAAAGAATATAAAAAGTGATATTTTTAAAGCAGTATAGTGAAAAATTTAGGAACTTGTTGTTGAAGGTTTCTATACTTATTACAAAATCTTATTTACCAATTTTGTGCTTAAAGAAGCACAAGAACTTTTGTTTCTGATTATAGCAATTTACAAGTGCAAGGTTATTTCCTACTTGTTGTAACCACTCAAAAGGATTGTTTTCTAGTTTATTGTGTGGTATTGGATTATTTCCAAATCATGATAAGGACTATTTAATTTTATTGATTAGTGAACCTTATAAATTTTTATGTTCGTATGGATGTGTTTGAATGTTTAGTTTTTAGTAAATTAATAAATCTTTAATAGAAGGAAAAAATTATTTCAAAATAAAGATAACATAAAAGAAAAGATATCAATGATTTAACCCATCTCCCTCTCAGTGATTACATTGATCCTGCATGGGCCTTTTCAATTTTCAAGTGCTTATTTCCCCATAAGAACTGTATAAGACAACCTTCACATGCCCCTTTGGAACCTTTCCTATAAAATGGTTCCATTTGGGTTATGTAATTCCCCAGAAACATTTCATAGGTTCATGGTAAGTTTATTATATGAAAAAAATGAGGAACACATGGGAGTATTCTTGAATGATTTTACAATTTTTGGTAATTATTTTGATCAAAATTTAATAAATCTGGAGAAAGTTTTGAAAATTTTCATTGAAAAGGGTATTGTTTTGAATTTTGAGAAATATCACTTCATAGTGGAAAGAGTGACAGTATTTGGGCATGTAATCTCATGAAATTCATTGAGTTAGATAAGTTAAAAATAGGAGTGATACATTATTTTCCTTACCCAACTTTTGTGAAACATATAATATCTTTTCTAGGTCATGTAAGATTTCATTAGAGGTTTATTAAGGACTTTAGAAATATTTCTTTACATATATTTCTATTACTCTTAAAAGTTGAAAATTTTGAATTTGATGTTGAATAAAAGAGAGTATTTGATAAAGTAAAGAGGATAATTATAACCTCACCAATGATACATTCATGGAAGTTGGAGAAACTATTTTAGTTACTTTACAATAATTTCAACCAAACTATAGGGGTTGTGTTGTCCCAAAGAATTAAAGGCAGACCACAAGTGATAACTTATTCTTCAAGAACCTATGATGATTCCCAACTCTATTACATAATCAAAGAAAAATAATTTTTAGAAGTTTTATTTTCATTAGATAAATTTAGATATTATTTTCCTAGAACTAAATTTACTATGTTTTCTAACTATGCATCAATAAAATACTTAATAAAAAAGGACAATTCAAAGATTGGATGATTATATGGATGATAAAATCTAGGATTTTATCCTAGAGATTAAGTATAGTATGGGAGTTTAAAATCTGGTGGCTAATAACCTGATTAGATTACCCAATATGGATGAAGTGGAAATCCTGGATTAGAACCCACTAAATGAACACATACCGGGGTAGTGACTCTACTTGGTTAAAGGTAAAGTTCCATGGTATACTGACATGGTAAATTATTTGGTAACATCTTAATACCCATCCCATTTAAATACCTACAAAATTAAAAAACTAAAATTTGAATCCAAATTTTACATTTGAGAAGATCCATTTCTTTAAATAAATTGAAATGATCAAGTAATAATAAGATGCTTTCCTAAAAGTGAAATTGAATTTGTTTTTTAATTTTGTAACAATTTATCTTATAGAGGACACTCTGGACCTCAAAGGATAGTGGGGAAGGTATTATAATCTATAATTTATTACCCCACATTTTTTAAAGATGCACATGAGTTTTTAAAAAAATATAAAAGATACTAATTTACTAAAAATATTTCTAAGAGTAAAGAAATTCCTAAAAACCCATCATCTATTGTGAAAATTTTGAAGTATGGGTAATATAATACATGTGACCATTTACCATGTCTTGTGGTAACTTTTATATTATTCTTAATGTAGATTATTTTTCTAATTTTGTGGAATCTAAGGCCACCAAAACTGATGATGCCAAGGTTGTGTGTTCTTTTGTCATTTTTAATATATTTTTCAAGTTTGGAGTACCAAGAGCCATAATAAATGACCAAGGAAACCAATTTTTAAATAGGATCATGGAGGATTTACTAAAAATATATTTATTTATCACAATAAATCCACCCCTTAACACTCTGTGATTTTAAAATAGTACTATTTTTGATAGCGTATACGCCACACAACATCATGATTAAATGAACCAAAAAATATTTTTATTTAAATATGACCATTATAACCTTTCCATTGAATTTTCATATATGAATAGTACTAAACAAATTATGAAATATTTATAAAATGTCTCTAATTAATATAAATATATTGATTAATGATTAGAAAATAAGCACTCATTTTTTAGCAGTCATTTTATGCTTCAAAAAAAATTCTTCAAAAATGGTTTTATTTTTTTTTGTGAGAGAATATTATAATTAATTTATTCCAATTTTATAAATTTTATTTCATAAAAATTATATCATTTTTAAATCATCATATTAAAATTATTTTTAGGTGAAATTTTTGGATTTTTCTAAAAATATTGATTTTTCAATAAATAGTGAAAAATATTGATTTTTGTAAAAATATCATTGATTTTCATTTAAAATTACTATTATGATTTTAATTTTATCTTAAATTAACATAATTATCATTTATTTAGGAACAATATAATTAATTACATATTAATAATCTTTATACATTATTTTTTTTATAAATTCATTTTTTGGATTAAAAACATATTTTTCTAAAAACTATTTTTCATTTCATTTTATGCATTTATATTAAAGTTTATATCTTACACTTATTGAAATTTAATATTAAAAAGTGGATTCCATATTTTAAATCTCTCGGTTAAAATTTGGTAAATAGTTCAACTTTATTTTTAGTTATAATGAATAATAGACGTGGTAAATATTTGTCACCTTGGTAAGATAAAATTGAGAAATTAAGGTTATAAATTATGTGATAAGCCTTTAAAAATATCTCTAAAAATATAATTATTTATATTGTGCGAGTTTATTTTTACCACACACTTTATATATTCTAAAATATGGAATTTTGGTTCTATTTGTCTTTGGTAAATACCTTTATATTATTTTAAGTAAAGGAAAATTCCAAAATACCACTCTCTTGATTTTAATTAATATTATATGTTTAAATATATATAATAATATTTCATGAATGAATATAAAATTTTATTTTAAGCTTAATTATTATTTTTTTATTTTTTTTTAGTTTTTAGTGATGGTATAATGACCTTAAATGCTTACACAATACTGACACTACACTTAAGGAAGCAGAATAAAAATAAAAGTAAATGATTTTAAAAACATAAAAGTAGTATTTTTTATATTAATTATAGTTTAAAATTAATTTTATGGTTATTAATAACGTATAAGTTATATTGAAATATTTTATATTCAAATTTTATATCTTTCTTGATGTCTTTAAGCTCGAAATAAGTGAATATTTCTTAAAAGAACTTTATTTATATTTTATGTTAAATAATGTATTATTAAATGATTTAAAAATAATAAATTCATTAAATAGGAAAATTAGGACGTTATATGGTATAAAATTTCATTCCATGACCATTTTTGATCCAATTATTACCTTAGAATTAAATTTATAACCCATTAGTACTGGAAAATTTGTTACCACGGTTAAGGTTAAAATTAGTTAATGAAGGGGTTAAACCCAAAGATAAGGTTTAAAATGACACATAAACCTATCAAAAATTTATTGGTTGAAATTATTTCAACCTTAAACTATATTATATTAAAAAAAATCCACTTGGTTCCACTTTCACTGGAAAATAATTTATTATATTTAATTCTTTTAAGCAGTTCCAGGTGTGTCCTTTCTTTCACTATAAAAAGGACACAACCTATCCTCTATTATTCACACCACCTTGATCTACTTAGATCAACCAAACCTACCCTAAAATATTATAAAAATCCTTATACAAGTTATAGAGGTTCTATTCTCTTCAAAATACCATCCCTAGGGTTCTTGAGAATAAATACAAAGTTGGCCTCTCAAAGTGGAGGTAATGATTTTAACTGATCTCTTTCATTTTATTTCTTCTTTTACCGCATTAGATTTTGTACCAACCATTAAAATATAATAAAATAATTATTTATCATATACTAATATGTTATTATGTTAATAGAACAACCTTATTCATATCATTTTCTATCCCATGGGGAACAAAATCATCATTCATTCATACGTGTGGACTACCACCTCCACGGAGCTATGTGTTTCATTTTTCATTACCACCTCACAAGGTAGTATATTATGATAAATTTAATAAATATATATTATATTCATGAAATAATAATAATTATTTAAATATAACATATTTCTTACCTTCTTACCTTTCTACCCATAAAAAAATGATAACGACACTCGTGCGTATGTGTGAAATTCCACCTTCATGAAGATACATGATTCATTTTTCATATTCTCCTCTAATGGATGACTATAAAATTTTATTTTATATATAAAAATGATAATTATTTCATTATTATTATTATTATTATTTATATTATGGAACACTTACCCCTTTGACCATGGTCAATCTACCAAAGTCATTTTGCAATTATGAACCGAATCTCCTCAAAATACCCAGTGTGGACCTAATCAATTAAGTAATTAAATATGTAATTGTAATAAATAAAATAAATAGTTTAATGATAAGGGAATAAACTTTTAAAACTTTATTAAAAAATTAAACAATTAATATATCTTTATTATATAGGTAATTAATGGATGTGCATAGCAAGTCTGGACTCAAGGTAAGGGTTTTCTTAACTCAATTTCCATTCCTTGGGTTATACTTCTATTTCATTGACTATGCTTTGCCAGTATTATGGGTGAAATTAACTATGATTATATTATGTTGTATTTATAATTTTTTTGTTTTAAAATTATTATACATAATCATGTCATTGATTAAATTCTAACTTCAATTATACGATCTTAGTAATGATATTTCGTCTCAATATTGTTTCTTTGAGACATGTATTATATTTTGAACCTACATAATTTTATAAGGTGTATATGCTACCTATTGAGATATTATAACATGAATGAAACTTTTATCATTATATTTAACATCCCTCTTAATTTCCATCTTTCACAAGATGTTGATTTGAATGTTATAAAACTTGAAAAGGTTTTCTTGGTCTTGATTTCAATTCTTTGAGACATAACACATGTTATATACCCTGATTTATTTTATATTGTGTAATTAATTCCTGATGAATTTGTTTTAAAATAATATTTCATGGAAATTATTGTTTTTATATAATCATTTTATGCTCCTTCATTCAATAGCTTTTTGATTCAAGCATCACCCAAGTTTCAAAAGTTTCTCATCTCAAACTTCCTTCTTTGAAACATGTTTTGATTGATTCACCTATATTCATTTACATGGTGTATACATTGAATCTTTAAATATAATATCATGAATCTTTTTATACTCATGGAATTTTATTTTTCTTCTCATGTTCTTTATTTCAAATGGTTTTTGGTTTTAAAAGGTCCTAAATGGGTTTTATTTAAAAATGTTTCTTTAAAGGTTTTAAATAATTTTAACCCAAATATTCCTCCATGTTCTTTATCTTATTTCAAAATTTTTATTTTCTAAAAATAAATGATTTCATAAAGTTATTTTCAATTATATTAGATCTTATTTTAAATAGTTTTAAAAGAAAATTGATTAATATTTTCTGCATGGGTCACTTTTGAATCTCTTTACAAAAGTTTGAAAAGAATGATTATTTTTAATATTTATGGAATGAATAGATTTTATTACCATCATGAATATTATTTAATTTTAATATTATATTATAATTTTACATGTTTATTTTAAAATAAATAATTTTTTATAATATTTTGTGAATTTTTAGTTTTTAAAGGTACCGAAGGAAGTGTGTATTTTCCCCTATTTTACTTGAAATTATTTAAATGTTATTTAAAAGGCATTTTAATATATGTAAAAATACAATAATGATTCTTATGCTTCACTAGGGATATTATCATATGATACCATTCAATTCCTTTCCCTAAATGATTTATGATTATTTTTTAAAGATATTTTCCAGAAACCCATTTCTTTTTACCTAGTAAATCAAGATATGATAGTTTTGATGAAATGAAAGAATCAATGCATTTTGTTTCATGATATGGTACTTGGACATTATTAATGAAAGTTGGATTGGGGAGTGAACTCAAATAATTAAGATAATTTGTCTGATATGTGATGGGTGGGTCCATTATATCCCACCAATGCATCAGGTAATGAGTCAGAGTTAATTGGATAAAAGTTACTTCTAAGAGAGGATGATGTTTACCAGTCAGAGGTTACCCCTAAGAGACATGGGTATTGTCCGATCAAGTGATTCCATGATGAATTTTTGATATTCAAAGATACCTATTCTATTTTAAATTATTTATATGTTTTTAATAGATCCTTTTCTCAGGAATTGTTTTCACATCGCTCATGATTGTTGACTTATATGACTATTGTCTTATGTTAAAGATTTATTCCATGTCTCATGATCATGATCTAGGTTTTATAGGTATGAATTATATTATTTTATGCTCATGAACTTTGACTATTTCATCATACCCTTATTACCATATTATTATCTTTGATGAAATTCAACTATTAATGCTTATGTTTACCCTTATTGAGCATTTGAGCCCACTCTTCTTATGTTTTCCATTTCCATAGGTTATAAAGATTGATATTAAATGAATTATTTATGGAAATGTTTCATGTGTAAATAATTTTATGGGACATGTTGAAAACATAATATAAAATAAGAAATGTGGGGAATAGTGAAAGAAATTATCACTTGAATACATGTTTATTATTTTGTAAGAGTTTTTCCTAATTCTATAAACTCTAAACTTAAATGGTCCTTGGTTATATAAATAATCTAATATTTTTTGATGATGTTGTAAGTTTTAGATGAATAAAATTGAATTATGATCATCAGAATCATATCCAAAAATTTAAATATTATGTTTTTAGAACTGAATTTGGGAGTTTGGGTTTTGGTATGTTATCTATAATTAAATATACAAGTTGAGGTGTCTAATAAAGAAATTAAGGGAATTATGGAGGAGACTATAAAGACAAACTAAAAAGGCTGGAGCCAAAGGTTAGAAGACAACTTGAAATCTTACATTATAGCCTATGAAACACCCCTAATAATGATCCCCTAGTGATTGATTCATGGGAAGAATTTTCATATACCTATATAATTTGAACACAAATCATATTGGGTTGTTAAAGAAATGTATTTGGAACTGAATAAAGTTATAAAAGAGATAAATTTAAAACTATAAGAGTAAGAAGAAATAATTAGAGAATCCTTTGAGAATTTAAAATTTAAAATTGAAAATTCAATTCTGGATCATGATAAGTTGATTCAATAAAAGTACTTCCAGGATTGAGATAAAGTGATGTTTTTAAACTCAAAATTAAAGTTAATTCCAGGTAAAATTTATTCAAGATGGGAAGACCCTTTAATAGTGAGTAATGTATCTACTTTTTATGTTTTATAAGTTATTAAATAAGTAAACTAAAACCCATTCACTATTAATAGACATAGGCTGAGTAAGTACCATGGGAATCTACCCTAAGAACTAGTGGAGGAGCTCACACTCCTTCAACCTTCTTGTCAATGACAACCCATCAGGTTGCACCCCCCTTATTATTATTTTTATATATGTCCATTTAAAATATTCTTACATGTTAAATAAATTTTAATTTATTTATGAAACTACATCATTTAAGCATGGGGGAGGTAAAATTTATAGTTTAAGACTTTTTAAATCTATGTTTTTCAAAAAAATCCATCTTTTAAAAAATTTCATGTGTTTATTTTTTAGTTTTTGGTAAGTTTTTGAAACTCATGAGCTTAACTAGAATACTATTTCAAACTTTGAATCTAGTACAATATTGAGAAATTGATTTGACCCATCAATTTACCTTAGATAAATCCTGAAATATTTTTTTTAAATTCTAAGTGAAGGAATTTCATACAAAACCCACTGATTTTTGAAACACATATCATGAAATACCATCATATATTTTTAATCACTTACCTAATAGGATTATAAACCTATTTTTAAATCTTATTCACAATTCCATTTTTCTTTAGAGAACCAAGGAATTCTTGAATAACCAAAATTTTATGAGTAATCTAATCAAAATCTGGGAGCATTCAAGGAATTTTTTTAAATTATTATGCCATTATTTTGGTTTTAAAGACACATTTTTATTGAATTCTATTTCAATAATACCAAGAAATTAATCTATTTTCAACCATATCACCAATGAATTACTTTTTTAGGTTTCCACATTATAATCCAAATATCTATATCTACCTTTCTCTATAAACTTTTACATGATCTAAGTTGAATTAAACTATAGAGGAATAGAAAAAAAGTTAGAAAAATTTGTTTGGGAGAATTTTTTTGAATTTTAAAAATAATTTTCTACAGATTTTATTCTATTCTTTTGGGAAATAAATCATGACAGGAAGGGTGGAAAAATTTTCTTAATAACATCTAAGGATATCCATGGAAGTCCCCTTCCATTTTGACGTTAAAAAATCACTCTATTTCCCAAAAAATATGATTCTAAAGAGAAATTATAGATATGAAAAATCTGAAATAATTATACTAAAATAATGATAAATAATTAAGAAAATTATGATACTTCTAATTTTATAAATGGAGTATACTAACCATAAATCTGAGGAGAAGTTGGTGGTGAGTTAGAGCTCATTTTTTTTTGACAATTCTAGAGTTTTTGGTTCCTTTTTTAGGATAATAAATTTTAGAGGAAGTGTCTACATTGATGTTTGAATAATTCCATGAGAACATAAAAATTAAGGAAAAATATTTCCTATCTTAGGGAAATACATAACCCACACCTACCATAGGAATTTTAGAGTTCCTCTATACCTTTATGAGAAGAAAAAAACTATAACCTATTGATGAAAATAGAGAAATGGAATGTTTCTACTTCTATAATGAAGAAAGGTATGGTATATCATGGAGAATTCAAAGAAGTGAAACTAAGAAGTAGTTGAGGAGGAATCTATTCTTTTATGAAACTGAAAATTACATATTATGCTTCAACCTAGAGCCAAGCCTCCTCATTCAAACTCAATACCTTAACATTAAAATCCTTCCAACCCTTAATACATAAAATAACCTTTATTAATACCTCATGATATGAATAAATAATAAACTCAACTGGTGAATATGAATAAATTCTTCAAGCAAATGGTGAAACTTTTTTTAATTTGGAATGATGAAAAAATTGTTTGAAATCATACTTGAGTGTTGAGTGAAATATTCAGGGAAGGTTGGTATAAGTGTGTATGAGGGGATGAAAGAAGTGTGAATTAATTTAATTTTTCTAATTAATAAAATATAATCATGAACATTAATTAGTAATGATAACATTGAGAAACATGTGTTGAAAAAGGGACTCATATTAGCCAGTTATTTGAATTTTACATTGGTAATCTTTTTGAAATTCACCTATATGGGGTCCGAGGTTTAAGTGTGGGGGAATTGATAGAGCCAATAATTTTATATATTTCATTGATTATTTTTTTTTAATCCCACCATTTTATCATTTACTAGGTAATTATCACTTGTTTGGATTATAGTATAGTTTTTGGGATTTAATGAGAAAATGGATTAAATCTTTAATTTTAATTATATATATGTTTCTCTAAAATTATAATAATAAAAAATATATTAAATATTGGATTTTTTGATAAATATTTCAGGTGGTTAGATTTTATTTTAAATAAATAAAGAGGTTATATGCTTAAATAAATAAATTTATGAATTCTTAAGTTGCTGCAGACAATCGACCATGAGGTAGTCATGTATTGATCCATTGACCCACAACTCATGGTCAGTTAAAGACTTTACACAATATTAGTTTATAAAAGGTGGAAGAAGTTTAATTTTTTTTGAAAATCTATAAAAGTAAATTGCTTCTAGTTACAAGGATTAAAATTGAAAAATGGTTCAAACATAAGTCTTTTCCCCTGATCAAAATTCCTTTTCACTATATGTAAGCATTTAGGAAGTTGGATGTAAGTATTTGGGATGAACATGTGTCTTTCTTGGGCTGAGCATAAGCTTTTGGACCTAATCTTAATCCTTTTGTGATATCTTAAGTCTATAGATTATAATACTTTACACCAAATGTAAGTCTTTTGGTCTAGAACATAAGTCTCTGATCTCATCATATGACTTCATACCTTTGTAAAAAAAATCAACTTCTAGAAGTTTGAGAGCATACTTTGTGGGACTCATCAAAACTTCAATATAAGGGCTTAGGTTATATGTAATTATGCATGTGATCAATAGGATTCCACCACATGGATCTAAAAATATAGAATATTTCAATCACAAGTAAAGTAGGAAAGTCATAGATTTACTTGATGAGCAAGTCATGATATAGATTTGAAGCCCCAAGAAAGAAGTGAAATTTCTAAATTTGGGATATTGGATATATGATGGTTTGGGGAGGAATATATGGGTCATTAAGGTATGACCATTATGATGGTAGTTTTTCATCGATGAGAAATGAATGGTAAGAAATTACTCTTGGAATGTTGAGTGAAATTATTAAAGGGGATGTGCCCTAAAGCCTTATGATATCATATGATATTATATAAAATGTTATAGAGTATGATATACACATGTGAAAGGTTTATTTTAAGACTTTATGGTATATATTATTCCATGATATATGGATATCATATATTGGATTCTTGAGAATATCATATTTTATGATATGGTTGAGTTGTAGTGCCATGAATCAAATGGTTCAATTCATTTGGAACCACCACAACTCATTTATCCATTCAAAACTTAAGGAGTTAATGTTTAAATCTCATATATGTTACTTTTCATTGAAATAAATGAGATATTTAATGGTTGAGGGTTACATGATATGTAAATAAAGGAATTAATTGTATGTTTATGAAATGTATGAGTAAATTCATGGGATTAGGGGTCTTCCCTGGAGCCTATATAAAGGAGGATTGACTATATAAAAGGTGTGTGTGACTCTTGAATAGACCCTGGTAAAAAATATCCACTTATGAAGATATCTTATTCCTTCAATCATTACTTATAATATATTATCACATCATGAAGGATGGTAAGGTCTTACCCAAATCATTTGGGAAATTCAGTGCAACCTGTGGATTCACCTCGAAGGGAAGATCCATTTAATTTTTCCTTGGAAATATTCATAAATAACATAAGGAAATAAAAGGTAGCAACATACATCGATGTAAGGTACTTATTATTTATTTAAAATTTACATGATTTTAGTTTCAAGGGAATTGTGTTCTTAGATTTTAAGGTTTATTTTCATTTTTTCTACTTTTATTATTTGTTAATTACTCATTAGAAAAATTTTAGTGGTATTAGAGCCTTATCATTCATTTTAATTTGTGAAATCTTTCTGAAAATGAATGTTTTTGAAATCATAAAACTCATCATATTATATATTGATAAATATGATTTATAAATTCATTCTTCATAATCGAGTCATGACTTAGGATATGAGATATCATAGCTAGAAACTCAGTACAATTTATATATTTTTGTACTAGTCATAACATACAACATTGAGATATCCCATTCGATAATAGCATTATGATATGAGTTTAAAAAAAAATAATTGCATCACCATAGAAATATCAATTAAACTCATAAAATATGATTGAAATGTAAAGGTAGAGTTCAATACATGTAAAGTTAAAAGTCTGATATATAAGGGATAATCTCTTGATGAATAAGGGTTACATTGAAAGAACCCTGAATATGTAAAGGCCATTGTATTTGTAGTATAAATTAAAACTATCATATATAAAGGTTATAGCCTATATACATAAGGGCCACTGTCTCCATACATAAGGATTACTACCTCTATGTGCAAGGGTTATGCTGCTCAAACCCTTGGTTCTTAAAGGTAATATGCATAAGGTTACCATACATAAGGGTTTTATCATTGTTTCCTTGTATACATATAAGTCTATTACTTTACCGTATGAGTGTTAATTTCTCATCTTAAGAAATGATAGGATTTTCATTCATAAAATATTACTGATAACACTTAAACATTTTAAGTTCCATAAGATTATCTATCTCATTTTATGATTCCTCCTATATTATTAAAAATGATTTGTATAGATTTTTGTTTCTTTAAATTTTATTATGTATTGAATTATATAATTTATAAATAGTTTATAAATTATAACAAATGGTATTTTTGGATATTTATTAATTTATAAAGGTGTTTATAAATTAATTTTTTATAAATTGTTTATAATTAATTAATTAAATTTTTATGAAACATTTATTAATATTCCATTATATTAAGTGGTAATATTAAATACCTTTTTCAAAATTATATGGAATTAATTATAATTTATATGTAAAATGTTTATATGTAAATTATAAGTGTAATTTGTAAAGGGTTTATAAATTATAAAAATAAGTTAAAAAATAAAATGTTTATATTTAAGATTTATGATTTTTTCATAGTTTTTTATTTGAATCATTCAAATTAAGATGCCTTATTTATAAATTATTTAAACTATATCAAAATGATTTTTGATAAATGATATAATTAAAGGTTTAAATAACATTAATATGTGATATTTAATTGTAAAAAAAGTTTACATAATATAAATTGAAATATAAAATGTTTATATTATATAAAATATCATATATTGAATGTAAAATACATATAATGAATAACACGAATAAGTTTATATATTAGGGATTAAATAAAAAGTGTTTATATTTATCTAATTATGGAATAGACACAAGAAATTATAAAGTGTTTATAATTTTTAATTTACGAACTGTTCATAAATGTTTATCTCATGTTTAAATTTATGAATTGTTTATTTATTTAAATTGTTATTACATGATTTAATATTCATAGATATGCATGTTAGTATTTGAAGGTGATTTAATACTTTATCACCATTATTTGTTTTGATATATTACTCTCTTTTAACATTTGATTAAATTCTCAACTTTATTAAATTATTAAGTGTTTTAATTACTTAATAATTTTTAAGGAAATGTTTTAAAAATGTTTATTGTTATACTTAAGGTTTTAATTTGACACTAGTTATTTTTTTAAGAGAAATAAAAAATTGGGGCCATCCTTAGCAAGGGACCTGGCTAGCCCTCAACCACATAGGGGACCCATTGAGTCAACCACATATGAAGGACCGCCTTAAAAATACCTATAAGGGGGATTTGGTAATTATTTTGCATAGTTTATTCCAAATACATGTAGACCCACATATAAATCTCATAGAACATTCCCACAGGTGGTTGGGTTAGGAATTAGACGTCCACTGGGCCGTTGGACCATTTGTGTGTATGTGTAAACCGATGTTGATCCCTGGTAGCCAACTCAAATAGGGGATCAATGCACCTTGGTTGATATAACATTCACCAATGCTACTTGGTTTTGATGTGGGGTAAGGAAATATTATTACTGTTCATCTGAACTTAAAAGATGAGATATAATATCAGTTGTAGATTCCTTTTAATCTCTTCTGTCTGATCATTTTTCAAATCCCACACACATATTTTTTTAATATCTCTGTGTTTATCAGTATTCTTACCTAGAAGTCTGAATTTTGATGTCTAGTACTCCAAAGATCTCTAAAGTATCACTGAAATTTTAAACCAAGTTTCATCAAGCTTGCAGTTTTGTCTCATTTGGTTTCATCTTTTCTTAGTTTGTATTATTTTTAGTTTCACTAGTAATTTCTTCTTCTTCTTCAGGGTTCTCTATCATCTCATTATTATCTAATTCAAACTATTATTCACCTTGTTGGTTTCTCAACGGTGAGTCAAGTCACTGTTGGAAACTGATGGAGTGTCGAGTCAATATTGGAACCCAATAGTGAGTTAGGGAGTCACCATTAAACATTTCCAATATCGAGTTAGTGAGTCGTCATTTTAACCTAATGGTGAGTCACGAGTCACCACTAGATTACAATGGTGGGTCATTTTACTCACCATTGGAAAAAAATGATGAGTCATTTTTTTTCTTCCTACCAGTTGTAATCTATTTCTTCCTTTTCATACATAGTCTTAATAGAAGCTTCATCAAGCTCCTATAAGACCTCTTCATTCTTTGATATGTTGTTGTAGATTTTTCTTACTTTTTGAAGTTGTTTTAAATTGTTTTCTGATTTTGTATCTAAATTTTATGTTATCTTTTTCTCTAATATTTTGGTTGACATTGTTTTCATCAAGCCACCATTGGACATTTCCAATGGAAAGTCACATGTCACCATTAGACATATACAATGGCGAGTCATGAGTAACTATTGGACATCCAATGGTTGAAATCTTTTTATTGCTTCTCATGAAGACTTTGATTGTTCAATGGCATGGAATAATTTTTTTGGTTGGTTGATTTTATTTTTACTTTTAAATTCAATGATAACATCTTATCTATTTTTTTAGTGTTGAGATATGAGTCACCACTCTCTATTTTCAGTGGTGGTTCATGAGTCACCACCAGTAAAAATTATCCACCATTAATTAAAGTTTTTCTCTAAAATTTTTATTTCTTATTTTTAATTTATGTTATTAAAATAATTAATTTTTTATATGTTTTATTATTTTATATTGAAATATAATTGAAATAGTATGTAAAAAATAATTGTAACATTATTTTTATGTACACTCATACATGTATAATAAAATTCATTCAGTGCTCTATTTTAACAAACATTCTACTGTCTTTATATTCCCAAAGATTGTATCTTTATTTCAATTGTTTTATAATTGTTAATTTTTTTATAATTTATTTACTTAAAATATTAATTGTTTTATATTAATATTTAATGAATAAATTTAAAGCCCGATTGTAATCTATCTATTTCATTACAAATTTAACAAACAAAGTTAACAATCATATTATATTATTGTTATTCTCTAACAAGTGTCGTGGAATCATTGGACATGGACCCTCTCCTAGAGGATCCTTGTTTTATTGATCCTAGAGATTAATTCAAGGAATAAAAACATATACCTTTGCAGATCATTTGACAGATTACCAAGTGATATATCTTCAAAAAAAAATTTCTCTCAAAAATTGTTCACTGACTTTGTAACTTATTCATTCTGGATGTGATCACCAATAGACTCCAACTTCAACATTTTTTTTCTAAGTTATCAACGATCATCAAGCTTCAACTTCTTAAACATTTATAATCATCTAATTTTTTTCCTGTATTAGTTTTTTACTTATGTAATATGTTTCCTTCTGTTTGTAATTTATTGAGTTTAGTTTATGATTTTACCTTTAAAATAAGGTTTTTCATTCTTTGGTTATTCCACATCCTAAAATAAATTTAGGGTTTTTACTCCCAATCAAAAGTTACATAAGCAGACTAGGATGGTCTCCTGTATCAAGACTCAGTTGTGCCTTTAGGTTATTTAAAAGGAATGGTCTATAATAAGGTTCTCACAACTTTAAAAGTGAGTTTCTTAGTGGGTACCAATATCCTCAAGGTTTATAGGATCTTTATGAGTGGACTAGGATCTTTATGATCGAAAAAACTATAAATATTGTGCTCTTTCATTTTTTACTTCTGCTATAACTCAACTCAAGAACACCACATTCACTACTGCTCAATATTTTATAAACTCTAATTTTTTTATCCTTAAATTTTAAAATGACTATTCACTCCATCTATATTCATAATTTCAATCAATAATGATCCAAAAAATTGGTATCAGAGTTGGTGTCTGATAGGTTAGTATTTGTTTATTTTAATCTGATACCAAATAATTGGTATTAGAGTGTAAGACCTTCCTTAAAGGATAGGTATCCTCTCTGATTTTTTTCTATTTCTTATTTTTAGCTATGTGATAACCTATTATCCTATACTTAATAGTATAAGGAAAAAAAGAAAAGTTTTATTTTAAAATGGAAGGTGTTAATGCCAATGATGGTTGGATTACATAAAAACCTCCATTCTTTGATGGGATTGAATATGAATACTGGAAAGATATAATGGAAGAATACTTGAAAAAACTATGTTTGGATCACTATATTTTCATAGATAATCCATATTATCTACTCAAAGTGGATCCTGAGTCACTGGTAAGAAATGACATGGTAAAATATGTTTTTACTCATAAAGTTAAAAATATTTTATACTATGCTATAAGTAGAAGTGTCTATAGTTGTGTTTCAGCCTGTAAGACAACCCATGAGATATATAGGATAATGAAAGCAACTCATTATGGTACTGAAAATATTAAGAGAAATAATTTAGGAATACTCCGAGTAGAATAATAGGACTTCAATATTGGAGATAAAGAAGTTGTAAACTAAACGTTCCATTGATTCAAAAGTATAACCAATGTTATGAGTGATCTTGGAGAAGTATTTGAAAATACTAATCAAGTGAAAAGAGTACTGAGAGATCTTCCAAAATTATGGAATGAAAATAAGGTGTTCATTGATGAGAGTAATAATTTTAAGGAATATACTTTAGATGAACTAATAGGCTCTCTATTGCAGTATGAGTTAGAGATGAATAATATTCTTGATAATGAGTCTACTAAAAGAAAAGGTATTACATTTAAATGAAATGTTATTGATTCTTATAATTATTCTAAATATGAGTGCTAAGTAATTTCAAAGGAATGTATCACTTTAGTAATAAGTTTTTCAAGTTCATGAAAAATAAACTTGGAAAGAGGTAGTTCAAGAGGAAGTCCAAAAAGTACTATAAGAAAGGTAATGATGATAAAAATAATAATATTTTAGAATTAACATGTTATGAGTGATATAATAAAGGTTACATAAGGACATACTACCCTAATCTCAAACATCTAAAGAAATAAAAAGATAAAAGAATAAAGGAAAAATAATCTTTGTTTAGAGGTTGGGACTGTTCAAACAGTTTTGAATCAAGTAGTGAATCTGTAAGTGAACAGGAGACCAAAATATTTCCTTGATGGGTATTACATCTGAGGTAAATGATTATATCTTTAATCAGTTAATAGATCCTATAAATATTGATCATAGTGCTTTATCTAGAAATGAAACTGAAATTGTTTCTGACTCATGTTCGGATTCTAATTATGAAAATTACAAAGTTAATAAATTGCTTAAAGAAAATAAATAATTAAATAATGACAGAGTTAGGATAATTGAAAATATACCGAATTAAAAATTAAAAATAAGAATTTTATTAAAGAAAATGATAAAATAAAAATGGAAAGTTATAATTTGAAAATATGTATTTTATAGAATAATAAATCTAAAGAGGATTATAATTCTGAATTGGTAAAACTAAAATATGAAAATGAAAGGATGAAAAACTTTATGGCTGTAAATGATAAATATTAAGATATGAAATATAATTTAGTTTTTTAGGTTAAAAATAAAGTATAAAATGAATTTAATAAATGAAAGTAAGAAAATAAAAAATTAACAAACACAGCTTTTGGATCCAATGAAATAATATTTATATATTTAGAAAATATTGAAAAGGAGAATATGATTTTGAAAAATAAAGTTATTAATATTAAAGAGGAATTTTATAATTTTTTAAAAGGTAAAAAAATGATAAGATGATGTATTTAATGAAACTAAACACCAATAATAATGTTTTTGGATACAAAAATATTACAACAAGTTTAAATAATAATAAATTTGTTAAAATATCAAAAGGAATAATTTCAAGTGAAACCTATTTTAAATGCAGAATGAAAGAGAATTATGCCAATGAATGTTCACTGATATTTAAAAAATAATTTGGGAATACTATAACTTTCATTTATAATGATTTACTTTCTAATCATCCCACTAATAAATGATTTAAATCTATTTTAGTGCCTAAGTTTTCTACTAATAATCTAGTTGGACCCAAGTTGGCATAGGTACCAAAATAGTCTTCTTGATTGTTTAATTTTAAGAAATATACCTTAGAAGTCTCAATGACTCATGGTACTTAGAAAGTGGTTACTATAGGCACATAAAGAGTGATATTTAAAAATTCATATCATTTAATTCATGTGTTGATGTCCTTTTTACATTTGGAGACAGATCTAAAGGTCATATTAAAGGTACTGGTGAAGTTTGTTTTTATAAAATAGTTATAATTTCAAAATTATTATATGTACTTGGTTTAAAACATAATCTCATAATCATATCATAGTTATGTGATGATGGATTAAATGTTATATTTGAAAATGATAAATTTTATGTTCTAAAAAATAAATTAGTTTTATTTTATGCAAATAGAAAAGAAAATCTACATACTATTGATTTTTTTGATCTAACTAAATAAAAAATTAAGTGTTTGAATGCTATATAAGTAGATGAAATTATGTGGCATAGAAGTCTTGGGAGTGAAAATTTTATACTGTTTCACAAACTGTCAAAGCATGAACATGCTCTGCAATAGCCCAAGTTACATACAAATAAGTACTTCATGTATAATTCATGTTTAAAAGGTAAACAACACAAAGAAATATTTAAATCTATAAATGATGTTTGTACTACTAGATGTTCAGAATTACTTCATCATGACTCTTTTGGACCTTCAAAACCTTCTAGTTTTGGTGGTAAAAAGTATTTTTTTTAATTTTAAATGATTATAGTAGATTCTTATGGATTTATTTATTATCCCATAAAAATTGAAACTTTATATAAATTTTGTGCTTTTTGAAAACTTATTCAAAATTTCAAAAACATTTCAACTATATCTATTAGAAGTGATAGAGGTGGTGGATTTTCGAATTTATAATTTGCTAAATTTTGTGAATCAAATAGTTATAAACATTACTTCTCAGCCCCTAGGACACCACAACATAATGGTGTGCTAGAAAGAAAGAATAGATCTATTCAAGAAATTTCTAGGTCTATACTAATGGAATTTAGTGTTCCTAAATATTTTTGTGTAAAATCTATAAATATATATTTCTATGTTTTAAATAAAGTTTCAATTAAACCTTTCCTAAATAATACACCTTATGTAATTTTCAAAGGGTTCAAACCTAAAGTTGGTTATTTTAGGGTATTTATAGGTAAAGCGTTTTTCTTAAACACTGAAGAAAATTTAGAAAAATTGGAATAAATATTAGATGAAGGGATATTTTTAGGATATTCCAATGATAGTAAAGCCTATAGAGTTTTCAATAAGAAAACTCTAGTTGTTAAAGAATCTTTTCAAGTTAAGTTTAATGAAAACAATTCTAATAAGTAGGATTTTGAATCTTTTAAAGAAAATAATGAGTTTTGAGAATTTAACTTTGGTGAATATAATGAACATGATAGTGATAATGCATTAGTTTAGGGGGAGAATATCTCTTCTAAAAATGATCCAAATGAATAGAAAATTCTTAAATATCACCCCATTGAAAAATTAAATTGTAATGTAGAATCTAGAATTAAAAACAAAAAATCCATTTTACTTTAATATACCAATTTTTATTTTGTTACTAAAATTGTTCCTATCAATTTTGAAAGTTATTTAATTAATTAAAATTGGATTATTTCTATGAAGGATGAATTAAATCAATTTGAAAGGAATAAATTGTAGGATTTAGCTAATTTCCAAAAGATAAACCTGCTATAGGAAATAAATGTATTTTTTCAATAAACTTGATGAAGTTGGAAACAAAGTTAAAAATAAAGAAAGACTAGTAGATCATGGTTATTCCTAGGAAGAGGTAATTGAATTTAAATATTATTTTACTCTTGTTGTAAGGATTTAAGTAATTAGAATCATATTGGTCTTTTTTAGTTTTCAAAACATCTAATTATTTTAAATGGATATAAAAGTTCTTTTTAAATGGAATTATTTTAGAAGAAGTATATGTTAGAAAACCCACTATATTTAAAAATGATAATTTTCCAGATCATTTTTAAGATTGATAAATCCTTATGTGGTCTTAAGAAAGATTGAAGAGCTTGGTATGAAATACTTACATAGTTTTTAATAAAAAATTATTTTATTAAAGGTAAGGTTGATCCAACCTTATTTATAAATTGTTTTTTTAATTGACTACTGGAAAGTAGACTTTTCCAACACCTATATACCAACGGTTCTCCAAAACATTGGTATAAGTGTTTTTTACCAACGATTTTTACAAACCGTTGGTAAATATTGGTTTTGTGAATGCTTCCCCAACGGTTTATTCAAAGCGTTGGGAAAGCCAAATTTTTTTCATCCTTTACCAACGGTTTGTAGAAAACTGTTGGTAAATACTATTTGTTCCCAATGGTTTTTAAAAACCATTGGGAAAAGTCCTGTTTCCCAATGGTTTTTACAAACTGTTGGGAAAGGTCCCCGCAAATACATCGTCCTCCAGAGGCCCCTGCAGAACATCACAAAAGCTCGTTCCCCCAATTTCCAGAAGCCGCGACACCCAGGTGAACCCTAAAACGACTTCTTCCATCTGATCCGCTGCAACTCTGCCATCTAGGTTAGACTCTTTAAATCTCTTCCCAAATATAAGCCCTCTTCCTCCGATTTACACATTTATTTCAATATCTATAAAGATCACATCATTTTTTCCTATTTTAGGGATTTTGGAAAATTTTATGATTCACACTATTTGATATTGAATCAATGACTAATACATGATTGGTAGATGTCTGTGACTAAGATTGACTTTGGTTTCATATATCATTTGTAACTAAACATATGACATACTACCACTAATATAGTGATTCCACCTAAGAATGGTGGAGTTTTCCTAGGATCATGGGGCTTCCTCTTATTTTGTTCTATTGAGTTTGTAGTGTTGGTTTTTAATGTATTTTATTTTCTTATGGATTTATAGTGATTATGTACTGGGTTCCTTTGGTCATGAATTTCGGGTGAGTTATTCTTAAGTTATTTTTAGAGATCATTGTATTCATAAAGTGTGCCTAATTTTTTTTAGGTGGTGTCGACTCACTGAGTGACTATTTGGTTATGTTTTTATGATGCCAACATTTGATTTTTTTAATAATTAAACCTATTTATATTTTAATGATATAAATGATTGGTTTTTAAATATATGTTTATAAAATAGGTAAAATGTTTTCTAAGTGGTTTATTTGGAACTGTACAAAGACAGATCCCATTTTTATTGTATTCTAAAATCTCATTAAACATATTTATACTTAGTGAATCCTTTATAAGTTTGGATCCATGTTTGAGAATTACCACTAATATCCCATAGCTTAATAACATTTTTAGATTGTGTACATCTCATTATATTTTTTAATGAGTTTACTTCTTCCTTCATTAATGTCTTCCAAGGATGTCTTAGAAATCTAATATCCACTTGAATTTTTTTTCCTTTCTTAAATAATGTAATGTATTCCCAGAATAGTCGATTAATTTTTACATTCTAGTAAACCATGTTGATAACCTTCATGATTATATGATCTCATAGGTGGGTGTGGTGAATATGGATATAATTTTAAACATATGTATTGAATTTTTTTTTTATCTTCGAGGGTTTCAAATTCTGCAGTTGGGTTTTTTTTAAATCCATATTTATTTTCATTGTAGGAAATGACACCCATTGAAGAGAGGCGACGGAAAAAGATGACAGAAAATAATCACCGCATGATACAGATGAGCATTTCTCCACTCATCCCTATTGTGAGTATTTTATTTCAAATATAAATATTTCAATAACTTATAATATCATGTGTTTACTTTTGTGTTAAATTTTTTTTCAGGATCCACCCCCTAGACGAGAGATATCTGACGAGGAGCCTGATATTGCTCCCAGTAGAGAGGCTGGTGGTAGGAGGGGGGTGGTGTCAGAGTTGGACGATCATCTCGTGGTCCCAGTACTGAGGCCAGTGGTATGAGGTCCAGTGGTACGAGGGCTATTGTGTCTTCAGGGACACATGAGATATTTAGGCCTCTGATGTTTACACTACCAGTTGGCCAGATGTCTGTGCCATCATCTTTGGCTTCTGGTTCATTATCTTCGAGCTATTATATTACACCTTCTTCGACTCTTTCTCCAACACAGTATGTGGTTGAGGAGAATACACTAAGGGACACTCCACCTATATAGAATATTCCTTCAGCTTCTACACATCTAGTGACACCCATTGATCTGACTACCACATGTATATTTATATAACTCTATCAAATTTTTATACCAAAATTTATTTTTATTATAACTTATACTGATATTTTTTTCTTTAATAATAGATTCATCTACTGATAGGAGGAGGGGGAGGGGGCGTACTCACTTTCATGCAGTATGGAACTTCCAGACACAGTTGATGGTTGAATATAATGATGATGGATAGATGATTGAGAAATCTGGACATGAATGTCGGGGTTTTTTGGCGATGCTAGGAAAATACTCCGACATCATTTCAGTCAGCCCTCGCTCTTGGAGACATACGCCACACGAAGTCAAGGATAACACGCGGGCACAAATATGGGTAAAAAATCTATTGGATTTAATGTAGTATTTTTTTTTGTATTTATATGAACTAATCTATTGGGTTTCAGCTTCAGTTTAACTTCCCTGATGGCGAAGGTTCACGACCAGCACGTTTAAAGGAGCTAGGGGAGCTTTGGAGAGCTTATAAGCATGAGCTGTATGTTGGATGATGTGATAAAGTGGGCACGGAGTTGGAGAAATTACCTATTGTGGATGACTTCCCGATAGAGAAATATCTCCAAATGATTACCCATTGGGCGACTGCCAAATTTAAGGTATTAATCCCATTTGAGGTATTTAAATGACATTTTTCATATTTTTCATTAATATTATCTTATTTATCATTAAAAATTATTTAGGAATATTCTAAAAAAAGAAAAAAAAAACATTTATTCAAAGCAATACCTCCACACTTTGGGGTGCACAACTATGTCAGATCATGAGAGGCAGTTGGTACGATATAGTTGTTTATAATTTTTCTTTAGGACTTTCCCTTTTTATTGTTTCCTACTTAAATTATGTGATTTATTGAATATTGAATATATGATTATATGATCACTTTATATTGTTTCAATGTCATTACAGAAGCACAAATTGAATATTGAAGGATGTATCCCTCGAGCAAAATTGTTTTTCTTGAGTAGAAGAAAAAAAATGGAACTGCGGTTAATGAACCGACCCAAGAAAAGATTGTATGTTTTAATTTGTTTATTTAAAAGTTTAATATATATTTTGAAATTTAATAATCTATTAATATTTTTAACAAGCTTCTTTAGAGGCTCTTGATACCCAGGAGCCTGACAATTTTGGGCCACATGATCATTTATATCAAGTTTTGGGAGAGGAGCACTCAGGTCGAGTACGCTGCCGACCTGGTAATAATATAGTCCCAACGAGGTATTGGTCCTCTCCAGGTATCCATTCTAGTACCACCGAGTTGGAACAGGTCAAGAAGCATGCAAGATAATCAGATAAAAGGGTCACAGAGTTGGAAGTACATGTTCAAACGAGGGACAAAGAATTTATGAAACTGATGAAAGCTTTATCTTCATCACTTCCACCAGAGGCCAGCGCGACTTGTCAGACATTTATGTCATCGTTGAGTGCATTATCCAATGCACCAGGCGGAAGTTCTAGTGGAGGTCAAGATGATAATGTTCTTGGTGATGATGAGGATGCTGAAGAGGATGAGGGCAAGGATGAGGATGAGGACGAGGGGGAGGATGGGGCTGAGGGTGTGGATGGGGCTGAGGATGAGGCTGGGCCGACGATGAGCATGGGGACGATGACAAGGATGACGATGAGGACAGAGATGGTGGAGAGGATGAGGATTATGATGACAGTGGTGATGGTGATGGTGATCAGGGGAAAATTGATTCATTACATTTTTGAATTCTATATAACTCTTTATTTTTGAACCTGGTTTTCCACTCTGGTATAGATATTTTTGAATTTAGATTATTTATTAATTCTACTTAATTATATTGAATTTCATATGTTGAATAAGTTTTCTTTAATATAATTGTTTCATTAGATAAATAAAGTCACGTTTCTATAATAAAACCCCTCTAACGGAGGTGCACTGTCTACGAAAACTCACAGTGATAGTTTAGGGTGTGATAATTTGACACTCAATCAGTAGTTTCAACTACCTAGTACCACTTTTAAAAACAATGAATATAAAATATATATCTTTATCATTCCACAATACCACAATACCGAATCAAGATTCTGTTTTTTATAACATAAGATCAATTTCTATAATGTGAAGGACAAATACATAGGATTTATTTGGAATCCTGGCCGGAAGATGCTTCCCCACGGATGTTGCTGGACCGGGCCAAAATGCCATAGTCACACCGTAGTCACGACTCGGTCACGCCGCGGTCACACCACGGTCACGCCCCAGTCACACCGCGGTCACGCCGCGGTCACGCCGCAGTCACGCCGCGGTACCACCACGTGTGTGCGGTGGTCAAAAACGGCCGAATGACCTCATAATTCCATGAAATCGGAATACAACAAAGGGTGGGTCAATTGTGAAATGGTCTGCCAGACGAAACATCAATCGGAGGTGTCGTGTGACCGCGCTGGCCGAAAACGCACTTTGCGTGTCGTAAATGGACAAAACATGCGTTTAACAGTAAAATGCAATGAGAAAGACATCAGAATGACTTTAAATCACACGAAAAAACCATAATTATTATTCTTGAGGTGTACGAGGAGACGGAACGTCATTCGGACGCACGGTTTGCGTGGTACGGATGAATATGTGTTTTTTAGGTGCTCGACGTGCTTGAAAAGCCCGCGTGGGGTGGTCGAAACCGACCGAACGACCTCAGAATGCCATAAAATTGGACGACTATAAAGGGTGGGTGAATTTTGAAATGGTCGGCCAGACGACATGTCAATCGGAGGTGTCATGTGACCACGCTGGCCAAAAACACACTCCGCGTGTCGTAAATGGCCAAAACATGCGTTTAACGGTCAAATGCATGACAAATGATATCAGAATGACTTTAAATCACAAGAAAACAACCTAATTTTTATTCATGAGGTGTACGAGGAGACGGAATGTCATTCAGACATGCGGTTTGCATGACACGACTGCATATGTGTTTTTTAGGTGCTCGACGCGCTTGAAAAGCGCGCGCGGAGTGGTCGAAACCAGCTGAAAGACCTCGAAATTCCATGAAATCAGACGAAAACAAAGGGTGGGTGAATTGTGGAATTTTCGGCTAGACTTCATGTCAATCAGAGGTGTCGTGTAACCGCGCTGACTGAAAACGAACTCTGCGTGTCGTAAATGGCCAAAACATGCGTTTAACGGTCAAATGCAATGCGAATGACATCGAAATGACTTGAAATCACACGAAAAACCCTAATTATTATTCGTGAGGTGTAAGAGGAGACGTCATGTTATTCAAATGCGTGGTTTGCACGGTACGACTGAATATGTGTTTTTTAGGTGCTCGGTGTGCTTGAAAATCGCGTGTGGGGTGGTCGAAACCGGCAGAACAACCTCGGAATGCCATGAAATTGGACGACAATAAATGGTGGGTGAATTGTGAAATGGTTGGCCAGACGGAAGATCAATCAGAGGTGTCATGTGACTGCGCTGGCTGAAAACGCACTTCGTGTGTCGTAAATGGCCAAAACATGCGTTTAACGGTCAAATGCATGCAGAACGACATCATACTGACTTGAAATCACACGAAAACACCCTAATTATTATTTTTAAGGTGTATGAGGAGATAGCACATCATTCGGATGTGTGGTTTGCGCGGCATGGCTGCATATGTGTTTTTTAGGTGCTCGACGAGCTTGAAAAGCATGCGTGGGGTGGTTGAAATCGGCCGAACGACCTCAGAATTCCATGAAATCAGATGACAAAAAAGGGTGGATGAATTGTGGAATGGTTGGATAGAAGACACATCAATCAGAGGTGTCGTGTGACCGCACTGTCCTAAAACGCACTCCGCGTGTTGTAAATGGCCAAAACATGTGTTTAACTATCAAATGTAATGGAAATGATATCAAAATGACTTGAAATCACATGAAAACACCCTAATTATTATTCGTGAGGTGTACGAGGAGACGACACGTCATTCGGATGCGCAGTTTGCGCGAAACAACTGAATATGTGTTTTTTAGGTGCTCGACTCGCTTGAAAAGCACGCGTGGGGTGGTCGAAACTGGCCGAACAACCTCAGAATGCCATGAAATCAGATGACAACAAAGGGTGGGTGAATTTTGAAATAGTCGGATAGAAAACACGTCAATCAGAGGTGTCGTGTGACCGCACTGGCGGAAAACGCACTTCGCGTGTCGTAAATGGCCAAAACATGCGTTTAACGATCAAATGCATACCGAACGACATCAGAAGGACAATAAATCACATGAAAACATGATAATTATTATTTGTGAGGTCTACGAGGAGACGACACATCATTCGGACGTGCGGTTTGCGTGGCATGACTGAATATGTGTTTTTTAGGTGTTCGACTCGCTTGAAAAGTGCACGTGGGGTGGTCGAAACCAGCCGAACGACCTCAGAATGCCATGAAATCGAACAAAAACAAAGGGTGGGTGAATTGTGGAATGGTCAGCCAGACGGAATGTCAATCAGAGGTGTCGTGTGACAGTGCTGGCCGAAAACGCACTCTGCGTGTCGTAAATGGCCAAACCATGCATTTAATGGTCAAATGCAATGCGAACGACATCATAATGACTTGAAATCACACGAAAAACCCTAATATTTTTCTTAAGGTGTATGAGGAGACGACACGTCATTCGGACGCGCGGTTTGTGTGGCACAGCTGCATATGTGTTTTTTAGGTGCTCGGCTCGTTTGAAAAGCGCGCGTGGGGTGGTCGAAACTAGCCGAACGACCTCAGAATTCCATGAAATCGGACGATAACAAAGGGTGGGTGAATTGTGAAATGGTCGGCCAGACGACACGTCAATCGGAGGCGTCGTGTGACCACGCTGGCCGAAAACTCACTCCGCGTGTCGTAAATGGCCAAAACATGTGTTTAATGGTTAAATGCATGCCAAATGACATCAAAATTATTTAAAATCACACAAGAAAACCCTAATTATTATTCGTGAGGTGTACGAGGAGACGAAATATCATTTGGACGCGCGGTTTGCATGGCACAGCTGAATATGTGTTTTTTAGGTGCTCGGCTCGCTTGAAAAGCACGCGTGGGGTGGTCGAAACCGGCCGAACGACCTCGAAACTCCGTGAAATAGGACTACTACAAAGGGTGTGTGGATTTTAAAATGGTCGGCCAGACGACACATCAATCAAAGGTGTCTTCTGACCACGTTGGCCGAAAATGCACTCTGTGTGTCCTAAATGGCCAAAACATGCGTTTAACGGTCAAATGCATGCCGAACAACATCAGAATGACTTGAAATCACATTAAAACACCCTAATTATTATTTGTGAGGTGTATTCGGAGATGAAATATCATTAAAATGTGTGGTTTACGTGGCACGACTGCATATGTGTTTTTTAGGTGCTCAGTGCGCTTGAAAAGCGCGCGTGGGGTGGTCAAAACCAGCCGAACGACCTCAGAATTCCATGAAATCAGACGACAACAAAGGGTGGGTGAATTGTAAAATAGTCGGCTAGACGACACATCAATCAGAGGTGTCGTGTGACCGCGCTGGCTGAAAACACACTCCACGTGTCGTAAATGGCCAAAACATTCGTTTAACGGTCAAATGCATGCCGAACGACATTATAATGACTTGAAATCACACAAGAACACCCTAATTATTATTAGTGAGGTGTATGAAGAGATGACATGTCATTTGGACGCGCGGTTTGTGCGACACGGCCGAATATGTTTTTTTAGGTGCTCGGCTCGCTTGAAAAGCACACGTGGGGTGGTCGAAACCAGCTGAACGACCTCATAATTCCATGAAATTGGACAAATACAATGGGTGGGTGATTTGTGAAATGGTCGGCCAGATGGTATGTCAATCAGAGGTATCTTGTGACCGTGCTGGCCGAAAACGCACTCCGCGTGTCGTAAATGGCCAAAACATGCGTTTAACGGTCAAATGCATGCCGAATGACATCAGAATGACTTGAAATCACACGAAAACACCCTAATTATTATTCTTGAGGTGTACGAGGAGACAACACGTCATTCAGACACACGGTTTGTGCGACACGACTGCATATGTGTTTTTTAGGTGCTCGGTGCGTTTGAAAAGCGCACGTGGGGTGGTCGAAACCGGCCGAACGACCTCGGAATGCCATGAAATCGGATGAAAATAAAGGGTGGGTGAATTGTGAAATGGTTGGATAGACAACATGTCAATCGGAGGTGTCATGTGACCGCGCTAGCCGAAAACACACTCTGTGTGTCGTAAATGGGAAAAAATGCGTTTAACAGTCAAATGAATTCCGAACGACATCAGAATGACTTGAAATGACACGATAACACCCTAATTATTATTTTTGAGGTTTATGAGGAGACGACACATCATTAAGATGCACGGTTTGCGTGGTACGACTGAATATGTGTTTTTTAGGTGCTCGGCGTGCTTGAAAAGCACGCGTGGGGTGGTCGAAACCAGCTGAACGACCTCAGAATGCCATCAAATCAGACGAAAACAAAGGGTGGGTGAATTGTGAAATGTTCGTCTAGACGGTACGTCAATCGGAGGTGTCGTGTGACCGTGCTGGCCGAAAATGGACTCCGCATGTCGTAAATGGACAAAACATGCATTTAACATAAAATGCATGCCGAACGACATCAAAAGGACTTGAAATCACACAAAAACACCCTAATTATTATTCTTAAGATGTATGAGGAGACGACACATCATTCGGGCGCGCGGTTTGCACGACACGGTTGAATATGTGTTTTTTAGGTGTTCGACTCACTTGAAAAGCGCGCGTGGGGTGGTCGAAACCGGCCGAACGACCTCAGAATGCCATGAAATCAGAAAAAAACAAAGGGGGGGTGAATTGTGAAATGGTCGGCCAGACGGAACGTCAATCAGAGGTGTCATGTGACCGTGCTCGCCGAAAACGCACTCCTCGTGTCGTAAATGGCCAAAACTTGTGTTTAACGGTCAAATGCATGCCGAAAGACATCAGAATGACTTCAAATCACACGAGAACACCCTAATTATTATTCGTGAGGTGTACGAGGAGACAGAACGTCATTCAGATGTGCGGTTTGCACGACCCGACTGAATATGTGATTTTTAGGTGCTCGAATTGCTTGAAAAGCACGCAGGGGGTGGTCGAAACCGGCCGAATGACCTCGGAATGCCATGAAATCGGACGAATACAAAGGGTGGGTGAATTTTGAAATGGTCGGCCAGACGACACATCAATCAGAGGTGTCTTGTGACCGCGCAGGCTGAAAATGCACTCCGCGTGTCGTAAATGGCCAAAACATGCGTTTAACAGTCAAATGCATTCTGAACGACATCAGATTGACTTGAAATCACAAAAAACACCCTAATTATTATTCTTGAGGTGTACAAGGAGACGACACATCATTCAGACGCGCAGTTTGTGCGACATGGCTGCATATGTGTTTTTTAGGTGCTCTGTGCGCTTGAAAAGCGCGCGTGGGGTGGTTGAAACTGGCTGAACGACCTTAGAATGCCCTAAAATCAGACGACAACAAAGGGTTGGTGAATTGTGAAATGGTAGAACAGACGACACGTCAATTTGAGGTGTCGTGTGAACGCGCTGGCCGAAAACGCACTCCATGTGTCGTTAATGGCCAAAACATGCGTTTAATGGTAAAATGCATGCCGAACGACATCAGAATGAATTTAAATCACACGAGAACACCCTAATTATTATTCTTGAGGTGTACAAGGAGACGACATGTCATTCAGACATGCGGTTTGCGCGACATGACTGAATATGTGTTTTTTAGGTGCTCGGTACGCTTGAAAAGCGTGCCTGGGGTGGTCGAAACTGGCCAAATGACCTCAGAATGCCATGAAATCAGACGAAAACAAAAGGTGGGTTAATTGTAAAATGGTTGGCCAGACGACACGTCAATCGGAGGTGTCGTTTGACCGCGCTGGCCGAAAACGCACTCCGCGTGTCGTAAATGGACAAAACATGCGTTTAATGATCAATTGCATTCCGAACGACATCGTAATGACTTGAAATCACATGAAAACACCCTAATTATTATTCTTTAGGTGTATGAGGAGACGACACATTATTCGGATGCATGTTTTGCACGGAACGACTAAATATGTGTTTTTTAGGTGTTAGACTCGCTTGAAAAGCACGCGTGGGGTGGTCGAAACCAGCTGAATGACCTTGGAATGCCATGAAATCGGATGAAAACAATAGGTGGGTGAATTGAGAAATGGTCGGCCAGACGACACGTCAATTGAAGGTGTCGTGTGACCGCACTGGCTGAAAACACACTCCGCGTGTCGTAAATGGTCAAAACATGCGTTTAACGGTCAAATACATGCCGAACGACATCAGAATGACGTTAAATCACACAAAAACACCCTAATTATTATTATTAAGGTGTACAAGGAGATGGAACGTCATTTGGACGTGCGTTTTGCACGAAACGACTGAATATGTGTTTTTTAGGTATTTGGCGCGCTTGAAAAGCGTACGTGGGGTGGTCGAAACCGGCCGAACGCATTCAGATTGCATTGATACTTTATGAAAATGATCCATGGGTCATTTTGGATGTGTACGAGTCAACCCCGCCTCAATCCGAGGTGCTGTGTGGCCGCCACTACTCAAAGTGTCTCTCTTTTGTTTCAAAAGGATATCATTTTAAGTGAATACAACAACTGACATACGAAAAACCGACTAAATGAATTCAGATTCTATTTAAAGTTTAGGAAAATGATTCATGGGTCATATGTGACGTGTATGAGTCAACCACACCTCAATCCAAGGTCTAGTGTGGCCGACACCACTCAAAGTGTTTCTCTTTTGTTTTAAATGGACAAGATTTTAAGTGAAAACAACAATTGGCATACTTAAAATGGACCAAACATATTCATATTGTGTTGATATTTTAGGACAACGATCCATGGGTCATTTTTGACGTGTATGAGTCAACCCTACCTCAATCTGAGGGGCGGTGTGGCTGCCACCATTCAAAATGTCCCTCTTTTGTTTAAAATGGACATGATTTTATGTGAAAACAACAACTGACATACAGAAAACCAAACAAATGTATTCATATTCTATTGAAACTTTAGGAAAACAATCCATGGGTCATTTTTGACGTGTACGAGTCAACCCCGTCTCAATCCAAGGTGCAGTGTGGCCGGCACCACTCAAAGTGTCTCACGTTTCTTTGAAATGAACAATATTTTAAGTGAAAATAACAACTGACATACGGTAAACGAACCAAACGTATTTGTATTCTATTGATACTTTAAGACAATGATACATGGGTTATTTGTGATGTGTATGAGTCAACCCCACCACAATCCAAGGCACAGTGTGGCCGGTACCACTCAAAGTGTCTTTCTTTTGTTTAAAATGGATACACTTTTAAGTAAAAACAACTGGCATACGAAAAACCGACCAAACACATTCGGATTGTGTTGATACTTTAAGAAAATGATCCATGGGTCATTTGTGATGTGTACGAGTCAACCCTGCCTCAATTCTAGGCGCGGTGTGGTTGGAACCACTCAAAGTGTCTCTCTTTTGTTTCAAAAGGACATCATTTTAAGTGAATACAACAACTGAAATTTACACTCATCAACGATAGTCGCAAAATCTTTTTCATGAGTTGGGTAGTTTCACTCATGGGTTCATAAGTGATGAGACTCCTAAGAAAATAAGTTTTCACCATATATTATAAAAAATACAAGTTCAATGAAAAATTCATCACAAATCATTACATACCCAAATCTAGGATCATAAAAAAAATTGAGATTTGAGCCAATTTCAAATGATTATTCAACTCTAATAAGTATTTCTCAAATTATTCTGCCTATTAGAATTTGATGGTGACATGGGGGTGCTGTGAAGGGGTGAGGTGAATTACTACTGGAAGAGTGGTTGTCATTTGAAGACAGAAATGGGTGTAAATAATGTTTGAGTTATTGAAACTATTATTAAGTCTACTTGATGATTGTTGTCATATGAATATTGAAATAGGGAATTGTAGTACATGACATGGTTGGAAGAGTTTGATGGTTTTATGTTTGTTTGTGTGTTATTTTAGGTGTTTTTATGCTATTTTAAGTCTGTATGAGGTTTTTTTGATATTTTTTATGCAGGTGTATACTGGAGGGGCTACTGGAGGGCTACTGTGCAACACTTCTGGAAAAACTCATTACCAACGGTTTTAAACCATTGGTATAACAGTTTTGGAAAAACTCTTTACCTACGGTTTTAAACCGTTGGTATATCTGTTCTAGAAAAACTCATTACCAACAGTTTTAAACCGTTGGTATATATGTTCTAGAAAAACTCATTACCAATGGTTTTAAACCGTTGGTATAATAGTTCTGGAAATTGAAATTTTAAAACTATACCAACGGTTCTAAACCGTTGGTAAAAAACATTTACAATCCAGTATTTCCAACGGTTTGTGAAACCGTTGGGAATCCTCCAATTTCACTGCCTTCCACAATGGTTATACAAGAACCATTGGTAATGGGATACTACCATGCCTTACTTGCCAACGGTTTTCCAAACCGTTGGTAAAGGCTTAATTTTCAGTAGTGATTGATATACCAGTTATATAAATATATGTTGATGATATGATATTTGAATCAAAAAATGATTCTCTGTGTAATTATTTTTCTAAGATGATGACAAGTTAGTTAGACATGATCTTAATGAGAGAACTAATTTTTTATTGGTTTACAAATTAATCAAAGGAAAGATGACATTTTATTAAATCAAGTCAAGTATGAAAAAGAAATTTTAAAGAGGTTTGGACTTGATTATAGTAAAACTATGAATACACCTATGAACACTAATTTCCAAATTGGACTTAGATAAATTTGGTAAGTCATTTTATATTAAACAATATAGAGGCATGATAGGAAACCTATTGTATCTCATTGCTTCTAGACCAGAAATCATGTTCTCAGTTTTCTTATGTGCTAGGTTTTAGTCAAAACCTGAATAAATTCATCTTAAAGTTGTTAAAAGAGTAATTAGATATATCAAGGGTGTTTTATGTACTGAATTTTTCTACTCTAATGAGAAATTATTTGATTTACTGTCTTACTTTGATTTTGACTTTGGAGTTTGTAGTCTTGAATAGAAAATCACTATAGGTATGTGTCACTTTTTTTGAAAAAGTTTAATTTCATGGATCTCTAAGAAATAACTTTTAGTATCACTTTCAATATATGAGGCTGAATATGTTTTTTCTTTTAGTTGTTGTTCATATAACATATGGATAAAAAAACCTTGTATGATTTTAATATCAGTTTTGATAAAATTCCTATCTAATGTGACAACTCAAGTGCTATTTAAATTTCTAAAAACCCTCTTCAACACTCTAGAACTAAACACATATATGTAAGATTTCATTTTCTAAGGGATAATGTAAATAAAGGTGATATATGCTTAGAATTTTTTCTTACTGGGAAGAAATTAGCTAACATTTTCACAAAACCCTTAGATTCTATTAAATTTGAGAAGATGAAATTTTAATTAGGTATGTTAGAAGCTTAAAATATATGTTAGTATGACCATTATTCTTTAATTTATGTTTACATGTATTCTATACTTGAATTTTATTTTCTACTATAATCAAATGGTAATTAGTTTACACTGTTTATAATTACATTGTTGTATAATAATATTGTCTTAATTATACTTTATTTGAATTTTGTTTCTATCTATTTACTTTATTTATTTTAAAGTAATTTATTTTTATTAAAAAGGGAGTTTATTTTATATATTAATATAACTTTTGAAAAATTTAAAAAAGGGAGATATTTTTGTTGAAAAGTTATTAATTTTTTTTAATTTACAAAAATGGGGAGTTTATTATTATTTGAATGTGATTTAATACTTTATCAATATCATTTATTTTGATAAATTACAATATTTTAATATTTTATTAAATTCTAAAATTTATTAAATTATCATTTTTTTTAATCACTTAATAATTTTTGAGTACATGTTTTATTTTTTTTATTATTATACTTAAGGTTTTAATTTTATACTTCAATTTATTCTTTTTAAGAGAAATAAAACATTGGGGCCATCCTTAGTGAGAAACCTGGATATCCCTCAACCACATAAGGGACCCATTGGGTCAACCCCATGGGAAGGCCCGAATTAGGAAGTACCACAAGGAGGCTTTGGTAATCAGTTTTCATAGTGCACACCAAAGGCGTGCAGACCCATATATAAGGACCATAGAGCATACCCGCATGTGCGTGGGTTGGGCATTAGATGCCTTTTAGGCTGTAGGCCCATGTGTGTGTATATGTAAACTGGTGATAATCCTCAGTAGCTAGCTCAAACCGAGGATCAATGTGACTTGGTTGATATATTGTTTAGCCTCCACTACTCGGTTTTGATGTGGGACTAAGAAATATGATTACTATTCATCCGAACTTAAAATCTTAGATATAATCTCAACTGTAGATTCCTTTTAATATCATCAATCTGATTGTTTTTAAAATCCCATGTGTATATTATTTTAAACTCTTGCACATTTTTATTTCTTCATTTATCAATATTCTTCCTTGATGGTCCAACCATTGACATCCAGTACTCTGGTGATCTTCAAAGTATCATCGATATTTTTAACTAAGTTATATCATGCGTACGGTTCTGTATTGTTTGGTTTTATATTTTCTTTGTGTATCTTATTTTGAGTTTCACCTGTAATTTTTTATTTTTCTTCTTCTAGGTTCTTCATTATCTCACTATTATCTAGTTCAAACCGTTCTTCACCTTATTGGTTACTCAATGATGAGTCGAGTCACCGTTGTACACTGAAGGTGAGTCGAGTCATCGTTGGAACCCAATGGGGAGTCAGTGAGTCACTATTGGACATTTCCATCCGTGAGTCAGTCAGTCACCATTAGAACTCAATGGTGAGTCATGATTCACTATTAGAACCAAACAATGAGTCATTATCTACCACCAGATTACAATATTGAGTCATTTTACTCACCATTGGACATCAAAAAGTGAGTCATTTTTTTCTTCCCACTGGTTGTTATCTTTTTCTTCTTTACTGTATAGAGTCCTGATAGATGCTTCCTTAAGATCCCACATAAGATCTTTGTTATTTTATCGGTTGATGTAGATTTTTTTACCATTTGAAGTTGTTTTAAATTGTTTTTTTATTTTGTATCTAAAGTTTATGTTATCCGTTATTTCATATTGTTTTGGTTGAAATTGTTTTCATTGATACATCCTTGTACATTTCCAATGGTAGGTCATGATTCATCATTGGACATCTACAAGGGTGAGTAATGAGTCACCGTTGGACATCCAATGGTATCAAAATTTTTATTGCTTATCATGAATCCTTTGATTGTTTAGTGGAATGGAATAATTTTTTATTAGTTGGTTGTTTTTATATTTTCTTTTAAATACAATGGTAGCATCTGTTATATTTTTTAGCAGTGAGACATGAGCCACCACTCTATGTTTTTAGTAGCGGGTCATGAGTCACCACCAGCAAAAATAATCCATAATCAGTTAAAGTTTTTTTCTATTTTTTTTCTATTTTAAATTTATGTTATTAAAAATATTACTTTGTTTTATGTTTTATTATTTTATGTTGAAATATAATTGAAATAACTTGTAAAAAATAATTGTGACTTTATTTTCATGTACACTCATACATGCAGAATAAAATTCATACGATGATATGTTTTTATAGACCTTTTATTATCTTTATATTACAAGAGATTGTATCTTTATTTCAGTTGTTTTATAATTGGTAATTATTTACTATTTATTTAATTAATATATTAATTGTTTTATATTAATATTTCATGAATAAATATAAAACCGAATTGTAATCTATATATTTCATCACAAATTTAACAAACAAAGGTAAAATTCATATTATATTATTGTTATTATCTAACAAGTTTCATAATGACATTGAACATAGACATGCTTCTAGAGGATCCTTGTTTTAATGATCCAAGAGATTGATTCAAGGAATAAAAATCATATACATGCAGATCATTCAAAATATTACCAAGTGATACATCTTCAACATTCTGATGCCCTCAAAAATTGTTCCAAAATTTTTGCAACTTATGAATTTTGGATTTGATCACTAAAGGACTCCAACTTCAACATTTGTTCCTTTTAAGTGATTAATGATCATCAAGCTTAAACTTCTTCAAAATATTTGAACATATTCTTTTGTTCCTCTATTATTTTTTACTCATGTAATTTTTTTCCTTTTGTTTGTAATTTCTTGATTCTGGTTTATGCTTCTCCATTTAATAGAAAGTATTGATTTGTTTGGTTATTCCACCTCCTAAATGGAAGTCGGGGTTGTGACTCCTGATAAAAATTCATGTATGCATACCATATTGGTCTCCTATATCAAGACTTGATTATGCCTCTAGTTCTTTTAAAATATAGGGTTTAAAATAAGGTTCTTACACCTTTAAAAGTGAGTTTCTTAGTGGGTAACAATCTCCTAGAGGATTATAGGATGTTGAGGAGCATAATAGGATCTTTATGATCCAAACCACAATAAATCTTGTGTTCTTTCATTTTTATTTCTACTAAAACTCAACTCAAGAAAACTGCACTCACTACTATTTAATATTTTATTAATTCTAATTGTTTTTGTCATTAAATTTTAAAAAGACTATTCACCCCCATATAGTCATAATTTTTATCATTAATGATCCAAAAATGCATTTTTTATATTATGAATATATGTGTATAGTTTATTTTAAATTTTTTAACTACTTCTTATAAAATTTCCATACCATGAATTACATGATAAGTATGATAATATAAGATTTTATTTTTATCAACCTTGACCTTGAATTATAATTAAAATTATTAACTTGAATTTAGTTATTGAATATATTTTATACATATTGGTTAGGGATTATGAAAAGAGGTGGGGGTGGTGAATTTACCTTTTAAAAATTTAAAGCAGAATCAAAGATTAATTACAAAATTAAATGATTTAAAAATAATAAAGTGAGAAATAAAATATGAAATAGTTGATAACTTTTATTTGAGTTTATAAAGATAATATAAAATTAATTAAAGTTCTTAAATTTTCAAATTGAATTCATGAAACTATGTGAGATGATGTTTAATGATGCAATGAAAAAAATTAAAAAGAGGACAAGCACAATTGATAAGGAGTTCAGCTAAAGATCGATGTGAGACCCTACATCTCCACCCCCAGACTTGAGAGATCAATGATATAAATATATTATTCTCAATAGTGACCAAGAACCCATCGCTCACAATTATGGCTTGTGAGTACCCTCTTGAACATTTTCGGTCATCAAGTAACTTGTCCCACACTTTTGAGAACTGTGAATCATTGGAGAAAGGAGTTGGGGAAATAAAGGTTCGTTTAAGGCAAACTTATTAAAATGTATCTAAAAAATATCTTGATATAAGAACTATAATGGAATATAATATATTTGAGATTATGGTAGGTATCCTTTGAAGGATTTGGAACTTTGAGGTTGGATCTTTGAGAAGCTTTGAGTGCTCTAGAAATTCGACATTTATTCAGATCAAGAATGTTTTTTGGGAGCAAGGTGATTCTTTCACAGAGCCAAGGGAGAAATTTTATTGGATCTAAAAGTCTAGAGAAAATTCAAGAATTATCTGGGTGCATTTATCTTAGAACATACCTCCATTATATTCTTTTTAACTATAATAAATGCATCCCCATTGGTTACTTCTCGATGCCACCAGGTACCCAGTATCCTCTACCAGGTAGCTGGTAGATTACCTATAGTAAGGTACCACTAGATAATCTCCGCTATCTATCCACTACTAATTAATATTCCAATGGCCCGAAGGACTTCATTTTATTTATTTATTTTTGATAATCCACCTTTCAAGGGGTGAGGTGGAACCCTTACAAGGCCCATAGGTGTAAGTATTACATGGCATGTAGGCCTTAGAGGAATCCATTTCCTGTAGGCTTCAAACATTATATACAACCCAGAATAACTACTTGGAACTGCTCCTCCCCAGCATCTTAATCATGAAATCAACTCTCCACCTTTACATGGCTGTTCATCTAGGCTTTCCTATACATGAACAGGCTTGTCCTGATGGCAGGTGCCATACCCTCTCATTATTACAACCCGTTTAGCTTCTACAATGGTGAAATATCCTTGCTCATCCTCCTTCTGGAGCTTTTTCCTTATAGGTTTTCTGGTTTTCATTTGTACTTAAGGAGGCCCCAATGCCTTAAGGTGGTATGAAGGTCTTAAAGAACTCGAGGACCAAATCAGTGGCCCGAAGGCCCAAATGGGAGAATAGTCCTGGCTACTACAGTGCCAAACAGTACCTGCTACAGTTACCGCTACAGTACTACTACAATACCTACTATAGTACCACTATAGTACCTACTACAGTACTACTACAGACCTGCTACAGTACTACTACACTATTGATTAATGACTAACCGAGGGGCTTTAAATAGAAGTAATGCACACATGCTGGAGCCACTGGATGTCTGTTGTTCCTTGATGTGGCCTTAATTATACAAAGTTTGCTACATCTTTTTCTTAAGTTTTTAATAAATTAGTTATCTTATTTTACACATTTTGTTAAATTTTTACACTTTTGTATTGTTATAAATAAATTTATTAATTAATCAATTTTTTATTAATAAAATTGTATTTTTATCCTTTTAATTTATTATTTGTGTTTCACTTAATTAATTTTTATATTTACCCTTTAATTTTTAATTCTTCTTTACTTTTATTTTTTTGTTAGGTTAGTTTTCATTAATTAATCAATATACCATTGAGTTTCATTTTATTAATT
This sequence comes from Viscum album, assembly GCA_963277665.1. NCBI lineage: Eukaryota > Viridiplantae > Streptophyta > Magnoliopsida > Santalales > Viscaceae > Viscum > Viscum album. Next base: position 340,057,575 of record OY728142.1, on the reverse strand, counting down.
TTTTTGAGTCTTTTTTATATGATTTGAATTTAATTTACAATTAATGTTTTTAAATTGTTTTCATTTAATAATTAAACTCTTAAATTTATTATATTTAATCAATCTAATTAATTACTTTAAAAATTAAAATAGTAATCCAGTTTTATTTTAGTTATTTACTCCATTTTTTTTAAAATTTTAGTTTAAGTTTTTTAGTTTTATGTTTTCAGTTAATTATTTAATTAAGTAAATTAATTAATTTAATTCTTAGTTTTAGATACTTTTATTTAATTAATTTAAGTTTATATTTGTTTTTAAAATTTTAATTCACTGACATAGTGTCTCACTGATGCTACGTCAGTAGCTCTACCTACCGTTACTTCCCTTTTCCATAGTTAGTGACTCATTTTATACTTTTCCATTTTTTTAGGAGTCACTGACACAACACTTCCCTTTGATCAAATTATTAATTTCAACATTAAAATTCTACTTTAATAATTTCAATTTAGTTTAACCTTAATCAATTTTATTAATTAAAGTGTTTAAAATTAACAACTTAATTATGTAATTTTAATGTTTTCAATTCAAATAATTATCCACTTTAAATTTATTTATTTAACTTTATTTAGTTTTTAATTTTAGATTAATTATTTTTACTTTATGTTTTTAATTAGTTAGTTAATTAATTATTTTAATTAATTTAAGTGTTAGTTTTAGTTTTTTTAGATAATTGGCTTAAGTTATTTTTTAAAGATAATATTTTGGGTTACTGACAGAGTTGTGTTACTGACGCTGCTTGTATCCCCTTTTTCTGACTTACCGACACTATCAGTCGGTAGCACAACTCACTTATACTCCATTGGCGAGACATGTCTTAACGATGCCTCACATTTTCACCTACTGATGATTCATCATCCCATCAGTAGCTTATGAGCTACTGATGCCTTCCCCCAGTCTCAACCTCCTGACACCCTTGGTTTTCCCCACTTCCATCGATAGCTTACGAGTCACCGATGCACATCCCCTACCGACCTACCGACATAGCCTCTTTCCCTCCATTGGTGCCTCGCGACTCACGGACGTTCTATACCCACTGTCAAACCACCATTCTCACACAATCACCGATACCGTCACTCTCCCATGATTTACTGACACTCATCCAGACTGGAACAAATCAACACAAACAAATTATAGATCTGAATTTTTCACGATTCCTTCGACCGAGGAGCTACAAAGATGATTCCTTGCTGCGAGCCCCTTGTACACTAGTCACCTTAAAATCTGAATTCTCCGCAGATATGAAAACCCCATTTTTACTAGATCTAACTTCTCCTCACGCAATCTGAAACCTACCACTGGATGTGAAGGAGGAAGGATGTCGCCGATCCATTCTGGGTGTCGCTGTACCAGATTATGAGATGAAACCGCCGCCACAGATGAGAAATTAGTGTCATCACTATTGAAGAATCGAGGATGCACCACCACTGATGAGGATGTGTTGTAGAAAGAACAAGATCTGGAGAACCGCTTTCCATCCGAGCTGAAGTTCCTTGCCAGGCCGAATTGGAGAGGGACTGGCCACCGCCAGTCTAAGGAGGAATACACAACCCCCCTATAGCTGCATGATGAAGAAAAAAAAGAAGATGGGAGGGGGGGGGAGAAATAAAAAAAGTAATAATATAAAATATAATAATAATATATATAAACAAACAAATAATAATAATAAAATAAAATATAAAATAAATAAATTAAATACAATATATAAAACTAAAGTTTTAAATTCTAAATAAAATAAATTATTAAAATTAATTTATACTGATAATAAACTTATTAAATTTATTAATTAAAATAAATGTTAATAATAATATTAACTAAAATAAATAATTAACATAATAATATAATAAATTTTAACCTTAAAGTCTTTTATTAAAATATTTACTTTAATAATGTTAATTAAATGACTTTAATATTTATAAAAGTTCTTTACAAAATAAAATAAAATAAAAAATCAATTTAGAATATTTATTAACTAATAAATAAATAAATAAAAACTATTTATATAAAATTAATTTGAATAATAATAATAATTATGTATAGAAGTAAGTTATTTTTATATCATTTTATTTTTAAACTGTCCTAACCATTTTCTTTTGCAGAATCATATAGGAACCCAGAACACATCCAGGTGCATCCCAAAAAACTTTGAGAAGTTAGTTACAGGGGTTAAGATATAATGAAAAGTGTTGCAGTGAAAATTGAAAGTGGGTGGTGAAAAAGAAACAGAATTACCAAAGATGATGGAGAATATGGTTACTTGTAGTAGATGATAGTTGATTTAAAAATAGAGAAGCAGTGAGGGACACACGATTCATTCACTTACGATTCATACACTTCTCATATGACATCTGAAGAATAGAGAAGATTCTTAGAGAACCATCCTTGGAGACTCAAGGAGTTCAGGAGAAGAGAATCAAAAGATTGAAGTGGGATTTCTCTTCTTTATTTTTTTCAATTATAATCCTCTATAATCATATATTTCCAATTGTTGTAATGAGCATATTTTTAGTATAAAAAACCAGTTTGAGGGAAATATTTTTCTAATGGTTATTTCTATTTTCTTTTTTCACTCAATGTTTTCAATGATTTCAAAATTGATCTGTGAGATCAATTCTGAAACCATTAAATTTCTTAATGACACTTGTGTTTAAATTCAAACTCCATGATCAAATGGAGAGTTTTATTAGGGATGAATTTTCTTATAATTTTCTGTTAAAAAACATAACTTTATAATGGTTGGTGAGTCTGTTTTGTTGCAATTTTTGAGTTTAATTTTTTCAATTGAATATTTATTGGAGTGGATAAATCCAATATTGATCCATATTTATGATTTATCTCCTAGTGAAGAAGATAAATCATTAATTTTTAGTGGTTATTCTTGCATTCATTCTTATGGAAAAGAATTATTTCAGATGAGTAGTATAGTTTTTTCCCAGACATCTCATATTTTTATTTGTCTATCAACATTTTCACTCTATTTTACTTATTGGTTGCTTGTTACTTCCTGTTTGATCATATCTTAGTACAAAAACATAAAAAAATTTGCATGTCTTTACTGCCTTATAAAATTTTAAAAAATATTTAAAAAGAAGAAAAACTAAGAAGGTATTCTCCCCACTAGTGACAATAGTGGGGTGTTTTAAAGAAAAGTAAAGTTAAATTTGGGTTGTTAATCCTTCCCTATGGGTTCGAAACTTCTAGACACTATACAATAGTAATTAAGAGTTTAAAAATAATTAAACTTTGACTTGTTTTAATGATAAACATGTCAAGTTTTTGGCATCGTTTCTAGGGAATACTTCGAGTGACCAATTTACCTTTATAAAAAAGTTAAAAAAAAATCACATATAAAAAATCTATTTTTTTTGAAAAATTGAAAACTGTTTAAAAAAAATATTATTTGATTCACTATTGTTTCTCACTATTGTTTTTACTGAATTTTTGTTGTTACTGCACTTTTACTACTTTTAATTGTTGTTTGTGCTGAAATACATTTGTTATTTACAATTGCATGTGCACAAGATCATCAACTGATAGGTTAGATCCATTGAACCCTGAACTAGATAAACACTTAACTACTCTAAGAAAGAAACAAAAAATTGAAATGGAAAATTTAGATGAAATATTTCATTCATGTATCAACTTCCAAAACCATCACCATGAAATATTAGAAGATAATGAGAGTCCTAGGATGAAGGAGTTCCAACTCCCTCAAGTACCAAGTAATCCTTTATCCATTAGACTTTAACCTAGATCTATAAATTATGTGTTGAAACAGTCCAAAATTTCTCTACTACCTACTTTCAATGTACTCTATAATTTGAACTATTTAGCCTTTATTAGATATTTATACAATACTGTGCAGTAATTTCCTATTTTAGGACTCACTGATATTGAAATGAGAATGAGAGTATTTCTCTTTTTTCTTAAAGGGAATTCTAGAAACTAGTTTCTAAGTCTTGATGAGAATATTTTTGAAAACTAGGACTAAGTCTACAATTCACTCATAATGAAATTTTATCCCAAATACTTAAGGATAATTAAGAACTAAAATAAAAAGTTTTGATCAAGAGGACAGAGAAGCATTTTAAGAGGCTTGGGATAGATTCTGGGACATACTTAGGTAGTGTCCCCATCATCAACTCCCATCCCAACTTCTCATGTAAACCTTCTAGGAAGGGTTTTTCTCCTCTGGTTAGAACTTAGTTGATCAAGCTATTAGGGGAAATTATAATGATAAGACTGATGAGGAACTGAGAAATTTTTTCAATAACTTTGCTTTGAATTCCCAACATAAAAATTCATGAAGAAAAAGAGTGAATAGAAATTTTAACACTGGTTTTGGAATGGAAATGAATACTCAAGATCAACTGGATGAAATAACCAACCAACTTCAATCCTTAATGAACCAGAATTCCAAACAATCTGTAAACCAAGTTGGCTATCAAAACACAAACCAATCACTTTGAGAACAATGATCACAATGTGGAATGTCCAGTAACACTAAGAAATTTTGTCCCAACTTTGATATGCCTACCCAATAATAAATTTCAAAATTTATTAATTATGGTCCTAGGATTCCTAATAAAGAATACACATTTTCAAATAATTTTAAACAAGGCTATAGGAACCATCCCAATCTATCCTAGAAAGACCAATAAATGATCAAACAATCCACTACCCATAATTACCAAAATCAACCTAGACAAAACTATCAAAACCAACAAAGGGGTTAATCTTCTAATGCACAAGGGAATTATGATGGCCAAGTTACATATAAATTGGATCTAATTTTTAATATAATAGATTATCAAGAGGAAAGATTCAAAACTCAATTGAATAAACATCAAGCCCAATACGAATCTGATAAAATTCAAAATAATGTTAGAATAAAAAACATGGAAATTCAACTAGGCCAAATAGCTATTGATTTTACTTTTAGGGATAAAGGAAGGCTACCTAGTAAAATTGAACTCAATACTAGGGAGAATGCTATGGATTTTTTCACCAAAATTGGTCTTAATACTCAAACTATAGCTGAAAAAGACCTTGAAAATGACCAAAATGGAAAATTCAATGAATCTAGAAGCAAAAATATTCTTTGTTCACATTCTAGAAATCAATATAAAAGTCTTAAAAATGAACAAAATTTAAAATTTGATCTGAAAAACAAGCTGATTTTTTTTCAAAAAATAAAAAAAATAAAGGAAAAGAAAAAGATGTTGAAGAAATGAGGGATATGCCAACTATTGGTAGGAACTTTTCCCCACCCATCATTTTCTTAGAAAAGCTAAAACCCAAAAGTGATACTAAGGATAAACTTATTTTGTTAATTAGACTTCTTACCAAGCTCTAAGTGAACATCCCTTTCATCCAAGTTTTAATCAAAATACCATCATATCTTAAATCACTTAAAAATAATGTTTCCAATAAAAATACACTTGAATAATTTTTTACCTATAGCCTCACTAAAGAGTTTAGTGCTGTCCTCCAAAAGAAAATCACTCCCAATATCAAATAACTAGTTAGCTTTGTCATACCTTTCACCCTAGGAAATTCTTGTCAATTCAACTTCCTATGTGACTTAGGTTACAGTATCTATATGCTCTCATACTCACTAATTCAACAGTTGAGGTTGGGTGATATTCATCCCACCATAGTCATCCTACGGTTGGCTGAACATTCATTCATTCATCATATGGGGAGGGTAGATGATATGCTAGTTGGAGTTGGAAAATTGTTTCTACCTGCAAATTTTCTAGTCTTAGATATGAAGTGTGACCAAGAGGTGCCCATCTTTTTGGGTAGGACCTTCTTGTCCACTGGTGGAGTAGTTATTGATGTATCTAAAGTTCAATTAATTTTAGAAATTGGATAAAAACAAGAAGAGTTTAATGTGTTTAAAAATACCAATGGACCAACCTTTTCTAAAAACTGTTCTAAGATAGAGTTCTTTGAAGAAGAAAACTCAAGTGAAAATATTGAAGAATCTGAAAAAAAAATCCTCTGATGAAGAAATTAATTTGGAAACTAAAAATTTTGATTTTACTATTTTATATGTAGCAGAATCTTCTCAAATAATGAATCTAGAAAATTTTACAGAACTAGACTACTGTCCTATAGTTGGAAATGAGTCATTTTTTTCTGAAATTAGAAAATTTCTGAGTGATCTTGAGGGTGATTTTTCTCTCACCAACACTACTTAACATTTTGATAAATTAAAGGGAGATATGTTAAGAAAACTTGATATATTTTTCTTGATAAATATTATGAATTAAAATCTAGAAAATCTGGAGAGTGAGCTGTCCACTTTGGACAACATCACTTGAAATTATGAAACTGATCATGAAATTAAAAATATTTCATCTTTCCAAACTCACTTCAAAAGATATGTTGAAGAAATTGGTCCTACCATGCCCAAGAGTCTTCCATCAAGTGAAAAATAACCCATTCTTTAACTAAAACCACTTCTTGAATATCTTAAATATTCATTTTTTGGTGAAAATTCCACACTTCCTGTTATTATTTCTGCTGAGCTTATAGAAAATAAAGAAGAAAGATTATTAAATGTTATTAAAAATTTAGATCTTCCATAGTATAGACCATAGATGATATTAGGGGAATTATTCATTCATTTTTCATGAAAAAGATAGCTATGGAGCCAGACCATAAGCCTAGAGTAGAGTTCCAAAGAAGATTGAATCCTAACATGAAAGAGGTTATTAAAGTGTAAGTAATTAAGCTGCTGGATACACAAATAATATAACCTATCTCTGAATAAAATTTTTGTAAATATATTTTTTAGTAAATGAAGAATAATTTTGAAATTCCAATGTTGGGAGAATTAGCTTTATTCCTTTTCTTACGAGTTAAAAAAGAAAAGAAAAGTATATTTTCTTATCTCAAGAAAAGTATGGAAGAGAATTGTTAAAGATGTTAGGGATGGAATAATCCAAAGAATTTTCTAATCATATATCTATAAGCACAAATTTGAGTAAAGATGAGTCTGGAAAAAGTTTGAATCAGAAAGACTTTCAGAGGCCAATAGGAAGTCTACTTTACCTTACAGCCTCAAGGCCTGATATTTTTTATGCTATGAATTTGTGCGCTAGGTATCAAAGTAATATGAAATAATCACATATGTTGGTAGAAAATATAATTTTGAGATATTTCAAAAGAAAAAAATCAAATTGGTTGTTATATAAAATAAATTATAAGATGAACTTTTAGGGTTATATTGATACTGATTGGGTTGGAGACTATAATGATGAAAAATAAACCTCAGGAGGAATATTTTTCTTCGATGAATGTTCTGTGAGTTTTAATAGTAATAAAAAAAGTTTAGAAACTTTAAGCATAGATGAATCCGAATATATTATAGCTACCCAGTATTGTACTCAAATGTTATGGATGAAATTTCAGTTAGAAGAATTGAAAGTAAAAGTTTCTAAACCATTGAAGATACTTTGTGATAATTAGAGTTCTATTTATCTTTCTAAAAAACCTATCCAACATTCAAGATCAAAATATATTGATATAAAGTTTCAATTTATAAAAGTGAAAGTTACTTCTAGAGATATTTTGCTGGAATACATCTCAAAGAGGTATCAAATTGATGATATCTTCACAATGGAAATTCTAAAATAAAGGTTTTTTGAGTTGAGGTTGCAACTTCTTATTCAAACTCCTCCAATTTTTTCCTAATACTCATAAGGACATACCCCTACCATGCTCTGGATTATGTTGATAAAGGGGGATATAATGTAACAAATTTTTATTGTAAGAAGTTTTTACTTATCTTTATTTTATAAATATGAAGTTATGGTTATCATAAAATGGGGGAGAGAAAAAGAAAGTGAGAGGAAAATATAAAAGTTAGGGAGAGTTTATATTTACATGGATTCAAACTTTTCTTACCACTGAGGGATGTAATTACTTCAAAAACATTACTTTATCTAGTAGTGTGGTGTTAGGACACTCTCTTCTCAGAAAGGATACATTTTGGTAAAATTAAAAAAACATGAGTTGTGAAAAATTTCTAAGTTGGAAAAGTTGTTAAAGATGATTTTCAAAAAATAAAAAGGGTTAGTTTGAATAAACTTCATAATAATTTGTTTTAAATTTTTTTTAGTATTTGTTGAAAAATAACCTTTTTGTAAAATAATATTTTTATTTTTTAGGATTGGACCCAGTCCATCATAAACAAAGAAAGTTGAAAGATGTTGAATGTTAGAATAAAAACATAAAGGGGGAGAAAATTTGATTTCAGGACATAGGTTTTTGAAAATAGGTTTTCTTCCTGAGAATTAATGGACACATAAGATGTAAAAAAGATAGAAGCTGAAAGTTCTGTAAAGTTTTTGATTATATGGACTATCAAAATTAGGTCTATTAGCATGACATTGAATATTATTGGATATGAAATAACTAGAGTTAAAAAATGTTTATTACTAGAATTTTTCATTTTTCACAATCAAAGAACAAAATGAGTTGCTGATTTATAAATTCAAAAGTTTCTAAGTGAAGAAGTCATAATTATGTTGAAGTGGTTTGTTGAAGAAATTGAAGTCAGGAGTTAGAAAGTTCTCAATATTTCTAATCTAAATTGTATGATGATTTTCTGATCATGGAGTTATCAAAAATCATAAAAACTATCATGATAAAATATTTTGAATAAATGAAAGAATCATAATGATTTTATAGGATCCATAATTACTAGAATTAGAAGTTTTTAGAAGTTAGAATGTGTAAATATTATGAAGTTTGAATAATTTTAAAGTTTTAGAGTAGATAATTCCATCGTAATGAGAATTCCATCATAATGATAATTCCATCGTTATGAGGATTCCATCAGACTAACTTTGATAAGAAAATTCAATAAGACTAACTCTGAAGTAGAATGGAAGATCATAATAAGCTATGAAAGAAAGATTGATCATAATGATATGAGAAAGAAAGGTTGATCCTAATGAGTTAAGAAAAAAGATTGATTGTAATGAGCTAAGAAAGAAAGGAAAATAATAATAATCTGAGATAGAAAGGTAGATCATAATGAGATGAGAAAGCAAGGAATATTGTAAGAATATGAGAAATAAATTAATATTGTAATGAGATAATAAATAAAGTAATATTGTAATGAGATAAGAAAAAAAGGCAGATCATAATGAGATGAGAAAGAAATGCAGATTGTAATGAGCTGAGAAAGAAAGGTAGATTGTAATAAGAAGAGGAAGCTAAAGCCGAGGAAGTTTAATCATAATGAGTTGAGGAAGTTTCATCATACTAAATAAAAGAGAGGAAGTTCAAGAAGGATGATTACAGATAAGATTATATGTGAAGAGTTGAAGTGGCCAAAATTTATATTCAATTCAGCGTAAATCTCGTAGAAATCCGAGAAGGTTTGAATAAGTCAAAGTTGATGTTTAAATGCAAGTGATTTTCGGTGTTTTTGAAATTTGAAGAAGCAGGGAAAGTTTTCAAGTTTCACTCTTTTGATTTTTTGAGTCACATATAAATAGAGTCACACTTCATTCATATTTTTTTTTAACTTTTCATGTATGTGAAAACAGTGGAGTACTGAAGAATTCAAAGTGAAAGTTCCTAACAAACATAGATCTCTTAAGAATAATCATGCTTCTATTGTTTTTTCAACTAGATTGAGATGATCGTATTGAGTCAATTAGATTTAAGAATATTGGATTTAGTTTCTGGGTAGAGTTTGAGATGTGCAGATTGAGTAAGGGAGCGTTGTTTTGAGTTCATCAGATTGAGAGAATCAGATCTAGCTAAATCAAACTAAGGATCTGAACTGAGCATTTGTGGAGTATTTTGAATAAAGTCTTTATTATTTTGTTTTAACTCAATTGTTTTGTAAGTAACTTTATAAACTAATAGGAGTCATTATAATCTTTCTTATTAGGATATTGAAGGTGTCTAATGAGAGTTGGCATAAGTTTATCCACTTATTCATAATAGTGAATTTCTGTAGACCCATGAGAGTAGCTATGGAAAGTATATAGGTTCTGAAAATAAGTCCAAACCTTATAAATCTTGTTTAATTTACATGGTTTCCTAATTTTTCATGCATGAGTATTTATAAAAATATTATAAGGAAATAAATTTTAATAGGTTATAGGGGTTAAGTTTTAAAAATTATTGAAAATTATAAAATCGAACAACTGATTCAACCCCCCTTTTAAGTTGTTATTCAATCCTTCGGAAATTCAAACTACTACCAACATGAAAAAACTTCTCCTAAAGTACTATTATTTTTCAATAGGACTAAATTATTTTAAATATGATAACTATATTTTAAATAATTAACCCACTTTATTTAAAATATGTAACATATGTTTATAATGACACATTCCCATTGGAAACTCATTTTTAAACTATTTCAACACTCTTATTAAAAATTGGAAATCTTTAAACCTACTACAAACTTTAATAATGGAACTATGTTTTGTTAGCTATAATAAAACTACCACAACCAAACCATAAATTATAAAACCTATTATATAAAATGAGTTTCATTTATCCTTTTAAAAGATATAAAATCATTTACAATTTTAAAAACCAATTTCACAACCAAATAAACAAATATTTTATAAGAAAGAATCATTAAAAGGATCACAGTACTTTTAAATTGGATCACGTATCCCTATTCAATTAGGAATCCATTAAAAACCATTTAACTTAAGTTATTTAGTTGTTTAATGGCTATTAAATTGGCTAGATACCCATCAATTTTTACAATTTTTTTAAAAAAAATATAATAATCATAATATCAATCATCATATCATTTCAAAATAAACAAAAATCACATTTCATAAGGTAATGCATAAAAATAAACATTCATAAGGACACATAAACATATAAAACAATCACTATATTCTTATATGATTCATGATACACAAAATCTCTATTATTTCCCAATAGTGATTCTAAATATATCACTATGGGTGAAACATGATAAAAGAAAAAAAACTTTCAAAGTTTGATCGAAAAACTTCTCATCAAGACGTCCCCTAGTAACTTGAGGCTCATTACTAAATATGTTGGGCACAAATGTTTAGTAATATACCTCTTGAGTTTTGACACTCCTATTTCCATGCCTACCACTAACCCAACCACTCAAAACTAGTTTTGATACCACTTATAATGAACCGCCCCAGATTTACCCTGAACTCCAGATGGCTCACAACTAACCATAGGTTCATTCCCACCACTATATAGAGGAATCCAAAAAGTGAAAAGGGATGAACATACACCATGGGGTAATGATTTACCTCAAACACCACTAATTACATAAGTTATATTTCCATAGAAATATAAAATATTACATTGAAAAAATATGTATGAATGATAATTTCAAATTCTATATAATATTAATGAATACATAAATATATATAATTATAAAACAATAATGAAAAATATATACTCATGGAATAAATGGGAGGCATCCTCCACTGACCATCATCGACCCATCTCTAAGCTCCATGAAATAATTATTTCTCTTTAAACAAAGTATCATGAATGATACCAATATTTATGTAAAATCCAAAAATAAAAATACATGTTTATATATGCATCAGGATGTATATGAATATGGTGAGTATACATATACTAGGTAAAAATTTATCTGAAGGGTTCTATAATAATTCTATAAAAATATAAATCATTCATGCTAGTTTTAACTATATATATAAATGAATTACTTAATCATATTTTATTAAAATAATTAACATAAGAAAAAAAATAAATTAAAAATTTCTTTTAAAAATTTCTAAATTTATCATGTAATAAAAAATATATAAGTGAACAAAAATTACACAAGTATATAACTAGAAGCATAAATGAAAACCATTTTAATAAATCATAAATAAATCCAACTATGTGCATAATCCTCTAGGTAGAGTCTCATCATGCATAATCATTGTCCCAAAATAGGTTTAATTAGGTGATATCTGCTATCCATGGTTTTTGCAATGTGCTAACATGGGACCATGATGGGATAAATAATGTGGAATCCACTAGGTTGAGTATCCTTGTAATATTATCATGGTACTTTTCCTAGGGTACCTCCTAAATACACAAGGTATTCCCATTATTTTTTTAGTCAAGGAGGTTCAATACTTAAAATCATTCTCATGAAATATCCCCTTAAATAACTAGTAAATATTCAATTAGGATAATCCATAATTTCATAACAATCCAAATAGGATTGTAATGAAATAGTTATATCACATTTTATAACACACTTTGGATAAATCCAATGCCCACTTTATTCTTTATTTTTTTTACAAAAAAAACTTCAATAACTTCTTATAAATTATTATATATCATTTCATGAAAAACATACAATTATATCCTTGAAAATCCAATTTATCATTTTAATAAACACTTAGCATGCATTAATAACATAAGTGTGGAATTTGTACACTTTAATAAATACATACATCATATCAAAAATCAAACAAGGGATGTTCACCATGTAATATTCCAACATTATCATAAATGTCTTATATGTATTTTATATAAATCAAAACAAAATTAAAAAAAACATACAATCACCAAAGGTAATATCAATTTATAGAAGATGTATAGAACCTTATACCTCTTGACATCTTGAATCCAAGAAAAAAAGTAACTGTATAACCAAGAAATAAAACTTAATAAACCATAAAATACCAATATCATAATTTATTCGAGGAAATAATAAGGATTAATCAAGGCTCATATGTTGAAATTCTCACCAAGAATCAAATTAGTGATGCATCAACTCCAAATCAAGCATGAAGGGTTTGCCTTAACCCTATCCACTATCCTTAGGAAAATAACCTCTTTGAAACTGAGGGTTTTACCATATTATTAAAAAAACCTTAATGAAATCCCTAGTTTATAAAAAAAATACATTTAGGGAAAGATAGAAGGAAAGAAAGAGAAGGGGAAGAAGAAATATATAATGCCCGTGAATCTATTAGCCAAATGGAATCAGTTCAGGTCATTAAAACTCCTTATTCACACCTCATAATAATTATAGGTTGACATAAAAATCTTGAGATAATATCATTATTTGTGGGAGAAAAATTTCCTCTGTGGTATTACAATATAAGCTTCATGGGTCCATCCTTGAAGTGGAATGATCAAACGATCTTAATAACACTGAAACATAAATGGTCAATGGAAGAAGAATAAGTGATAAAGAATTATAAACATGATACATGATAAAATTTATATACAATTGTATACACTAAACAATCCCAAAAACATGAAAACACCATATCGGTAAATGATACTAAACAAAAATTAGATATACAAGATGTGGGTAAGATAAATGAGGCCTAAAGTCACAAAAGGTGGATCTTACTAGTGAATTATCCCATGAATAATGTTGAGTAAAACCCTTATTCATCCATCCCACATTACCTATAAAAAGTCAGGAGGTATTATTCATGATCTAGAGTCTAGGTGTAGTTAACTACCATGATCAGGTGCTTTTCCTTTACTTGGATTATGCACAAACGAGTCTTCAAGCATCCCAAAAGGGAACCGTATAATATGTGAGTATGATATATCCAGTAGATGGTCAAAACCTATCTATAACCACCCATCATAAACTAAAATTAATTAAAAAACTGAATAAATTTATAGGAAAAAATAGATAAGGTAACAAACATGATTAATATATCTTTCAATGTAAAATTTATGACTAAAATAACTAAATCCATATACTAGGAGGGTCCATACCAGTCAAAACATCTTTGGGATTACACCGATATTTTAGATGAACAATAATTGAAGTCAGGGTGAACTTCCCATACCATTTAATGGAAATAGAATTATGTGTAATTTATCCAAGTCATCTTAGGAAACCTTCCTATTTAGGTTTAGAAGAAATAAGTATAATAGAGTCTGGGCTCTATGGGCCCATCCCATCCCATCAACACACTTGATGATAAAATGTGTACATGGGAACCTTTTTATACAATAATGATATACCCCTTTCATGTATAATTTATGAACCTCATATATCAAGTAAATAATAGCACCAAAGATCATGAAAAATGATACTATATCATGTGTAATGGGCCACATAATATAGATTAATCATGTTATACAATAAAAAATATAATAAACATTATAGATGTTTAAATATTTCATTCAATTAAATTACAAGTCATGCTCCATCAGTAAAAAATAAAATAATTAAATAAATTAAAAACATGGAATAAAAAAATGCAAACAAAAATAATCATTTGAAACCATACCATAAAATTATTTGATAAATCTTTATTAAAGTAAAACTAGTTAGTTTTAATTTAATTAAAATGACCCTATTCCATTGCTAACCCAACTCATAAAGAATATGAGAGATGGAAGGGATTTTACTACCAATTTAATCACAAGAATATCAAGTCGGCACCTAAAGTTTAGGGTCAATATAGAACTAAAATAGAATTATAGATTAGACCATTAGTAACCTTGAATATAAAATTGAGGGAGGAAATCAAGGTGATACCTTGACATGGTCCAAGATAACCTTCCATAACCACCAAACCAGAGGTATATTAAATAATAATAATGATATTAATAGCCCCATATCTTAGAGAATAGATATTACGCCCAATTACATAAAAAATAGAGAAAATAAAAGATTTAAAAGTGAGCCATGGCCTTACCTTACAAAGGGTAAAATCCCATAACCAATCAGAGCCTCAAAGATCAAGGTTAGAAGGTACATTCCCTTATAGGGTGATTTAACTATATTTTTATTCATTTTTAGTATATAATTTAGTATATTTAGTATATATTTTATATTAAAAAGTAATAGTTTTTTAATTTTATAAGATTTTTTATCTTTATATGAAAATGGTTTAAAAATGTATTTTCTAATGATTAAATAATTCTATACTTAATGGATCAAATAAGATACTTAAATTTTTTGTTTTTGTGTAGGAATGTGGGATAACAAAGTTTCTATCATGACCTTGGTTCCATCTCATGGAAAATCCCAAGAGGGAATCATCCCTCTAGTGGCATGTTCCGGAAGACCCTAAGTCAATATCCACACCTCAATATCATCCCACATTCCACTAAGATTCTATGTTGAAAACCAAAGACACCTCAGACCCTAACACACAATACATTCAAATAAAAATGTAATCAATGTTGTGATTCCCTATTTTTGGGAAATTTATCCCACCTAAGTGACACATGTCATTTTAGCCTAATGAAATCTAACACTAAAACACAACATACCCCCTCTACTCAACGATACCTTTCCACTCAACATTAGTATCCATTGGTTGGAAAAAACATCCTAGATATACAATGCTATACTTTTTACAACCTATAACATATTTTTGATATCCAATTCATGATATGTTTCTATAAAATGTAACCTCAATAATCGATGAAAATCAAAAAATATTCAAGAAACTAGAGCCATAAATTCCACCCATCCACACATGGCCACATGCATTCAAGGTCATACAAAAGAAATATTTTTGAGTAAATATGTTTATCCAAATTGGTTAATAACTAAGTAAGCATTACCTATGGAAATTATACATAATTTATAGGATACAAAGATCAAGGGTTAATAATAACCAGCTAAGAGAAGACTCTCAAGGCCTTATATGTGGAATTTTCTTCTCATCCAAACTGCTACTTGGAAACCATCCATGATCATTAAGAATTTCACCACTACCTATTTAAATGAATTTTCCCTCTATTATAAAGGGTTTTTACTAATGGATTCTTGTTCAAAGATATGAATTAGTGTAAGTTTTTTTGTTTATGTAATTTTTTTCTTTAATTTTAATATATATGTTTCATATTCATTAGCTCAAATCTATTCTTCTTCCTATTATTCTTCTATTTTATGTTTATTCTCTAACTGTGCCTCTTCAATGCTCACAATGGAGAGTAGGTAACCCAAGGATTGGTATCTGAGGTTGTTTTTATGGTGTTACCAAATCCCCAATGTTATTTATTAATGTTTCATTCCATTTGTAATGGGATAGGGGATGGGTTTTGGATTGGTTTTTAAATTATACACTAATTTTAAAACATATTCAAAACTTTATTTTACTCCCTAAGATGTAAAAATCCCATACCTTCTATCAAAAAAAACTTATATAATGGACTTGGGTTGGTTGATGGATGAAATTTCATATGATAGAGTATTTCCCAGGACGTTTTCACATAATTGATTAAGGTGTATTCATCATTCTTAACTACTAGAGGTGGTTCTATTTGGTGTGTTGAAGATATCTCCTAGGCATGCTACATTCCATAATAAAAGTTGGTAATGATAGATCATGTATGATGAGATACATTATCAAATGGATGAAAAATAATTTAAATAGAGAATAAAGGAACCTAAGTGGAAAACTCTAAGAGAAATACCTTCATTTATAATTTGATTCCTACATCTCTAGATTCCATTTACTTTCATGCAGTCCAAACAACACCACTCCAATTTCAATACTTTTAAGATACTAAAATTAGTAAAAAAAACTAGATAAAAAGTTGAGTAATTATAAATTTTCCTCAATAGAGATGACCCTGGTCAACTATCTAGAAATATTATAGGTTTTAAAAAATTTATAAGTGATTTTAATACTCATAACAATCATGGGTCACTTGTGGCACCATTTCTGGGGAGTTTAGTCATTCGTTCACATTTATTTTCACTGTGTATATATTTATTTTCTTTCCAAATTTTCTAAAAAGGAGCGTATATTTGATTCATGACTACCATTAGTAAAATATTGCAGTTAATCACAAGGAAGATTCGAGGGGTGTGAAAATTTAACTATGTAGAGGAGTCATTTAAGGTGCTCACCAAGGATCTCAAAGAGGACCTTAAACAAAAAATTATAGAAGATTTATCTAGGGAGCTAATTGAGTTCCCCAATTACTTCCTAATGTTCTATCAATATGAGAAAGATACACCCAATGATCTTTTCCTCAAAATTTTGAAGAAGAAATCAAGGAAGTGTAAACGACATTTCACATCCCTTCTCTCCCATATCTTTTTAAAATCTTCTTCATGGACATTGATGAATAGGCAACAAATGTAACTGATAAGTTAAAGGGATTTTATTTAATCTTATAATCTCTTTTCATTAATTTTACATTTTTATCAAATCATACTCACTACCCTTTTATTTTATATAATCAAAACCTATTATTTCCCAAGAGTGTGAATAAGAAGAAGAATATCCCACCATCAAGGAGAATATGGTTTGAGAGTTTGAATAAGAACCCACTAAAAAGGTGGTGAAAATTGAAAAAGAAGATATCGAGGATTCTATGGTGAAGAAACTACCTCCTCAACAATAATAAAAAAATCATATAGAGGAGGACACCATGATAGTTTATAGGGATCCCCTTTTCCTTTTCACTTTCCCACCACAATTTCACATCTCTCTGTCTCTCTCTCATCTCATTCTAGGGGATGAGACTGTTGGTATCGATTGCACAATATAAGCATTAAAGTAAGGGGAAATTAAAAAAATTTCACACCAGATCAATGTTGACACATCGTCTCTGGTGTGGATGCACCTGGTTATTAACCTAAGTATCTTATGTGATTTAATTAATCCTGAAAAGTAAAACCAAAACTACACCTCATTTGATTTTTATAATTTTTTTACTATTCATTGGTGATCATTGCTCAGATGAATTGAAGCTAGAACCCTCTAGAAAAAATCTTTATCAAATACAAAACTTTGAAATCTTGGTTCTTGCATGATGAAATAAAGGGTCCTTCGATGTCCACATGATCATGGGAACACAATTTTTCGATTTGGATGTGAGATATTGGATTATGGTTCCCCAAATGTCACTTTATCTCTCTAGATATTGAGATAGGAGAGATATAATCTCTCAAATTTTAGATAATGAAATTTCCCTCAAATTTGGTCATATTTTTATCATATAGGTAGGTTAAATTTATTTAAAGTTTCATTTATCCCTTTAATTAGTTTAAACTTTAAAATATCTCCATAATAGAACTTATGATCAAGTAAACATTTTAAAAGTGTCATAAATATTTTATAACCCACTTGTAACATTAAAATACTGTTACATGATAAAATTTAAGTTATTAAATCAACTCACTTATCCCATAAAATATTAAATGAACCTTCAATAATTAATGTTTATTCATTAAATATTTTTCTTAAATCCACTCAAAAACTTATGAATTTAATGAGTTAATAGATCAAAAATTTATTATTCTAACCTCAAATAATATTAAATTTATTTATTTCTTTTGATAATTCAAATTGGGATTACCTAACCCTCATAGTGGGGAACACCATGTCATAAACTCCAATTCATTAAAATTGGAAATGTTTTTGAATATGATTTGTGCATGACCCTCTAGGACATTATATCAATAGTAGTGATTTCCACTCAAATACCAAGAGTAGTGCTTAGAAACACATCAATACCCCTAAGAAGATAATATATTATCATAACAATGAAAACCTCTGACTGAAAATTGAATTCTTATTAAGGGAAGTCATACAAAACAAAACAAAACCTCACAAGACAAAGACGAGAGCCAAATCATGGGGGACGAATGTGATAAAGGTTGAGGGAATCACCTTGAATGATATCCTTGTAGTCATTAGGTAGGGACCCAATGATGGTTTACACAATTAGCTTCACATTAGGTCTTCCACCTCTGGAGAGAGCATCCACCGAAAAGTTCCCTTCCCTCCAACAGTATCCCACATGGTTGCCTGAATGGATTTTCATTTTGAAACTTATAATAAGGTAAGTAAAATCCTAAGGAGGGTCTTTCTTTCCTATGATAAGCTAGACCAGAACCACTAAATTAGATTCAACCTCCGTAATTTGGATATTGTGATGACCGTAGAGAGTGATACTGATATGAATTTCTCTCACCTTTACACCCATGGAGTTTCCTAGTCCATAGAATGAGATGAACCCCATAATGACTAAGCCACCATTATCCCTAACCATTCCTCCCCCTCATAATTATAGGAATGCATGATCCATCGATATTCAGATTAAAGCTACTCACTAGAGGGTTCCAATTGATCCATCTTCCCTACATCTACTCACTATATCTCAAATAAGTTTAGTGATTGGGAAAGTGGTTGTGAAATGTGGAAGAATTAATTCCTCCTTTAATAAGAAGCCCCATATCTCAAAATCAAGACTCTTAACCGCACTTGAAGGTAGATGGATGTGATGGTATTTCCCTCTTAGGATTTGTTTCTAGCCTCCCAAATAACCCACTAGCTAGAGATCAAAGTGACCCCTTAAACCTTAACTTCAAATTCTTGGAGATCGGTTCCTTGAAACCAAGTCTAGAAGAACTCTTAGAAAGAGTTTCCTCTATTTTCTTTGTTCACACACTGCCGCATGAAATCCCAGATCACTCTCACCCAATGTACTTGTAAGAATAGGTTCCATGAGGACTCCTCCTATGGTCGACCATAACAAAAACATCAAGAGGCCATAGCAACCCATTTTTTCCAAATGTTTTTGTCCGTTGGGAGGGATTGATTCCTTATCCGTCACGCACAAAAATTCATTTTGGTCGGAATCTCCTTTCACCAGAGATAACGAGCCCAACTATCGAAGCTATGTTCAATGTGGATCAAATCCCTGAAGTCTCGGCTACTGAACCTACCAGAGGTTGAACCCCTAAACATGATCCTATCCAGATCGTCCACCAGGAAGATGGTATCATAGAAATATTTTTTGTTTGGGGAGAGAATGGAATCCATAAATCTAGAAAAATAGGTGGCTTTGTTGAAGGAGATGGTTGGGGCAGGGAATCCCAGGTAGAAAAACTTCTGACCTACCTAGTTTTCCATATAAAGGTTGATATCACTGCGCCCCACCACACATCTGGCATGGTCATGAAGCTCCTACTTATGAGCCAACATACAACGTGAGAGTCTTGAAAGACGTCAAACACGAGAATCCCGTTCTTCCCATAACCCCCCATTTTTTTCTCTAATAAAATTAGCCCATAGAGAATTCCCTTCCATAGAATCCCAAGATAAATGTTCCTACATGGGATGCATAGACTCTGATGTATTGTGGATACTGACACCACCCTCATCCACCGGTTTGGAAAGATTCTTCCATGAGGCCCAATGGAATCGTACCGTTTGGTTGAAATCCCAAAGGAAGGTAGTAATGGTATTTTCCAAATTGGAAATCGTTCCCTTGGGTGTGTTAATAATGGATAGAACATGCATGGGGATAGAGGTAAGGATTATATTAATTAAGGTAACACATCTACCAAATGATAATAACTTATTTTTCTAGTTACCAATCCTTATTGTGTTGAGAATGTCATCAAAGAGGTATTTTTTGATCCTTCCATTTGATAGGGGAGCACCAAGATAAAACATATATAGTTTTCATTTTTGAATTCCTAGTTTCCCTTGAATTGCACAGCTACGTATTCCCTAACATTTTTCGGAAATGAAAATATTTCTCTTCCTTTGATTGATATTTTGGACACTCAAGCTTCCATAAGTTTCTATGATTTTCATGAAGCCATTGATTTACTTCTGTCTTCTTTTGATGAAAAATAAGATATCATTCTCAAACATAAGGTAATATATTAGGCTAATATTCCCTTATTTGTGTATGATACTATTTTCCCCTCATCAATTACTTTATGAACATTCCTTATAAGGTCTTCTTGAGCCAAGATGAAAAGGTTATGGGACAAAGGATCACCCTGTCTGACACCACGAACAATTTTGAAGAAACTGAAGCATTATCCTATAAGAGTGATTTTCAGCCATAGAGAATCAAGGAATCTGAAATATAAGTCACAGAACCAATCTTGGAAACCAAACATCTTCATGACTTGAATAATGAAAATCCATTTGAGCCAATCATAGGCTTTATACATGTCAACTTGGATAATCACATTAGAGTCGATTGTCTTTTTGTTCAAACCTTTCAAAATTTCCTTAGCAATACCACTCACCCCTTGGATACCTATACCTTTCAAAAAACCATGTTTCTCCCCAGACACAAGCCTTGGGATGACATTTTTGAGTCTCCTGTTGATGAGGTTGTCAATGATTTTATAGGAGAAATTGCACAAGAAAATCAGCCTATAATGGGTAATGGAAGTTGGGTCCTTCAATTTGAGTATCAAAATAACCCCATATGAGAAAGTAGCTCTATTTAGATGTCCTCCCTTTAAAAATTCTTGATACTCATCAATAACTTGTCCCTTGACGATGTCCGAGGAAACCACATAGAAAGATCCTGGGAAACCATTTGGGTCGGGAGCACTTTCTTGTTTGAGGATAATGACAACCTCCTTGATTTATTTTTCCTCTAGGATTTTAGTCATATAATCATTATCGCTGTCCTATAGAAGAATTGGAATGAAATTCATAAAGTTCTCTTCCCCATTTTCTCTACACCTAGGACCAGGTCTGTTACTTCACAACCCTGCTAAAAGATTTTGAAATGGTCCAGCACCATTCTTCCTACCTCATCCAAGTTTGTGGTGTACGACCCATCATTAAGCTTAAGGTAAACCCTCCTCCTGATATTATTTTATTTCAAACATTTTTGAAAAAACACTATATTATGGTCCCCCTATTTGAGACATAGTGCTCTTGACTTTTTTCTCCAAATCCTTTTAATATCTAACAACTTCTCAGCCATCATGCTTCATTTTTTAGTCAGAAGGGCGAACTTGCTATCGTCCCAGATTTCCTTGAGGTTTCCCTCAAGTTATTAAATATCACAATTTATCCCTTCTATGTTAGTTTCATAATTTAGGTTACTTTTACTCTAAGACTAGAGATCTATCTTCAACCTCTAAAGCTGATTTGACAGACTCACCCATGCAATGGACCTCTCAGGTTACTCCTAGGAATCCTTAACCAGCTGCAAGAACATGTAAGACCAGTTCCAATTGGTGGAATAATATAATTAGAGGTGTCTATAGTCTTCTTTTCTTAACACCACTAGAAGAGGAGCATGGTCTGACAATGATCTAATGAGGTGTGTAAGAGTATCTTGAGAAAAAATATCCAATCCTTGGATTTTAGTAAGACATTGATCAATTCTTCTCAAGATTCTATTGGCGCCCTTCTGATTGTTACACCATGTGAATTTCCTTCTAGATAAACCCATATCAAATAGACCTCTACCAACCATAAAACCATTGAAATATTTTATGGTATAGGTAACATCAATGTTTCCTCCTCGCTTCTCCGATTTATCATCTATGACATTGAAATCCCCCCCAACATACCATGGTAGAGAGCCTAAGTAAAACATATTGAGATGAATCCAAAGATTCACACACTCAGACACTTCACATATGGCATATACGAAAGAAAATAAAATATCATTACCCCCTACATTGATCTTCACGGTAATGAATTGTGACGAGGAATCCACATACTCGACTGCAATTCCTATTTTCCAAAATATCCGTATGTGGTTATTGGTTGGACAGGCATGCATGAAACCAACAAAACCAATATGACTGGAAAATTGGAAAATATGGCTAACCTCTTGTTTTGGTTATAGAATAAAAACTATAGAAGACTGGTGACGTCTTGACTCTATGGAAATAAATTCAAACTTCACTCAAATCCCCAAACCACGAGCATTCCAAATAATTAGAGATAACATTAAACATGATGATTTGTGGCCTTGAGGCCAAGAATATCTGACTTTGGATTTGAACTTGTTGAGGGAGAATCTTTGGCCTTGGATTTAGTCATGGGTCCACTGAAAGACCTTAGAGAAATAGAGATAGATTTTTCCTACTCGGCGATAGTGGTCACCTTCCTCGGAGCCTCTTCTACTTCCTATAGAGTGGAAAAACTGTTGGGAAACTGAGCTAGGGGGAAATGACATGGTGGGGGAACATCCTCATAAAGTAAGGATAATAACAACATTCTTCCCAGAGAAATATGAGAAGATCATATCTCCTTCAGAACGTCCTCTAACAATGATTTATCAACATGAACTTCTTTTGAACGCGAAACATATCCTATTTCCAAGGTAACATAACCAAATATAATATGAGATGAGGCTATATGTAAAGGAGATAATGGAGACAGAAGCTGAATAAAAAGGATATTGATAGGGTTTGGTAGGGCTAGGTCGGAAAAAGATGCTGAAAAGTTCGGGCCCATTTTCGACTTAACGGTCGAAAGAGGGGGTCGCATGACAAGCGCGTGAGGATCTAAATTTGAAAAAGGACCCTCCAAATCTTCACCGGAGCCGCTCATAGAAGGGAGCCAGACCACTGGAGAATTGACCAAGGTCTTCTGTGATGCACTTCCAATGTTTTCTGTAGGGGAATTAGAAGATAATGCCTCCATCAGAGCCAAGGAAGAAAGCTGATCAACAAAGGTGCCACTCGTGGAAAAGGGGTCTGGAGAGCAACCCCTTGAAGAAGACGACGTGAGAAGATGAGGAGCATGAGGTGCATGATCTTCCATTTTCCTATCTACTGTGAAATTCATACAACAACCTCTCATGAACATATACTGCATAATATAATCTCTTTATCTTATGATATCTCATAAAGAAGAACTCTCAACTTGTGTCAGTGTCCTTACCTGATTTATTTAATCATTAAAAATCTTACTAGATGGCCTTACCTTTTTCTACCATGAACATGGGTTCATTAAAGGTACTACCATCCGGGTCTACTGGGATCGAGATATATCTTCCTCTACCCATAAGAGACAAATCCTACCTTGATTATTCAAACAATGTCATACCACCAATGGTACAATTGATTCAAGCTACCTCTCCACAAACATAAATTTCATGGTTTTCATCTTTCATAAAATTACACAATAAAATGATACACATTTATAATGATCTCAAATCAAGACACCAATGCACATGTTCATAAATAAGTACATCTAATTACAATTGAAACATGTGGTGTTCTTATTGAAAGGTCAATCCTCATGGTCTCCTATACTCGAGATCACCAAGTGTGAAATTCATGAGAAGATATCTCAATGCTTATGAGACCTTAGAACTTAATCATCAAACATTATTTGTGTCCCATCAATATGATATTTCTAGTCTATAAGACATATGTTTAATATTATTGCCTTAGTACCAAGTAGTTCTCATTATAGTCGAGAACTTATATAACCTTTTGATATGATAAGTAATCCAAGTACATTACCATGTAAATAGTATATGTAGTAGTATTGACATTATTATGGTAAGATAATATCATGTATAAATCTCTATATACATGATACGGTAATCAAAAAGCACCACTCAAGTTGGGTCTAGGGAAACCACATTTACAAAAATTACACTTTAACTAGAGATAAGTTTATAACCATTAACCTATTATCTCTCATATGATAAGATCATAAATCTTCTGAGTTATTGTTTTAGTCATCGAACCTGCCAAATTTTCTTACATGGATACTCTGCTATATTCTATTTTACCTCTCTGAGTAAAGACTCCCCAAAGAGATGATATCCCTAAGTATATCCCTTTTCCCTATATTATAATCTTGAAATATTGTCTAGTACCATTTTCCTAATCTTATAATAATTTATATTATGATAATAATTTTCTTTCTAAGTATGGTTCCAAGAACTGAAAAAATAATTATGTATTTTATACTATTTTTTACTGTATTAGTATCCATAACATACTCATTATTTATAGCTATTGATATCAATGTATTCAATGAGATTCTATTCCTAATTTCCTTAGACAAAATGAAATATAAGATCAAATTAATATGTATGAATAATATTTTGTATCCCCTAAAAAATAGTTTTCCTTTCTCTCCATGTACTAAGTACATATACTTTATAGACATTTTGCAGTTATATCACATTTAAGTCTTAAGGTTTCTTGGTAATTATACCTTACAATAAATCATTCCAAATACCTAATATTTTTAGCTCAAGAAGAGTATAAACACCCTTTTTAGTATTACCTTAACATTTTCTTCTAGGTTTACTTGACCAAGTTTTATATTTCCAAAACATGGTATTATTGAGTATTAAATTTCATATTCATCATTAATTACTGATATTGGATAAATCTATTTCATGTATAATTGAGCTATTAACTGAGAATGATATACCATAACAACTTTATTTCAAAATTGAAATAAAATCTCATTGTGTCTACACTCTATATGAGATAATTCCTTTAGTTACAAATATTAAAACATAATATTTTTCAAATACAAGAATCTATCTATTGGGTATTATAAAGTAATGATATTCTCCAATTAATTTTGGAGCTAATTTCTATTAAAAACTTGAAGGTAATATTCACTCTTGTTATCATTCTGAACCCCCTTGTTTCCTATATTTTGATACAAATATAAAATTCACATACTGTATCTAATACCGAAGAAGTAAAATAAAATTATCACATGAAATGATGAATATACATAAATTAGAATCTTATAATTTATTCTTATTCAATTTATTATAGTTTTTTCTAGTTCCCTTTTATAATACATTTGAAGAATATATACTCCTATTTGATGCTTTATCTCTTTACCTTTAGTTTTTTATAAGTACATTGAAAAGGTTCTATTGGCACCACACTTTCCATTATCCTTTTTTCCTTTTAATTATTATTTTCCACCATAATAAATGAATATTTATATCTATTTAAGTTCTTATATTCTTGTAGAAACTCACCCAAAATATATTAAAGTTATTTCTCCATATTTTTTTTATAATTTTCAATGAAATTGGATTAACTAGGTGATAAGGATGAGAGAAAGAGATGGATTGAATTTTTATGACTTGACATGAATCTCAATTATAATAATCGATCAATGTACTCTATCACATTGAGTATATGATTAATATCCTAAATCCCATTTTTCAATTTACATGTGATTGGTGTAATCACAATATCATTGATTTATTTCTTCACCTTTTTTTACAAGCTTCTCAGAGATAAGACAAAATGGTATAATCATACATGAACTCTTGTTTCTATCACAACTCATTGAATATTGATGAAAGAATTATGATGTAAACCTCAAATAAAATTTCCATGAGTCATATGTGAGATTCCTTTTCACCCTCAAATACTTACTAAGGTGGATCATCAAGCAGTGGGGAATCTAACACATAGAACTTCCATACATATCATAGTAATATACAAAATATCTAGTACCACTCTTTGAAATTTGTGTTAGTTAATACATATTCATTTTTTGATATTGATTACCGTGATTATGTGTAATTTCTTTCCATTTTATACAAAATAAATTTTATTTGATTAATAATTTTATTTTTATTACTGATTATTTAAAATTATTGATTTATTAATCTTAAATGTATCCAACTATTTCATAAATCCAACTATACCTCTACTAATAAATTTGGAACCCTTAGTTTATTGGGTATTTTAGTGAATTGGATCCTTAAAACATATCCTCATAGTTCAAGCTATGGATACACCACTACTTAGAGAGTTTCAAGGTAGGTTTTTGGATGAACAACCTCATTAGCTCCACACTCCTTGATATGTTGAGTAGAGTCCCATATCCTATGAATCCATAACTTAGATTCTCTGAATGATCACCTTTATAATTTCATCGATCTATATATGGATATTTATTTGATTCTAATTTTAGTTAATTTGACCCAATTTTTTTATAACTCCCAAATAAGAGAAGGCACCCTCAACTATGGTTGAAGATCTCACCATACTACGGTCTTGTTCAAACTTGAAGAGACCATGCTTAATGGGTGTATTTATTATCAATAATTATAGTTACCTTAGTGTTAATGATGATTTAAATATGTGTATAAGAAGATAATGGATTATATGGAGGTTGGATTTCTTGACCTAGAGAAGAAGTACAGTTCCATAAATATATGAAGAATAGAAGAGTTTACATGAATATTGATAGATGACATTGAGGAGATATAAAAAAGAGTTGATTTGTGATTTTTTTGGGAATATACTTTCATTATATATATTAAAATGATAATTTGAGTTGTGTTATTCTTGATTATATTAAAATAATAGAAGATTTAGAGGTAGTTGTGTTATATTTTAAGAAGGATTCACATTTTGTATTATGGTTTGAAGTTCTTCTAGTGTTCTGAGTTGATTTTATACCATTTTAGTTTACCTATGATTTTTAGGTTCAACACGTATTTGGAAAATGAACTAGAATATGAGTCATACTTGATATGGTGTATTAGTCTTGTGTAAATATATAAGATTCATCCATTTACTCTTAAAAACTACAAAAGAGTAAGCCTGTAATTAGGAAAAAATATTCCAGAACTAAAAAAAGAAAATTGAGTGAAGCATGAGGCCACATGGGTTAACTCAACTTGATAATAGCATGGGTCGGTGCTAAGAGGTAGGAGGAAGCAATGTGGGATGATCTATAATGACCTTCTACCCATTTTGGGATGTAAGGGATTTGATCAAACATCTTACAAAAAACTCAAGTTTATTAAGAGGTGATATCTCAGCTTCCAATCTGATGTTGGATGAGTGTTAGTGAACAATATACACTTTTTAATACATAGAACATGTTGTTTTAAATGATGTATTATGCATTCATTATGAATTATATTCAACCTTAAATATTATAGGGTTTAGGCCACCTGAGATTCATGACATGATGCCATGCAAGAGAAACCTAATGACTTTAACATTGGGTCAATAACCATGAAGGATTATTGATATTCTTACCTAATTTAATAACACCACATGAATGATTCAATATGTTTTTTATAGAAAACAAATGCATACCATGGATAGAAAGAAAAAGGAAATTACAAAGGCATAGAGTGATACAATTTGTGTAGGACTTAATTGTGTATACAAATTTGGATCATATGACTGTAACATCCTGACCCAACTCACTATGAATAGTAACTGGGATGGTGGCACTATATAAACATAGGAACTTCTTGTATCCAGAGGTCAATAACTAGCAGTGGGGGTCTATGGTGGTACTATGAGAAGACTATACCCTCATATCAGAGTGTATAATAATAAATAAAAATAATCAAGAAACATACACAACCAAAAATGGATAGATTACACATGGTAAATAAATAAACCATTCAATAATAAATTTTGTGGAAGCATGAATACTATCATACATACAATATTTTCCCATCAGACCGACCAAATATATACAAAAAAAAAACAAAGGATAATAATATAAACGGATCCACAAAAACTTTGAGCCTCATCCCAAGCTCTATATCCCATCTGAGCTGCTCCAGCTTAATCAAGAAATACCAGGATTCTACCTAACCGAGACACATCACAAGTGAGAAGATTTTTAGGTACCCAAGTTCAATGGCCACATGAGTAGGGTTGATTACATAACTTAGTATGGAACCACCAATGTGGTCCCAAATATAGCAAGTAAATCCAGTGATATGTGCATGATACATGCTTAGAATAAACAAACAAATAAAATATAGAATAATAAATAAATAATACTATTATCCCTCGGGTTCCATAGTGACACCTAAGGCCTGATATACAAGCTTCAACTAGTTTTGGGTGTATTTGGCACATAACATAATCATGCCTACCATAGAAACCCAACCAAACCCTATGTTCATAAACAATAATCATTATAGATCCTTGATACCATATACCTAATCAATCATAAATGCTTCATCTAGTGCCAAGGTGTCTCTGAGAAAGTCATGATAACCGTTCCAACCATATAATGACCTAGGGGTATTTCACCCTAGTATTCTACAATAACAACCCAATGGATAAACTCACCGTGGTATATAGTATAATGAACTAGGGACTGCTCCATCCCAATATCGCAACCTAGGGAATGCTCTGTCACTATATATAATGGTTCCTAGTATCCAAGACCTAATATTTTGGAAAGCTCGACCATTCCCACCAAAGATCCCATAATCCCATGATAAATAGAATGTGGTGGGAATACCCTCCTCTACCTAGAACCAATATCATCCTAGATCCAAATCCATAGAAAACCCACTATAGGTATCATAGACCACCCCATTGGGAATTTTATTTAGTAAAACAATGTCCTTGAAGAGAGAATTCATGACCTCCCCAAAGGGATTTTTCACAAACTCCTTGGAGGGAGTATTCACCGCCTCCCCATATATTTTTTTCACAGCCACCGATATGTGTTTTTTCTTTATAACACATCACAATGGCCCTAATGGAATATTCTATACATAATAAAAGACTATCCATTAGTGTTTTCCATTTCATCCACACAATAATAATAATAAAATTTCAGAAATCAGGAACATGGGGGAATGATCATCCCATTTTTATTAAAATAAACACAAAAACTATCTCATTAGGGATATAAAATAATCAGGGTATGCATTGGGATCCCATGAGCCTTGTCAGGGTTTACCCACGTAGGTCACCATGTCTTAGTAGGAAAAGAATACCCCATGGTCATATAATTTTCCCAAAGGATTAAGGGAATCTCTTAGGTATCACATGGTAAAACCTTAGGCCATTCATCCCAAATATACATGTCTATAAATTAATATCTAGTATACAAACCTCAAGGTCTATACATCATAAGGTATATCACAATATTCAAGGCCTCAACCATTGGCGGTTGAGGTGAACCAGCTAGTTCCCATGGTCTATCAGGGCCTTGGAACTTTTTCCATCCTAGTAGAGGTAATTTTTTCTACGAGGATAGTTCATTTTAATTTAAACATTTCAGTTACTTTAATTAAGAAATAAATTTTAGATTGACATATTAATTAAATTAAACACTTTAATCATGACTTCTCTTAAGGTAAAAACCTTTTTGGAAGGATAACACATTCCAAAATCATAAAAAATTTGAATTATACCATTAGGCGAGTAACAAGGACCGCCTACCCTTAAATAATCCTTTTCATTTAAATCACACGACATGGCAGTTCTACCCAAGACTATCCAAGATCCAACCAATATCGTTCAACTCACCCTGCTACCACCATTCCATAAAAGGACCTCTCTCAATAAACATGGTTTGAAAAATTAATTATAACATTTATAATTAATTTTAAAACTGAATTTAATAAAGTCATAAACACCAAAAAATAACCAGGCAACCTCATTGTGCTAGAACAAAAACCAACCACCTGCAGAAGGTCCATGTCACGCCTCCAGTACGAACTCGGGTAAATTAACTATGAAACAAAACCAAATTTATAATTATATTATTTAAATTTAAATAGAAAAAATTATAAAATTAGTAGTGTAACGTACCTTCACTGATTCAATGGGTAACCATGTGAAGATGGTGTTATGGGATGCCCTCTTCATAGGCAGAGTAGAAGCCTCATCGTATCGAGATGGTTCCACCATTCTTTAGTGGAACCATCACTCAAATACCCAACTAGAGAAAAATAAATTAAGGAAGAAGAAAGGGGGAGATGATCATGGTCCACTGCAGGTGGAGACTCACATAAAAACATTAAAAAACACCACCGAGAACACCCCTTGGTCAAGGGGAAGAGGGGATGAGAGGGGGGATTGGTCCTTGGTGCACATAAGCAAGAGAGAGAGATAGAGGGAGGAAGGGGGACTGAACCTATTTATATTTGAGAGGGAAATAGTAATCTACCCCTTATAAATCCCCATAGCTAGATGGTGGCCTATGGAAGCCTACAACATCACTACTACAGCCACTAGCTATCTAGTAGCATGCCAGCAGCTAGCCGATGGCTGCAGGATACCACCAACTGACAACCCAGCCACCCAATCCTTCCTTCTATGCTCACTCAAGACCCTTAACTTTAAATTATCCTCATTTAATATGTAACACACACCTCTTAATGGGTTACAACCTTTATAATCTCAAACCTGAGTTTTGGTTCGAATTTTGACCCTTCAAAAAGTCAGAATTCATGCTCATCATCAATCTAAATGCCAAAAAATCATCCATAAACCAACATCATGCACCAACATACTTATAGTACGAGGGTTGTGATTACATAACCAATTTGATACTCCCACCCATAGACTTTCCCTTATCATCACCCCACTAGGTCAAAACCCCAATTTCCATAGACCTTGTTATTCCCATCCCTGCTTGTGATGATTTGGATGTGGTTAATCTTTTTGTTACCTGAGCACCATTAAAAAACTTAATTTATTACCTATTCATGGACCATGGGAACTTCATCCCTGAAAATCATTGAAATTCAGTTTATAATGAGGGTCACCATCCTCATATGACCACTAGTGCACACCCCACCATATATCCATCTATATACCGCTCCTAGAGCACAAACTCAATAGGTTCCATAATCATGTATGTTTTTCTCCCCCAATACCCTATCACAATCTTGTTAGTACTTGAATAGAGTCAAACTAGGTTGTTCATTCCACTACACTTGTTCCATTTTTATTATCTTCTCTTCCATAAATAAACATTTAACTTATTCATAAAATCTCAAGAAACCATGCCTAGGAAATTTCACCAAGACTACTGGCTATCAGACCCCCACATATCCACTCACTAATTCCAAATTTTAAACAACACCACACATAACTAGTATATTTACTACATAGATCTCATATGAAAATGAACAGGTCTATGCCCCATTGACATTTGGTCATAAAACCTAGACCCTAATCACATGAGTCAAACATAATCGAAATAGAACGACCATGCTCCACTTCATGTTAGTCTCATCAATACATATACACCCTCTATGCTTCTCTTAAAAATAGGGCACCTCACATGTGACTGGATTCAACACATGATAAGATGTCAGACAAATTCGTTCTAAAACATGAGCATCTACCAACACTCTTACCACATATGAAAACACATTTATAAATAATGGAGTTAGGAAGGTGGAAGTTCCTACCATTTGAAACTTGCCTCGACACCACAAGAACTTTCACTCAAGGAAAATTTCCCCAATAAAACCCAAGGCATTTGTCATTACTTTTTGTCAAAACCGTCTAAGTATGTTCACATTCCTAGTCTAAACACCTCATAGGTTTCCCTAAAAAATTATTAAACACAGATTCACAATGGTTTGAGTTGAATCTAGGGGTCTCTAGGTCTCCCACCTAGTCTAAAAAATTAATTATCATAGAAGGTCACACCCCAAAGGATGTCATCCATGATCCCATCTCAATAAAAAACATGACATACAACATTCCCAACCACCCACTCATGGGTCTCATAAAAACATATTTATTAGGCACCATGTGCCAAAACATCAGCCTACCAGGGCACTAATTCTCACCAATCATCCACCTACGGGTCTTCTCTATCGAGAATCACAAAATTGACAGTCATCATTAACATAAACACAAAAACAACAACAACATCCACTAGATGATCTATTCCAAGCAACCATAAGCATGGGGTTTTGTTAGATACAATATCATTCCAAGCTATATGAAAAAATTCTATATAGTTTATTACTAGAACTTTATGTAAGAAGACCTAAATAATAACAAACCACATGGGGGTTTATTATAAGGGCATATAATACCTAAATAAACCCACTAGGGACACTTCACCTTTCATGCAAATGAGAATACACTATCATCCTCACCATTAAGAATCTCAATGTAGATCCACATGACCTTCCATTAAAATAAGATATATATGCAATTTGGTCCAACTAAGTAGAATTACACCAAGAACTTATATAGGAAAACACTATATGATATGTTTTTAACACTTTAAATAATATAACCTCCATTATCAGAGACAAAAATCACCCTAATAGGCTTATATATCATGTGAATTACTATGTTCCTAATTTTGATGCATGAGATGCATCTTGAATCTAAGAGGAAAGATTAAAAATCCTAGTGAAATTACATATCCAACACCATGTGCATCACACAAAGTTAAAATCATATAACTATAATAGTGAGTACTAATAATATTTATCCCAATCCCATGGTAACATATATTTATTACTAGAACAAGTGTTCATAATGCACCAACCTAATATCTGACATAGGCTCCGACACAATCCTATATCCACTGGATACCATACCCAAAATAGTAAGACAAATAAAAATAATCTCTTATACCACTTTGTAAAATCCCAACCCAAATCACTATAAACGGTATCTAGAATAGTGGTCAAACATATCCTCAAGTGCGCCTCCTTGTATGCCAGAGGTTTCTAAACAACAACATGGGTCTATGGTGGTATGGTGAGGATACTGTACTCCCATTTTAAAGTTCATAATAATAAAAAAAATAACCAAGAAACATCCAAAATAGTAAAATGAACAAATTATACAAGGTAAATAAATATACCATTCAATAATAAATGACGTGGAAGTAGACATATCGCCATACAGACAATAGTCACCCACTAGACCAACCACATATACAAAAAAACAAGAGGAATAAAATAAAAATGGTTCCACTACAACTCAGAGTCATACCTCACCCCAAGATATATATCCCATCTGAGCTTCTCTAGCTTGATCAAGAAATACCAAGATTTTTCAAAATCTGGACTTGTGATAAGTGAGAGCCTACTCAGTTACCCAAGTGAAATGGACTCTTGAAAAGGGTGTGAATACATAATTCAGTAGGGAACCACCAATTAAGTCATATAAATTTCTAGTAAATCTAGTTATATATACATGTGGAATAATTATAATAAAAAAATGAACTAAAAAATAATAAATAAATAAAACTTCCAGGACTCAGGTTCCATGGTGACACTCGATGCCAGATATACCTACTTTGGATAGTGTTGGATGTCTTTGAGCATGATGTTTAATCTTTACAACCATAGTAACCTAACTTTCCCCAATGGGAATAAATAATAATTATCATTGATCCTTGGAACCACATCCATAATTGACTATACTTGCTCTGACCAATACCAGGGTGTCTCTAATCACATCATGATGGATGTGCCAACCATATAACGAATCAATGTTTTTTTAACACGATATACAGTGATAAAAACCTATGGAATAAACTTATCCCAATATATAGTATGATGACCTAGGGAATTTTCTGTCATGATATAATAACTTGGGGGAATGATCCATCCCATACAATGTCTCCTGAAAGCTGATCCCTAATAGTATAGAAAGTCCAACCATGCCCACTGAAGGTCCTACAAGCCCTCAGCATATATCATCTGGTAGGAACACCATCCTCTACCCAGATCCAATATCATCCCAACTAAAAATACATAGAGTCCCCACTATAAGTATCATAGACTTCCCTATTAAGAGTTTTTTAGTATCATGACCTCCCTTAAGGGAGTATTCAAAACCTCCTTAGAGGGAGTATTCATGACCTTCTTTATGGATTATCTATAACCTCCCTAGAGGGAGTATTCATGATATCTTCATAGGGAGTTTCCATAACCACCCATAAGGGTGTTTTATTGATAACACATCACAACCATCTGGTGGGAGTATTCAATAAATAATAAATGAAAACCCATTGGTGTTTTCAATTTCATCAACATAAGAATAATAAACAAAATAATAAAACTCAGTAACCCAAGGGTAGGTCCATCCCCATTATACTAAAAGAAGTATGGACACCCTATCACTAGGGAAATCATCATACTAGGGTACCCAATGGGGTCCCCTAAGTCTCATTAGGGTCTACCCACCTAGGTCACCATGTCTCAGTGGGGAAAGAACACCCTATGATTATCTCACTTTATTAATGGATGAATGGGATCTATTATGTCTCACATGGTCGAACCCTAGTCCATTTATCCATCTCTATAATTTCATTACTTACTATCTAACATACACCCCTCAGGGTCTATAGGTTACAAGGCATATCACAATATTTAGGGCCTCAACCATTATAGGTTGAAGCAAAATGATACATGCCTACTATGGGGTGTATAAAAAACAATTATTTCGTAAGTTAAAAATACATTTTAGTGGTTAAAATAGGTTGTATCTAGAGTGGAGCACACAAAAATCAATATATCACCTTTAATTAGAGGAAAAAGGGGGAATTTTTGAAATTATTTGATTTTTAAAACCAAACAAAGAAACTAATCCAGAGAAATAAATTAAGAAAGATATTGAAAAAAATTGACAAATCAAGTGATTGAAAATAGTGATATGAGTTGTGTAATTAGTTTGGGGTTGGTCTTCCAAATGAATAGCTATATTAGTTCCAATTTTTCCAATCTTCTTCTGTTAAGCCAATTAAAGAGAGATTCCACGATTGCTTCCTCTCACTCCCTTGGTCAAATAGTGATGTTGAGAGAAAAACATTCCAAGATCCCAAATCAGTCTACTATCCTTTCTATGTGTGGAAGAGTTATAGAAAATACCCTCAATTGACTTAGTCAATACTTGATATGTTTTTTTATCCCAAACAATCAATAATATCTACTACCACTCCCACACATACGGATGATCACCGAGTACTTCACCACTAAGACCTGGTCTATTCCATAGTATATAAACTAAAAGCTAGAGGAGGGAGATAATTATCATTTATCAAAGTAATAACAATAAAAGAATATAAAACCAAGTATGATCATAATTTATAATAAAAACCACTCTTAGGAATTTAAATTAACTTCATAGAAGAGAGAAAATAGTTTTATTCCATAATGTACAATAAATAAAGCATTGCAAAAATAAAACATCCCCTTCCCTAATAAATCAAAATTTTACCCCTCCATGTGAAGTACAGTTGAGAAGAATAGGGAATAAGAAGGCATTATAAAACTTAAGAAGAAAAAAAGATGAAAAAATAAAAGAATAAAATTTCTCCTCTAGAATCTATCCACTCAATGTTTTATCCATTTATACCCACCACAAGGAAAAAAATATCCAAGTTTCTTTCTTAAAAGTTTTTTTTGAATTGATTTGGATGTAGAAATTTAAAATTTAAATGTCATTGGATGCATTTTAAAAAACTATTCCTAAATTACTCAAGAACACTTTTTCTAATGAGGATACCCTTCATCTTAATCTACTTTGGTGAACATAAGAGCTACCTTAATGAGTAAATTTTTATATGAAATTTAATGTAAGCATGGTACTTATATTCGTATTTAATATAAAACTAGAATCACATAATTTAAATGTCTTTAGACCGATATATTCCTTATTTAATGAGGAGGGGTCCATTATATTGGTTGGAAAATTTTTCAACTTGATTGATTTGTTTGAGTTTGTTTAATCTCGAATAAGATCTAGGTATAGTTGAAGAAGTTAAATATCATAAAAAAAGGAAGCCTAAGAAAATAATAACTCCATTTTGATCAATACTAAAAATTTTATTCTTGAAATACAGAAGTGATAAAAAACAGTTAAAATTTAAAAATTAAGAATTTTTCACATTTTAGCCCAAAATTCAAAAAAAATCGAAAAATTATTCAAATCATTTCAAATTGTAAAATTTTATGGAATTAAATAATTGAAATACACATGAAAAATAATTAAAATATTATACCTATCACAATCCATAAAGTTATTAAATCCCATGAGGACCTTATCACATTGTCTGTCCTAGTTGAGGGCATTTTGGATAGGAGGAAAGTTCATTTTAATTTTAAAATTTAAATTACTTTATTTAAGTAATTAATTTTATATTATAATATTAATTAAATTAAATAATTTAATCATCACTTATCTTAAGGTAAAATCCTCAGTTGTAGGACCACTCATCCATACATCATAACAAAACATCTATTATACCATAGGGTGAGTACCTAGTACCACCTACCTTTAAAGAATACTTTCTTCTTAAATAAAATAGCTTGGAAACTCATATTAGGCCTATCCAAGATCCAAACAAGCACATATAATTCACCTATCCATTTCCTACTCATACGAGGTCCTATATCAAGCCACATAGTCCAAATAATTAATTATAATATTTATAATTAATTGAATAACATAATTTAATAAAGGTATAAACATAGAAAACACAAAAAATGACCTCCTTGCACTAGAATTGAGACTAACCACCTATGAGAGGTATGAGCCACACCTATAACACTAACCCAGGTAAAATCCCTATGAATTGGAACTAATTCCATAATTATATTATTTCAATTTAAATATAAAACCTTAGAAATATAAGTGAAATGAAATACCTTCACCGATTCAACATGTAACTATATGAATATGGAATTAAATATGCCCTCTTCCTAGGTACAGTGTAATCCTCACCATATTGGGATTGATCCACCATTCTCCAATGGAACCATCACTCAAATAACTAACTGGAGAATACACAATTAACATAGAACAAAATCTTCTAAAGATGGTGACTCACTTTAAAATTCAAGATTATACCACTAAGAATACCCCTTGGTCAAGGGGAAATAAGGGATAAGAGGGAGGGTCGGTCCATAGTACACATGAGTAAGAGAGTAAGAGGAAGAGGGGATTCTTTCTCATTAAGTTCTATGGGGAAAAATAACAACCCCCTTAAAAATACCATAAGTTATCCAGTGGCCTCTGGAATCGTTCATCATCACTGCTGCAACCACTAACTAGATGGTGGTTTTATGATACCACTAACTAGTAGTCTATCCACTCAATAGATTTCTCGATGATCACCCGAGCTTATAATCTTAAAACAAGCCTCATTTCATGTCCACCACACCTCAATTAATGGGTTTCAACCTTAAAAATATAAATCCAAACTCTATTTCAGATTCCAACCCTTTAGTGGGTCAAAATTCAAATTCATTATGAAATTTTCAACTTGTATGGATGAGGGTATTTACAAGGAATTATGAATATGAATTCTCAGTGTTATAATTTGATAGTCACATATGTATTTTCATGCATATGACTTCACAATTCATACGAATTATAAATTAATAAAAAACTGAAAAATATAGATAATTCAAGAATTATGAATCTTGAATAATGAGAGTAGATTATGATGATGATGTTATATGCATCAAAGACTAAAAATAATGAATCTTTGGTTGGATTTGTGATTTAATATAAAATTTAAGAGATGAGTGAAGTAAATATATATATAAGATACATGATGAAAAAATGTAGAATAGTTGGACACTACGTCATGATGGCATGTTGATTTAGTGATTAGAGGAAGACGTTGTGAGTGTTCCATGCCACAGAGTTAAGTTACGTAGTAAAAAACCTCATCATATGAGTATCCTATCTATTTTAAATACCTAAAAGGAGTGTTTTAAAGGAGAGGATATTATAGAGAATAAAAAATATTTTCATATCTCATGAATTTTAAACTCTTATTCTTTAAGAAGACTAATATTAATTTCTTAACTCAGTTTTCAATGAGTTTTAAATATGTAGGAATCTCAGAGTTTCCTTATTCAAAAACAAGATAAAATTTATACTTGTAGTGAATATATATGAGATATATTAGAAGAATAAATGTGAGACATTGGTATCACTATATATTATAGTATGTTTAGAAAGTGGAATATCTAACTTTGATATTCTTTTTTCATATTCTAAGGTTCAAAGGAAAACTAGGAGAACCTTCGATTGGTGTTCATCTCAGAAGATAGACCAATAGTTGAGAAATAAAATAAGAAGAACATAGATACTTTAACCTATGATGAACTTGAAGAATCAATATCGATTGAATAATCAAGAGAGAATAATATAAATATGATAATGGAACAAACTTATTTATGTTGTTGAGGATACTTGTGCTTTGAACCTTACTGAGAAAAAAACTAATGTGATCAATATACAAAATGAGTTTGAGAAGATATAACAGAACTGGACTGCATAAATTATTACCTCCATTATTTTGGCTTGTTGAAGATATATTTCTTAAGGGGAAAAATATTATTTATTTGATGCAGTGATATATGGATATGGGAATGATTATCTTTTTTAGGAGTTTAAGGAAGTATTTTTAAGAATTATTAGTACTGGTACAAATAAAACAATTCATCAAAGGAAGTGAATGATACCAGCCTTTTGGGATTTGGATGATGTCACCCCAACCATTGTGTATGAATTGAAATTTACTTGTGATTATTAAAAAATTATAGTGATAATAAAATACATTTCTTGAAAAGGATTCAAACATGGAAAGAAGTAGGCTCTCGCATTGAGGTCAGACATTGTAAATCCTCTATGATGATATTGTTGCTCATTTCTATATTTCATGATAAAGTAAGGGTTGATTGTGTATTAATGGATCCATTATTCTTAACTAGGGAAAAGGTTTGAGTTAAATAAGGGATAATTAATAAATAAAGTAAAACATGGTAAAATTTGGGTACCCTCAATGCCCTTGCGCTATCCACCGGGATCTACAAAAATCAAGTTATGGAAGGAATTTAACTTAATATTTACTTTGAGGGATTTTTAAGTTATTTTAAATGAATGAAATACCATTATATTTAAAATTCTAATTCTATATGATCTCACTCATATCTTAATCATGCTTAAAATAGAATATATTCACTACGTATTAATCCATTTGTATCCATGCATGCTTATTTATTATTCTATGTGATCAGTTAGAATATACACATTCAAAAAACAATAAACCATGCATAAATAAATAAATAAATAAGTAAATAAATTACATGATCATGATCGTTCCTAATGGTTGAACTATAGATTCAAAAATGAATTAACCTAGACCCTAGTGGTAACTGCTTGATTCACATATGACTTGAGTTACTGCACCCACTCTATCCAATGTATCGACCTCCCATCTAGTACTTCACCAAGTATCAATGTGAATTGTGTATTATTTCATCCTTCTCATTAAACAAAAATACTCACACACATAGGTGAGGTGGTCTTGGGAATGTTGGATACACATGAATAATATTACTCATGGATTCACAAACCTTTATAAATTTAATGTGGTGAATGAATGATATACAGACTGTCATTTATTAATTATTTATTATAACCGTCAAACATTGAAATAATTAAATAAATAAATAAAATAACATACATACATTGTTTGGTCTAATATCATGGTTAATTGAAAAAAAATAAGATTATATAATAAAATGAAAATTTTAATTAATCATACTCAAGAGAATTAATTATAAATAAAAATGAAATATAATAATT
The DNA here is from genome assembly GCA_963277665.1 of Viscum album. Classification (NCBI taxonomy): domain Eukaryota; kingdom Viridiplantae; phylum Streptophyta; class Magnoliopsida; order Santalales; family Viscaceae; genus Viscum; species Viscum album. The sequence continues at coordinate 340,017,485 of OY728142.1, read as the reverse complement.
TTAGTTCACAATATAAAATTTTCATGATCCCAAATATAATTTAATTAAATTAGTCACTTTTTAAATATACATTGGAATTTTTCCTGGTTTTTTGGGATCTCTGATCATTTTAAACCCCTAGGGGAGTCCTAGGATTTTACTAGGCTCAGACCAGGTGGACGAGTTAGACAAGATGTGCACCCCACATGCGAACTGCGTGAGGCAGACAGGTGCAGGGGGGGGGGGGTTAAAATCTACCAATGTAAAAAAGCAGTATTATTATTTTTATATAGACAATTAAAAAATATGTTATCAATCCCCCCTAATTAGTGGGGTTGTGAGGACATGATTGTATCATGGGTGGATATCCAACAACCATATATATTTTTTATTTTTCAAAGGCTCATGTGGGAGTTTGTATTTTTTTAAATATATTCACCGCTATATGGATATTGCTCTTGAACCATTTTTTTATTTTGTTTCCACAACTACATGGAATGTGGTAGCACGTAGGGGTGTCAAAACTAAACCCAACCTAATAAAACCAACCCTACTTGGTTGAGTCGGGTCGGGTTGGGTCTGGTCATGAGTTGGAAAAATAATGACCCAACCCAACTCAACCAACCCCACCAATTTTTATTTATTTTATTTTATCCACATTTCTTATTTTATTTTTATTCAAATTTTATTTTTTATAAATGAGGTGTCTTATTCCATGATTCTCATAAAAACCCTAATAATACACCTTTAGTTGGCTAATCTATTGATTACAACTCCTTTAACTATTCTACCACTTCATCAAACCAGGGTATGATCCATCACTCTTCCACACTATATCTAGCCCATCTCCATTCCACACCTGCTCTACTCAACCACCACATTATGGACTCAGAAAACCTCTACTCTCTTATTCGAATCCCCTACCAACCCTCTATTTCAGTTGATCAAGAAGAAAAACTACAGTAGCCTGAATGTCCCAAGATCACCATAGATCCTCTCATACCAGCCATACAAAACATCAAGATCAACTATTCTATCTGAAGCCCCAACGTATCCTTTTGATCCATGAGACTATCACTGTTTACTGTCATTTGAATTCTCGATAGATAAACCCAATTTTCTATTTGTTGAAGCACTGCTAGACACCACCATGATCGATAATGGGGACTCAATCCTAAGGTTTGTTAGATAGATGATAGGGTGAGCCTTGATGAATAGTAACACTACGAACAAAAAAATTAGTTTTTCTTTTCCTGATACATCAAACCTAACCCCAACCAAACCTGAACCACCTTGGGTCATGTCGGGTTGGTTCCCTAAAAAAAATGTCTATGACCCAACCTGACCTAATGTGACCACTTTTTATCAGGTTGGGTGAAAACTTTGCCCCAACCTAACCTAACCTGACCCAAGAAATCCCTAGTAGTAGGCCTTTACCCCGAAATGATTTTCTATCCAACTAAGACTGTCAACACTGACAGTACTTCTATCCCCAAAAAACTATATATATATATATATATATATTAGTTTTATCTTTTTTATAACGAAAATCAAATTTTCAATTTTCAGATGGCCATATCTCAACCATTCAACCTTATATTGTAGTGCTTTTCATTGTGTTAGAACATCAATGACTCCCTATACTCGAATCCATGAAAAATTCATTTTAATTTTGACTTAAATAATTGCATAATAACCATTTTACAACTTATTGGTATCTGGTGCGTTTTGGAAGTGTGAATTCAAGGGGAAATTAAAAATTTCCACACCAGATCGATGTTGGAACATTGTATCCAATGTGGATACACCTGATTATCAACTCAATAATCTCATGTGATTTAATTAAGCATAAAAAGTAAAATTGAAACCATACCTCATTCTATTTTGATCAAAAACACATTCTTCACATCACTGGTAATCTTTATTGGAAGGTATTGAATTTAAAACCCTCTAGATTAACCACAATTGCTTCAAAAGAAAAATTGAATATTTACCTTCAAAATCCAAGAACAATAGTGGATAATCTAATGGGATTTTTTTATCCTCACAATCAAAAGAACATTATTTCATTGATAAAAACGAGTGATCATGGATCAGGGTTCCCCAAACCTCTCATTTTATCTTTAGAACTTGAGATAGGGAGAGAAAATCTCTCAAATTTGATGGAATTAACAGTCCCTCAAATTTTGTAATATTTTTCCTTATATATTTAGGTTAATCTTATTAAAAATTACACTTTATCCTTTTAATAAGTTTAAGATTAAAAATATTCTTGTGATTTTACTTATGATAAATAGAATGTATCTTAAATGTCATAAATATTTTATCACATACTTTTAATATCAAAATAAGGTTACATGATAAAATCCGATCCATTAAATTAACCCACTTATCCAAAAATGTATTTTAGGAACCTTGAATAATAAATATTCATTCATTAAATATTTTCCTTGTATTGACTCAATAACATGTGAATATAATGAGTTAATAATTTCAAAATTTATTTTTCTAAATTTGAATAATATTGAATTTATTTATTTCTTAAAATAATTTAAACTCTAACATTACTCAACCCCCTCCATAGGTCCCACCATGTCCTAAACTCCAATTCATTAGAATTAGAAATATTTTAAATATGTTTTATATATGATCCTCTAGGACATCATTTTGATAGAATTTATTATCATTCATATACTAGGAGTGGTTTCTAGAAACACATCAAGGCCCCTAAGGAGATAAGGTATAGTCATAGTGATAAAAAACCTCATATAAACATGCACCGTGTAATATAATATCTTTATCTTGTGATGTATCATAAAGTAGGATGAACGACTTATGTAACCATCCTTATATAAGTTATTTAATCTTTAATGACCTTAATGAATGGTCTTAAAATTTTCTACCATATCCATGAATTTATTAAAGGTAATACCATCCTAGTCAATTAGGCCCATGATATCTCTTCCTATACCCAGAAGTGATAAATCTTGTCCTGATTATTATACCAATTCCATACCACCAATGCACACTCTATGATATATACCTCTCCATAAAAATGTCATAATTTTTATATTTAATCAAATAATTCAATCAAATGATACACATTGATAGTGACCTCAAGTTGAGAGACCAATAAACATGTTCGTATATAGGAATATACATGACTACCAAAACATATGATGTTACTATTGATGGGTTATTTCTCATGATATCCTCTACATGAGATCAATAAGAGTTAAATTCATGAGAATAAGTCTCAATGCTTATTAGTCCCAAACACATGATATCCTGACATCATTTGTGTGCCATTAGTATGATGTATCTAGACCATATGACATATGTTTAGGATTATTTTCCTAGTATCTATAGGTTATCATTATAGCTATGAAATGATATAACATTTTTGATAAAATAAGTAATCAAAGGAAATTATCAAGTAAATAGTGTATGAAGAAGTATTAACACCATTATGGAGAGATGAAATTATGTATAACTCTTTGTATATATGATATGGTAATTAAAAATCAATGCTCAAGTTAGGTCCAGGCCACCCAATTTTACAATAGGGAATTTTTATTTTTTATCTTAGGGTTTCCCACTATTAGTATCCAATTATATAAATTGATAGAAATAAATTGTGGTTATTTATATCAAAAAACCCTATCCACCTTTGGATTAGGGATAATAAACTATTATTTCCCAACTGGAGGTAGTATAAACCCGGTATCTACTTGGGGGTTTAAACCAGAAAGTATTTTTTATCCCTCTTTATCATTTTATTTTATTTTATATAAATAAATCATGTTAATTTCTGTTTTATTTTATAATATATGGAAAACCAGTGGATAATATCATAAATCAATCCATTGTTCTCAAATAACAAAGTTGTATCTCTTTATACCACTAGTTCTTACATGCATGTATTGTGAGTTTCGTGCTTAAAAAAGGGGTGGTAAATTTCAATGTGTGTGTTTTTATTTCTTTTTTTATTTTAATAATTGATTTTAATTTTCTTTTTCACCTTAAGTACATATTTTTTTTATTTATCTATGATATATGATTCGATTTTTAAAATATGGTTTTATTTTGTTTGAAAATTAGATAATGAGAATTAATTGAAAAAATAAGTGTGTAACAACTTAATTAGTATAAAATAGATAAATAAATTTAATTTTGAGTGGATCAATTTATAAAAAAAATAATTTTTCAAATAATTATTACTAATTAGATAATTACATAAATTTATACAAATTGGTGAAGTTTTAGTAGGGATCCAAATAAAAGTATCTCAAAGAGCTCTAAAAGCATAGCGTGTGTGTAAAAAATAAAATATGTAATAAATTGAATAAGTTACATACAAATTAATGGATTAAATAAAATTGTGTGAATATGTTATTGGATATGGAGTTAGATAAAATTGAAGGTGAATACTGCACTTAAATAAACAAGAGTAAAATTATTTTTCAATCTAACTTCATATCGATGATTCAATGTTCGTGAAATTGTGAGGTAAGTTGAGAAACATGAATAAGAGGAAATTAAAAAGGTGATGGAATGTTAATATTTATATTTACATAGATATTAAACAATTAAAATTCATTGAAAAATGATTTAATGAGGGAATAAATGAATTCAATGTGAATAGAATTATTAAGAGATATTCCTTAAGTATAGGAAATAATTCACATTTGGGGGAGTGATTCAACCATATTTTTTAGTATTGAATTTAGTATATTTCATGTATATTTTATATTAAAATAGTTTAAATAATAATTTTTATTTTATAGGATAGTTTTTGAGATTCATATAAAAATGGTATAAATTGTGTTTTAATGATAAATTTAAATTTTATGTTTCATAGATAAAATTGTATAATTACATTTTTTATTTGTTTTGTTTTTTAGGAAGTTGGAAAAACAAAATGTTCATCAGCCCATAGATTCCATCTCATTAAAAATTTCAAGGAAGTATTATCTCTTAAATGGAATGTCACAAAAGACCCTTAGACAATGTCCACTCTTCAACGTCCTCCCACTATTCACCATGACACTACTTTGGCAGACGGTAACATCTAAAGTCCAAACACACAATACATTAACATCGTAATATAATAAACATTACAATTATCTATTTTTTTAAAATTCATCACACATAAATGAAGTAGGCCATTCCATCCTAAAGTAATATCAATAAGTAACACAATGTACGTCTTCCACTCAAAGACACCTCTCTTCTTAAATCTAGAATCCATTGGAGGCCCAATGAATCCTAAACATCCAATACGAGTTTCCATCCAATTTTATATTTATTTTTGATCTCCAAAGTGTGATATGTTTCCATGAAACATAACCTCAAGCTTGGAAAAAACTCATCAAATATCTAGAACACAAAATCCATTGATTCTATCCTATTCTATGTGGACACATGTATGAAAGTTCATTCAAAATGAATATTTTCAAATCAATCTATTTGAAAAAATTAGTTAATAGCTAAGTGTTAATTATACATGGCCTTCATCCATGATTTATAGGGTAAAAGGATAGTAGGGGAATAACAACCAACTCAGAGAAGACCCTCAAAGCCTCAGACATGGAATCATTCTATTAGACAATATGCTATATGGAATTAATCCATGATCATCAAGGATTTCAACATTAAATATTTAAATAAATTAATCTCTACATTATAAAGGGATTTCAATATTTTACTCTTGGATTAAGCTATAAAGTATTATAGTTTTTTGTTTCTATAATTCTATTTCTGAAATTTTAATATAGTAGTTTTATTTTCATTAGCTCTCATCTCTTCTTCTTCCCTTTATTTTTCTCTTTTGTGATTATTCCTTAAACATGCCCCTTCAATGTTCAAAATGGTTAGTATTGAACCCAATTCTTGGTCTTAGGGGTGGTTTTTCATGAAGTTTCCAAATATACACTACTATTTATTCAAGTTTTATTCCATTTGTGATAGGGTAGGGTATGTGTTGTGGAATGGTGTGGATATTTTCCACCAATTTCATATAACATTCTTTACTTAATTATATTCCCTACAAAATCACAACCCCCTAAATTTTCTCATACAAATATTCTTATGATATAGTTTGGTTGATCAATCGATGAAACTATATATAATGGAGTTGGCTCTGGGACAGCAGAACATACTCAATTGATGTGTGTTCATCATTATTGACTATTAGAGGAGGTACGACATCATGTGTTGAAGAGATCTTATGAAAATTCTAAGTTCCAAAATAAATTCAGGGGATAATAGTTCATGTATGATGGGATGAGTTGTCAAATAGATGAAATATATTTAAATGGATAATGAAGGAACCTGAGTAGAAAACCCTCAGACTAAGACCTTTCCTGCCAGCACAAGAGCCTCAGCCCATTTGGTGAGGATTCTCTAGGTGCATCCAAGAGACCTGAGATCAAATCCAGGTGGAGGAATATTTCTGGGTTACTGTAGCAGGAACTGTAGCAGGAACTGTTCGGTACTATAACAGCCAGAACTATTCATCCATCTGGGCCTTCGGGCCATCGGTTTGGTCCTCAGGTACTGCAAGGATTTTGGGCCACCCAAGGCCTTCGGGCTAGTTGATTCAAAAGGCCTTCGGGCCACCTTAAGGCCTTTGGACCAACCCAAGGCCTTCGGGCCACATGAATGTAGGCCCCAGACACACTACAAAAAAGGAGCAACCCCAGATGAGGATTCAGAGCAGGTGCACTCACCAGAGTAGAGCCGAATGGATTTTCAGAATGAGAGGGTATGTCTATACCATCGGTACCAGCCTGTTCTTGCACGGGAAGCCTACCCAGACGGTCATGCAAAGGTGGAGAGCTACTATCAAGATGCAGATGCTGGGGAGGTGCAGTTCCTTGTAGATAGTCTGATTGAATTCTCTAAGACCTTCGGGTCATGTAATCTTCTAAGCCTACGGGCTATGTAATCTTTGAGTCTATAGGCCTTGTAAGGGTTCCCCCTCATCCCTTGAAAGGGGGGGGGGGGTTATCAAAAATCAATAACAAATGAAGGCCTTCGGGCCATTCAGGCAAGACCTTTCCTACCAAGTTTTGTTTTCTCTTTTTATATTTCATTTATTTTCATACAATTCACACAATGATATAAAAATATTAAAAAAACAAAAAAATAATTTCCTATAATTTTTCATAATTATCAAATATTTTAAGGAGACATATCCTTGTTCTGTTCCCCAGGTGAATTCATGGCTTTTAAAAAATTATTAGTGATTTTGAGGCCCACAACAGCTGCAGATCAGAGGGGTTGATATGATAGTGATTATATAATCCCAAGAATATATATATATATATATATCATTTTAAATAAACTTTAAATATTTTATATCATTCTTTACATGCATCCCCAAGTCAAAACAAACCATGATATAATAAACCATTAAAAACTAGCCATTAAATTGGTAGGTATGAATAGTAGTAACCACATTATGAAAAATATTTATAAAGGTTTTAAATAGTTCAAATATATTTATTAATTCATAATAATTAAGTACTAAATTTTTAGTAAAGTCATTTTATGCTTCAAGAATATATTTTCTTTGAAAATGGTTTTTATTGTGTTTTTTACATGAAAACATTATAATTAATTTATACCATTTTTTAGAAATTTTATTTTAAAAAATTAATTTAATTTTTAAAATAATAATGTAAATATTATCTTAGGGTGTATTTTTAGGGTTTTTCAAAAAATATTTATCTTTAGTGAATAGTGAAAAATATCGGTTTTTTTTTAATAAAAACTATATTTTCTTTTCAAGTAAAAGTTAAATTATGTTTTTAATTTGATCTTAAAGTAATATAAGTATCATTTAATTAAAAATAATATAATTAATTACATAATAATAATTATTACACTTTATTTTTACATAAGTCTATTTTTGGTCTTAAAAACACATTTTTCAAAAAACTGTTTTTATGTGCGCAATGTATTTTTATATTAATAAATTAAATTCATCTCTATTTATTAATGTTTTTAACGAAATTTAAATATTATATATTCAATAATACATTTTAACATTCATTTTATCATTTTTATATGGAATTTAATGTAAGTAAACTATGTTTTATGCATTAATATTCATTCTTCTCAAACGGGTTTTTGCTGCAGGTCAGGGGAATATTTAAATTAAATTCCACCAATTATAGAAATTTAATCAATTAAAATAGATTCCATATTTTTAATAATAATAATTAATATAATCTAATATGGTCAACTTAATTTATGTTCATAGTGAACGGTAAAAATTGTAAAATTTTATTACCCTGGTTAAGGTTAAAACATGTTTATCGGGGTTGGGGGGAGGTGGGGGGGGGGGAGTTAAACCAAGAGATAATGGTAGAATTTCTACAAAAACCTGTAAAATTATTATTTTTTAAATATATTTCAAAATTATAATATCCTAATTTCTAATACATGTATATTTGGATCCACTTTACCACAAAAATGACTTAATATTATTGAAATCTTTTTAGAAATTACATGTGTGTCCCTCCCCTCATGTATAAAGGGAACCTATTACCCTACCTTATTCACACAATTTTAACCTTCTATATTAGAAAATTACTACTAAAAACATTCCTAGAATAATTTCATTCACCCTAGAGATTATTTTCTTCTCATAATACTAATCCTTCCTGGATTAAGGTGCAAGCTAAAGGAAACATCACAAAGACGAAGTATAGATCTTAACCAAGATCATTCAATTTTATTTGTTAATTTAATTCCTATAAAAATTTTGTATCTATAAAATCATGATTAATAAATTATCATAAATATATTTATATGTTATTATGGTTATGGTACAACCATTTACCACATATCATCAATCAAATTGGAGATGAAAGTATCGCTCGTGCGTACATGTGGACTACCGCCTCCACATAGCGATGTGATTCATTTTGTACCACCATAATTCATGGGTTTTTATTAGGATATATTAAATATTAATATATCATATTTATTTTATAATAATTATTATTTAAGGGTGAATTAATATTTACTATTCCTTGTTTCCATCCATCTAAAAATAGAGACATCACTTGTGCGTACATACAGACTATTGTATCCACATAATGTTGTAATCCATTTTTCATCACCACTTTATATGAATGGTAATAATTATATATATCATAAATATATATTATAGTTATATAATGATTAATAATATGTATATTAAGGAATTATTATTTTATTTTATGAACCATAATTACCGAACCAAAACATACATGAAAAACGAAGCAGTTAACACCCAAAATGATGATGAAAATGAATGATTGTTAATGAACATGTAATAAGATGTTATAAATAAACAATTTGTGGTATTATAGGAATATTAATGGTTATTTTATATAAGTATAATAAAATTTAAATTTATTATATATGAGTTTAGAGTGCTTATGAAGTAAGGTAGACTCGTGGTAAGGGTTTTATGTTATAATCTCATTTTTATCGGGATTATTTATTCATAAATTTTTTGATGATGAATTTTTTTGATATACATCACCCAAATATTATTTATTTTATTCACCTATGGTTATTTTCATATATTTCATGTTTTAATTTCATTTTTTTCTCTTTAAGTACTCAAGATACTAAATGAATGTTTTTAAGGAAAACCTGCCTTGTTTTCCCTTCGGTCAGAAATCCTTTCTTCCATGTCCACATTTTCATTAAAATGTCTTCATGAATATTTTTACTATTCTTAAAATCTTTTTAAACCCATTTTTACCATATTTTACTTTCCTTATAATGGTTTAAAAGGAACCTTATTATCATTTTCCATACGTGGTAATTTTTACTTTTTACTGAAAATGTGAAATGGATTTTTATTTTAACATAGACCATATGAAAGTATTTCTACACTATCATGAACACTATTTTATTTAAATATTTATTTATAAATTTCATTTTTTATATTCAAAGAAAATATATTCCTTAATATTGTGGAATTTTTTTAATTTTAAATAAGTAATTTCAATGAAAAGTGTACTTTCCCCAAGAACTATTTTGATGTTATTTTAAAGGTATTTTTAGCTATAACAATACACCTTAATGTTTATTATGATTTACTGGGGATATGATCCAATGTTACCATATTTATTATTTATCTATATGGTTTATGATTGTGATGATGGATTGTTTATGGAACCCATATCCTTTCTATGTGTTATGATTTTAATATATAATGAATGTTTTATGATCTTGTGGAACACATATGTATGGTTTTCATTATGTGACGGGTGGGACCAGAATTATATAGAACTATAATAAATTAGGTGAAGAATTATATATCATGATATAATAAGGGATACAATGGGTATTGGAACCATTTATTAAGGAAAATTTTCTACTAAGATAGTCTTGGGAGTGAACCTTGACTAAGGAAATGATGGAATATGGAGTTGACCCAATCCACTGTGATAATTTTCATAGTGAGAATTGATTAAGGATATTATTTTATATGCTTTTGTGTATTGCATAATATTATTTATTATTCGTATGATATTTTATCATAGATCATGATTTATTATTGATTATTTTGCACACTTATGTTTTATGTATTTTGATTGATAAAACTTCATGCCATGCTTAATGATTATGATCAATGGTTTGATGGGTATGATTTTATAATGTTAACCTCATGTTATTATACCCTTATTCTTATCTTATTATCACTTATTATCATTGATTTATATCTCTTATTATTACCCTTATGGAGCATTTCAGGTCACTATTTCTTATGTTTCCCTTCCCAAGGTTATGGAGAAAGGTTTTAAGTATGTTATGTTCATGAAGGGTGATAATTATGAAGAACTTAATGGGAGATAGTGTAGATCATTTATGTACCATTAGTTTATTTATTCATGTTTCCAAATACACTAAACCTTTGAATTTATGGAATAGATAATATTGATATGTAATGGATATTTCTGCTAATATGATATAATATTTTTGTATGAAAATTATGGGTCACTATAGTTGGTATCAGAGAAAGGTATATTAAATTTTCTAAATTAATATGGGAAGACTTTAGTGATAACACTTAAGATAAGTTTAAATATAGAAGAAAATCCTAAGTTATGGTAAAGAAAGAATTGTGGTTTCCCTAATAAAATACATCTTTGTCTGGATACTATAAGTGCACATGGTTTTGGAATAAATGAATCTAGGGGTGATAACCCAAAAAAGTGTTGGTCGAGTATATATCGACTTTAATTATAGTGTAAGATAAACGGGCCCTTAATTATCACCTAGTTTTAGAATAATAAGGGATATGATTAGTCTAGTTCACATTTTCTTTGAAATCCTTTATGAAGGATTTAAATAGATAATAACCATGGATAATCTTGGTTAAACCTAAGGTGTCATAGATTGAAAAAAATGTGTAATGATTTAGACATGCTATAAATGATTTTTATAATTATAATATTTTATAATTTAATTATTTTTACCCATACTATACTTTTGTTTAGTTAATGGATAAAACCAGAAGGAGCCATGTTAATGAAAAATGTTATAGATAATGCAATGATTTTCCCCTTGAGTAAGAAAATGTCATGTGAGTTGGAATGAAAAATATTATTACTATGATTATATAACTTTCTCATATAATGAATAATGCTGAGCATAAAAATGAGAAAAACAAGGAACAATGTACATTTGAGTCCTTTATAAGGCAATTCCCACCTTCTTTTAATGGGTCCATTAATCCACTAATTATTGAGAAATGGATGAGTATCACTAAAAAGATATATTCTATTCTATAGTGCCCAAAAAATGAAAAATATATCTTAAATATTTACTATTTTTAAGGTGAAACATATTGATAGTAGACTCTTATCAAGAATAAAAGGCAATGAGATGAAATTGAATCCATGGAGTAGAATAGATTTAAGAGATCATTTATCAATGATTAATTCCCCTATAATATTTGTATAAATATAATGAAATAATTTATTGAGATTACGTAAAAGGATGATGAATATATTGGAACATATGAGGAAAATTTTATAAGACTTGTGAGGCATGCTTTTGGTATTATTATTGAACCAAAAAATAATACTAATCGATTATTAAATGAATTAAAACTAAGTTTATAAAGAGAGTTATCCATAAGGGAATTCAATAGTTATGAATAAATCATTAAATGTGTTATCAAGGTGAAATGGGGATTGGATTCACCCATGAATCTCCTTTTTTTGGTAAGAAATGAAAGTTGGAATTCAAATGAAATTATTATAAAAAAACCATGTAGGGAAGGAGATGAATTTCCATTATTCCATAAGTATGAAGAAAGAATAGATGGAATTGTATTAAGGGTAATGATAAATGTTTTATGTGTGTAAAATAATTCCATCTGGAAATCCAATTCCAAAGTAATGGGAAGAAGTTGTATAATGAATAAAATGGAGATAAATTTACATAGAATGCACCACCTACACTCCAATTCTATAATTTCAAGTAGTATGGAAATTATGTTAACCTATTTATGAAATTGAGGTTTAATGATGATGATCAGTGTTAATAACCTCTTAATCCCAAATATAAAGGGAAATCTCAAGGGATCACTTTTTTCAATGTCGACTACGATAATGAAGTGGTGAAAGGTACACTTAATATCAAATCGAGATATAATATTGTATTATTTGATTATAGTTCTACCTACTCTTTCATATCTGAAGAATTTTCTAATTATATCACATTACCAACTCAACAATTAGATTTTGAGATAGCACTAAAAACTCCTAACAGTATGATGGTCACATCTCAAGTATATGAATCTTCCTTAAATGAAATTTGTGGGAATGTGACCCCTTTAAATATTATCATTATTCATCTAGTTGAATTTGATGTAATTTTTAGCATAGATTGGATTTATTTATATAAATATCATATCAATATCCATGTATGGGAAGTAATATTTGATATTCCAAACTAACCTATGATTATATATTGATGTGAGGTTAAATATGAAATTACAATAGAAATTACATCTATTTCATGGGTCTTTATTTATATTAAAAGGGGTATTTATCTCTGATGGTTATGGAGAAACTCGTCATTGAATATATACCTATTTCATGGGTGTTTTTTGATGTATTTTTGGAATAATTACCTAGTCTTCCTCTGAATCATGAAGTCAAGTTTTCAATACAACTCATACCTAGTGCTACACCTATTTTAAAAAATTTATATAGAATAACCATGATTAAGTTGTTTAATTAAAGAAGAAAATATAGAATAATCTTATAAGGGATTAATTCCATCAAGTGCATCACCATGGGGTGCACCTATTATTTTTGTTAAGAATAAATATGGATCAATGTGACTATTCATTGATTATTGGGAACTTAATAAGATCATGATAAAGAATAAGTATCCCTTCCCTGTATTGATGATTTGTTTGATAAATCACAATGAGATAAACAATTTTCCAAGATTGATCTTTGAAAAATATACTATCATTTGATGGTGGAAAGTGAAGATATAACCAAGAAAACCTTCTATTCCAGGTATAGAAATTTTGAATTTATAGTGATTTCATTTGGTCTTACTATACCACTATCTTTATAGATTTAATGAATAAAGTCTTTATAGATTACCTTGATCATCTTGTGATAGTTTTTATAGATGACATTCTTATATATTCCAAGAGCAAGGAAGTGTATGAGGACCATTTTAGGATTCTACTGAAGACCCCAAGGAAGGATAATTTCTATAAAAAATTTACCAAGTGTGAATTTTAGCTATAGAAAGTTTCATTTTTGGGTCATGTAATCTCAAGAGAGGGTATATTGGTGGATCCATCAAATATAGAAGTTATTAAACATTGGACTCGACCAACCACTATGATTTATATCCATAGTTTTTATATATTTGATAAATATTATCAGTCCTTTGTGAAGGATTTATCAAGAATATCTAATCTACTCACCAAGTTAACTTAGTAGGGAGTTAAGTACCTTTGTATTAATGAATGTGAAGAATATTTCGAGGAACTGGAGAGAAGGTTGGTCAGTGAACCTTTTCTCACACTACCCTTTAGTGGATAAGGGTTTGTGATTTATAGTGACACATCCAAAAATAGGATAGGGTGTGTTCTTATGTAGAATTATGTAGTGATACCTTATTCCTCACTCTAATTTGAGGTTTATGAAAAAAATTACCCAAATCATGATTTGGAGTTAGTAGTGATAATATTATCATTAAATATCTGGTGGTATTATCATTATGGAGAAAGGTGTGACATATATACTAATCATAAAATTTTTAAGTATATATTCACCCAGAAAGAGTTGAATATATTCCAAAAAAAGATGGTTAGAGTTTATTAAGGACCATGATTTCTAATACATTACCACCCTAATAAAGTAAACAAGGTGGCTGCTTCTTTGAGTAGAAAGGATCTTGTTAGCTTATCTATAAAGAGGATCACAAAAGATCCAATATTAATGGATTTTCAATGTATAGCCGTGAAATCTTGAAGGAAGCGGAGAATATTATCTTTATAAAATGAGTGATCAACCGTATATCCTTTTAAAGATTAAAGAGGCATAAAAGGAGGATGTGGAGCTACAAAATAAGATGAGAAATGTTCTTGAGTTCAACATTGACTGTGATGCGATGGTAAGGTTTAGGAACCAAGTATGTTTCTCGTCATTATCATACTTGAAGAAGGAACTGTTGGATGAAGCTCATAGCTCATCATTCTCTATACATCCTAAAAGTAAGAATATGTATAAATTTATGAAAGAGTATTTATAGTGGGAAAACATGAAGACATATAGTGTAGATTATATATCTTTATTATTGGTATGTCAAAAAGTTTAGGATGGGAGAATAATTCTATGGAGATGTTATAACCACTACCCATATGTAACATCATGAGCTTGGTTTACTCCCAAGTAATCAAACCTGGTAGTCCATCTGGCCTCAAGTGTGCCTCCCTGTACGCTAGAGGCTGTCAACTAGTAGTGAGGGTATATAATGATATAGTGGGGATACTATACCTTCATGATCCAAACACATAATAATGCTATAATAAATGATTAACCAGTGAAATTAAATAATAAACATCAAAAAGTGTAATTGAAAAGGCACAAATAACATCTAGTATCATATAAAAAATGGTGATTTCATGATGATATACAAAAATAATGGATATTAAGGGAACATGGTAGCAGACATACATAGTACATTCTATGAAAAATAAACAAAAATATCAAAGATACATGCAATATAATTGTGAGAATAAAATCTGTCCTTCGCTCTTTTAATTTTATCTAGACTAGAAATCAAGAATTCATATCTAAGAAGTTACCTTTATCCCTAACTGCATCTATGAAGTCTGTCTGGGTACCAATAAATATCCCAAATAAGGTGTGATTAAAACTCATTAGGCCACCACTAATAGTGTCAAATAGTATAAAGTCTATGAATATACAATTATAAAGGCTATAATTTTCTATGTATTAATTTAGAATATTATATGGATTATTTTCAAATATAGGCAAGATAATGTTATATTTTAATGACCAGTGAGCCCAATTTTTTTTTGAAATATATTAAATATATAAAATATTATGTATATTTAGTATTCCTAAAAATTGGAATAACTCTTCAACAAATTCTTGCATCATAAATATGATCCAACTATTGATCTCATAGCATGGTAATTACCCTAAGAATGACATAATCTTTTTTCGATGTCAATAATTTTAATAAAGTACAATCATGGAAGAATTAATAAAACAAATAAAAAAAATTATTTATTTTATTTGTTTTGACACAGATACATGAAGTCCTCTATAAATTTACAATTATGAGGAGAAATATGAGTGGGATGCTTAACCTTGGATATCTAGAGGACCATTAGAGGAGTGAATTCTTGGCGAACAACATTGGATCAGATCGAGATCGAGGATTGTTGCACCATCAGAGTTCAGGGATCTCACCAACAAAAATAATTTAGATTCATTCTTCATCATAGGTTGATCCAACTTGCGATAAGACATTTGTTTTATGTGGATTTATCCATGTTTGATTACTCCTATGATGACTTTGAATCAATTAAATAACAAATTGATTCTTTGATCATGATTATTATGGGTACAGGTTAGATTTATCTTGTATTGGGGATGTTTATTTTTTATTATATTATGTATCATTATTCATCATTCTAACGAAAACAAACCAAGGCAAACATGAACATTGGTTGAGGTATGTTCCTCATGTTTGTGGTTTTTGCATTTATTACCCCATTATTCATTCATCACAAGAAATTCCTTTGGGTCGTGGTTCAATGAATACCTAGAAATCAATTGTTTCAGACCAATTTCTTTACATAATGTATTGATACCACAGATCCAAGTTTGGATTGATGATGGGATTGATCTACGACGATGGATCGAGGGGCTTCAATTACAGTTAGGGAATGTGACACCAACAAGGCATGGCATAGGTGGTTCCAAAGCACCATATATGGCTGGAATCCATAAAAAATGGAGAAGAAGGTTCCCTCAACCTCAAATCCATGAAAAATGGTGCATTTTATGGTGGAATCAAAGGGATTAGAGGCATGGAGTAAGACATGTAAAGAATCCCATGGGTTCTATGAAAAACCAAACTACACGGTGTGTAGTCCAATGAACACATGATGTGTAGTTATTTTTTATGTGGTTCTAGGTTTTTGGCCTAAAGATAAGTATCAGACACTAAGTGACTCGAGTCACATGCCATGTGACCTTATCCGATGAGCTTGGCATGTATAGGGTGTACACACCCATGAAGCTAGATGCCATTATAGACTACGTGGGCCATGACACATGCCATGTACACCCTACTTGGAATATCAATTATTACAGATGGTACACACCTAGGAGACTATGTATCTCCACATGCCCTGTTGTGGGCCACACATCGTGTACTCAGACATGTACACGGGCACGATCTGTGTTACATGGGTAAAACCCGGTACCAAAGGGACACACTGTGTACTCATAATACATGCCATGTATCCTCTCAAAGAAGACTTGGTGTAACACCACAATATTTTATGGTACATCTATTTTTTAAATAAATTTAATCTCTTTTATATCTTACATTTCATAGAACACTAAACTTAAACAAACTCCAAAATATTATTTTTTTAACACAAACATTATGAACTAGCTGTTAAATTGGTTGGAATAAACAATATTAACCACATTATAAAATATATAATTGTTAAAATAATTATTAATATATTAATTTATTCTTATTAAATAAACACATAATTTTTATTAAATTCATTTTTTTCTTCATATATATATTTTATTCAAAAGGTGATTTTTATTGCTTTCTATAAGAAAATAAATATAATTGAGTTTGAAAATTTTGGAAAATGTATTTGATAAAATAAAAATAATTTTTTGATTCATAATTTTAAAATTATATTAGGAATAATTTTTGATAATCTTCTAAAAAGATTAAATTTTATGTGAATAGTGAAAATACCGTTTTTTGTAAAAATGTCCTTAATTTTCATTAAATTAAGAAATTTAAAAGTAACGTTATGTTTTGAATATGGTTTTAAGTGAAATAAGTATTATTTATTTATATTTAATCTAATTAAATTATTTTTAATCAACATTATATTTTATTTTATAAGAAGTTTTTTTGTGTGTTAAAAAATAGGAATTTTTTGAAAATTGTTTTAGTGTACACAATGTTTATCTTTTTTAATTAAATAAAATAATACATAATAAGGAATATCTTTAATAAAATGTATATATTATATATTATTAAATATTATTTGAGTTTTATAAAATGATAATTATTCTTCATAGAGTTAATATAAAATCATCTTATGCTTGAAAAATGCATTTCTTGAAAATCTGCGTTTTTATCGTGTTTGTGGGTTTTATTTTCAATATAATTTTTTCAATTTAATGAATTTAATTGGGTAAAATGGATTAAATATTTTTAATTAGAAATAAAAAATTACCTTTTAAGTCCATTTTTATTTTTATATATAAAATTTCTTTTTGCGAAAAAAAAAGATTTACCACAGTATAAGTAAAATAATGAAATGAGTTAAAGTTAAAATGGAAAAGCTTAAAATAACTAAAAAATAAAATTTTAAATGGTAATTTTATGTGTTTATTAAAAATAAAAATCCTTTATAACATTATATTTACATATAATTCCTTGGAATTAATTCCACCCAAATATGGTTGTCTTTAAATATAAAATAACCATTATTTAATCACTTAAACCCCCTATCCTCAAGTATAAATACCACTCCTCGCCACCAAATTTCTCTCCAAAGGACTTTAATATCCTAAAATATCTAGAAAAACCTCTCCTCACAACTCTACTCACATCCAAGTGTATTTTTCTCCCCAAAATACCAATTGCAAGGTCTTTAAGGGATCCTTTAAAGAGGTGATGTTCAAGAGGTAATTTTCTCAAGCAACCTCTCTTATTTTCTTTTCTTATTATAATTTATTCTCACCTAATTCATCCATAAATTAATAATATCTCCAGAATAATGTAAATAATATAATTTTATGTTTCTAATGGAATATCTCATATCCATTCCTTTTATTATCTCCTCTTATTCAAAGAAACAAAACCGTTGTCCAAATTATGGCGGTAAAGAGTCTTCGTGAATAATGATTTTTCATTTTCCATTAACACCTTCATGGACAGTCATAAATGTATTATATTAGTTAAATCAGAGTGTAAAAGTTATATTATAACCTATTTCATTTTCTATAACTAATATATACACACACACACATAATATTAAATAAAATGAAACTAGTTCGTGATGATCAGAAAAACTGCCAAAAATAAACTCAAAATTTATCATTAATATTTTATCAAATTAATCATTATCATGTTAAAAATAGAAGTGATATATGGTACCATTTAATGTTATTTAAGTTCATTAATAAAATTTACCTTCACTTTTGGATTTTTATTTCCCTTAAACAAGAAAATCGATAATTATACACAAATGAACCAATGATGAAACCATAAAACGAATGCACCTGAAACAATGAAAATAATGAAATATTATTAACTAATGGGTTGTAATATGTTATAAAAATATCATATAATGATGATTATAGTTCTATAATGAATTAATAATGTTCTTTAAACCATTATATAGATGTCTAAGTTTAAAAATCTAAATGGAATCATGTGGTAAGGTTTTATCATCTCACTTTTACTTCTGTGAGATATATTTCTTATTCAAAACTTATTTCTTGTGTGTGGTGTTTATACTACCATTTGATATATATTATCATGAATATAATTATAATAATGTTATTAAATTTTTCATATTTTAATTATTACTTTTATGGGGAATATGATTTAACTGATTATAAAGTGGCGAGAGAATTCTTAACCCAATTTCAATTCTTTGGGTTAAATTTCTACTTCATTGATTTTTTCATACTATGATTATGTGTGGATTTTTTTTAATTATATTATGATTTCATTTAAAAAAAATTATGTTTATTTATAGTTAATACACATAATTTATTACTTTTATTAATGACCACTTCAATGATATGATATATATAAGGGACTTTTAAAAATTATCTTTTTAAATTTTCACTTAAAATTCTATTTTTATTCCATGTAAATTTTTTATAAAATTGTTTCCAAAAAAATTTCAACTATTATCTTGTGATTTGTTTAAATTATTTTTTATCATGTTTTAATTTTTACAAAAAGAGGTTTGAAAGTATTGTTTTTGTTGTTGTCTAAACAAGGTTCATTATGACTTTTCCAACAAATATAAAGAAGGAATGTATTTTTAACATATAATACATGAGAAAATTTTCCCACAATAATGAAAATTTAATTATTTGATATATCCTTTACAATATTAAAAGGTTATTTTAAAATAAAATTTCTTACTTTATTATTGTGAGCCTCTTTAAGAGTTAATGATTTTAAAATGGAAATGTTGTTTTTTGAAGAATTATTTCAAGTGACATTTCAAAATTATTTTTCATCTAATATAATATTATTAGATGTTACTTATTCTTTTCTTGGAATATTATTCAAGGATACTATCCTTATTATATTTATTTTTGGTTTATTTTTAGGATGGAATGATATTTATGAAACCCATTTATTTTCCATGGGTTATGTTATGATGAAATGTTTATGAAACCCATTTCTTTTCATGGGGTTTGACATGATGAATGTTTTATGTTTTTGTGGAACACATATGTTTGGTTTTCATTATGTGACAAGTTTTACTTATATATTCCTATAGTTAATTGGGTAATTATATTATATCTCATGATATAGACATAACTATAATGGGAAGTGAAACTAGTCCAGTAAAGGACTTTGTCCGCTATTATAGTATTGTGATTGAACCTTGACTACTATGATGGTTTTGGGAGTGAAACCATTTCACTGTGATATTCTTGTAAAATATCCTAGAATACTAAATAAATTATTTTATATGCTTATGTGTATTATAATTTATATGTCTTATTACAATCTCATTATATCATGTTCTTTTATGATTCATGTGACACAAACTTCTATGATTTATTCCATGACTCAAGATTATGATATTTGATATACATGGTATAATTTAAAAATGATATGTTCATGTTCTTATGAACTTATTCTTATGTTATGATTGATATCTCCCTTCATTACCCTTGATACTCATCGAATCTCACCCTTTCATTATTTTTATTTTCCCTAGGATATGAAGTAGGGTATTAAGTATGACATGTCAAAAAGGGTTTTAGTTATGAAGGAATAAACTAGAGACAATTTAGATGTTTTATAAACAAGTTATTTTTATTTCGATATTTCCAAAGACGCTAAACCCATAAAATTATAGCATGGTTAAGATATGTTATGTAATTAATATCCATTTATTTATATGTAATATATATGTATGAAAAGAGTGGACTATTATAGTTGGTATCAGAGAATGGTTTAGTTAAACATTAGAAACTATGATAAGAAACCCTTATTAATAACCCTAAGTTCAAGTCTAGTTTACAATCCTAGATTTTTTGTAACGATAAATAATAACCTAAGTTAAAACTAAGGTGTTATAGATTTAAATTTTATAAGTAACTTCCATTTCAGTATGATTAGTGCTTCTCACACTATTATTTTTGGTTTTAGTTAATGAATGGAATATGAAGGAACCATTTTAATACTGAATGTGATGAGAAATGAAATGATTGTACTTATAATCATCCAAATTCTATGGGATTTGTGATGAAAAATATTATTACTATAATCACACAAGCTATAAATAATACAGTGCTTCCAAATGAGAAAAAGAGGGAACAACATTCTGTTGAGTCCTTCATGAGGCAACATCCACATTATTTCAGTGGATATTATGATCCACTATTGGCTAATAAATGGATAAACACCATTGATAAAATATTTTATATTCTTCAATTATCAAGAGATGAAAATGTTATCCTAGCTGTTTATCATTTAAAAGGAGAAGTAGATCAATGGTGGAATCTTATCAAGAATACGAGGCAAGAAGAATAAATTTAATCAATGGAATGTGATAAGTTTAAGGGGATATTCCTTAGAAATCACTAAATATTATATGTATAAAGATAGAGAAGGAATTTCTTGAGCTGAAGAAAAAGGATGATGAGTCCATCAGTACATATGAGGAAAATTTTACAAGGATTGTATGGTATGCCTCTAGTTTATTTATCAATCCTAAAATTAAAATTGATCGATTATTTAGTGTCTTAAAACCAAGTATTCCAAAGGAATTAACTTTAAGAGACTTCATTTTCTATGAAGAAATTGTTCGATGTGCTCTCAAGGTAGAGAAGGAAATTATAGATACTCTTCAATATAATGGATTTCATAAGAAAAAAATGGAATTCAAAGGAAATTCTAAAAACAATGAAGATAAGGAGATACAATTTAATTTATGATCAATATGTATGAAGAAACATAGAGGAAATTATCCTATGGGGACTGGTAAATTTTTCGAGTGTGGAAAGAAATTACGTCGGGGAAATTGATGTCAAAGTGATGGGAAAAAGTTATCTAATGATGTGAAAAGAGGTAAAGCTCCAAAAAATTCACCACCCACACTCTAGTGTTTCAAATGAAAGGAGTTTGGGCATTATTTGAATCAATTACCCAATCCAAGGGATAAAATGGATGATAATACAAACAACCTATGAAGGTAAAGAACAAAGGGTAATCTTATGTAATCACAATAGATGAAGTAAATCATGTTAATTAGGGTTCATTTGTCATACCCTCCTTAGTTTGGAATTTCGTGTCTAATTTTGTATGAGTGAGACCTATGAGAGTCTTATTATTTTTACTTTAGTGAAATTTCATATGATTTTATCCATATAAATGAATTATATAATAAAGAAACATATAAGTATTGTTCCAATGTAGTTTTTCCTTAAGTATTTGAAATTATTTGTTGAATGGTACTAGTAACCATGAAAAGTGATTGAGGTGATATTTTTGGAGAACACGTAATTAATGGAAATATAAAAATTAATATATAAAATATGTTGGTATAATAATGAGATAAATATATTTATGATTGTGATAAAATAAACTAGATAGTATTTATGATCTTGGAATAGATTATTAATATGATGACAAGGTGTCTTATGGATTGAGTTTACAGATTTTTTGGAATTATAGTATGAGGAAAGAGTTAATTTTTGAAAGCATGAATGTTTTTACTAAAGTTTAAGGGTAATTAAGGTTATATAAATGTTTCAAGAGAATAAATGACAATTATATTAATTTTTTTTTCACGTGACAATTAAGAGCTACATCAAGTTTTTTAAGGGATTAATGATAGGTTGATTTTAAAAATTTAGTGACCTTCATTCAAAAGTTTTGAATTTTAATTTTTTTGAAGGTTTATAAGGGTAACCATTTATGAAATTGTTTGTATTGAACTTTGTATAGGGTTTTAGAGATTAATTTATTACTTGACCATATGAATATTTATGTGTATTGGATAATCTATGATAACCATTTTGTTATGAAAACTAGAGATAAAATGAATGAATTGTCATCCCACTATGGATCATATGATCCACTAGTTTTATTGGCATTAAAATTTCAAATTCATTTCTTAGAGTAAGAAATAAAGCATATATTGATGAATACATAACCAAATAGTGATATTTTACTTATGAAATTAAATCAAGTAAGTATATATTCTCAATTTATTTTTAAATAAATGTTATCCTATTACCATCATTTATGATGATATTAATGACCTTTTTAAGACCTATTTGGTCTACGATTTTGGGGTAATTGACTTTATAACAACCATGTTATCTATCATTATATATTATAACTTGATAGTTAAAATTATCTTGCATGTCCATGTTTTCAATTTCAACGAATATTCTCCAAATCATAATCCTATTTATGTGGTGATATTCACCTTTTACATTACCTATTTTTAAGCGGATGTTTTAATGACCATTTTTATGATGCGGGTTTCCAAAAAAAAGAATTTTCAAATATCCAACTTATATTTTTAAAGTTAAATTTCAAATTTTAATGATTTTTTTTGAAATTATTGATCATATTGGGATGGTAGCTTACCTATTGTCAATTCAACCAAATATCTCTCCATATCATGATGTGTTCCATGTATATCTCCTAAGGAAGTATATACCTGATCCTTCACAGGTACTAAAATAAAAGTTCATACCACTAGAGAATGATATTTCTTATAAAGAACAACTGGTATAGATTCTGGATCATAAATATAAAGTTATATGAAATAATACCACTCACCAGGTTAAAGTTTTTTTGAAAAAACAACAAATTTTAGGAAGCTACGTTGGAATTTGAGGATGAAATGAGGCGGGGGGAGGGGGGTCCTCATCTATTTGTACCAGAGTGAAAAATTTATAGGGTGAAATTAATTTTAAGGGGGATATAATGTAACACCTCAATATTTTACAGTATATCACTTTTTAAAATAAATTTAATATCTTCGATAGCTTATGTTGTACAAAACACCAAGCTTAAACGAACTCCATAATATTATTATTTTAACACAAACTTTATAAAATAGACATTAAATTGGAGAGAATAAATATTATTAACCATATTATGAAATACATAAAATTTCAACTCATTTTTAATATATTAATTAATTCTTATAAAATAAACACATAATTTTTAGTTAAGTCATTTTGTTCTTCAAATATATATTTTCTTCAAAAATTGTTTTTTATTGCTTTCAAGGAGAAAATAAATATAATTGATTTTAATGCTTTTATAAAATTCATTTTATAAAATAAAAATAATTTTTGGATTCATAATTTCAAAATATATTAATATTAATTTTTGATAAACTTCCGAAAAGATAAATTTTTTAGTGAATAGTAATAAATATTGATTTTTGAAAAACTATCATTTATTTTCAATAAATTAAATATTTTAAAAGTACCATTATATTTTGAATATGATTTAAAGTAAAATAATAATTATTTATTTAAATTTAATCCACTTAAATTATTTTTAATCAACTTTATATTTTATTTTATAATAAGTTTATTTTTGGGTAAAAAATAGGATTTTTCTAAAAATTGTTTTAAAGTACATAATGTTTCTATTTTTAATTAATTAAAATAATACCTAGTAGGGATTATTTGAATGAAATTTATATATTATATATTATTAAATATTAATTTAGTTTCATACAATGATAATTATTAGTCATAGAGTTAATATATAATCATATTTTTATTGAAAAATACACTTCTTGAAAATATAATTTTAATCACGTATGCAGGTTTTGTTTTAAATATAATTTTGAAAATTATATGAATTGAATTGGGTAGAATGTATTCCATATTTATAATAATAATTTTAAATTTATGTTTTAAGGCCATTTTTATTTTTAGGCATTGAAAAGGTTATTATGGTAAAACAATATTTATCACAGTATAAGTAAAATAATGAAACAAGTTAAAGTTAAATGGTAAAATATTAAAATACCTAAAATATAAAACATTAAATGGTTGTTTGAAGTTTTTATATGAAATAAATATCCATTAAAACATTAATTTTCAAAATAATTCATTGGAATTAATGTAACCCAAAGGTGGTTGACCTTAAATATAAAATAATCATTATTTAATCACTTAAAACCAGCCCTCCTCAAGTATAAAAACTACTACTCACCACCAAATTTCTTATAAAAAGACTTTAATATCCTAAAATATCTTAAAAACCCTCTCCTCCCCACTCTTCTTACATCCATGTTCTTCTGGTCTCACCAAAATACCCATTCCAAGGTCTTTATGGGATCTTACAAGGAGGTGATATTCAAGAGGTAATTTTCTCAAACCACCTCTCTTATTTTCTTTTATTATTATACTTTCTCCTTGAAAAATCAATACATAAATTCATAATAACTCTAGAATAATTTTACATAATTTAATTTTATGTTGATAATATAGTATCTTATATCTATCCCTTTTATTACCTTATCTTATTTAAAGAAACAAAACCTTGTCCAAATTAGTGCAGTTAACCGTCTCCGTGAATAATGATTTTTTTCCATTAACACCTCCAATGATGGTAATAAAACTATTATACTGGTTAAATAATATTTTAAAAGGTATATTATAACCTATTTCATGTTCTGGAACTAATATATATACATACTATTAAATAAAATGAAACTAGTTCACGACGGTCAGAAAAATGGCCAAAAATAAAATAAACATTTATCATTAACATTTTATCAAATGAATCATCCTCATTTTAGAAATAAAAATTATATATGAGACCAATTAAACTTATTTAAGTGAATTAATCAAATTTCATTTCCCTTTTTGAGTTTTATTTCCATTTGAGAAGAAAATCATTAATTATACACATATGAACCAATGATGAAACCATGAAACAGACACACCTGAAACAGTGAAAATAATGAAATATTATTAATGGATACATTGTAAGATGTTATAAAATTATAAAATAAGGATTATTATAGTTCATTAACTAATTAATAGAATTATTTAAACATTTATATAGTGGATAAAGTATGAAAAAGTAAAGGTAAGCGTGAGGTAAGAGTTTATCATCTCACTTCTACTTCTATGAGATATATTTCTTATTAACCACTTATTTATTGTGTGTGGTGTATATAATGAACTTTGATATATAATATATAATATAATTATCTTAATATTATTTAATGTTTTATTTTATAATTATTACTTTTATGGGTCATATGATTCTATTGATTACAAAGTGGTAAGAGAATTGTGAACCCAATTTTCACTCTTTGGGTTAAGCTTCTACTTCATTCATTATATCATACTATGATTATGTGTATAAATAATTTTTATTATATTATGATTTTTTTTCCAAATTTTTATATGTATTTATATCAAATTCACATAATTTATTAATTTTTTAATGTTCACTTCATTGATATAATATTTATTAGGTACTTTTTTAAAAAATTATCTTTCTAAAGTTTCCCTTAAAAATATCTTTTTCTTCCATGTCAATGTTTTCTAAAATTGTTTCAATTTTTTTACTATTCTCTTATAATTTTTGGAAATCCATTTTTACTCACGTTTTACTTTTTACAAAACAATTTTAAAGTATTTTTTTTATCATTTTCTAAATGAGGTTATTTTTTAATTTTGCGAAAAAAATATGGAAGGAATATATTTTTAACTTATACAGAATGAGAGGATTTTATAACCATTATAAATATTTTATGATTTTATGTATCCTTTATAGTATTATAATTTTATTTACAAATAAAATATTTTCCTTTATTATTACATGACTCTTTAAAAATAAATTATTTGTAAATGGAAATGTTTATTTTTTTCAAGAATTATTTCAGGTGATATTTCAAAATTATTTTCCATCTAAGATGACCTTATTAGATGTTCATTATTATTTAATGGGGATATTATTCATGGATACTATAATAATTATCTTTGTGTTTGGTTTATGTTTATGATGGAATGATATTTATGAAGTCAATTTATTTTCCATGGGTTATGATATGAGTAAATGTTTATGAAACCCATTTACTTTCATGGGTTCAGACAGATGAATAATTTATGTTTTTGTGGCACAAATATGTTAGGTTTTCATTATGAGATGTGTGGGAGCTATATCTACCTCCAATGAACTGGGTAATGATATTGTATCTCATGAGATAGATAGGACTGGAACAGGAAGTGAAATTGGATCAGAAAAGATCTTTGTCTGCTATGATAGTCTTTAGAGCGAACCTTGAATACTATAATGGTTTGGGGAGTGAACCCATTCCACTATAATAGTCTTGTAAAAAGTTACTTAACTACTAAAGAAATGATTTTTCTATACTTATTTGTGTGCCAAATTTTATGTATTATTCTAATCTTATACCCTCATTCTCTTTTATGATTCATGTCTCATGAACTTATATGATTTATTCCATAACTCAAGATTATGATCTTTGATATACAAGGTATAATTTTCAAATGTTATGTTCATGTTCTTATGACCTTATTCTTATGTTTTGATTGATATCTCCCTTTCTTACCCTTACTGATCATTTTAGATCACCCTTTTCTTATGATTATTTTCCCTAGGATATAAAAGAAGGTATTAAGTATGACATGTAAAAAAGGGATCTAGTCATAAAGGAATAATCAGGAAGTGATGTAGATGTTTTATGGACTCGTTATTTTTGTTTCCATGTTTCTAAAGACACTAAATCCATATGATTCTATATTATTTTTTATATGTTATGTAATAAATATTTATCTATTTATATTTAATATATATGTATGAAAAGAGTGGGTCGTTATACTTGGAGCCCATGTCCTCTTCATCTTGGACAAGTTTCATTCAGATATTTTCTCTTGATCCTTTCCCTAAGGGTTGTTATGGAATCGTGTTTGGTTCATAGGATGATGATACCCTCTAAGGAAGTTCAATCTAAGATAGAGTTGTCAGAATCCTTCTATGAGGCCCAAATTGAGATCTTATATCATCATCATTTCCCTAGGTGGGGTTCTTGGTATCGTTATGACCAACACTATGTGAGAATCAAACCCCTACTTAGTAGGTTAATCTGGATTAGGTTGTTGGTATACCCCATGGAATTGGGTGTGATACCCATATGCATATTGATATCTTTAAACTACCAGTGTGTACATATTATGGTAAAACCTGATGAGCACGACATCACGAATAGACACCATCAGTGCAATCTGACTTGTTGAGTGTGTTCTCTTATATGTGTGTTATATAGAACCTTTATGAAGGAATATTCAGATGGATTTATGGTTTTGAAATTAACTTAATAATATATATCTACCATAATTATATCTGTATGTTCTTTTTATGTATGTTTTTAACATATCCCTTTGATAAGTTGACAATTATTCTTGATGATATATGCTTAGTGATCTTGGGGTGTCTTGCTGGGTATAGTTATATTAAACTCTACATGGAATTTCTTGCACATGTCATGTCTTATGCAGATAAATGACCTTTTGATAGAGTTATATAGGAACCAAAACCAGGTGGAGCTTTTTGATATAGAAAAATTGAGGCATGTTCCAGTGGTTTCCTTTATAGAAGTCCTCTCATACATTACAAGTTAGACTTGTTTATAGTTTCTTTTAGCGGGATTGTACTTGGACCTTCCTTTCTAGTACTTTTTTTTCATACTCTAATGGAGGTATTTTAGATGTATGAATGAAAGTTTATTGGTTGTTTTACATTTTATCATTGTATGGTCTTGGAGATGTGTGTGTGTGTGTACAAGTACATTAGGCTAAGGCCTTCTATGTGTGTGATATGCCTACTCGACACTGGTCTCCAGCCCCTAGCCTATTGGAAGTGGGCTTGGGATATTCATCGATTAGGCTCTATTAGGTTGGGTAATGAACGAGTGGTATTATAGGAGTTGGTACTACCTTAGTA
Organism: Viscum album; assembly: GCA_963277665.1. Lineage (NCBI taxonomy): Eukaryota > Viridiplantae > Streptophyta > Magnoliopsida > Santalales > Viscaceae > Viscum > Viscum album. Next base: position 339,988,496 of record OY728142.1, on the reverse strand, counting down.
CTGAATTCTATAAGATTGGTTTGGGTTTTATGGAAACATTGTTAAGTGTTTTGAGTTTGGATCTCAGGCTAGAGATCCTAGTGTTGGTGAGACATCTGAAATATCCATACACCAGGACTCTGGTCACTTTCTTATTGACTATATACATGTAGATATTGGTTAGATGGAAAACATTGGTACATCCGTCATATAGGAATGGGTTGTGATTTCCATGTGATTCTTGAGTCATCTCTCCAGGTATACTCATTGACTGTAGTAAATATTTTATATCTCAGGATGCCTCCAGGATGTTTTACATATATGATTTAGTAGTAGGATCATGAGGATGATCCCCTCAGTGATGAGGCTTTGATACAAGGACCTATTCAAGAGGTGTTAGTCTTAACACCACCTTCCAAGTAGTAAATGGTACCAGTTATACCAATGGACGAGGTGTGTAGGCTGAGCGTGATTCATGAGTATTAGTGTCAGAAACCCTTCTAGTTTAGGGGTGATCTAAACCCACAGATAGATGAGGATTGGATTGAGGTAATGGCATGAGTATTTCTTCTTGTAAGGACACCGATAGATCATATGATCATCTAGAAAGTGATAATTCTTCTTGGATCTATGAGACAATGGTGGGGATTAATGACCCAGTCATATGAGGATGTGACTCTTGCATGGTCATAGTTTAAGAACCTTTTCTAGGAAGAGTTTTATACAACTACATTGAGGGATATGAACATCCAAGTTCTTCTATAGCTTCACTGGGAAAATAAGACTATGGTTGAGTGTTCATCGAGGTTCACCAACCTCTCTCTGCACTCCCTAGATATGGTGTGTGACCGGTTATTTTAGGCTTGGAACTTTGAGTGAGGACTAAATAGAGATATCTGAGCTAGTGTGATACCTCTATGCATTCCTACCAATGCTATAGTGATGAAGTGTTCTTTGGTGGTTGATATTTTTTTGGTTGAGTAGACAGAGATAGTTGGTGTTGATAGTAGGAACATGGGATTTGAGACTTTAGTAGTAGGAAAATGATGACAGAAACAGGGACCTAGACTTGTGATACATTTTCAGAGGCAATCCTGAAACTGAGGGTCTATGGTTCAGGGATCATATGATATGTATAATTAGCCTTGGGAGAGGTGGTGCTACTCTTGTTATGGTATGGGACATATCACCTGGGATTATTTGACCCACCATATGGATGATAAAAAAACAGTGGATGTGATGGATGGGTAAAGGTATTGGCAGGAAAAGGTAAGTCCATAGGGTAGTAGATGGGGCAGAAGATCTAGGAGAGTATCTAGAGGTGGTAGATTTTTTGACTTGTTACCACCACCCCCAGGTGGTCCCTGCCTAGCTCGGGGAGCTGATGGTTAGGGGAGAGAGAAGCTATAGGAAGTAAATACTTATAAAATAGAGGCTCTCTGGATGATAAGCCATATGATATATCTCTTTTATACCTTAGATTTAGTAGTGATATACATAGTTTCAAGTTATTCATTTCTTAACACTTCCCTGGTTCGAGACTTAGATATTCTAGTTGATCCTTTTACTCAAACCTTGTATTTAGAGACTCCTATTGGAGGAAAATAAATGATCAAACACAATAGATAATAGTGTGACCTAACTTTTATAGGTGAGAGTTTCTATTGGTATATCTTTCTGGTTGCGATGAGGCCTTATGTCATCATCTTAAGTATGAACTGGTTATCTATAGTTCATGCCCAGATATACTATTGTAGGAATAGGATACAATGTTTCTGTAGTGATGGGATGAGGTTTTCCTTTGTGGGTGAAAAGAAAACCTAAGTAGAGAAGGATAGACTCATGCATAGGAGGGTGTATCTAATTACACACCAGTTTTCTAGCATGAATTTTGGTGTAGTGAATTCTATTATTTATCATTTTCATACAGTGGTGGTGGAGTACGAGGACATATTTTCTAAAGAAATTCTAGGTTTACCTCTCTATTGAGAGATATTATTCTTTATTGACCTACACCCTAGGATGAACCCAATATCTATTCCAAAATATTATATATATCTTGTAGAGCTTCATGATTTGAGGGTGCTATTGGAGGACTTGCAGAGGAAAGTCTTTATCAATACCAATGCTTCACCCTGGGTAGCCCAAGTGTTATTCACAAAGAAGGTGGATCCAATCTTGAGGTTGTGTATGGATTACTATCTCCTAAACTAGGTGACCATAAAGAAAATTATCCACTAACTAGGATTGATGATCTATTTGATCAGTTGAGTGGGGTAAGATGGTTCTTGAAGATTGAACTCAGATCATTATATCACCAATTGTGAGTACATGATGAGGATATATCGAATACAACATTCAGATGTCACTATGGTCACTATGAGTACTTGGTGATGCTCTTAGGTATGATGAATGCCCCAATAGTGTTCATGAGACTGATGAATCAGATCTTTTATCCTTTATTATACTGGTTTGTGGTATTATTTATTGATGATATCCTAGTGTACTCGATATTCGAGGAAGAGTATGTGAGACACTGGAGGATATTCTTAGATTTACTCTGTGATAGATAGCTTTATTGGAAGCTCTCAAAGTTCCAATTCTAGATTCAAGAGGTCTAATTTCTGGGACATGTTATCTTAATAGATGGTGTAGTAGTGGACCCAAGAAAGGTTGAAGCAGTGTTATCTTGGGAGCCATCCAAGAGCATGAAAAAGGTGTGAAGCTTCCTTGGGTCTAAAGAATACTATTAGATATTTGTACCCCATTTATCCAAGATTTCATCTACCTTGATATCTATAACCCAAAAAGGACAACCCTTTATGTGGATTGCGAGGTTCCAGTAGGCTTTCCAGGAGTTGAGGTAGTGATTGACAAGTGATACTGATGTTATTAATATTTTCATGACTTATTATATTCCCTCTTTACTGATTTTATATGAAATGTGCATAATTTGTGTGAAATATTAATGTTTTAATATTAAGTATAATTTTTGAGCATTTTTAGAAGTAGTACAATTGAGTCAGTTTAATGTTTTAATAATAACTATCACTATACAGATCCCAATTGTGTGATTCTTCTTTTTTAGGATTCTCCTTTCAATATACAACATTTCATTAGAAGGTACCATGAGCCAATTCTGCCATTTGAAGGGTCATATGGTCCTCACAAACAAGACCAAAGAATCTGTGAACAAACTGGACCAGCCATGAAGATTGATTTACTGGGATCACTCCAGAAGTTCAAAAACATTAAATCTCCACAATAATTCAGGGAACATTACATTTCATCTTGGATAAAAATTTCAAGGCCCCAATACAAGTACAAGGTGTCCAAATGAAGCTTTTAAGTCCAGCCCACCATTCTGGACGAGAATTAAAATCAGTATAGTATTAATGACGTATCTCATGATGTAAGCATAAAATCGAGATGAGATTTTTCAGTATGAAATAGGGGATATATTTGGCCGACTTTTTTGAAGAACCCATTCTTATTTGAAGGCAGATTCATATTCAAAAACCCTTTCACATTCTGGACTTCAAAAAGACTAGATTTAAATGGACAGTTTTACTTTGTTTAATCAACCGGCCATAACTTTTGATCCTTAAGTCCAAATGACTCCAAAATTTGAGAGTAGTCGGAAAACATTTTTATCTACAACTTTCAAGAAGGATATTTCTCGAGATTAGGATTTCTTAATGTCTATATCTGCGAGACAGTTGGAGGGGTATTTTTGGAATGTAAACAGTCCACCACCTTGGGCTATAAATACATCCCCTCCTCTCCTTTCAAAAGGGTTGGAATTTCAGAAGAGAGGAGAACATATTGGCACGAACAAATACTTGAAAAAGGCTTGGGAGGACCTTCCATACTCAAGTTTTCACTTGAGAGACCTTTCATCCTCTCTTTGTTTTCACTTACTTTTGTGTTCTTCATTTTTGTAATTTTGTAAGTCCTTTCTTTTGTAATTCTATTTTAATGAAAGTTTCTTCTTCAATATATCTTATTATCCTCAACATTCTTTATTTTAATATTAATTTTCTTAAAATAGTTTAAATTCAGTTAAATCTCCTTCCCTTATTTTTCTTCCTCATTCAATCAAAAATCCATTTTTAATTATCATCATTGTTCGTGTGTGTGTGTGTTCGATGTACCACTCTTTTCTAATCCCTTTATTTTTCTTCTATTATTAATTTATCATCATAATTATTATAACCATAATATTAAACACCCAAATGGATGAGTAAATATCTTATTAGGGTGAGTCAAAATTTAGGGATGTTAAGTGATTGAGAGTATTTTCTCGATGAGTATTCGTTAATTTAACATTGTGTATGTTGGACTTAATATGTCATGGATTGATGAAATATTTTGTTTAGCATGTGGTTTCCATGGATTATTGAAACCATAAATACACTACCATAAAAAAGTACTGATTGATTTTAGAATCCTAGTTAAGTTAAGGGTTGTATTAAAGCTTTAACACTTGGGAATTCTAATCGACGTCAACTTGTGAAGTGGGTGTTAATTTAAATACAATATAAAGCAAAGCTCAAGGACTTCACAAGCTTAACTCCCTAATAATGAACTCACCCTAATCATTATCAATTTATTGAATCAATCATAATCAATTATTCATTTCAATTAATCTCTACAATCAAAACCCACCAATCAGAATACAATCAACTAAAAACAAATGACTATTTCAAAGTATCATCACCGAGGATTCGACCCGAGTGCTGCTATACACATTAGCAGAGCACCGGAACTTTGACTGGTCGATAGGTGACAATCGGCCGTGTGTTTCAAATGGCTCCATTTCTGGGGATGGTGCTTTATGTAGTCATTAGTTTCTGGTTATTGTAAAAAAAATCCAAAAAAAAACAAAATTTAAAAAAATTGAAAAAAAACACAAAGAAAAACCCGTCTTCCTCTTAAAAATCATAAACTGAAAAAATACAAAGAAAAACCCATCTTCCTCTTTCTTCCCAAATCTCTCTGAATGCCCCGTAGTCTTCCAAACAATCCCTCAGATTTGTTTGACCCTGAAATTGAGTGAACACTTCGCCAACTTAGGAGGAACATAAGAGATAATGAAATAAATAAAGAACCAGTCCCCATCCAACCAGTTGAAATTGAAATGGACAAACCTAGGGAACAAACCCTAAAAGAACTCGCTTCCCCTAATATGAATTAACAAAAACTTGGTATTCAATATCCAAACATAGAAGCTGACTTCGAACTCAAATCAAGTTTGATTCATCTTCTTCCTCATTTCCATGGGCTAGCCAGTGAGGATCCACATCTTCACCTTAAAGAGTTCCAAGTAGTGTGCTCTACCATGAAGCCTCAAGGGGTTTCTGAAGAACAAATCAAAATCTGATCATTCCCTTTTTCCCTAGATGAAACTGCTAAGTCATGGCTCTACTACCTACCTCCTAGTTCCATAACCACATGGAATGACATGAAGCGACTTTTCTTAGAGAAATTCTTTCCTACTTCTCGTACTACTTCTATCCGAAAGGAAATAAGTGGTATACATCAATTACCAAGTGAATCACTCCATGAGTATTGGGAGAGGTTCAAAAAGCTTGTTGTAACCTTCCCACACCATAAAATCCCTAAACAACTCTTGGTCCAATACTTTTATGAGGGGTTATTGGCTATAGAGAGAACTCTCATTGATGTCACAAGTGGCAGTGCTCTTGTTGATAAAACTCTCGCAGCTGCAAGAGATCTCATAAGTAACATGGCTGAAAACACACAACAATTCCATACTTGAGTACATGCTCAAGTAAAACAAGCCCAAGATAATCAATCAATTGATCCGAACAAGATGACCGAGGGGATGAGTGAACTTACAGGTCTTGTGCGACAACTAGCTGTGTCTACAAAATCTCCAACCTCGTCTTCTCTACAATCAATGTTTCCTAGACCTGTCAAAAACTGGGGAATCTGCAACTCTCCATCTCATCCAACTGACACATGTCCACAACTTCAAGAGGATCAATCCGATTCATCTGGACCAATGGAGTTCAATGCAGCATATTCTCAATGGAACACCAACCCTCAACTATCAGGTCAGTTTGTTAGAAACTTCAACCAACCTCACTTTGAGCCCTTCTATTCTTCCTATAACCAAGGCCTTAGGTATGGTAATCCCATATCTCATCCCCCTCAATTCCCTCCTCAAAACCCAAACCAGTTTCAATATGGTTAAGGTGTTGGTAACTTCCATCAACCTTATCCTTTTGTTCCTCAACCTCAAAGGAACAATCCTCCTCCTGGATTCCATCATCCTAGTGGGCCTTCCCAATTCCAAAACTAATACAATCAATTTCCCAAGAACCAAAATCAAGGCAATCCCAATCTGGGACAAGCCTCTTCTTCCAAGAAACCATGGGAAAGTGCTGTTGAAGATCTTGCCTCCTTCACTCGTTCTAGCCTTAAAAAAATTGAAACTCAAATAGGTCAACTTGTATCCCACCTGAGCCAGCAACAACAATCAAATTCTTCCCAACTCCCAGCTCAACCATTACCCAACCCCAAGGGTAATGTAAGTGCAATTGCACTTAGATCAGTAAAGCAACTTGCTATGCCTCAAGATAAATCCTCAAACCCTCCTTTGAATGTTGACCTAGAAAATGAAAAGAAAAAGAAACTTGAAAAGGAACTTGAATCCATTCCCTCACCTCCTTCCATTCCACTTACGAATCTAATTCCTTTTCCTCAAGCTGTTTCTAAACCAAGGAAGTCCTTTGAACCTGATCCTGAAATGCTCGACATGTTTAGACGTGTTGAAGTCAACATTCCCATCTTAGATTCCATCAAACAAATTCCTAAGTATGAAAGTTTCTCAAGGAGTTGTGTACCCACAATAGGCAACTTAGGACCTTCAAAAATGTTTCCACCCAACAGTCCATACCCATTAAGTGAAAAGATCTTGGTACCTTTACGGTTCCATGCCAAATTGGAAGTTCCAACTTTGATGATGCACTCATAGACATAGGAGCCTCAATTAATTTCATGCCCAAATACATATTCTCCAACCTTGTTCTAGGTCCCTTTCACCCAACAGGTGTTGTCATTCAGTTAGCTAATCGAAGCACAACCAGTCCTGAGGGAATAATTAAGGATTTCCTTGTCCGAGTCAATGATCTTATCTTCCCTGCTGATTTCTATGTCCTTGACATGGAAGGTGAGACGAACTCTTCTCGATCTCCCCTAATTCTTGGAATACCATTCCTCATGACTGCGAGAACCAAAATTGATGTCCATTCAGGCATCTTATCCATGGAATTTGGTGACCAAATGGTCAAGTTCAATATTTTTCAATCCATGCGATATCCATCAGAGAATGAATCTGTATTCTCTATCCATTCTTCTGATACTCCCTCTGAGAGGGTATTCAATCCCAATCCATCATGTTCTTCATGTTCTACTAATAGAGGATTTTGTGAATATTGTATCCTCATTAACCAAGTCATAAATGGAGAAATTGATGTTGACATTACAAATGTAGACTCCATTGACCTAAAGGATCTTGAAAAATATTTGGAATATCATCTCACCCCTGACCTCCAATGCTCCAACATGAATGGTAATAAATAAAATGAACTTGAACGCTCATTTATTGATTCAAATATGATTATAAGACATTCAACCTTTCCTATCCATGATTCTAAAAATTCTGTTATATGTGAAGTGAACCCTGAACCAATGTCTTTATATTGTCTCGATAGTAGTGATGTTTGTGATATTTGTACCCTAATTAATAAATTGATCACTAGTGAGGTTGAAATTGACCATTCATTGGTGAAAAACATTGAAATAAAGGATATTGAAAATTGTATTCAGTATTATGACTCCACTGATCCCCATTACTATACATCGGTAAGTGATGACATAAATGAGTCAAAAACAATTGGGATCTCATACTCTACTTTTGTGTTATCTGAACCTTGCATAAATGAACCATCAGAATTGAGACATCTTCCTGAATTTCCAAGAATAGAAAATCATCACTTTGTGGATAAAATCATTCCTCACATTGAAGACCAAAGGGAGGATGGTCATATTCTCTTTCCACCCCCATTGAATTGCATGCACACCAACAAGGATGAGAAGAAATTATCCAATGAATCATCAGGCCTCCCAGAGGAGAAGTTTTTCTGGAAGCACACTAGAGTTGAGAAAATATGATGACAACCATTATACTATGGGTAGTCCACTGCAACTGTCTAGCTGTAGACAAATAAATGCAGTGCTTATTGGGAGGCAACCCATGTTTTCTTTTAATTTTGTGAAATTTCAATTTCTTTTTAGTTTTTCATTATATGAATAATGAATTTTCTTTTTCAGGTAACATTCCACAATCTTGGATCAACATCGACTTCCATTGGATCCCCAACTTCTGCAGTCAACCCACCACTGGATGGAGATGGCGACCCGCCAAATCCAAACCATGGGCACCTCTTTCCCTTTAACTCTCTCTATCTCTTCTTCTCTCTACCTCTTTCTTCTTCTTCCTCTCTATTTCATTTTTTTACCATTTTCTTTATCAAAACCTTTATTTTTCACTTTCTATTTTGTGTGGGTGTATCTTTAAAAAAATAAAAACCTAAAAAACAAAAAACAAACCAAAAAAAACAATGACTTAAAAAATAAAAAAAATTATAAGTCATGCTTACTCACCATCGAGTTTTGAAATTTTGTAAAACCATTTTGGGGAGTTAACAGACATGTTTTCATCTCAAAAATTTTGTATTTTCATTATGACTTTGGATAAATAATTTTGTGTCAAAACCAACACATTTTGAATGCTCAATTTTTGATTTGGAAAATGATTTTCCCCAACCGTGAGAACAAACATTTTCTTTAATGATAAGGAAACCTATGGACATCTTTCAAAAATGTGTGTTTCCACCCCCATTTGTGAGTCTTGAGTTTGTGGACCTTCGAGCTGAATTTCCTACCTTAGTGTGTATTAATATGATAGAGGCATTTTCTGAACCACATGAGAATCACAATAGCCAAATAGCCTTTCATTTCCCTTAAATTAATCCTCCTTTTGGAATCCACTTCAAGCCTATGAAAACCTTTTCTTTGATAGCCACATTACAATCCCAATACCTTATCCCACCCAATATCAACATGGATTTTCATTGCATAAGTTTTTGAAATTTAAGTGTAGGGGGGAATGGATTTCATTTTTGGGTATCATTTCATTACTTTTCAGTGTGTTATCATATGCTTGAGGGAAATAATCCATTTTAGTGTGGGGGGGGGGAGGTTTTCATTCAGTGGTATTTGGGAATGTATTGTACAAATGATATTGAAAAGTGTTCAAAAAAAAAAATTCAAAAAAAAAATAAAATCAAAATAAAAAAAAATGAAAAAAATGACAAAATGGGTTGTGTCTTGGGTAGGTCAAAAATAAATCTTCCTCAACCTTTTATCTTGTTATAACTATTACAATTAGTGTCCTGAGGAGATCAAACATGGGTTGGGATATGAGTGTGAGATCTGTTTCAAGGTCAACTTTCGAAAAAACAAAGAAAAAAAAGGAAAAGAAAAAAAAACACTTGCATTATATTATTATTGGGAGAAGTTTTTTTTGTAAATATTCCATCTTCTCATTACCTTCATATTTTCTTCCTCTATTGTGTCTTTCTTGACATAATAATTTCCTTGTAAATATGTTTTTTCATTTCCTTCCATGTTTTATTTCAAAAAAATGTGCATTGCTTTTTCTATGTTGGTATTTTAACCCTCTTCTTCTATCTCATGGATATTATATTTCTACTGTCCCATAGCCACAGAAAAACCCCTTAAAAAGACCTCTAGATTATTCTTCACTTTGGATAGGGATTGGAAGCTGAGAGCTCTTTTCAAACTCTAAGATTTTCACTTTTGGTTGGTGAAAGAGTGAACCTCCACAAATGAATTTTATCATCTTGAGAGGTGTGAGTTTTGTGTGTCCACATTTTCCATTTCTAAATTTGAACATGAAAAAATGAATTAGTTTTGTAACATTGATTCTGTAACAACTTGTGGTGGAATTCAAAATGGATGAGTGAAATAGTCTAAACCTCCCCTGATTGGAGAAAACAAAATTTTAAAATCTCTTGGTGAGTAAAAATGATTTTGTCATGTTTTAATATTTGTTGCACATGAGGACATTCAAAAAACTAAGTATGGGAGAGTTGATGTTATAAATATTTTCATGACTTATTATATTCCCTCTTTACTAATTTTATATTAAATGTTCATAATTTTTGTGAAATATTAATGTTTTAATATTAAGTATAATTTTTGAGGATTTTTAGAAGTAGTCCAATTGAGTCAGTTTAATGTTTTAATAATAACTATCACTATAATGATCCAAATTGTGTGTTTCTTGTTTTTTAGGATTATAATTTCAATATAAAACATTTCATTATAATGTACCATGAGCCAATTATTCCATTTGAAGGTTCATATGGTCCTCACAAACAAGACCAAATAATCTGTGAACAAACTGAACCATCTTTGAAGATTGATTTACTAGGATCACTCAAGAAGTCCAAAAACATTAAATCTCCACAATAATATGGGGGACACTACATTTCATCTTGGATACAAATTTCAAGGCCCAAATCCAAGTACAAGTGGTCCAAATAAAGATTTGAAGTCCAGCCCACCATTCTGGATGAGAATTAAAATCAGTATAGTATGAATGACATATCTCATTATGTAAGAATCAAATCGAGCTGAGATTATGTAGTGTGAAATAAGAGATATAGGTGGACGACTTTGTTGAAGAACCCATTCATATTTGAAGGAATATTCATATTCAGAAACCCTTTCACATTCTAGACTTCAAAAAGACTAGATTGAAATGGACAGTTTTACTTTGTTTAATCAACCAGCCATAACGTTTGATCCTTAAGTCCAAATGACTCCAAAATTTGAGATTAGTCGTCCAACTTTATTATCTACAACTTTTAAGAAGGATATTTCTCGATATTTGGCTGTCTTGATGTCCATATATGCGAGGCAAGTGGAGGGGTATTTCTGGAATGTAAACAGTCCACCACCTTGGGCTATAAATACATCCCCTCCTATCCTTTAAAAAGGGTTGGCATTTCAGAAGAGAGGATAAAATATTGGAACTAAAAAAGCCTTGAAAAAGGCTTGGGAGGACCTTCCATACTAAATTTTTCACTTGATAGAATTTTCCTCCTCTCTTTGTTTTCACTTACTTTTGTGTTCTTCATTTTTGTAATTTTGTAAGTCCTTTCTTTTGTAATTCTGTTTTAATGCAAGTTTCTTCTTCAATATCTATTATTATCCTCCACCTTCTGTATTTTAATATTAATTTTCTTAAAATAGTTTAAATTCAGTTAAATATCCTTCCCTTATTTTTCTTCCTCATTCAATCAAAAATCCGTTTTTAATTATCATCATTGTTCGTGTGTGTGTGTTCAACGCACCACTCTTTTCTAATCCCTTTCGTTTTCTTCTATTCTTAATTTATCATCATAATTATTATAACCAGAATATTAAACACCCAAATGGCTGAGTAAATATCTCATTGGGGTGAGTCAAAATTTAGGGATGTTAGGTGATTGCGATTATTTGCTCGATGAGTATTCGTTAATTTAACATTGTGTATGTTGGACTTAATATGTCATGGATTGATGACATATTTTGTTTAGCATGTGGTTTACATGTATTATTGGAAACATAAATACACTAACATAAACAATTACTGATTGATTTTAGAATCTTATTTAAGTCAAGGTTTGGATTAAAGCTTTAACACTTAGGAATTCTAATCGACGTCAACTTGTGAAGTGGGTGTTAATTTAAATGCAATATAAAGCAAAGCTCAAGGATTTCACAAGCTTAACTCCCTAATAATGAACTCACCCCAATCATTATAAATTTATTAAATCAATCATAATCAATTATTAATTTCAATTAATCTCTATAATGAAAACCCCCCAATCTAAATACAATCAACTAAAAACAAACGACTATTTCAAAGTATCATCGCCGAGGATTCGACCTGAGTGCTGCTATACACATTAGCAGAGCACCAGAACTTTGACCGGTCGATAGACGACAATCGGCCATGCGTTTGAAATGGTTCCATTGTTGGGGATGGTGCTTTATGTAGTCATTAGTTTCTGGTTATTGTAAAAAAAATCCAAAAAAACAAAATTTAAAAAAAATTGAAAAAAAACATATAGAAAAACCCATCTTCCTCTTAAAAATCATAAACTGAAAAAAAATACAAAGAAAAACCTGTCTTTCTCTTTCTTCCAAAATATCTCTGAATGCCCCGTAGTCTTCCAAACAATCCCTTAGATTTGTTTGACCCTGAAATTGAGCGAACACTTCGCCAACTTAGGAGGAACATAAGAGATACTCAAATAATTCAAGAACCAGTCCTCATCCAACCAGTTGAAATTGAAATGGCCAATCATAGGGAACAAACCCTAAAAGAACTCACTGCCTCTGATATTAATTACCAACCTCTTGGTATTCAATATCCAAACATAGAAGCTGACTTCAAACTCAAATCGAGTTTGATTCATCTTCTTCCTCATTTCCATGGGCTAGCCGGTGAGGATCCACATCTTCAACTTAAAGAGTTCCAAGTAGTGTGCTCTACCATGAAGCCTCAAGGGGTTTCTGAAGAACAAATAAAACTCAAAGAATTCAATTTTTCCCTAGATGACACTACTAAGTCATGGATCTACTACCTACATCCTGGTTCCATAACTACATGGAATGACATGAAGCGACTCTTCTTAGAGAAATTCTTTTCTACTTCTCGTACTTCTTCTATTCGAAAGGAAATAAGTGGTATACGTCAATTCCCAAGTGAATCACCCCATGAGTACTGGGAGAGGTTCAAAAAGCTTGTTGAAACCTACCCACACCATTAAATCCCTGACCAACTCTTGATCCAATACTTCTATGAGGGGTTATTGGCTATGGAGATAACTCTCATTGATGCCGTAGGTGGCGGTGCTCTTGTTGATAAAACTCCCACACCTGCAAGAGATCTCATAAGTAACATGGCTGAAAACAAACAAAAATTTCATACTCGGGAACATGCTCAAGTCAAACAAGCCCAAGATAATCAATCAATTGAGCTAAAAAAGATGACCAAGTGGATGAGTGAACTTACAGGTCTTGTGCGACAACTAGCAGTGGCTACAAAATCTCCAACCTCGTCTTCTCCACAGTCAATGTTTCCTGGAGCTGTCAAAAACTGTGGAATATACAACTCTCCATCTCATCCAACTGACACATGTCCAAAAATTCAAGAGGATCAATCCGATTCATCTGGACCAATGGATCTCAATGCAACATATGCTCAACGGAACACCAACCCTCAACTATCAGATCAGTTTGTTAGAAACTTCAACCAACCTCACTTTGAGCCCTTCTTTTCTTCCTATAACCAAGGCCTTAGGTATGGTAATCCCATATCTCATCCCCCTCAATTCCCTCCTCAAAACCCAAACAAGTTTCAATATGGTCAAGGTGTTGGTAACTTCCATCAACCTTATCCTTTTGTTCCTCAAACTCAAAGGAACAATCCTCCTCCTGGATTCCATCATCCTAGTGAGCCTTCCCAATTCCAAAACCAATACAATCGATTTCTCAAGAACCAAAATCAAGGCAATCCCAATCCGGTACAAGCCTCTTCTTCCAAGAAACCATGGGAAAGTGCTGTTGAATATCTTGCCTCCTTCACCCGTTCTAGCCTTAAAAACATTGAAACTCAAATAGGTCAACTTGCATCCCACATGAGCCAACAACAACAATGAAATTCTTCCCAACCCCCATCTCAACTATTAACCAACCCCAAGGGTAATTTAAGTGAAATTGTACTTAGATTAGGAAAGAAACTTGATATGCCTCAAGATAAATCCTCAAACTCTCCTTTTAATGTTGACCTAGAAAATGAAAAGAAAAAAAACTTGAAAAGGAACCTGAATCCATTCCCTCACCTCCTTCCATTCCACTTAGGAATCCAATTCCTTTTGCTCAAGATGTTTCTAAACCAAGGAAGTCCTTTGAACCTGATCCTGAAATGCTCGACATGTTTAGACGTGTTGAAGTCAACATTACCCTCTTATATGACATCAAAAAAATTCCTAATTATGCCAAGTTTCTCAAGGAGTTGTGTACCCACAAGAGGAAACTTAGGACCTTTGAAAATGTTTCCACCCAATAGTCCATACCCATTAAGTGCAAAGATCCAGGTGCCTTTACGCTTCCATGCCAAATTGGAAGTTCCAACTTTGATGATGCACTCATAGACCTAGGAGACTCAATTAATGTCATACCCAAATCCATATTCTCCGACCTTGGTCTAGTTTCCTTGCACCCAACACGTGTTGTCATTCAGTTAGCTAATCGAAGCACAATCAGTCCTGAGAGAATAATTGAGGATGTTCTTGTCCAAGTCAATGATCTTATCTTCCCTGCTGATTTCTATGTCCTTAACATGGAAGGTGAGATGAACTCTTATCGATCTACCCTAATTATAGGAAGAAAATTCCTCATGACTGCGAGAACCAAAATTGATGTCCATTCAGGCATCTTATCCATGGAATTTGGTGACCAACTGGTCAGGTTCAATATTTTTCAATCCATGCGATACCCATCAGAGAATGAATCTGTATTCTCTATCCATTCTTATGATACTCCCTCTGAGAGTGTATTGAATCCCAATCCATCATGTTCTTCATGTTCTACTAATAGAGGAGTTTTTGAATATTTTATCCTCATTAACCAAGTCATAAATGGAGAAGTTGATGTTGACATTACAAATGTAGACTCCATTGACCTAAAGGATCCTGGAAAATATTTGGAATATCATCTCACCCCTGACCTCCAATTCTCCAACATGAATGGTAATAAAGAAAATGAACTTTAACACTCATTTGTTGATTCAAATATGATTATCTGACATTCATCCTTTCCTATCCATGATTCTGAAAATTCTGTTATATGTGAAGTGAACCCTGAACCAATGTGTTTATATTGTCCCGATGGTAGTGATGTTTGTGATATTTGTACCCTAATTAATAAATTGATCAGTGGTGAGGTTGAAATTGACCATTATTTGGTGAACAACATTGAAATAAAGGATATTGAAAATTGTATTCAGTATTATGACTCCACTGATCCCCATTACACTACATCGGTAAGTGATGAAATAAATGAGTCAAAAACAATTGGGATCTCATACTCTTCTTCCGTGTTATCTAAACCTTGCATAAATGAACCATCAGAATTGAGACATCTTCCTGAATTTCCAAGAATAGAAAATCATCACTTTGTGGATAAAATCATTCCTCACATTGAAGACCAAAGGGAGGATAGTAATATTCTCTTTCCACCCACATTGAATTGCAAGCACACCAACAAGGATGGGAAGAAATTATCCAATGAATCATCAGGCATCCCAGAGGAGAATTTTTTCTGGAAGCACACTAGAGTTGAGAAAATACGATGGCCACCGTCAGACTATGGGTAGTCCACTACAACTGTCTAGCTGTAGACAAATAAATGCAGCGCTTCTTGGGAGGCAACCCATGTTTTCTTTTACTTTTGTGAAATTTCAATTTCTTTTTAGTTTTTTATTATATGAATAATGAAGTTTATTTTTCAGGTAACATCCCACAATCTTGGATCAACATCTACTTCCATTGGATCCCCAACTTCTACAGTCAACCCACCACTAGATGGAGATGGTGACCTGCCAAATCCAAACCAGGGGCACCCCTTTCCCTTTAACTCTCTCTATCTCTTCCTCTCTCTACCACTTTCTTATTATTACTCTCTCTTTCATTTTTTTTACCATTTTCTTTATCAAAAAATTTATTTTTCACTTTCTCTTTTGTGTGGGTGTATCTTTACAAAAATAAAAACCTAAAAAACAAAAAAAAACCAAAAAAACAATCACTTAAAAAATACAAAAAAATTATAAGTCATGCTTACTCACCATCGAGTTTTGAAATTTTGTACAACCATTTTATGGATTTAACAGACATGTTTTCATCTCAAAAATTTTGTATTTTCATTATGACTTTGGATAAAGAATTTTGTGTCAAAACCAACACATTTTGAATGCTAAATTTTTGATTTGGAAAATGATTTTCCCCAACCATGAGAACAAACATTTTCTTTCATGCCAAGGCCACCTATGTCCATCTTTTAAAAATGTGTGTTTTCACCCCCATTTGTGAGTCTTGAGTTTGTGGACCTTCGAACTGAATTTCCTACCTTAGTGTGTATTAATATGATAGAGGCATTTTCTGAACCACATGAGAATCACAATAGCCAAATAGTCTCCCATTTCCCTTACATTAATCCTCCTTTTGGAAGCCCCTTCAAGCCTATGAAAACCTTTTCTTTTATATCCACATTACAAGCCCAATACCTTATCCCACTCAATATCAACATGGATTTTCATTTCATAAGTTTTTGAAATTTAAGTGTGGGGGGGAATGAATTTCATTTTTGGGTATCATTTCCTTAATTTTCGGTGTGTTATCATATTCTTGAGGGAAAGAATCCATTTTAGTGTGGGGGGGAGGTTGTCATTCAGTGGTATTTGGGAATGTATTGTAAAAATGATATTGAAAAGTGTTAAAAAAATTGAAAAAAAATCAAAATAAAAAAAAATCAAAAAAAAAAATTCAAAAAAAAATGAAAAAATAGGTTGTATCTGGGGTAGGTCAAAAATCACTCTTCCTAAACCTTTGATATTGTTATAACTATTAAAATTAGTGTCTTGAGGATATCAAATATGGGTTTGGATTTGAGTGTGAGATCTGTTTCAAGGTCAACTTTCAAAAAAACAAAGAAAAAAAGGAAAAGAAAAAAAGAACACTTGCATTATATTCTTATTGGGAGAAGTTTTTGGTTTTGTAAATATTCCATCTTCTCATTACCTTAATATTTTCTTCCTCTATTGTGTCTTTCTTCACACAATAATTCCCTTTTAAATATGTGTTTTCATTTCCTTCCATGTTTTATTTAAAAAAAATGTGCATTGATTTTTCTATGTTGGTATTTTAACCCTCTTCTTCTATCTCTTGGATATTATATTCCTACCGTCCCATAGCCACAGAAAAACCCCTTAAAAAGACCTCTTGATTATTTTTCACTTTGGATAGGGATTGGAAGCTGATATATCTTTTCAAACTCTAAGATTTTCACTTTTGGTTGGTGAAAGAGTGAACCTCCACAAATGAATTTTATCATCTTGAGAGGTGTGAGTTTTGAGTGTCCACATTTTCCATTTCTAAATTTGAGCATGAAAAAATGAATTAGTTTTGGAACATTGATTCTATAACAACTTGTGGTGGAATTCAAAATGGATGAATGAAATAGTCTAAACCTCCCCTGATTGGAGAAAACAAAATTTCAAAATCTTTTGGTGAGTAAAAATGATTTTGTCATGTTTTTATATTTGTTGCACATGAGGACATGCACGAAACTAAGTATGGGAGAGTTTATGTTATTAATATTTTCATGACTTATTATATTCCCTATTTACTTAATTTATATGAAATGTGCATAATTTTTGTGAAATATTAATGTTTTAATATTAAGTATAATTTTTGAGCATTTTTAGAAGTAGTCCAATTGAGTCAGTTTAATGTTTTAATAATAACTATCACTATACTGATCCAAATTGTGTGATTATTGTTTTGTAGGATTCTACATTCAATATAAAACATTCCATTAGAAGGTACCATGAGCCAATTCTGCCATTTGAAGGGTTATATGGTTCTCAAAAACAAGACCAAAGAATCTGTGAAAAAACTGGACCAGCCCTGAAGATTGATTTATTGGGCTCCCTCCAGAAGTCAAAAAATATCAACTCTCCACAATAATTCTGGGGACACTACATTTAATCTTGTATAAACATTTCGAGGCCCAAATCCAAGTACAAGGGGTCCAAATGAAGCTTTTAATTCCAGCCCACCATTCTGGCCGAGAATTAAGATCAGTATAGTATGAATGACATATCTCATGATGTATGCATCAAATAGAGCTGATATTTTTCATTGTGAAATATGAGATATATATGGCCGACTTTGTTGAAGAACCCATTCGGATTTGAAGGCATATTCATATTCAAAAACCCTTTCACATTCTAGACATCAAAAAGACTAGATTGAAATGGACAGTTTTACTTTGTTTAATCAATCGGCCATAACTTTTGATCATTAAGTCCAAATGACTACAAAATTTGAGATTAGTCGTCCAACTTTATTATCTACAACTTTGAAGAAGGAGATTTCTCGAGATTCGACTGTCTTGATGTCCATATCTGCGAGCCAAGTGGAGGAGTATTTCTGGAATGTAAACAGTCCACCACCTTGGGCTATAAATACATCCCCTCATCTCCTTTCAAAAGGGCTGGAATTTCAGAAGAGAGGAGAACATATTGGCACGACCAAATCCTTTACAAAGGCTTGTGAGGACCTTTCATACTCAAGTTTTCACTTGAGAGACCTTTCCTCCTCTCTTTGTTTTTACTTACTTTTGTGTTCTTCATTTTTGTAATTTTGTAAGTCCTTTCTTTTGTAATTCTGTTTTAATGAAAGTTTCTTCTTCAATATCTCTTATTATCCTCCACCTTATGTATTTTAATATTAATTTTCTTAAAATAGTTTAAATTCAGTTAAATCTCTTTCCCTTATTTTTCTTCCTCATTCAATCAAAAATCTATTTTTAATTATCATCATTGTTCGTGTGTGTGTGTTCGACGTTCCACTCTTTTCTAATCCCTTTCTTTTTCTTCTATTATTAATTTATCATCATAATTATTATAACCAGAATATTAAACACCCAAATGGATGAGTAAATATCTCATTGGGGTGAGTCAAAATTTACGGATGTTAAGTGATTGAGAGTATTTGCTCGATGAGTATTCGTTAATTTAACATTGTGTATATTGGACTTAATATGTCATGGATTGATGACATATTTTGTTTAGAATGTGGTTTCCATGGATTATTGGAACCATAAATACACTACCATAAACAAGTAATGATTTATTTTAGAATCCTAGTTAAGTTAAGGCTTGGATTAATCTTTAACACTTAGGAATTCTAATCGACGTCAACTTGTGAAGTGGGTGTTAATTTAAATGAAATATAAAGAAAAGATCAAGGATTTCACAAGCTTAACTCCCTAATAATGAACTCACCCCAATAATTATCAATTTATTAAATCAATCATAATCAATTAGTCATTTCAATTAACCTATGTAATCAAAACCCCCTAATCAGAATACAATCAACTAAAAACAAACGACTATTTCAAAGTATCATCGTCGAGGATTCGACCCGAGTGCTGCTATACACATTAGCAGAACACCGGAAATTTGACCGGTCGATAGGTGACAATCGTCCGTGCGTTTCAAATGGCGCTGTTTCTGGGGATGGTGCTTTATGTAGTCATTAGTTTCTGGTTATTGTAAAAAAAATCCAAAAAAAAAAAATTTAAAAAAAATTGAAAAAAAACACAAAGAAAAACCCATCTTCCTCTTAAAAATCATAAAATGAAAAAAATACATAGAAAAACCCATCTTCCTCTTTCTTCCAAAATCTCTCTGAATGCCCCGTAGTCTTTCAAACAATCCCTCATATTTGTTTGACCCTGAAATTGAGAGAACACTTCGCCAACTTAGGAGGAACATAAGAGATACTCAAATAATTCAAGAACCAGTCCTCATCCAACCAGTTGAAATTGAAATGGCCAATCCTAGGGAACAAACCTTAAAAGAACTCACTGCCCCTGATATGAATTAACAACATCTTGTTATTCAATATCCAAATATAGAAGCTTACTTCAAACTCAAATCGAGTTTGGTTCATCTTCTTCCTCATTTCCATGGGATAGCCGGTGAGGATCCACATCTTCAACTTAAAGAGTTCCAAGTAGTGTGCTCTACCATGAAGCCTCAAGGGGTTTCTGAAGAACAAATCCAACTCCGAGCATTCCCTTTTTCCCTAGCTGACACTGCTAAGTCAAGGATCTACTACCTACCTCCTGGAACCATAACTACATGGAATGACATGAAGCGACTCTTCTTAGATAAATTCTTTCCTGCTTCTCGTACTGCTTCTATCCGAAAGTAAATAAGTGGTATACGTCAATTACCAAGTGAATCACTCCATGAGTACTGGGAGAGGTTCAAAAAGATTGTTGTAACCTTCCCACACCATCAAATCCCTGACCAAATCTTGATCCAATACTTCTATGAGGGGTTATTGGCTATGGAGAGAACTCTCATTGATGCCGCAAGTGGCGGTGCTCTTGTTGATAAAACTCCCATAGCTGCAAGAGATCTCATAAGTAACATGGCTTCAAACACATAAGAATTCCATACTCGGGTACATGCTCCAGTAAAACAAGACCAAGATAATCAATTAGTTGAGCCGAACAAGATGACCGAGTGGATGAGTGAACATACAGGTCTTGTGCGACAACTAGCTGTGGCTATAAAATCTCCAAACTCATCTTCTCCACAATCAATGTTTCCTGGACCTGTCAAAAAATGTGGAATCTGCAACTCTCTAACTCATCCAACTGACACATGTCCACAACTTCAAGAGGATCAATCCGATTCATCTGGACCAATGGAGCTCAATGCAGCATATTCTCAACGGAACACCAACCCTCCACTATCAGGTCAGTTTGTTAGAAACTTCAACCAACCTCACTTTGAGCCCTTCTATCCTTCCTATAACCAAGGCCTTAGGTATGGTAATCCCATATCTCATCCCCCTCAATTACCTCCTCAAAACCCAAACCTGTTTCAATATGGTCAAGGTGTTGGTAACTTCCATCAACCTTATCCTTTTGTTCCTCAACCTCAAAGGAACAATCCTCCTCCTAGATTCCATCATCCTAGTGAGCCTTCCCAATTTCAAAACCAATACAATCGATTTCCCAAGAACCAAAATCAAGGCAATCCCAATCTGGAACAAGCCTCTTCTTCCAAGAAACCATGGGAAAGTGCTGTTGAAGATCTTGCCTCCTTCACCCGTTCTAGCCTTAAAAACATTGAAACTCAAATAGGTCAACTTGCATCCCACCCGAGCCAGCAACAACAATCAAATTCATCCCAAATCCCAGCTCAACCATTACCCAACCCCAAGGGTAATGTAAGTGAAATTGCACTTAGATCAGGAAAGCAAATTGCTATGCCTCAAGATAAATCCTCAAACCCTCCTTTGAATGTTGACCTAGAAAATGAAAAGAAAAAGAAACTTGAAAAGGAACCTGAATCCATTCCCTCACCTCCTTCCATTCCACTTAGGAATCCAATTCCTTTTCCTCAAGCTGTTTCTAAACCAAGGAAGTCCTTTGAACCTGATCCTGAAATGCTCGACATGTTTAGACGTGTTGAAGTCAACATTCCCCTCTTAGATGCCATCAAAAAAATTCCTAAGTATGCCAAGTTTCTCAAGGATTTGTGTACCCACAAGAGGCAACTTAGGACATTCGAAAATGTTTCCACCCAACAGTCCATACCCATTAAGTGCAAAGATCCAGGAACCTTTACGGTTCCATGCCAAATTGGAAGTTCCAACTTTGATGATGTACTCATAGACCTAGGAGACTCAATTAATTTCATGCCTAAATCCATATTATACAACCTTGGTCTAGGTACCTTGCACCCAACAGGTGTTGTCATTCAGTTAGCTAATCGAAGCACAACTAGTCCTGAGGGAATAATTGAGGATGTCCTTGTCCGAGTCAATGATCTTATCTTCCCTGCTGATTTCTATGTCCTTGACATGGAAGGTGAGACAAACTCTTCTCGATCTCCCCTAATTCTAGGAAGACCATTCCTCATGACTGCGAGAACCAAAATTTATGTCCATTCAGGCATCTTATCCATGGAATTTGGTGACCAACTGGTCAAGTTCAATATTTTTCTTTCCATGAGATACCCATTAGAGAATGAATCTGTATTCTCTATACATTCTTCTGATACTCCATCTGAGAGGGTATTGAATCCCAATCCATCATGTTCTTCTTGTTATACTAATAGAGGAGTTTGTGAATATTGTATCCTCATTAACCAAGTCATAAATGGAGAAGTTTATGTTGACATTACAAATGTAGACTCCATTGACCTAAAGGATCTTGAAAAATATTTGGAATATCATCTCACCCCTGACCTCCAATGCTCCAACATGAATGGTAATAAAGAAAATGAACTTGAATGCTCATTTGTTGATTCAAATCTGATTATCTGACATTCACCCTTTCCTATCCATGATTCTGAAAATTCTGTTATATGTGAAGTGAACCCTGAACCAATGTGTTTATATTGCCCCGATGGTAGTGATGTTTGTGATATTTGTACCCTAATTAATAAATTGATCACTGGTGAGGTTGAAATTGACCATTCTTTGGTGAACAACATTCAAATAAAGGATATTGAAAATTTTATTCAGTCTTATGACTCCACTGATCCCCATTACTCCACATTGGTAAGTGATGAAATAAATGAGTTAAAAATAATTGGGATCTCATACTCTACTTTAGTGTTATCTGAACCTTGCATAAATGAACCATCATAATTGAGACATCTTCCTGAATTTCCAAGAATATAAAATCATAACTTTGTGGATAAAATCATTCCTCACATTGAAGACCAAAGGGTGGATAGTGATATTCTCTTTCCACCCCCATTGAATTGCAAGCACACCAACAAGGATGGGAAGAAATTATCCAATGAATCATTAGGCCTCCCAGAGGAGAAGTTTTTCTGGAAGCACACTAGAGTTGAGAAAATATGATGGCCACCGTCAGACTATGGGTAGTCCACTGCAACTGTCTAGTTGTAGACAAATAAATGCAGTGCTTCTTGGGAGGCAACCCATTCTTTCTTTTAATTTTGTGAAATTTCAATTTCTTTTTAGTTTTTCATTATATGAATAATGAATTTTCTTTTTCAGGTAACATACCACAATCTTGGATCAACATCAACTTCCATTGGATCCCCAACTTCTGTAGTCAAACCACCACTGGATGGAGATGGTGACCTGTCAAATCCAAACCAGGGGCACATCTTTCCCTTTAACTCTCTCTATCTCTTCCTCTCTCTACCTCTTTCTTCTTATTCCTCTCTCTTTCATTTTTTTACCATTTTCCTTATCAAAACCTTTATTTTTCACTTTCTCTTTTTTGTGGGTGTATCTTTACAAAAATAAAAACCTAAAAAACAAAAAAAAAACCAAAAAAACAATCACTTAAAAAATACAAAAAAATTATAAGTCATGCTTACTCTCCATCGAGTTTTGAAATTTTGTATAACCATTTTTGGGAATTAACAGACATGTTTTCATCTCAAAAATTTTGTATTTTCATTATGACTTTGGATATATAATTTTTTGTCAAAACCAACACATTTTGAATGCTCAATTTTAGATTTGGAAAATGATTTTCCCCAACCGTGAGAACAAACATTTTCTTTCATGCCAAGGACACCTATGGCCATCTTTTAAAAATGTGTGTTTTCACCCCCATTTGTGAGTCTTGAGTTTATGGACCTTCGATCTGAATTTCCTACCTTAGTGTGTATTAATATGATAGATGCATTTTCTGAACCACATGAGAATCACAATAGCCAAATAGCCTCCCATTTCCCTTACATTAATCCTCCTTTTGGAAGCCCCTTCAAGCCTATGAAAACCTTTTCTTTGATAGCCATATTACAATCCCAATACCTTATCCCACCCAATATCAATATGGATTTTCATTGCATAAGTTTTTGAAATTTAAGTGTGGGGGGGAATGGATTTCATTTTTGGGTATCATTTTTTTACTTTCCGGTGTGTTATCATATGCTTGAGGGAAAGAATCCATTTTAGTGTGGGGGGGGAGGTTTTCATTCAGTGGTATTTGGGAATGTATTGTACAAATGACATTGAAAAGTGTTCAAAAAAAATTCAAAAAAAAAAAATCATAATAAAAAAAAAATCAAAAAAAATGAAAAAAATGGGTTGTGTCTTGGGTAGGTCAAAAATCAATCTTCCTCAAACTTTGATCTTGATATAACTATTACAATTAGTGTCGTGAGGAGATCAAACATGGGTTGGGATATGAGTGTGAGATCTGTTTTAAGGTCAACTTTCGAAAAAACAAAGAAGAAAAAGGAAAAGAAAAAAAAGAACACTTGCATTATATTATTATTAGGAGAAGTTTTTTTTGTAAATATTCCATCTTCTCATTACCTCCATATTTTATTCCTCTATTGTGTCTTTCTTCACACAATCATTCCCTTGTAAATATGTGTTTTAATTTCCTTCCATGTTTTATTTCAAAAAAATGTGCATTTCTTTTTCTATGTTGGTATTTTAACCCTCTTCTTGTATCTCTTGGATATTATATTCCTACCATCCCATAGCCACAGAAAAACCCCTTAAAAATACCTCTTGATTCTTGTTCACTTTGGATAGGGATTGGAAGCTGGGAGCTCTTTTCAAACTCTAAGATTTTCACTTTTGGTTGGTGAAAGAGTGAACCTCCACAAATGAATTTTATCATTTTGAGAGGTGTGAGTTTTGAGTGTCCACATTTTCCATTTCTAAATTTGAGCATGAAAAAATGAATTATTTTTGGAACATTGATTCTGTAACAACTTGTGGTGGAATTCAAAATGGATGAGTGAAATAGTCTAAACCTCCCCTGATTGGAGAAAACAAAATTTTAAAATCTGTTGGTGAGTAAAAATGATTTTGTCATGTTTTTATATTTGTTGCACATGAGGACATGCACAAAACTAAGTGTGGGAGAGTTTATGTTATTAATATTTTCATGACTTATTATATTTCATATTTACTGATTTTATATGAAATTTTCATAATTTGTGTGAAATATTAATGTTTTAATATTAAGTATAATTTTTGAACATTTTTAGAAGTAGTCCAATTGAGTCAATTTAATGTTTCAACAATAACTATCACTATAATGATCCCAATTGTGTGGTTATTATTTTTTAGGATTCTCCATTCAATATTAAACATTTCATTAGAAGGTCCCATGATCCAATTATTCCATTTTAAGGGTCATATGGTCCTCACAAACAATACCAAAGAATCTGTGAACAAACTGGACCAGCCCTAAAGATTGATTTACTGGGCTCACTCCAAAAGTCCAAAAACATTAAATCTCCACAATAATTCGGGGGCCACTACATGTCATCTTGGATAAAAATTTCAAGGCCCAAATCCAAGTACAAGGGGTCCAAATGAAGCTTTGAAGTCCATCCCACCATTCTGGACGAGAATTAAAATCAGTAGTATGAATGACATATCTCATGATGTAAGAATCAATCGAGCTTAGATTTTTCAGTTTGAAAGAGGAGATATAGGTGGACGAATTTGTTGAATAACCCATTCAGATTTGAAGGAATCTTCATATTCAAAAACCCTTTCACATTCTGGACTTCAAAAAGACTAGATTGAAATGGACAGTTTTACTTTGTTTAATCAACCAGACTTAACTTTTGATCCTTAAATCCAAATGACTCAAAAATTTGAGAGTAGTCGGAAAACTTTATTATATACAACTTTGAAGAAAGAGATTTCTTGATATTCGGCTGTCTTGATGTCCATATCTGCGAGCCAACTGGAGGGATATTTCTGGAATGTAAACAGTCCACCACCTTGGGCTATAAATACATCCCCTCCTCTCCTTTCAAAAGGGTTGGCATTTCAGAAGAGAGGAGAAAATATTGGCATGACCAAAGCCTTTCCAAAGTCTTGGGAGGACCTGCCATACTCAAGTTTTCACTTGAGAGACCTTTCCTCCTCTCTTTGTTTTCACTTACTTTTGTGTTCTTCATTTTTGTAATTTTGTAAGTCCTTTCTTTTGTAATTCTGTTTTAATGCAAGTTTCTTCTTCAATATCTCTTATTCTCCTCCACCTTCTGTATTTTAATATTAATTTTCTTAAAATATTTTAAATTTAGTTAAATCTCCTTCCCTTATTTTGCTTCCTCATTCAATCAAAAATCTGTTTTTAATTATCATCATTGTTCGTGTGTGTGTGTTCGACGTACCACTCTTTTCTAATCTCTTTCATTTTTTTCTATTATTAATTTATCATCATAATTATTATAACCAGAATATTAAACACCCAAATGGATGAGTAAATATCTCATTGGGGTGAGTCAAAATTTAGGGATGTTAAGTGATTGAGAATATTTGCTCGATGAGTATTCGTTAATTTAACATTGTGTATGTTGGACTTAATATGTCATGGATTAATGGCATATTTTGTTCAGAATGTGGTTTCCATGGATTATTGGAACCATAAATACACTACCATAAACAAGTACTGATTGATTTTATAATCCTAGTTAAGTTAAGGCTTGGATTAAATCTTTAACACTTAGGAATTCTAATCGACATCAACTTGTGAAGTGGGTGTTAATTTAAATTCAATATAAAGAAAAGCTCAAGGATTTAACAAGATTAACTCCCTAATAATGAACTCACCCCAATCATTATGAATTTATTAAATCAATCATAATCAATTAGTCATTTCAATTAAGCTCTGAAATCAAAACCCCCCAATCAGAATACAATCAACTAAAAACAAATGACTATTTCAAAGTATCATTGCCGAGGATTCGACCTGAGTGCTGCTATACACATTAGAAGAGCACCAGAACTTTGACCAGTCGATAGGAGACAGTTGGCCGTGCGTTTCAGATACCATCTTGAGATTTCCATAGGAGGGTTTTAAGTACGTAGTGTTCAATGATGAATCATGTAATGAGCTTGGTTATGTTCTGATTCAGAGGAGATTGTTGATTTATTATGTTTCACATCAGTTAATACCACATGAGTTGAACTACGTGACCCGTGATCTTGATCTTGGAGTGATAGTATTCACTCTGAAGATGTGGTGACACTACCTTATGGTTGAGTGGTGTATCATCTATTCTGACCACAAGAGTCTCAAGTATATGTTCTCTCTGAAGGATCTTAACTTGAGATGGATTTGATGGCTAGAGTTCCTCCCAGATTATGAATTTTATATTATTAATACTCCTAGGATAGTGAACATTATAGTAGATGATCTCAACATGAGATCATTTTTACACCTATTGAGTGAGGTTTTAGAGCATTTTACATTGTTAAAATTATCCTCTGTGGATGTGGATGGATAATCTTACCTCCAATCAATTTTTGGTACCCCTATACTTTTATAGTGATTCCAGGAGGCACAACTTGGGGATAACGATTGTGAGAACCTACATACTCAGATATCCACTTGACATGCTCCTGATGGTTTTTATAAAGATGGGGAGCATGTTTTTTTTATAGGATGGATGATGGTACCATTTTAACTAAGAGAGGAGGTGATAAGGGAGTTTCATACTTCACCCTTATAAGTACATATAGGTATGGAAAAGATATATCAGGGCCTTGGACATCAGTTCTAGTGGACAAGGTTGAATAGATGTGTTCAAAAATTTGTCTCTTGATGTCTCAATTGTCATAAAGTGAAGGATGAGAACCAGGTTCCAATTGGTTTAGCTCAATACATTAAGGTTCCCGAGTGGAAGTGGGATAGTATATCCCTAAAATTTGTGATGTAGTTACCACACACATCTAGATGAAACGATGCCATCTGAGTGATCATATACTGACTCACCAAGTCTGATCACTTCCTATCAATCTGAGAGCAGAGTTCAGTCAAGAGTTTGGGATGCCTCTATATGCAAGAGATATTCTATCCCCATGGAGTTCCATCAACGAAAATTTCATACCATGATTATCACTTCACATCGTGATTATGGAGATGATTACAGGAGGCCTTTGGGAATTAGTTTCATTTGAGCATAACATTTCACACCCATACCGATGACCATACTAAGAAGACAATTCAGGTATTAGAGGACATGCTATGGGCTTGCATGTTAGACTTATCCTGTAGTTGGGAGGATCACCTACCATTGTTGCAGTTTTTTTTTACAACAAAAAAAACCATTACACTATCAGTAAGACACCATTCAAGGCCTTGTACATGACCCTGCAGGTCTCCACTATGCTAGATTGACCTAGGAGAGACAACACAAATGGGTCCAAAGTTGGTGTGAACCACTAAAGAAAAGGTACAGATTATCCAAGAATGGATGTGGATTGTAGAGAGCTATCATACGTATTATTTAGACCAACAACAAAGGACTTTGGAGTTTGAAAAGGGATATATTGTGTTTTTAAGGGTCTCACCTCAACATGGGTAGCATAGATTTGAATGAGGTGGTAAGTTATCTCCAAGATTCATTGACCCTTTTCAGATACTATGTAGAGTTGGTGAGGTGGTATAACACTTGGATGTACCCCCAAAGTTGGACTGGGTATATGAAATATTCCATGTGTCATAGTTGAGGAGGTACGTGCATGATATATCATATGTTATTGACTGGAGAAAGTTGGAAATCGAGGATAAATATACTTTTGAAGATTACCTAGTAGATATTGAGGATTGGTAAGAGAGGAACCTCCATGTGTGAGTGATTCTTATAGTGTGTGTTTGGTGGTAGCATGAGAATCTTCAAAAGAACACCTATGAGTAGGAGACCCAGACACATGCTCAATTCCCACATCTCTTTGTGTAGTATTTTGTTTGGATTTTTGAGATGTAAAGACCAATGTGGGGAGAATGAAAAGAATCTTATTTTTCCATGTATTACTTTGGAATATTATATAGTTTATTTTCAGATCTAAGTGCTGATACAGTATGAGATTCTAAAGCCTGGTGAGCCTGAAATTAATTTTTTAAATACATTAATATATTTAATATCACATGTGTGCAATTTTTTTAAAAAGTGGAATAAATATTAAATGGAGGCTCATATAAAAAGTCGGAGGCTACTATTGAGATTAGAGAATGAGTTTTACCCTAATAACGACATAATATTTGTCATCAATGGGAATTTTTATAAAGTGTAGTCATGGGAGAATTAATAAAAAATAAAATAAAATATTCATTTTATTTTTTTGACAAAAAAAAATAAAATCCTCTATAAATATATGGTTATGAGTAGATATTAGGTTTTTAATATTAACCCTAGAGATCTAGAGGAACATTGTAGGAGAGAAATCGTGGCGAACACATCATATCATATTGAGATTGAGGATCATTGCGCCATCGGAGTTCAAGTATTTCACCAACAACCACTGCTGGAAATATGACTTTTCCCAACGCTTCTATACCAACGGTTTGTAAAAACCATTGGTATAGGTCCTTTTTCCCAACGGTTTGGCCAAACCGTTGGGAAATCCCACTTTGTGGCCACCTTTCCCAACGGTTTGGCCAAACCGTTGGGAAAATTCCACTTTGTGGACACCTTTCCCAATGGTTTGGACAAACCGTTGGGATAGGTATACCCTTTCCCAATGGTTTTGGAAAACCGTTGGGAAAA
This sequence comes from Viscum album, assembly GCA_963277665.1. Taxonomy (NCBI): domain Eukaryota; kingdom Viridiplantae; phylum Streptophyta; class Magnoliopsida; order Santalales; family Viscaceae; genus Viscum; species Viscum album. The sequence continues at coordinate 339,959,026 of OY728142.1, read as the reverse complement.
GTCCACTTTGTGGACACATTTCCCAACGGTTTGTCCAAACCCTTGGGAAAGGGTATACCTATCCCAACGGTTTGCCAAAACCGTTGGGAAAGGTCTCCTAGCAATCAACCTCCAGCCCAGAATGAATTCCAGAATCAATAACTATACCAATGGTTGTCAAAACCGTTGGTATAGGTCTATACCAACGGTTTTGACAACCGTTGGTATAGGTCCTGAGAATTTTTATCATATATTCTTACCGAGAACATTATATAAATCAAAATTTAAAATAATTATGACAATATATATATATATATATATTTATGTAATTATGTTCACAAAAGTCATGTTAGGTTAGTGGTTAAGTCGTTCAATGATAAACTAGGGGTCCTGGGATCAAATCCCAGTGAATGTTTTTTTGTGAAATACATATACCAATTGTTCCATAACCGTTGGTATATATTTTCATATTACTTATACCAATGGTTTCCAAAACCGTTGGTATAGGTCTATACCAACAGTTTTCGCAAAAACATTGGTATAGACCTATCCCAATGGCTTACTTGGAAAAGGTTCTCCAAACCGTTGGTATAGGCTATACCAACGGTTTGGAGTCCTATACCAACGGTTCCAAACCGTTGGTATATGTTAGTTTTCCCGTAGTGGACAAATGAGGTAGATTTTTTCTTCATTAGTGATTTATCCAAATTGAGGTAGGATGTCTATTTTATATGGATTTATCCCCATTTTATTATTCCTATGATTAATTTGAATTAATCAACTAAGAAATTGATTCACAAATCATGAGTTTTGTAGGTATGTGTTAGATTTATCTAGGATTAGGGATGTTTATTGTTTATTATATTATATCACTTCATTCATCATTATAAAGATAAAAAATTGATGTCAACATGAACAATGTATAAGGTACATTCCTTATATTTGAGGTTTTTTCATTTATTCCCCTATTATTCATTCATCATGGGAAATTAATTTTTCCTGCTATTTGAAAAATACCTAGAAATTAATCATTGCACACTATTTCTTGTAAAAAAATTTGATACCCTAGATTTAGGTTTGGATTGATAATGGGATCAAGCTATAATGATGGATTAGGAGACTACGACCATAGTTTGGGTATGTGACACCAATGAGTCACAAAAACAGTGGTTATCGATAATTGAATACAGTCAAAATATGAAAAAAGATAGAGAATAAAGTTTGATAAACCAAATATCCATGAAAAATGAAACAATTCATGGTATAATAAAAGGGGTTGGAGGTGTGGAGTAAGACGTGTGAAGAATCCCATGAGTTCTATGAAAAATCTAACTACACATCATGTAGTCCTATGAACACATATGGTGTAGTTATTTTTTATATGTCACTAGGGTTTTGGAAAAAAATATAAGTATCACATTCCTTGTGACTCAAGTCACATTCCATGTGACCCTGGCCGACTAGATTGATGTGTATAGGGTGTACATGCCCAAGAATTCGGGTTCCATTACATTCCATCTGGGCCATGCCACATGATGTGTACACCCTATCAAGAAATATGACATATACAAGTGGTACGTACCCAGGAGATCATATAGATCCACACACCACGTGGTGGGTCACATACCATGTACTCAGACATAAACACGGGCATGGTCTATGTTACACGGGTAGAACCTGGTGTTTAAGGGACACACCGTGTACTCATAGTACATACCCTATACCCTCTCAAAGAAGACCTAGTGAACTTGTACTCTTCATATTGGTAAAGTTTTTTAGGGTAAATTACCATGATACTTTCCCTAAGGGTTTCTATGGAATCAAATCTGGTTCATAGGATGATGATCCCATCTTAGGAACTTCAGTCTCAGATAGAGTTGTTGGAATCCTTCTATGAGGCCCAGATTGAGATCCTCTATCATAAAAATTTCCCTATGTGGGGTTATTGGTATCATCATCACCAACAATACATGTGTTTCCATACCCTAATTAATTATTTAGTCCAAAATGGGTTGTTAGCATACCCCATGACCTTGGTTGTGATCCCTATATGCATATCGATCTCTCAAGACTACCAAAATGCACTTCTTATGGTGTGACTTGATGATCACAACATCTTTAATGGATGAAATCATATCTATATAACTCATGGAGTGTATTCTATTGGTCAAGTGTTATATGGAACCATCAAGAAGGAATCCTAGGATGACATTACGATTGTGACCTTACCTTGAGATTGTGTGTCTCCCATGAGTATATATAGATATTCCAGTTATGTATGGTATTGAAATATCCATATGATGATATGACTAGTATTCTTGAATATATATACTTGGTGATTTTAGGGTGTTCTAATGGGTATTGTTATACTCACCCATGCATGGGATTTTACTACACATGTCATGTCTTATGAATATAACCAAACTTTTGATGGAGTCTTAGAGGGTCCAGGACTAGGTGGACCTTAATGAGCCAGATAGATCAAGGTGTGTTTCGGTGTTTCAATTTACATTATTCCTCTAATAATTCATAGGTTGGACTTGTTTTTAGTTTGTTTTAGTGGGATTGTATTTAGACCTTGCTTTCCAATACTTTGTTTTCATACTCTAATGGTGGGATTTTAGATGTATGCATGCATGATTATTAGTTTTTTTACATTTCAACATTGAATAGGCTTTTAGATGTGTGCGTGTGTATATGTACATTAGGATAAGGACTCCCATGTGTGTGATATGCCTACTTAGTGCTAGTCTCCATCCCCTAGTCTATTGGAGGCAGGCTTGGGGTATTCACAGCTCAAGCTTCGTTGGGATGGGTCCTGACAAAAATGGGAAGTGTGTTGGCATAATAAATAAAGGTGATAATTAAATAAACCATTTTGGTCTGTAATCCCTATAGAACACCTATCTAGTACTACCTACTTTGTCCAAATATGAGAATGTATCTAATCATTCTTAGTTTTAAAATTTTATTTATAAGTTTAGGACCCAATGTATAAAACCAAGGCTTCCATATAAAGTAATCACCATGAAAATTTACATAATTCCATGGGATTTTAGTTTTATAAGCTAGGTGAAATCTATAGGGGTGTACCCTTAGAAATTAACCCTAATATGAAATTGTTACCTGAGCCCAAGGACCATGTCCTAGGTAGCCACAAATCAATATTTTAAAGGATCCCAAGGTAATAATCAAGCAATTATATAACATCAAGCCTAATCCATAGAGAATCATCCAAGGCACTCATTTTAGTTTTCTATAAATATAGGTTAACCCTTGATGTTAAGATGGGGAATTAAAAAACATAAGACAAGGACCAAATCCAAGTGTGATCTTTTACTTGGTAGACACATCAATGAATAGGTTGAAATCCCATGACCCCGTATAAGGTAAACCATAATGGGAGTCTTAAGTATTTATTAGGGTAAGCCTCCCCTTTATGATAATTCAAGGTGTGTGATCACATTCAAACATGATATAATAAATTACAAGAATCCTATAATGATAATAATATCCAAGATCACATCTCATACTTAAATAAGGGATATGTGAAATGGACACACAATTCACCTTTAATTTTAAATAATTTAGCCATTACAATTTATAAAAGAAACTCAACACACATTACAAGGCGGCGTAATCACATAGTTAAGGCTTAGAGGAATAATAATATATCATATAATTTAATTAAATTGAATTAAACCATTTTATTCTAAAGGGTTAATTTTACACACCTAATAAGGTGGTTTAACTCACATAATGAGGTATAACATTTAATACAATTGGAAAATGCACCCTAAGGGGTGTTTAACATCCGGGTAAACATCCTCTGATGATGAAATTTAGGTTATAAGAACAACCAACTCAAGGTGATAACAAACTATTAATTTAATTTTACATTTAAATCATGTGACATAACATCTCATGATATAGACGTTAAAAGTTTTAGGGAAAAGAGATAGACCACTTACCTTATACCGATAGTCAATTACTCATCCAGTATCTACCTCTAATCCGATCTAGAATGGTGGAAATAGAAAAAATAATCAAACACCTTGAAAATATGGTATATTAGCTTGGATGTATTTATAATTCGATATAGGATGGTAAACGAAGAAAAGAAGTAATAGGATTTATAGTCTTACCAAGGAGGGTCAAATGAGATGAACTATGCTTGAAGTAGCTATCAGGTGGTGAATATATCTCAAAATATAAGAGGAGAAGGAAGGATAGATCTCAACATGAGTGATTATATGAATTTTGGGAAAGTAAAGGGAGGAGTAAAGGTTAAATAAATATATGTAAAATTGGAAATTTAAAATATTTTTAAAGGGTTCATGGTTTGGCCTCATGGTTGGACAAACCATGCACCAATAGTGCCCCAAAACTATCTAAATGGAAAAAAACTCACAAAGCTATGGGTATGGTTTCACAAACCATGCTTAGCCCATGAGTGATCACTATCCAAGGGATCCACCCCTTGCAAGGTTAGGGTCATAGTTAATAGAAACGATGTTCCAATTATGTGAAGTACACCTGCAATTTATTGAAGGTCTTGCACAACCATGTGCCACCTCTCACATGGTTAGAATAATTGTTATCCTTTATTTTGGGCCATACTAACTACATGGTTACTAATAATCATTCACCTCATGCTATTTCTCAAAGAACTAGAGCTCCAAGTCTTAACAATGCCGCAGATTCTCCCAAAACCTCTATACATCATTAGGAATTCCCATATATATAAAACAAAATATTTAGACATAATTTAAAAGGATCTACAAATCTATAAAAATCCAGGATCATGCAACCTTAACACCTTTAAAAAAACTCATTTGATAGTTTTCCTGAGGGTGGTTTATCATCATCTGAGAATAACTCTAGCCACTAATCATGTACATCAACCTCTCACACCCAAGTCCCATCCTGTACACGACCATGCTTCCATCACACCCATACTAGAGAAACTGTCCTTCCTTGGAGATCCTTCATTTTATGAATAACAATACATATAGGATACTTCTTAAATGAAGTATAAACATCTAAATAAACCTCACTATGATAAAGGAAATGGGATGAGACTGAATGATAATGACGTAACTAACAAATGTGAAAACATCATGCATATCCCAATATCTATGAGGGAATGATATCTAATAATAAATTGGTGTAACCCTCTCTAAAATATCAAATGATCTGATGAATATAAGATATAACTTACCCTATCTGTGAATTATTTAATTCCCCCATATAGTCTAAACATTCACGAAGACTTGATCCCATACCTCAAACTTCATATGTTATCAATGGTGATCAACACATGAATTATTCCTAGACTAATCTATATAAATACAATTTCAAATTAGTTTTAATTATTTTTAAGTCTCCTAAATGAGACAAGTTCGTAATAAAATTACTTAACCCACCTCTAAATAGAATAGGGGTGAACATAACTACCTTCCATATAAGGCCTCATAAGAATCCCTATGGATAGTCTACTTGAAGATATTATTTTATGAAAACATAGAAAGAGGTATATTTTTCTCCCAAAAACCCCTAAAATCTCGGATGCATACTCAGATCATATCTTATAAAACCTAAATCACACGATCATGCTAATCATCGATCTATGGGTGATAGGTTGTACTCAGTAGTACCTATGAAACCAAGGCCTTTTGTAACCCTTTCTAGAAATGTGTTGGGAGTCAAGAACACCTATCCGATATGATGGTATGTGAAAATCCATGAAGGAGTATCATATCCTTGAAATATATCATCCCTATCTTATCCACTAAAAAGGTCTCCTGAATAGGCAATAAATAGGAGGCGTTTATTATCTTGTCCATAATAACCCATACAATGTCACTTCCATGAGGGGATTTCGGTAATCCTATCACAAAATCCTCAGAAACATCATCCCATTTCCACTATGATATATGTAATGGATGTAAACTTACCATTGGTCATTGGTGTTATTACTTCACATTCTAACAGGTGGAATACAAAGTAACAAAACTTTCAATATCATTTTTAACCCCAACCACTAATATTGGAAGCATAAGTCACATTACATATTGTTAAGTCTAGGGTGAACTAACCATTGAAGGGAATTATATTCTCACATCAATTACTCCTGAAAATTTGTAGAAACATATATGTATCCATGAATATTTAGGATCTCATCCACATTAATAGATCAACCATGTGATGGGTCCTCCTCTGAAACACTCTCCCCTAGGACCCATCCTTTGTGATTAGAGAATTGCCTCATCTTCAATCGATACAGAAGTGAATAAGTAACTGATAAATATGTAATTTTAGGTTTCTCATGAATTTCCTTAATCTAAAGATTCATATCATAAAATAGGGTCATCAACTGCCACTCATTATTGACTTATTTAACCACTTGTGACCAAGTATTTCAGCTCAAAGCATCATCCACAACTCCAAATCCTCTTTTTTTTTTGAATTTTAAAAATATACACTTGAGGATAAGTGGGAACCCATACAAACTTAATTTAAACCACAAAAAACCCTAAAATATCACATTCAAAATTCAAATTAAAAAATTCAAAATTCAGATAAACACCCTCGAACCGTGCGCCTTATGAAAATCAAGGCAGCACGATGCTCGAGCCATCATCATCACCATTGTTCATCAAGTTGATGTTGAAACCATAATCACCAGAATTGTCACACCATGCCAAAATCATTAGATCATCTCCAGAGTCATACCATCACATAACACCATCATGGGCACCATAGAAGCCATGAGTTGAACAAACTGATTATTCGTCGATGTATCAACATCATCAACGCTAGAAAGAGAAAATCACCGGAAAAAATGGTCTCAACAGAACCAATAATACCACACAGCTAACCATAAACGTGAACAATCCAAATATACATCCACGAAAACAACAACCATATAATTGAGAAGGGACAGAGTCGGTTTAGGAAACACTAGAGAATGCCATTGATGAAAGAGGTTGAAAAATAGAAACCATCCTGATTTCGATCTCATCTAGAACACCAATGGACGCCAACCCACCTCCCAAACCTTCTTAGTGACACCACTCCAACTCCAACTAGGATAGGTGAAGAGGAACACGAAGATAGGTCAAGTATAAGAGCGGCCAAATAAACACTGAATGAAGGCTTGAAGCAAAAAACGACATCACCAAGGAAAGAACCTTTGACTGCTAACCCACATACCCAAAACCTCTTTGTTTCTACATTCTCCAGATCTGACTTGGAGAGGAGAATAGGAATGAGAGGCTAGAGTGGGGTATGAGTGACAAAGGTAACCACATCAAGGAACATACAACAAGACCACCAAAACACATCATCCACAACATTTCCCTTCCCAGGTGTATAGGAAACATCAAAATGGAAGGAATATAGGAATTCAACCCACCTTCACTAGTTGAAGTTAAAATCATGTTGATTAAAGGTGTATTTTGAGACTTTTATGGTCCATGTAAATAATGATTTTCTCTACCAATAGATAATGCCTCCAACAAAGCAAGGAATGAACTACTTCTACTAGCTCAAGATCATGAATTGGGTAATTACACTAATGTGGAATCAATTTATGAGACCCATATGCCATGAATCAGTACACTTTAATCAAAACAGATATCATCCTCATTCCCAAAGCATCAAAATATATTGTATAACATCTACTATGCTTAGGTAGAATCATGATTGTTTCTGAGGTAAGTCTTCATTTGAACTCTTGAAAGGATTTTTCACAAGATTCAAACCATGATAATTTAACATCATTCATGTTCAATACCTTAAGAGGATATTCAAAGAATGTGAAATCCTAAATAATATTATTATAATATAAATATATCCATAATAAACTAGGTGTGTGAAACGTGTTCTTAGGATGCTCCAAAAAAAACCACATCTCTCACCTTCTCTAGGTTAACTGTAACCCTTGATTTCAATATAATATGACCTAGGAAGGGGACTTTATAAATCCAAAATTATAATTTTGTAATATTATCATATAAATGATACTCTATTAGTGTTCTCAAAGTGATATGAATATGTTCAACATGATCATGTTAATTCTGTGAGTACACTAAGATGTCATCCATGAAAACAACCACAAAAGAATCCAGATACTGGTGGAAAACCTGATTCATTAGATCCATGAAAAAATCTAGTGCATTTTTAATACCTAATAACATTACCAAATACTCATACAATCCATATCTACTATGGAATGTTATACGTAGTATGTTTGAGGGTATAACCCTTACTTGATGGTAGCCTAACCACAAGTCAATCTTTAAGAAAAATTTATCCTGTCATAGTTGGTCAAAGAGATTTTCTATATGCAGTAGTGGATACCAGTTTCTAACCAAAATCTAATTAAATTTTTGGTAATCCATATAGATCTTGAAGGTATCATTTTCCTTGGAAAAAATAATGGGTGAACCTCAAGGAGACGTACTTATCCATATAAACCCTTTATCTTATGGATCTTCCAACTCTCTTTAGAGTTCCTAAGGATTAGTTGGAGACATCCTATAAGGAGGAATAGATATGTATTACAATTTTGAAGCTATCTCAATAGTAAACTCTACCTCTCTCACGTGAGGTAGCGTAGAAAATTCATCAATAAAGATGCCCCTAAAATAGTCCAACCTTGGAGGGAAATCTATCTGATTCATTCCCTGATCACTAAAAAAAGGATTGTAATGTGGGATGTCACTCATCCTAGCCCAAGATAATTAGGTCCATATAGAATTTCATGGACATCCCATTATCCCTTGTGAATATATTTTTCACCCTCGGGTGATGTGAAAGACACCCTCTAGTGATAGCAATCGACATGAGTGTGAAAAGGTACTAACCAGTCCATTCTGAGAATGATATAAAATTATTTTATCTCAAGGATGAAAATATTCTATAAGAAATAATAGGCACTAATATCTAGGGGGAACTCCTTGCATTGGAATACACTCTCCAATTTCACTCCTAATAAAGTATCAAGGGTTATCACTCAACAAAATTATTTAATATTAAGGATAATTATTTCAATAATAGCCACCGATATGAATGAATGTTAAGCCCTTATGTAAAATAAAACAAATACTAAGGTCAAGGATACTAGTATTGTACCTCACACCATAGATGATCCAACACTCTTCTCCTCAGGTGTATGTTGTACTATATATATTTATCCTGACCCACAACACTAAGTCACAACCTGACTTCTTTAAGTAGGTCTTCCCTACTGGAATTGGATATTAGAAGTCTTAATTACTCTAACTTATCTACCACCTTGACCTATATTGACCATGGTACTCCAGATCCCTACCTGACGTGGAGCTACTAATCCCACTCCAAAACCTGGAGTCAGTGTAGACCCCATATCACTTGCCACTAGAGAAAAGGTTCTAAAAAAAAACCAAAGGTGACCCATCTTAATTCAATCCAAACACTTTACTAGGTCCTTACTATAGCAGGCTTCATATGTTTTGGCCTACCACATTGGTGATATATCACATGGATACATGGACACAAACTCTGAACACTACTACTTCCATGAGAATGCCCAAAATAGTGCTTTATACTACTCGATGGATTTCTTCCATATCGAGGAACTAAACCACTATGACACACACCTTCATATTCCCTTAAATTATTCTCTAAGATATAAGAATAGTTCACTATCTTAGTGATAGTATTCAAATGAATCACATTCACCTATGATAAAATGGAACACATGATCCGATATTCATATCACCAATCCTTTAACAAATCATCAATAAAGATAGAATTATTTTTTTTAAAGATCCATTAATGAGCTAAGTAGTCCATTATAGATATGGTTCTCCACTCGAGGAGAATAGACTCTCTATCTTGGTTAGTCCTCAGAGACCTAGGAAAGAAATAGTCATAGAATGTAGTATATAAATCCATATAGACCATATGATAATATTGATTAGCCTAGGTCAAAACATCACGATATCTCTTGGATGACCCTCTAAGTATATGATATATAATATTCACTCTCATTTTTGGAGGTTTCTCTAAATTCTTGAAGGTAGATAAAATGGTCCCTAACCATTAATTGTAAGATTTAGGGATGTATTCTCCTTAAAATGTAGGAGGGTTTTGCTAGTGGAACTCCCTAGTAAACTCTACCATAGAAGGGGAAGGTTATGTAGCTCTCTGAATAGACTACATTAGCCATAAGAAAACTTATCAAAATTGAGAGTTTGTTCCTAGATCAAGTATAGTAGGAGGTTCCAAAAGTGGGACTATAATAAGTAATACCAGTGATATAGGTCCCACCACCTTTAGATAATGGTCTTTTCCACCTTCTGGGTGTACAACTCAATGCTTTTATAGTTTAATATTCCTACAATGACAAACACATGCCTCTAGAATATGATTTGATAACTGGATTGATTATAAATAAAAGAATAGGAATTGAAAAAAGTATTCCTATATAAGATATAATACCCATTTCCAACTCCTAATGTAATGTATACATAATTTATAAGATCATTAAGGAATATGAGAGACACTCCCAACACCCACTACTAAGGTTACGTCTGGTTCAAGGCCACATATCTCCTAACAAAGGTTCTGATATATAGGGTGTCATGTGAAACTTATATAAGAAAAAACCCTTTAAGTAGAAATTTTATTCCCCTTTTAATGATAAAAATTTCATTCAATAATCACAAGTTAACAACTAGATATATATACACACCCCGGTGTAGTTAGATGCATATGAAATCCTCAAGTTATAAAGTCTTATGCTTTATAATCCATAATTGGTACTTAATGTAACTACAAACAACCTTCTATGATGGTTTAATTAGATGGATCACCATTCCCAATTTATAGAGGTCCATATTCCTTATAAATTAAAATTGGAATCCATTTAATTTCAACCACTAATGTTTCAAACCATGTAACCAATGGTCCACATCTCAAACATGCCATAATTAGTCAGTTAGAGTGACACCATAAAGCTATGCAAGAAAACACCATTTAGGTTGATGTAGATAATTTAATTAACCAATTATTTATCCCATTCATCCTATATATATTTTATTCAAATAACATATATTTCACTCAAAGCACATAAATTAAGTATTAAAAAATCAATCAATGCAGTCTACATGACATGGAATGTGCATGGAATGTGAATCTCAACATGCCTATAATGATTCATGAAAAAATACCTCATTTTCATACCAAGACAAGGGTAAAAGAAAATACATAATGATAATAAATTACACAAATCTTGTGGTCACCCAATGGTGAGATCAGTACAAAGACAATAAATGAAAATAGAAACAATAAGTCCCATCATAGGTGGCATTACTTTTCCCTTTACATGGGTTATCCACTCCTAGGAAAATGATCATTAACAAATCATAACACATTCCTAGTTTCCTATATACCAACCCAAAATAGTAAGGTAAAGGAAAAAAGAAGGCTATGATACCGCTTGTATCATTCCATGCCCAGTTCAATCATAATTAACAAAACTCGATTGTCTATGTGGCATCAAGTGTGCCTCCCCATATGCTAGAGGCTTCAAAATTAATGTGAGGTCTGGTGATGATATATTAGGGAGACCATACTCTCAAGATCAGAGTATATCACAATGATATAATAAATTAATAAGCATCATATGTAAATAAAAAATATCCAAAAAATTAATTTAACCGGAATAACCAATATCCAATATCATATACATAAATGGTGATGTCATGACACTATATAAAATTGGGGGATATGAAGGGAACATGGTAGTAGAAATACACAATAAATGATATAAAAAATAAATAAAAAGATCAAAGCTATCTAAAATATCATCATGAGAATAAGCTCAGTCCTCTTCTCCTGAACTTCATCCTAAAACAGAAATCAAGAGTATATATCTAAGTACTTACCATTGTCCCTACCTACATTCATGAAGTCTATCTGGGTACCAATTGATGGCCCAAAGAGTGTGTGATTAAAACTTAGTATGCCACTAATAACAATGTCTATAACTATCCAATTTATGAATATACAATGATTAGTGTTCATTCATAATAAATAAAGGCAATGAGAAAATAAACCATGTCTGTCTTGGTTCTCCATGGAACACCCTTCCGGTACTACCTACATTTCCCTAAGTAGGAAATTTCTCTGAGCATTTAATATTTTAAATTTATATTTATATGGTCAATTCCTAAGGTGTATAACCAAGGTATCCTTATAAAGTGATCATCATGAAAATTTCTATAATTACACAAAATTTTAGTTTTATATGATATGTGAAATCCATTGGGGTGTACCCTTAGAAATTCACCTTAAGGGGAAAGTGTTACCCAAGATACATGAGAATGTTCTAGGTAGTCTCAATTCTAGAATTTAAAGGATCCCAAGTTAATAATTGAGGCAGTGTATATCATCAAATTGAATCCAAGGAAAATTATCCAAGGCATTAATTTTAATATTTCTAAAAATATAGGTGAACCATCGATGCTAAGATGGGGTATTCAGAATCATAATAAAAGGACCAAATACAAGTGTGCTCTTTCACTTGGTAGATATTTCATTGAATTGGTTGGAATCCCATGAGACTATCTAAGGAAAACCACAATGGTATTCCATGTGTTTCTCAGGGTATGCCATGAATTTATGGTAATTCAAGGTCCAAGACCATCGTCAAACATGATATAATAAATAATAAAAATTCCATAATGATAATAATCACAAATATCACATTTCAAACTTAAACAAGGGATATGTGACATGACCATACCATTAAACTTTCATTTTAAATCATTTAGTTATTAAAATTTATAAAATAAACTCAACACACCTTAGAAGGTGGTGGAATCACATAGATAAGGCTTAAGGTCCCAACAAGATATAATATCATATCATTCAATTCAATTAAACTATTTTATTCTCAAGAGTTAATTCAAAACACATAATAAGGTGGTTTAACACACATAATGAGGCATATAATTTTAATACAATTGAATAAAGCACCCTAAGGGGTGGTTCACGTAGAGGTAAAAATATTACGATGATGAAATTTATGTTATAATAAAAAACAACTCAAGGTGATACCAAAATATTAATTTATTTTTACATTTAAATGGAGTCACATGAAAATTTCAATGCACAATATAACATCACATGATATAGACATCAGAACTTTTAGGGAAAAGGGAGAGACCACCTACCTTATACTGCTAGTTAATTCTTCATCTAGTATTGGCCTCTAATTCAAGCTAGAATAAGTGAAATTCAAGAAATATAAAAAAGACTATAAAATAGGTAATAATATCTTGTATGGATTTAGTATTTTATGTAGGAAGGTAAATGAAGAAAAGAAGTAAGAGGAATCATAGTCTTACCAAGGGGGATCAATCAAGATGAATAATGCTTGAATTTGATACCAGATGATGAAGATATCTGAAATCCTAAGAGGATGTGGAAGGATAACTCTCAACATGAGTGACACTATGAATTTTTGGAAAGGAAAGGGAATAGGATAGGTTAAAGAAACATAAGGAAAATATATAATTTATAGTATTTTTAAAGGGTGAATTGTTTATCCACATAGTTGGATAAACCGTGCACCAACCGTGCACCACCATTGTAAAAGTGGTATAGTCCCTCACATGTCTAGGTTCATGGTTTGATAAACCATGTGTAGCACATGTGTTCTCATTATCTAAGGGTTCCTCCCATTTGCATAGTTAGAAACACAATTAAGTGAAAACATGTTCCAACCATGATACATACACCTGTACTTTATTGAAGGCCTTTCATGTCCATGAACCTCCTCTAACATGGTTAAAATAACCATGATCCTCTATTTTTTCCACATGGTTTATCCACATGGTTAATACTAACCATGCGCCTCATGCTATTTCTCAAAAAACTAGAGATTTGGGATTCAAATAAGCCCCATACGCTCTTGAAACCTCCATGAGATCATTAATAGTTCCCATATAGATAAAACAAAATATTTCGAAATAATTTAAAAGGATACATAATTCTATAAAACTCCTTTATCTTATAACCTCCCCTCCTTAAAAAAAATCATCCCTAAGTTTCCATGATGGTTTTTGATCATCATCTGTGAATAACTCCAGCCAATGAGCATGTACATCAGACTCTCGCTCCCATGTCTCACCTAGTACATGACCATACTGCCATATCACCCATACTAGTGCAATTTTTATGCCTCAAGATTTATTTGTTATATGAACACCAATAAATATAGTATACTCAATAGAAGATTCATAAACATAAAACTCAACTCATTATGTTGAAGGACATGAGATGGACCTGAATGATAACAACGTAACCGAGAAATGTGAAAAACATCATGCAAAACCCTATATCTCCAAGGGGGTGCTATCCAATAATCCACTGGTTTGATGCTTTCAAAAATATAAAATGGTCCAATGAATCTATGTGATAACTTTCCCTATATATGAATTCACTGATTCCCCGGTTTAGTCAAAGCACACAAGAAGACTAGATCCCCAATATCAAACTCTAGAGGTCATCAATGACAATAAAAATATGACTTATTCCTAGTTTGAAATATATCTTTACACTTTATAATTAGTTGCAACTAATCTAACATATCATAAACAAGACAAGGTACTAGTAGTATTATCTATCCTAAATCTAACCAACAAAGGGGTGAACGACATGACCAGCTGTATAAGGCCTTGTAAAGCGACATCTGGATTGTCTCTTATAAACTATTATTATATGAAAACTCAATAAGAGGTATATTTTTCTCCAAAAAATACCCAAAATCAAGGATGAATGCTTGAATCATGTCATATAATACCTAAATCATATGCTTATATTGACCATAAATCTATGAGTGATAGGCTTTACTCATCAGTACCCATGAACTCAGGGCCTTCTGTAACCATTTCCAGAATCACAACATGAATTGAGAACACCTATTTGATATGCTGTTATATAGAACACCATGAAGGAATATGATCTCATTAAAATATAACCTCTCAATATTTTCCATTTAAAAGGTCTTCTAAATGGGAAATTAATAGGCAACTTTCGTTATCCTGCCCATGATAACCCATACAATGTCATTTCCACGAGGGGATTTTAGTAATGCCATAAAAAAATCCTTAGTGACATAATCCCATTTACACTATGTAATGGGTAATAGTTCTAAAATTACCATTGGTCATTGGTGTTCCACCTTCAACTGTTTACAGGTGGACACCAAGTAATAAAACTCACGATATCCTTTTTAATCCCTGACCACCAATACTGGTGGTGTAAGTCACGGTACATCCTGGTAAGACCTGGGTAAACTGTCCATTTTGAGGCATGATATTCTCACATAAATTCCTCTTACAAATTTATAGGAACCCATATGTGTCCATGAATATAAACTATCTCATCTCCATCAATGCCCCAACCAAATAGTGATTCCTCATCTGAAAACACTCTCCCTTTGGACCAAGTCTTTTTTATCATATAATTGCCTCATCTTCACTCAATCTACAAGTAAAGAAGTCATTGATAAAGCTGTAAGAATAGGTTTCTCACTACTATCTTTAATCTCAAGATCTACCTCAGAAAATAGAGCCATCAACTACTATTCACTATAATCCTCTTAAACTACTTGTGTCTGAGTCTTTCGGATCAAAGAATTAGCCACAACATTTACCTTCCCAAGTGTATAGAAAAGAAAAAAATTGATGGAATATAAATATTCCACCAACTTTCCCAATATGAGGATCAAATCATGCTAATTAAATATGTATTTTATACTTTTATGGTCCATGTATACAATGAACAGTTTTGACAACATATAATGCCTCAAACAATTCAGGACATGAACTATTACTACTTTCTTGAGATCATGCATTGGGTAATTATCCCCATGTGGCCTCAATTTCTGAGACCCATATGCCATGAATCGATCGACTTACATCAAAATGACTCCCATCCTAATGCTTTAAGCATCACAATATACTGTATAGCCTATAATAGGCTCAGGTATAATTAGGATTGATGTGAAGGTAAGTCTTTCTTTCAACTCCTAAAAGGATTTTTCATAGGCTTTAAACCATGATAATTTAACACCTTTCTTGGTCAAGACTATAATAGGTTCTTCAAGGAACAATAAATCCTAAATAAAATTCCAATAATATCCAACTAGCTCTAAGAAACTCCGTATATCAAACAAATTCTTAGGATGCTCCCAAGAATCCACAACTCTCACCTTCTCTAGGTTAATAGACACCACCAATTCTGATATAATGTGACTCATTAAGTGAACTTTATCAATAAAAACCTGTAATTTTTTAATCTTGGCATATAAATTATTTTCCCTTAGTGTGCTCAAAATGATATTCAGATGTTTGGAATGATCGCATCAAGTCTGTGAGTACACCAAGATGTCATCCACAAAAATAACTAAAAACGAATCCAGATATGAGTGGAAAACCCAATTCATTAGAGCCAAGAAAACATCTTGTGTATTCATAAGACTAAATTACATTACTAAATACTCATACAATCCATATCTACTATGGAATGTTTTACATAATATGTATGAGGGTCTAACCCTTACCAGATGGTAACCTGAACTCAATTCAATATTTAAGAAAACTGTATCCCATCAGAGTTGGTCAAATAGATTGTCTATATGAGGTAGTGGATATTGGTTCTTAACTATAAGCTAATTATATTTTTGGTAAACAACACATATCCTAAGGGTCACATCCACCTTATTGGATAAGAGAATGAGTGAATCCTAAGTATACATACAGGTTCATATAAACCCTTTAGCCTCTAGGTCTTCCAACTACCATTTGAGTTCCTAAAGATCAATCAAATCCATCCTACAAGGATGAATAGATACAAATTCCACTCCTAGAACTATATCAATAGTAAACTCTACTTATCTCATGTGAAGTAAACCAGAAAAGTCCTCAGGAAATATGTCCTAGAAATAGTCCACTCTAAGATGGAAATCTATCTAACATGTTCCTTGATCACTCAAAAAAAAGACTTTAAATCTAGGATGTCACCCCTCCCAACCCATGATACATGGTTCAATCTCAACTTTCATGGGATTACCATTCTCCATTGTGAATATAGTGGTCTCACTTGGGTGATGTAAAAAACACCCTCCAGCGATAGCAATCAACATGAGTGAGACAAGGTACTAACTAGTCCATTCCAAGAAATATATAAAATCATTTCATATAGAGGAAGAAAAATTTCCATAAGAAATGATAGCCACCAATTTCTAGGGGTCACTCCTTGTACAGGAATACACTCCCTGGTCACACTCCCAATAGAGTATCAAGAGTCATCACTAAATAAAAGTATACAATCTCAAGGATAAGGATTTTAATAATAGAAATAAATTTGAATGAATAAAAAGTTCCTATATCAAATTAAACAAATACTATGGTTGAGTATACTAGAATTATACCTCACTCGGTATATGGGCTGACACTCTACTCCTTAGGTGTAGGTTGTACTATACATATTTGGTCTAATCCATGGCCCTGGGTCACAACCTAACTACCCTAAGTAGGTCTTCCCTGATGGAATTTTATATCATAAGTATGAATTCCTCAACCTCATCCACCACCTTGTCTTGTTCATCTCATGGTACTCTAGCTCCCTGCATGACACAGATCTTCTAATCCCACTCTAGAACCTGGAGTTGGTGAAGAATTTTTCTCACTAGACACTAGAGGAAAGGTTATGTAAAACCACTGAAGGGGACCCATTTTTCACAAACCCGACACTTGACTAGGTCCTTACCATAGTGGGGCTTCATGTGTCCTAACCTACCACATTTGGTGACATGTCACATGGATACTCGGGATAACACTCTAAACACTATTTCTTTTATGAGAAGTCTAGAAACTATGCTTCTTACTATTCAATAAATCACTTCCCTATTGATGAACTTAACCACTATGCTATACACCTTCAACTTCCATTAGGTTATGATTTAATATAGGATCATAGTTCACTATCTTAGTGATAATAGTCAAATGAAACATATTAACCTATGATTGAATGATATACATGAGCCCATCCACAAATCACATAGCCCCGGACAACTCATCACCATGGAGAGAATGAAAGAAACGTTGAAGATTCATGAAAAAAGTAGATAAATATATAATAAAAAGGTGGACCACTCTAGGAGTATACACTCTCTAGATCGATCAGTCCTCAGAGTCTTAGTAAAGAAATATTCATAGAATTTAGTTAGTAAATCCCTTTAGACCATATCCTAATGTTGATTATCCTAGGTCAAAAAATACCTCTATATCTTGGATGAAACACTAATCATATATGTTACAAGATTCACACTCCTTTTTGAAGGTGTCTCTAAAATCTTGAAGATAGATAACATAGCCTATAACCATGACTCAGTAGCCTAGGGGCCACCTTCCCTAGAAAATATAGGATGGTTCTACTAATAGAACACCCTAGTCAAATATACCATAGAATTGGCAGGCCTTGGAGCTCTATGTATATATTTCACTAGCCGTAAGAAAACCTCTTGAAACCGAGCATCAGTTCCTAGATCAGGTATAACAGGAGGTGCTGTAGGTAGCACTACAGGAGGTAATATTGGTGGTTTGGGTCCTACCAACTCTTGAGCATGGTCATCACCAACTTATTAGAATTAAAGTCAAGGCCATCATGGTTTCATATTTTTACAACTCCAAACACATGAATCAGAATAGTATTTTATAACATGATTGATTATAGATAAAAGAATAGGAAATGTACAAATAATTCCTATATAAGAGTTAATACATATTTTATTACTCTTAATTCTATGTCTAGGTAATTAATAATATCGTCAAGGAACATGAGAGATTATCCCAACACCCACTACTATGGTCAAGTCTGGGTCAAGGCCTCATATCTAATAACAGAGGTTTTAGTATATGACATTTCAATATCAAGTTATAGATTAAAAACCCCTTTAAGTTATAATTCTAATTCCCATTTAATGAAAACAATTTCAATTAAGAACCATAATTTAACAGTTATATATATATATATATACCCTGGTGCAGTTAGATATATCTGCCATCCCCAAGCTATAAAGTCCTATGACTTATAAGCTTCAATTGGTATTTCCTATAACTACAACCAACCTTTTAAGATAGTTTAATTATATAGATCAACATTCCTAATTTATAGAGTTCCATACACAATATAAATTACAATTGGCATCCATTTAATTTAAACCATAAACATTTCAACCCATGTAACCAACGATCAATGGCTCAAACATGCTATAATTAGTTAGTTAGAGTGACACCATCAATCTATATGTCACGACCCGTCCCCTGGGGCCTGTGTTGTGACTACCACAAGCCCGCCTTCCATAGGCCAGGGGCTGGCAACTAGCACTGAAGGCGTATTCCCTAAAACAGGGAAGGAATTGCCTTTATATCCTATAAACACACGCAACCAAGCACACAGTAAGATACGAACATGAGTAAACTGTATAAAAAAAGAGTGCTGAAAGTAAGTAAAAAGGGACAAAATACAAGCCCAACCGGAAAGTACAAGAAAACTGAAATAGCTCCTATGAACACCTGCCAAGGATCCTACCTGAAGGGTAGGTACAGCTCTCGAATGGCCGTCTCTGCAGTACACCTTGTATAATGTCCACCTCCGAGTGACCTCCAGTCTTGATACTCTCATCCTCAGTCAGTGCTGTCCATCATCTGCATGAAACACAACAAGGTGTGGGCATAGCCCGTGTAGGGGTGAGTATGAAAATACTCAGTAGGGACCCAGAGACCCTCAAGGTCTCACAAAATCCACAAACGATAAACCAAAAATCATGAAATCAACTGACAACATTACTTAGGTATATGACCATACATATACATAAGTTATCAAGTATACCCATCTCAACCACGAGGAAACATAGGGTCCAACCCAAAAGCCAAAATATCAACTATTCAACAAAGGTAAGAATACTATAAAGGTAAGTACCACACAGGTACGCCACATAGAAGAATACCACAAATATATCACCATGAAGTTAAGGACTTAGATCATACCAGGTATAACTTAGGTACAATAGAAGAGATGATTATATGTAACTAATGAATCATCTTAATCTATTAAGAGGCATACCCACAAAGGATCCCAAATTGTAGACCCACACAGGATCCTAGTACACCATCAGACCCACACAAGATCCTAGTTCAATGTTAGTATATCGTCAAACCCACACAGGATCCTAGTACAATGTCAGTGCATCGTCAGAACCACATAAAATCCAAGTACATCATCAGACCCACACAGTATCCTAGTACATCGTCAGTACATCGTCAGACCCACAAAGGATCCTAATACATCGTTAGTACATCATCAGACCCACACAAGATCTTAGTACATCGTCAGTACATCCTCAGACCCACACATGATCCTAGTACACCATAAATACATCGTCAGACCCACACAAGATCCTAGTACATCATTAGTACATCGTCAGACCCACATAGGATCCTAGTACATTGTCAGTATATTGTCAAACCCACATAGGATCCTAGTACATTGTCATTACATCATCAGATCCACACAGGATCCTAGTACATCATCAGTACATCATCACAGCTAGCTATAGGGTACCCACAATAAGCTTTCTCATCTCTGGGAGAGTCCTCTCCTCAAGCTACTGGTTGATAATCCAACTTCCAAGAATTCCCATGAAGAAGAATCCCAATGTACCTCCATGTAAAAGGGGTCTCAACGCAATAGGAGGTGCATCAATCTGACGCCTTGTCTATAAGTTATAATCCTTTTAGTTTCGACAGCCTAGTTGGATTCATGCTCGATCCAACCTGACCATACACCAACTTTATCCAAATCTCAAGTGTGGTATACCAAGAGGACTGTATCACTCTAAGGTTTCTAGTGCCACAGACGGTTCGTCAAACGGACACACGTTGCCAAATTTATGGCCAAAAGAACGTATAGAGTGGAAACAGGTCCGGGTCTGGTTCGACCCGGTCGGACCGACCCAGTCCAGTTCGGGTTGGCACGGCCCATTGGGTCTGGCCTAGCCTACACCAGGTGGCCCAGCCTAGGCGTCCCGTGATACGGGGGGGGGGGGGGGGGGGGGGGGGTCGGCCGCGGTGCGGCAGGGCGACCGCAAAGCGGCGGGGTGCTGCAGGGCGGCGGGGCACTGCAGTGCGGCGAGGCAGCCACGGCTGGCCGGATGTCTAGTCATCCTCTCTGCGCGGCGCGGTCGCGCGCCGCGCCTTCGCGGCTGTGGCACTAGCCGCGGTTCTCTTCCATCGGGCAGTGCGGTCTCGGCGTCACCTTCATCACAGCTGGTGGTGTGTCGACCGCCGTTTCCATGCCCCACCAGTGTCAATTTCCATCCTCCACCATCATAAAGAACACAAAAAAACTTCAAAGGATTACGAAGAGGTTGGGCCACGTTCGTTTGGCCCACACACTCCATGTTAGGGCGATATAAAGAGGCTCGATAAAACTTGAATCACGAAGAACATAAATAATGGGTAAAGGGAAAAATTCAAACAACAACCCTTCATCAAAGGTTTGTTGATGTGTTGTGAGATGAAAATGGTGAATGCGAAGAGGGTTCCAACGATCATCGCCTCCACAAAACACTTCCAAAGTCAGGCTCATGCATCATCCTCTTTCTTGGATCTGAATAATGTTAATTGATGGAGATGGCATTCTTTTTTTGGAGGAGAAGTTCTTCATTGGAGATGAGTTTCTCCAAGATCTCCCAAGCTTCTCCCTTTGCCCATAATTTCCAACCCAGAAAAAAAAGAGAGGTGCCAACTTATTAAATTAAGTCTATCAATTTAATTTACGTTGGAATAATTAATTGTTGGCACAATTAATTGTACCATGTTGGCATAATAAATTTAGAGGAAGTCCATGGGTTAAATCTTCATTAATGATGGAGTTCAAGTGGTTTCTCCCATTAATAGGGTTCAGGTGGTCCCCACATCTTTAAAATTTATGTGGGAGGTTTTATTAGAAATAAAATAAAAGATTATTTTATTTTATTTTTCATTTCCATGAAAATCACAAAATCTATCATTCACCCTCGACCTACTATGGTCGAGGTGAAGGTCTACTTATGAGAATACTGGTACTCTAAGTTCAACAATGCCCTTGGATTTCAATTTCGAGCATCGATTTAAAAGTTACAAAAACCTGCTTGTACATTTACTAAATGTACCCATTTTTTTTCCAGAAATTCATTCCAGACACATCGGGCCTCTAAATCACGCACCGTAAATTTTCAAAGACTCGTAAAATTCCCATATAATTGAAAAAAATTACATGGAAATTCTGGTTCTTTACATTATCCCCACCTCAGGTATTTGCATCCCTGAAAGACACATCACCAAACCAGGAAAACAAGTGGGTGTACTGAGCACGAATTTGAGCCTCCCGCTCCCATGTGCTCTCCTGGAGTTTCCCATGCTTCCAGTGAAATCTCACCAGAGGTATCAACCTCCCATGAAGGAACTTCTCTTGTCGATCCTCAATCTTTATTATAACCTCCGTAAATGTTGCCCAATCCTCGATTTCCAGCTCGCCATGGTCAATGATGCAATAAGGGCTGTGCACGTATCTCCTCAGCTGGGATATGTGGAAGACATCATGCACACAGTGCAATTGATGGGGAAGTGGTTAGTGGTAAGCCACCTCACCAACTCTGATGAGGACCTATAAGGGTCCAATAAACCTTGGAGATAACTTGTCGCCTGAGCCAAATCTCCGCAAACCTCTTCGAGGCGAGACCCGTAGAAAGACATGGTCACCATCATCAAACTCCAGAAGTCTCTATCTCCTATTGGAATAAGACTTCTACCTGCTCTGTGCAGTCTTCATCCTCTCTTGGATGATCTTCACTTTCTTTGTGATAGCCCATACCATCTCTGTTCCCACGAGTGCTGACTCCCCTGGGTTAGTCCATCACAAAGGTGATCTACAAGGTCATCCGTACAATGCCTCAAAAGGTTCCATCCCAATGGTGGAGTGATATCTATTGTTTTATGAAAACTCTACCAAATTCAAGTGATCCTTCCAACTGTGACCGAAGTTGAGGACGCAAGCACGCAACATGTCCTAATGGGTTTAAATGGTCTGCTTAGTCTGGCTATCCGCTTGAATATGGAAGGTGGTGATCAAATGAAGCTGCATCCTGAAAGCCTCCTGTAACCCCTTCCATAGTCAGGAACTAAAATGTGTATCGCGATCGGAGAAAATCATCGAGGGTACTACTTGTAGCTGCACAATCTCCTACACATAGAGGCATCCTAGGATATTTACTGAACCCTACTCTCTGATCAGTAAGAAGTGGGACAACTTGGTGAGTCGGTCGACGATCACCCATATAGAGTCATGAACTCTAAATGTATGTGGATGTTCTGTCACGAAGTCCTTATATATCCCATCCCACTTCCACTTTGGGACCTCTAAAGGCTGAACCAAGCCTGTTGGTATCTGATGCTTTGCCTTCACTTGCTAACCAGTGAGGCACCAAGAGACAAAATCTGCTACTGCTTTCTTTATTCCTGGCCACCAGTGATGTCGTCAGTGGTCCTGGTACATCTTCGCCACTCATGGATGTACTGCTAGAGGGGATGTTTGGAACTCCCTAAACACTTACTCTCGAAGTGACACTGGTACCATGGTATGTCCTCTGAAGAGAATGATGTGCTACCCACCTTCGAAAAACCCATCAGGTGCATGTCCTGTGGATATCTGAGCACATCAAGCCTCGTAGTGAGTATACCCATGTTGTGCATCCTTGAATCACTGAAGAAGTGGGGGAGTGACTGTAAGAGACTGAAGAAAAGATGATCCATCTCTATCCACAAAGGATATCTACAAAGCGGCCAGCTGCTCTGTCGCCTCGCCTAGCAGCTGTATACCAGATCTCCTACTGAGTGAATCTGCTACAACGTTCTCCTTCCCAGGAGTATAGACTATCTCGAAGTCATAGTCCTGGAGGAACTCAAGCCAATGTCGCTGTCTCGGGTTCATGTCCTTCTATGAGAAGATATACCTGAGACTCTTGTGATATGAGTAGACTGTAAAACACTCACCCATCAAATAATGTTGCCACATTTTCAAGGCAAATACCACTATTGCTAACTCCAGGTCATGGGATGCATAGTTCTGTTCATGTTGTCTCAGCTTTCGAGAACCATATGTGATCACTGATCGCTCCTTCATCAGGACACATCTGAGCCCAGTCCCTGATGCGTCGCAGTAGACTACGTACCCTACACCCTCCTCTGGAAGCCTCAAGATGGGGGCACTAGTCAGCCTCTGCCTCCGCTCCTGAAAACTCCACCGACATTTCTCTGACCACACGAAGGGTTGCCCCTTCTTCGTCAACACTAATAAAGGTTCTACAACTCTAGAGAAAACTGGCACAAACCTCCAGTAGTATCTAGACAAACCCAGAAAAGTTCGTAACTCTATCACACTCCTGGGTGGCTCTAAAGAAACTACCACCTCAATCTTCACTAGATCCACTAAAACTCTAGCCTCTAAGATGACGTGCCCCAGAAAGTTACCCTCTCGGATCGAGAACTTGAACTTAGAGAGCTTACCATAAAGATGGTGCTCTCAGAGTGTGTCCAGAATGACATGCAAGTGATAGGAAAGCTCTTCCTCAGTAGCCGAGTAGATCACAATGTAGTCGATGAAGACTACTACAAAGCGATCAAGGTATGGCCAAAAGATATAATTCATGATTCCCATGAATACTATTGGGGTATTGGTCATGTCGAATGGAATAACCAATAACTCGTAATGGCCATACCGACATCTAAAATACATCTTTTTTCACATCCTCATCTCGTACTATGAGATGGTGATAACCTGATCTGGGGTCTATCTTCAAGAACCGTTGTTCTCCCTTCAGCTGATCAAAGAGGTCATCAATCCTCGGAAGTGGGTACTTGTTCTTCACCATCACCTAGTTCTGGAACCGATAGTCAACACAAAGCCTCAAGCTCCCATCTTCCCTATTGGTGAACAAAATCGGGGCTGCCCAAGGACAAACACTGGGCCGAATGAACCCTTTCCCCTGTAAGTCTTCCATTTGTACCCACAACTCACAAAGCTCCACGGGAGCAATCCGATACACTGGTGTGGATATCAGTGTTATCCCGGGGTACAAGTCAATGTAAAATTCCACCTCTCTATGAGGAGGTAGACCCAGAACATCATCCGGGAAGACATCCATGTACTGGTCCACCACTACAGGATAGCTCAGACTCTCCACATCAACTGATCTGAGGGTAAGGCTAGCCAACAGATGTGTGATCAGCTGCACTCTCCTCTGGGTAAGTCCATCCTGTGCTACAAAGGCTCTCTTCTAGTCGGTGAAGGTAAACCTGTTCCCATCCATGCAAACACACCGTAGTTTGTACCTAATATAGTCAATCTGAGCATGAAGTGTAGATAAGCAGTCCATACCCAAGATGACGCCGTAAGGCCTCGATGCCACTACTAGGAGATACCAGCAAAAGATCTTGCCTCCTAGAGTAATCTCACACTACTGACATCAGTGCGTAATCACTGAATCCACTCCCATAGGAGTCTCTAGTCCTAAGGATTGAGCCAACTGCTCCGTCAGAATCTCTGAGCTCCGAACGAGGGTAGTGGAAATAAAATAATGACTAGCACCTGTGTCTATAAGTACTAAAACTAAGGTTTAGTAGACATATATTGTACCTCTTATAATCTCCGCAACACCATGGTCATAGGCCTCAGCTGCCTGGAGCTGAGCTCGCCCCTATCCACCTGCTCCCTGTGGTCGGGGTGGACCACCAGGTGGTGGTGGCAGTAACATCTCGAATCATCACCCACCACCAACTGCACGAACAACTCCTCTTCCATGTCTGCATGCTCCGTAAGTACCTCCTCGGTTAAACCTATGTCTCTTCCTGGGTGGTCCTTCAACCATATGCTGATCATCCGTATGATGGGTCAGACAGTCACGAGCCATGTGACCCTGCCTGCCGCATGTGAAACATTGCCTGTTCCTCGCATGAATGGCTCTGTCTCTGGTACCCCACACAACCGATCCTAAGTCATGCGGTTGTCTACCTGTAGGTTTGGTCCTGTTAGACCTCTGTGACATCTGTCTACTTCCAGATATAGAAGACTCTGCTATGTAATGATTGGTGGTCGGTCTCACTACTGGTGACTGCTCAGCAAGAAAACTCTCCACTAAGAGGGATCGCTCTAACACCCCCACCTACATCAGGATGCTGAGAGAAATCATTGAAGCCTTGATCTCCCGCCTGAGTCCCTGCTCAAAGTTTCGGGCCTAGAAGAATGGTTCCCGCACCATATTAGTGGAGTAGCGTGAGGGGTCAGTAAACCTCACTGAGTACTGAGCCGCAGTCATGCTGCCCTACAGCAGATGAAGAAGATCATATATGTGCACTGTGCGAAGAGTCGCTGGGACAAACTCTACCCAAAATAGGCTCTCGGAGTCTACCCAGAGAAGCGTCACCTCGTTGTGAACCTGGAGCATCAAACTCCACCATCTGTCTGCTGCTGTCTGTAGAAGACCAGCGACAAGGATCACCATGAGATCAACTAGTGTCCCTACTAGTTGAAAGACTCTCACCACGACCTCCATCCAATCCTCAGCTGCCTATGGGCCCGTCTCTCCCCTGAACCTAGGTGGCCTCTGGCACTGGAACTCGTGTAATGCGCTCAAGAGGTGTGCACCCTCTACTGCTGGGGCTGCTGGCATCGGTGGCTCAACGGGTAATGGTTCCACTGGTGCCTCCGCTGGTGCCTCTACTGGAAGATGGACTTTCACCGATTCCTCGTCGCTCGGTGGGCTATCAGTGCGTACTATACACGAACCCTAGCTAGCTATTTGCATGGAGGCATCCTAAAAAGAAATAGGTGTTCCATGGTCAATAAGTTAAACCTGGTGAGCTGACTCAAAGAGATCACAAAGAAAACACTTGAAGACACACACACAATCAGGTTTTTCGTGCACTGAGTCGGAAATCAAAATTCAGAGTCCTAGTGTATGGATATGTCGGTTCCCGCACCAACACTGGGTTCCCTAAACTGATAATCAC
This sequence comes from Viscum album, assembly GCA_963277665.1. Lineage (NCBI taxonomy): Eukaryota > Viridiplantae > Streptophyta > Magnoliopsida > Santalales > Viscaceae > Viscum > Viscum album. The sequence continues at coordinate 339,931,877 of OY728142.1, read as the reverse complement.
ACTCACAAAACTTAACACTATTTCCATTAAAATAAATATCATAGTCATATGTTCTATGGTAGAACTGACTCCTCTGATACCAATTTGTCACAACCCGTCCCCTGGGGCCCATGATGTGACTACCCCAAGCCCACTTTCCATAGGCCATGGGCTGGAGACTATCACCGAAGGCGTATTCCTAAAAACCAAGAAGTAATTGACTTTATATACTATAAACACACGCAACAAAGCACACAACAAGATACAAACACGAGTAAACTGTATAGAAAATGAGTGCTGAAATTAAGTAAAAAAAGGGCCAAAATACAAGCCTAACTAGAAAGTACAAGAAAAATGAAAGGTACAAGTAAACTGAAACAACTCCTATGAACACCCGACAAGGATCCTACCTGAAGGGTATGTACAACTCTCAAATATCCATCTCTGTGGTATGCCTCATCTAATTTCCACCTCTGAGCTACCTCCAGTCCTGGTACTCTTGTCCTTAGTCAGTGCTATCCATTGTCTACACCAAACACAACAAGGTGCGGGCATATCCCGTGCAGAGGTGAGTACGACGATACTTAGTAGGGACCCCAAGACCCTCAAGGTACCACAAAATCCACAAAGGATAAACCACAAATCATGAAATCAACTGACAACCTTACTTAGGTATATGCCCAGACATATACCTAAGTTATCAAGTATACCCATCTCAACCATGAGGAAACACAGGGTTGAACCCAAAATCCCAAAGATCAACTATTCCACAAAGGTAAGAATACCATGAAGGTAAGTACCACATAGGTATGCCACACAGAAGAATACCACAAAGGTATCACCATGAAGGTAAGGACTCAGCTCATACCAGGTATAACTTAGGTATAGTAGTAGAGATGATTAGATGTAACTACTGAATCATCTTACTCTGTTAAGAGGCCGACCCACGAAGGATCCCAAATTACAGAACCACATGAGATCCTAGTACACCGTCAGACCCCCACAGGATCCTAGTTCAATGTGAGTACATCTTCAGACCCACACAGGATCCTAGTACAATGTCAGTACATTTTCAGACCCACACAGGATCCTAGTACATCGTCAGTACATCGTCAGACCCACACAGGATCCTAGTACATATTCAGTACATCATCAGACCCACACATGATCCTAGTATATCTTCAGTAAATCTTAATACCCACACAAGATACTAGTAGATCGTCAGTACATCGTCAGACCCACACATGATCCTAGTACATCATCAGTACATCGTCACAACCAACTACAGGGTACCCGCACTAAGCTTTCTTGTCTCCGAGAGAGTCTACTCCTCAAGCTACTGGTCGATACTCCAACTACCATTAAGTCTCACCAAGAAGTATCCCAATGGACCTCCATGTAAAATGGAACTAAACGTAATAGACGGTGCATCAATCGGACGCCCGGTCTATAAGTTATTATACTTTTAGTTCCGAGGGCCCGGATGGATTCATGATCGATCCAACCTGACCATACCCTAACTTTATCCAAATCTCAAGTTGAGTATACAAAAAGGATTGCCTCGCTCCAAGGTTTTCAGCGCCGTAGATAGTTTTTCAAATGGATGCCTGGTGCCAATGTTATGGCCAAAAGAACGTATAGGGTTGAAACTAGTTCGGGTCCGGTCCGACCCAGTTAGACCAACCTGGCCCGACCCGGCATGAGCCGACCCAGTCCGGTTTGGGTCAGACTAGCCTACTGGGTCTAGCTCGGCCCGCTGGGTCCACCCCGGCCCACTCTGGGCAGCCCGCGGTGCGGGATGGCTGCAGTGCGGGGGGGGGGGGGGGGGTGCTATGCGGTGGGGAAACCACAGAGAAGCGGGGTGTCGTGGTGCGACGGGGCGGCCACTGCTTAGCCGGATGGCCAACCATCCTCTCTGTGCGGCACGGTCGCGCACCACGCCTTCACCGACGGCCGTCTCAATCTTCCGTCCTTTCTTCTCCACCGCGGAACTAGCCCTGGTTCTCTTCCATTGGGCAGCGCGTTCATGCCGTCAACTTTGTCATGGCCAGAGGTGTGCTGGCCACCGTTTCCATGCCCCACCGGTGTTGATTGTCATCCTCCACCATCACGAAGTACACAAAAAAACTTCAAAGGATTTTGGAGAGGTCGAGCCACATTAGTTTGGTCTGCACCCTCTGCATTGGGGCAATATCAAGCGACTTGATAAAACATGAATCACAAAGAACATTAGGAATGGGTAAGGGGGAAAATTCAAACAACAAACCTACATCGAACGTTCTTTGATGTGTCATGAGATGAAAACGGTGAAGGCGAAGAGGGTGCCAATGATCGTCACCTTCGGAAGACGCTTCTGAAGTCAGGCTCGTGTGTTGTCCTCTTTCTTGGCTCCGAAGAACATTAATTTATGGAGATGACGTTCTTCATTTGGAGGATAAGTTCTTCGTTGGAGATGATTTTATCCAATCTCTCCCAAGATTCTACCTTTTCCAATAATTTCTAACCCGAAAAAAAAGAGAGGTGCCAATTTATTAAATTAATTTTATAAATTTAATTTACGTTGGCATAATTAATTATACCACGTTGGCATAATAAATTTGGAGGAAGTCCATGGGTTAAATCTCCATTAATGAGGGAGTTCAAGGGGTTTGTTCCATTAAGAGGGTTTGGGTGGTCCCCACCTATTTAACATTCATGTGGGAGGTTTTATTAGAAATAAAATAAAAGTTTATTTTATTTTATTTTTCATTTACATGAAAAACACAAAATCATTCTTTCACCCTCGACCTACTACGGTCAAGGTGAAGGTATCTTTAAGCGAATACCAGCATTGTGAGTTCAACGGCGCCCTCATATTTCAATTCCATGCACCGGTTTAAAAGTTACAAAAGGCCGCTCGTACATTTACTGAACATACCCAAAACAAAGTTCAGAAATTCATTCCGGGCACACCGGGCCTCAGAATCACATGCCGTAAATTTTCACAGACTCATAAAATTCCCAAATAATTAAATAAAATTACATGGAAATTTCGGGTCTTTACACTATATGGGAAACCACCATTTAGGTTGATATAGGAACTGTATTTAACCAATTATTTATCCCATTAATCCTACAAAAAGGTTATTCAAATAACATATACATCAATCTAATCACATACATTAATTATCAGTAAATCAAGAAATGTAGTCTACATGGAATAACATATTCATGGAATGTGAATCTAAACATGCCTATAATGATGCATGAAATAATAACTCCTTACCATACAAGGCTAAGGGTAAAAGAAAATCTATAATGATAATAAATTCAACAAATCATGTTCATCACCCAACAGTGAAATATATACATTGATAATAGGTGAAAACCAAAACAAGTCCCATCTTAGGAAACATTTATTTTTTCATTGTATGTGGGTTATATACTCCCAATAATAGAATTATTACAAAATTCTGACACATTCCTAGTCTCCTATATACCAACATATAATAGTAATACAAATGAAAAAAGAAAGATATGACACCACTTGTATCATCTTGGGCCCAATTCACTCATAAGTAACCAAACCTAGTTAGTGGCATGGCATCAAGTGTGACTCCTCATACACTAGAGGATTCTAAATAACAGTGGTGGTCTATGATGATATTATGGGGAGTCTTCATCCTCATGATTAGATTGTAATGAAATGTTATAATAAAAGAATAAGAATAAAAAGTAAATAATAAACATTCAGTAATGTAATTAAATAATAATAACAAATATCTAGTAATATATAGAAAAATGGAGATGTTATGATGATATATAAAAATGGGGGACACAAAGAGAACATGGTAGTATGAATCCATAGTATATGTTATAAAAAATAAATAAAAAGATAAAATCTATCTGCAATAGCATAATAAGAATAATCTTAGTCCACTTCTCTCATACTCCATCCTAAAAAAGAAATCAAGCATCTATAGATGGGAACTTCACTTTGTCTATACCTACATTCATGAAGTCTATCTGGGTACTAATCGATGGCCGGAATAGGGTGTACATAAAAATCAATGGGCTGCCACCAAATGTGTCTAGAACTATCTAGTCTATGGATATACAATGGGAAATGTGTATGTATAATAAAAAAGGCGATAAGTAAATAAAAAATGTTTTCCGGGGTTCCCTGTGGAACAACTGTATGGTACTACCTACTTTGGCCTAAGATGAGAATGACTTTGAAAATTTTACATTTCAAATTTATATTTATAATATCATGACCCAAGGAATACAACCATAGAATTCATATAAAGTGATCATAATGAAAATTCACATAATTCCTTGGAATTTTAGTTTTATAATATGGGTGAAATCCAAAGGGGTATACCCTTGGAAATTCACCTTTAGGGTAAAGTGACACTCGATCCCTATGAGCATATCCTAGGTAGCCTCTGTGTTATAATTGAAAGGATCCCAATTTAATAACCAAGGAGGTCTGTATCATCAAGATGAATCCAAGGAGAATCATCCAAGGCATTCATTTTAAATTTCTAAAAATAAATGTTAACCCTTAGTTCTAATCCAGGGCATTATAAATCATAAGAAAATAAATGAATCCAAGTGTGGTTATTTACTTGGAAGACACATTAATGAATCAGTTGGCATCCCATGAGCCTTTCCAAGGCAAATCACAACGGCAGCCCAAGTATCAATCAAGGTATGCCACAACTTTATGAAAATTCAAGGTCCATGACCATATAAAAACATTATATAATATAGAATCAAAATTCCATAATGGTAATAATAGACAAGATCACATTTTACACTTAAAAGGGGCTAGGTGACATGTATGTACCATTCACCTTTCATTTTTAATCATTTAGACATTATAATTTATAAAAGTAACTCAACACACCTTAGAAGGTGGTCAAATCACACATCTAAGTCTTAGGGGCCCATAATGATATCATTTCATTTCATATAATTCAATTAAACCATTTAATTCTCAAGGGTTAATTTAATACACCTAATAAAGTGGTTTAACTCTTATAATGAGGTATACAATTTTAATACAATTAAACTACACACCCTAAAGGGTTGTTCATGTCGAGGTATGTTGGACCTAGTGTTTCATTTTTTGTTAGTGAAGTGTCAAGATGAGTTTTGTGAGTTTGGATGAAGTGGTGATGCTTGGATAATTGTTATAGATTCATTTGATGGTATTGGATGTCATTCTTGGAAAATTCTCCTTAAAAAATTGTGACAATTGTGGAACAAATCAGTAGTTCAGAATAAATGTGTCATCAGTTAATTTTCACAATATTTACATCAATGTTTGGAAGAAGAGTAATCCAAACAAAATAGTTATTATTTTTCATGAGGAATATTTGAGTATCTTAGCATTGGTATATTTGAATATTAATTTTTTGGACATTGATTAAAAATTGGAGCCTACACATGCTAGCCAGGAAAGGAGGACCATAAACAATACTGAGGTGGAAGTCAACTCCCTAGCCAACCATCATGGGAAACATGGGTGTATAGGTGGTCATGAAATTCCTAACAGAGGTGCATGGGAGCATAGAGAGACATTGTGAAGGGTGGAACGGTGGCAGTGGGTGCTGGCATAGGGTGGTGCCAATGGGAGATAAGACCATACCCTATTACATGCTTCTAGATGGATTAGGATTCACATTGATATAAAAGGAAGATTGCATATTAAGTAAACACCAATGTGGGAATAATGGTTCATAATCAGTATTCATCCATTAATTTATTCATAAATAAGAATGTCTATTTGATCTAATCAATATGTGATGTTTGATCAAGTTCCATGATTGTATTCTAACGTCGACTGAGAGATTCCTGTGTACATCGAGTTTTCTTCAAGTAGTGTAATCTATTGGATTGAGTCAAAGAATACGATCAACATTTAATGGTTATGAGTAATATAATACAATAAAATGCACATGAAACTTCATTTTCATGTTTAAATGAAGATGAAATCTAGGAGTTATAGTGTGATGATAAAATGGTTTTGCGAAGACATTTTTTTTCATAATCTTGAACTGTGAGATAAGTTGGTGCGCATGAAATGTTGATGTGGTTCACATGATCTAAGTTAGTGGAGGATTGCCTATAAATACTGAGGTATAAACCTATGAGATGTTTTATAAATACTAATATTGTACTCATTTACAAATAAATAGATCCATCATGATCCTTTTATTCATAAAGAGTGATTCTGAGAAGCTACTTCTTATGTGAGGAAGAAGATAATTTCATGGGCATTTAATTTGTGATTTGCACTCGTGTTTTTATTCATGAAGAGATTATTTCCATGAAACAACTGAGATAGTGTGATACCCTTAATTTGAATCTTCCTTTTTTGTGTGACCATATTTAATAAATTTATCTATCATGCTACATTTTGACTGAGAATTCCTTTTTTTATTAAAAAGTGACCAAGGAAAAAAACATGGTTCCCTCAAGAAGGATAGAAGTGATGTAAACCAAGGGAATCCCCTTGGATAACCATTCTACATTCTGGTGGTAGTGAACCTAAGATATCGTAGATGATCTTCAGAGTGGTTGCATGTCCCATCTTGGTAAGCGAGTCTACATCAAAGTTGGCCTCCCTAAAAATGTGACACACTTTCTTCCCAAAGAGGGTCCCCTCGTAACACCTTCAAACCAAATACACTAAGCTCCAGGGAACCTCTTTCCGTCCTTGAATAGACCTCACAAGAACCTCAGAGTCCGACTTGAAAGTCGCCACATTAAATCTTTATTCTCTGTAGATCGTAATACCGAAAAAAAGAGCCCTAAATTCAGCACCTATCAAAGATCCCGGACCATTAAATGTGTTGAACCCCATTAAAACCAAGACCTTGGAGTCATTAAGAACACCACCACCCCTCATCATCCCTCCATGAGGGAACCATCCACGTTCAACTTCAGGCCACCCACTGGTGGGGTATATTTGATCCAACGACCGTCCTTCCTTAGTGATGTAGAAGGAAGGTTGGACAGGCTGCATGCCATAGCTGACAGCTGATCCTCTTTGAGCAGAGCCCCAAGTTCAAAGATCAGAGACTTAACCCTCATTTGTAGAAACAAAGGCGATCTCCTTTTTCCAATCCTAACCTAATTACGGGCCTCCCATAACATCCAGCACAATGCAGTGAGGATAATTGCCCGCACCCTGAATTCCTTGGCCCTCCCTTCGACTCTATGAAACCATGTTCCCATGAAATCCTACAGTGAGGCGTGGCTATTATCAAAGTAGGGATGAGGAGAAAATAAGGACCAAAGGGATCCATCCCAATTTCTCTAGAAGAAGAGATGAAGGGTTGATTCTATCTGAGGGTTCTCACAGCAAAAACATCATGACACCATGGTAATTCTTCTCCACTGCACATTTTCATCAGTTGGTAGGTCCCTATTCCTTATGTGCCACATAAGGAAGTTCATATTTATGGGGATCCCCTTGCACCAAACCTTGGATTCCCACTCATCACAAGGTCTCTCCTCATGCACGAGGTCCCTGTAGTATTTCATGTTAAACTTCCTGGAAGAGGACCCTGTAAAGAAACATCTATCGACCTCATCATTCATCACAATATTTTAATAAAGCATAACCTTATTAGGAGAGAGAACTGAATGGATGAAGCCTGGGAGTCTGCTGGCATCCTTGAAGGAGATCTCTAAAAGGGGAAAACCAGGATAAACTAACACCGTGCTCTCCCAGTTGTCCTTCCAAAAACTCACGTCACCTCTACTGATGATCCACCTAGAAAAACCAGAGAGTGACTCAAGATGAGAAGCCGTAAACCTTTCCAAACTTGTAGGCCAAGGTCCTTTCCCAGTGTAAATCCCCCCCTTGTATACTGTAATGTTTCTTAAAAAACACTTCCCACAAGGATTCACCAACAGTGATATCCTAAGACAGTCAGCCCTGCATGCCATGAATAACCTCGTTGATGTTCAGAAGGCCCACACCTCCCTCCGAGACAGGTTTGGCCATGCACTGCAAGGAGGACCAGTGACAACAACCAGCTTGATTGGCATCCCAAACAAAAGTGATAATGATGTTTTCAATCCTCCTAGTAACTCCTTTGGGTGGGTTGAGCAGCGAAAAAACGTGCATCAGTATGGATGATAATATAATATTTACCAATGTAATTCTCCCACCGAAGGAAAGAAACTTATTTTTCTAGTTGTTGATTCTTCCCACCAACCAATTGGTGATCATCTCAAAGTGAGACTTCTGAATGTGTCCAGGAGAGAGTGGAACACCCAAATACAGAATCAAAATCTATTTTTAGAGACACCCTAGAATGTATTATATGCCCCTGCAATGTCACGACCAGTCCTCGGGGCCCGTTCCGTGACTACCCCAAGCCCTCCTCCTATAGGCCAGGGGTTGGAGACTATCACCAAAGGCATAAATCCCAATAAAAGGGAAGGTATTGCCTTTATATAAGTAAACAAACATCACAGAGTACGCAAGCTAAAGTAAACACTAAGTAAACTGAGTACAAAAGTAAGTAATGGAAAGTAAATGGGTCAGAATACAAACCAAACAGAAAGTAAAGTAAAACTGAAAGGAAAGTACAACAGCTGAAAAGTAAAGCAGCAACACCGAGCCATCCTATGGAAATCCGACCTGAAGGGTGGGTACAGATAGTCTCCTCAGCTCCTCGGGTCCAGCTGTCCGCTTCGTGTATGTCCTGTCCAGTGATCCACCTCCAGGTACCGTCCAGCTCCATGAGCCTCCACCTCGATCAGTGTTGTCCATTCTCTGTATCCAACACAACGTAGTGCGGGTATAACCCGTGGAGGGGTGAGTATATGATACTCAGTAGGGACCCCGAGACCCCCGAAGGTCTCCCAAAATCTACAAAGTATAAACCACAAAGGAAAGGTATAAACACAAAGTATCAACCAACCCTACTTAGGTATATTCCCATACATATAACTAAGTCAAGAAACCCAGTTCGGCTCCAACTCTCGAGCCCAAGTACAACCCAGTCCACACAGGAAAGCACAACCCAGTCCACACAGGAAAGCACAACCCAATCCACACAGGAAAGAAAGTCAATCATATCAAGGGTAATGATTGAAAATCAAGACTCACCTCACATAGGTATACTATTCACAAGAGAGGGGGAGATGATTGATGTAGCCTCTGAATCATCTCCTATGCGAACCCACGTAGGTTCCAAGTACAGATGTCGTCACTGCTGAACCCATGGAGGATCCAAGTAAAGAAGTCATCGTCATCAAACCCACGAAGGATCCCAGCACAAAATTCATCTTTGTCGAACCCATGGAGGATCCCAACAAGGTAGACGTCATCGTCGAACCCACGGAGGATCCCAGTACGGTAGTCATCATCGTCGAACCCACAGAGGATCCCAGTATAGTAGTATTCCTCATTGAACCCATGGAGGATCCAAGTACGGTAGTCCTCCACATCGAACCCACTGAGGATCCTAGTATGGTAGTCATCCTCATCAAACCCACTGAGGATCCTTGTAAGGAAGTCTTCATCTTTGTCGCAGCCAGCTCTAGGGTTCTCGCACATAGCACGCTCGATTCCAGGAGGGTCCGCTCCACGAGCCAAGGGTCGATACATGAACTGTCACGAAGTCCAGAGTTGATGTATCATAATGTTCCATCTTGTCAATAGGAACTCAACGCAATAGACGACACATCAATCAGACGCCTGTTCTGTGAGTTATTGGCTTTTTTCATCCAAACCTCAAGCGGAGTAAGCCAAAAGAACCGTCTCACTAAGAGGAATCCAACAAAGTCGACGACACATCATTCGTACGTCCGTAGGTCAAGTTATAAGCATTTCTGCTCCGAGGGCCCGGTTGGTTTCGTGTTCGAACCAAGCCGGAACATACCCAAAGTTATCCAAAACCTTGAGTATAATATATCGAAACGACTGTCTCGATCCAAGGATCTCATTGCAACAGACGGTGCATTGATCAGAGGTCTGTAGCCCAAGTTATGGGAGTTTGAACGGATCTGTCTAAAATTAGGGGGTTTGGGCTCGGTCTGACCCGGCCCAATACCCCCTGGGTTGGCCCAAACTAGGTCGATCCGACCTGGGTCTGGGTCCGGCCCGGTTGGGCGCGGCCCGACCCGGATGGCGTGGCCCGGACCAGCCGGTGTGGCCCAGCCAGGCGTGGGGGTCCGGCCTGGCGCGGGCGGCCCGGCCCGGCGTGGGTGGTATGGCCCAACGCGGTGGTCCGACCCAGCGCGGGCGGACACGAAATGGCGGGGGGGGGGGGGGGGGGGTGAGCGATGGCCCTCTGTTTTCCCAAAACGGCGGACCCCTTTGGGGTCCGCCCTAGCTGTGCTAGCCGAGGGTTTTGAACCCCCAGACTTCTTGGAACGGCCGGCCATATTGGCAAGCCGGTGTGGCTACCGTGGGACCCGCCGGTCCCACCTCCTGGTGTGCTGGTGGCTGGCTGAGTCCGACCACCTCTTCTACAACCGTCGCAGCCCCTATCCAACCGGCACGACACGATGGCACCACACTCCTCCACCGTGGCCCGCTCTTGGCCGCCGCCTCCTTCGGCCTCACCGGCGCGGCGCGACGGCTCCACACACCTCCACCGTGGACCGCTCCGGCCGCGGTCCTCTTGACCTCGCATGGTGCAACGACACCGCCTCTGTTTCAAGCCACGAAGAAAATAAACAACAAAATGGGGAGGAGGTTCGGCCGTGTTTGTGCAGTCCAACCTCCTCCGTTATATTGATAACAAGTGGGCCAAAACACGACATTCTCAACAATAGACCAAGTGCAAATTTAATTGATTAAATTTGAACTCAACCCCTACCTCAAAAGAAGTTCGCGGAAGCTAGCGTCGCGGGGGTGGTTTCGATGACGGCGTTGGAATGCGTCCAAGAAGGGAACGACGTCTCACACTAGCTGTGGAGAGGAGAAGGAACAGCATGTCGTTGGCGAGTTTTTGCGTCAGTGCCTCCTCCTTTTTCATGGAGGAAGAAGAGGACCGAAGATACCGGGTCGTTGAGTCGATGATCCTTGACGAAATGTTGTCGTTATTCATTGAGGATGAAGACGTTCTTTGCCGTAGAAGATAAAGTTCTTCAAGAGACTTAGAGCTCTCTCCTCCAATCCTCAACAAAACCAATCTAACCCCCAAAAATAAAATAATCTCTTCTTATTTTATTAAGTCATTCCATGAGTTCAAAATTCAAAAACTTAATTCCATTAATTTAATTAGTGTTTTGGCATGATTAAATGTGAGGAGAGGGGAAGTCACCCAATTAATGGGAAGTTTAAAAGTTAAGATGAGTTACACATCTTAATTGGGGGGTTTAGAGGAGTTAGGGAATGTGAGGGGTTGGGCTCGTGTGGGCCCCACCCCACCTTTATTCTATCAAGGGTAGTTAACAACAAGTGGGTACCACCCAACTTCCACACATAGGTTATAACAACTTAGAATATGAAATAAAATTGTAACACAATTTTATTTACTTCACTTTTAAATCCTCTTTTTTTAACAACTCCTCCCGAGAAAACACACCTTCGGGAAAGGTGATCCTAATTAATTACCGGCACTGCAGTTTCATCAGTGCCCTCATATTTCAATTCGGAGTATCAGATAAAAATTTAGAAAAACCCGCTCGCCCGTTCACTGAACGTACCTGAGATAAACTTCGGAAATTTATTCCAGGCACACCGGGCCTCAGATTCAGGTGCCGTCTAAAGACACAGAATCGTAAAATTACAAAGAAATTAAGAAAAAAATTTCCTTGAAATTTTAGGGTCTTTAAATTACTCTCACCTCAGGTATTTACGTCCCCGTAAAGCTATAAAACAAACTAGGGAAACTAAAGGAGGTAAAGAGTATGCAACTGAGCGTCCCGCTCCCATGTGATCTCCTAAAAGTTCTCGCGCTGCCAATGAAAGCGCACAAGAGGAATCAACCATCCCCGTAGGACCCGATCCTTTCAATCCTAAACATCTACTAGAACCATGTGATAGTCGCTCCGTCATTGATCTCCAGCTCCCCGTGGTCGATGATATACGTTGGGTCATGCACGCATCTGCTCAGCTGAAATACGTGGAAGACGTCGTGCACCCGGTGCAACTGAGGTGGAAGGGACAGATGGTAAGACACCTTTTCCACCCTACTGAGGACCTTGAAAGGTTCGAAGAACCTTGGAGATTACTTGCCTCCTTGGCCAAATCTCCTTAGACCTCGTCGAGGTGAGACCCGTAAAAAGTCATGGTCGCCATCCTCGAACTCCAGTAGTCTCCGCCTCCTCTCAGCTTAGGTCTCATGTCTGCTCTATGCAGTCTCATCTGCTGTGAACCATAAGCGATCACTACTCGCTCCTATATCAGGACACACCCGAGTCCGGTCCCTGATGCGTCACAAGGAACTATGTAACCAACGACCTCAGGATGGGCGCAATGGTCAACCTCTACCTCAGCTCCTGAAAGCTCTGCTGGAAGTGGTGCCACAAATCTGGTGAATTCTGGAACAAAGGTAAGTTTGCCCATCTCCTGAGTGATTGAATGCACCCTCTTATGCATGATTTTATCCTGTTCTGCCTGGGTTTTCCTTTCCACCGACCAAGGAAAACCCCTTCCCAATGTTGTAGATAAAACACAACCATTTTTCCTAATACCGTCAATCTGTGTATGAACTGTGGTTGCCCAGTCCATACTCAAAATAACGTCGTAAGGCCTCGATGCTTCCACCAAGAGGTTCCAACCAAAACTCTCTCCTCAAGGGTTATATCACACCGTCGGCGTAAGTGTGATTATCGAGTCTCCTCCAAAAGGTATCTCCAGATGTTATTGTCAAGTCAACGACTTAACCCGAAACTCTAGGTCTGGGACAAGATTCGTGGAAGGTAGGAATGATTGGTACTTATTTATTTTGATACGACAGCTAGTAGTAGACATAGGCCGTACCTCAAATCATTCTTAGAGCCCTTGGGTCACATTCCTTGACCGCATACAGTTATTCTCTTCCCCTTCCCTCCAGCTCCCTGAGCCTGGCGGGGACTACAAAAGTGGGTGGTTGTAACATGTTGAAATGTACACCACCTCATGATACACTCTATCTCCGCTTCCACGTCTGTTGCTCTGCAGATTCATCTGTCCTTAACACTTCCTTTTCTTGAAACATTTACACACCCAAGTCTCTGAAACTGGCTTCAGTTCCATGCTCTTCCACTGCTAACATCCTCTAGCTGTATCCGATCAGCCAAAGAACATTCAACCACAAAGGTTCCCTCTAGCACCCTAGCGTGAGTAGGAATGCATAGAGGAAAAAAGTGTTGGCTCGGTTGTTCTTAAACACACCACGCTCAGAATTCCGAGCCCAGAAGCACTATTCACATCATATTTATTGAGTACTCGGAATGATCGGTATGCCTCGATGAGTACTCAGCTACCAACACATCATTCTGCCGTAGTTGTATAAGCTCTAGAAAAACTCTCAACCACCTCCTCAAGCCAGTCCTCAGCCGCTTGAGAGTCGGGCTCGCCTCAGAACTTGAGGGTATCTGATGCTGAAACACGTGTAAGGTACTAAGCCTACATGTGTCATATACCGGTACCGCCGGTTGTAACTACTGACCAACAGGTAGTGATATAGCTGGAACACTACCTGAAGGTACTATCTCAGGCATCGGTCCACATACCGAGGCCTTATTACTATACAGACCAACCTCATGGTCACTCACTGGAAAACACTAGTAGCTAAGTCCACCATCCACTCTACTAGTGTTCCAACTAGGCGGAAAACTCTAGCAATCGCCTCCATCCAGTCTACTGCTTCCTGGGAATCCGTCTCACCTCGTAACCTCAGAGGCCTCTGTTGCTGTGACTCGAGAAATGCGCTCTATCGGCATGCACCGTCTGCTAGTATGGCTAGTGGAATCCTCTACCCAACAGGTGGTGGTGCTGTTGGTACACCACCCGAGGGTGCCAATATAGTAAAAAGGGCCCTGCACCGGAGCCTCGTCGCTCAGTGGGCCGTCATCGTGTACTCTCTCTCGGGAACCCTAGCTAGCTGTCTTCGCAGCGGTATCCTATTAAGGAAAAGGTGCGCCATAGTAAAACAATATACCTGGTGAGTTGACTCAATAAGACCACAAAGGAAACTCTTGAAACACACACACAATCAGTGTTTTCGTGCAATGAGTCGGAAATCAGAAGTCAGGGTCCTGGTGTATGGATACGTCGGCCACCGCACCAACACTGGTCTCCCTGGACTGATAACCACACTCAATACAATAAACACTATTGCTTCACAGAGAAGAAATTATCAGAGTCCTGAGTTATGTGGTAGAACCGACTCCTCTGATACAAATTTGTCACGACCCGTCCTCGGGGCCCGTGCCGTGACTACCCCAAGCCCGCCTCCCATAGGCCAGAGGCTGGCGACGAGCACCAAAGGCGTAAATCCCAATAAAAGGGAAGGAATTGACTTTATATAAGTAAAAAAACATCATAGAGTACGCAAGCTGAAGTAAACATTAAGTAAACTGAGTACAAAAGTAAGTATCGGAAAGTAAAAGGGCCAGAATACAAACCAAACAGAAAGTAAAGTACAACTGAAAGGAAAGTACAATAGCTGAAAAGTAAAGAAGCAACACCGAGACGTCCTCTGGAAATACCACCTAAAGGGTGGGTACAGATAGTCTCGTCATCTCCTCGGGTCCAGCTGTCCGCTTCGTGTACATCTCGTCCAGTGATCCACCTCCAGGTACCGTACTGCTCCACGAGCCTCCACCTTGATCAGCACTGTCCGTTGTCTGCATCCAACACAACGTAGTGCGAGCATAGCCCGTGCAGGGGTGAGTATACGATACTCAGTAGGGACCCCGAGACCCCCGAAGGTCTCCCATAATCCATGAAGGATAAACCATAAAGGAAAGGTATAAACATGAAGTATCAACCAACCCTACTTAGGTATATGCCCATACATATACCTAAGTCAAGAAACCCAGTTTGGATCCAACTCTCAAGCCCAAGTACAACCCAGTCCACACAGGAAAGCACAACCCAGTCCACACAGGAAAGCAAAACTCAATCCACACAGGAAAGCAAGTCAATCATATCAAGGAAAATGATTGAAAATCAAGAATCAGCTCACATAGGTATACTATTCACAAGAGAGTTGGAGATGATTGATGTAGCCTCTGAATCATCTCCTCTACCGAACCCATGTAGGTTCCAAGTACAGATGTTGTCGTTGCCAAACCCACGGAGGATCTAAGTGTAGAAGTCATTGTTGTCGAAACCACGGAGGATCCCAGCACAGAAGTCTTCATTGTCGAACCCACAGAGGATCCCAGCACGATAGACATTGTCATCGAACCCACTGAGGATCCCAGTACGGTAGTCGTCATCGTCGAACTCACAGAAGATCCCAGTATGGTAGTCGTCCTCATCAAACCCACGAAGGATCTCAGTACGGTAGTCCCTCACATTGAACCCACATAGGATCCTAGTACGACAGTCTTCCTCGTCGAACCCAATGAGGATCCTTGTACGGAAGTCGTCATCTTCGTCGCAGCCATCTCTAGGGTTCTCGCACACAGGACGCTCGATTTCAGGAGGGTCCACTCCACGAGCCAAGGGTCAACACATAAACTGTCACGAAGTCCAAAGTTGATGTATCAAAAAGTTCCGTCTCGTCAATAGGAACTCAACGCAATAGACGGTGCGTCAATTGGACGCCCGGTCTGTGAGTTATTAGCTTTTTTCGTCCCAGGGGCCCGATTGGTTTTTAAGCTAAAACCAACCTGAACGTACTCCAGCTACGACCAAACCTAAAGAAGAGTAATCCAAAAGAACCGTCTCACTAAGCAGAATCCAACAAAGTCGACAGCACGTCAATCGGACGTTCGGAGCTCAAGTTATAAGCATTTCTACTCCGAGGGCCCGGTTGGTTTCGTGTTCGAACCAAGACAACCATACCCAAAGTTCTCAAAAACCTTGAGTATAATATACCAAAACGACCGTCTCGGTCCAAGGATCACATCACAACTAAAGGTGCATCAATCATAGGTATGTAGCCCAAGTTATGGGCATTTGAACGGATCTGTCCGAAATTAGGGGGTTTGGGCCCGGTCCGACCCGGCTCAATACCCACTGTGTCGCCCAAACCGAGTCAATCCGTCCCGGGTCCGGCCCGACCCGGTTGGTTCGGCCTGGCCCAGCCGGTGCGGCCCGACCCGACGTGAGGGTTCGGCCCGGCCTGGTGCGGGCGGCCCGACCCGACGCGGGCGGACCGGCCCGACGCGGGCGGTCCGGCCCAGCGCGGGTGGTCCGACCCAGTGCGGACGGCCGACCCAGCGCGGGCGGACGCAGAAGGGGGGGGGGGGGGCACCCCCCTATTTTCCCGAAACGGCGGACCCCTGTGGTGTCCGCCCGAGCTGCACTGGCCGAGGGTTTTTAACCCCCAAACTTTTTAGAACGGCCGGCCATATTGGTCTGCCGGTGTGGCTACCGCGGGACCCACCGATCCCATCTCCTGGTGCGTTGGTGGCCGGCCGAGTCCAGCCGCCTCTTCTACAAACCTCCGCGGCCTTAGGCCGCGCCCCTGTCTGACCGGCGCGGCGTGATGTCGTCGTGGCCCGCTCTTGGCCACGACCTCCTTTGGCCTCACGGCGCGGCACGACGGCGCCGCGCACCTCTGCCTCGGCCCGCTCTGGCCGCGGTTCTCTCGACCTCGTGTGGTGCAACAACACCGCCTCCATTTCAAGCCATAAGGAAAATCAACAACAAAAAGGGGAGGAGTTTCAGCCGTGTTTTTGTGGTCCGACCTCTTCCGTTATATTGATAACAAGTGACCAAAAACAAGACATGATCAACGATAGACAAAGCGCAAATTTAATTGATTAAATTTGAACTCAAACCCTACCTCAAAAGAAGTTTGTGGAAGCTAGCGTCACGGGGGTGGTTTCGATGACGACGTTGGCGTGCGTCCAAGAAGGGAACAACGTCTCACACCCGCTGCGGAGAGGAGAAGGAACGACACGTCGTTGTCGAGTTTCCACGTCAGTGCCTCCTCCTTTGTCATGGAGGAAGAAGAGGACCGAAGATACCGGGTCGCCGAGTCGATGATCCTTGGCGAAGTGTTGTCATTCTTCATTGAGGATGAAGACGTTCTTCTCCAGAGAAGATGAAGTTCTTCAAGAGACTTAGATATCTCTCCTCCAATCCTCAACACAACCAATCTCACCCCCCAAATTAAAATAAGCTCTTCTTATTTCATTAAGTCATGCCATGAGTTCAAAATTCAAAAACTTAATTCCATTAATTGAATTAGTGTGTTGGCATGATTAAATGTGAGGAGAGGGGAAGTCACCCAATTAATGAGAAGTCTAAAGGTTAAGATGAGTTATACATGTTAAGTGGGGGGTTTAGAGGAGTTAGGGAATGTGGGGGGTTGGGCTCATGTGGGACCCACCCCACCTTTATTCTCTCAAGGGTAGTTAACAACAAGTGGGTCCCACCCAACTTCCACACATAGGTTATAAAAACTTAGAATATGAAATAAAATTGTAACATAATTTTATTTACTTCACATTTAAATCCTCTTTTTTTAACAACTCATCCCGAGAAAACGCACCTTCGGGAAAGGTCCTCCTAAGCAATTACCGACTCTGTGGTTTCATCGGTGCCCTCAGATTTCAATTCTGAGCACCATATCAAAAGTTAGAAAAACCCGCTCGTCCGTTCACTGAACCTACCCGTATAAACTTAGGAAATTTATTCCGGGCACACTAGGCCTCGGAATCAGGTGCCGTCTGAATCCATAAACTCGTAAAATTACAAAGAAATTAAGAAAAAATTTTCCTTGAAATTTCTTGGTCTTTACATGCAACGCCTTTGAGAGAATATATTTGAGATAAACACATGGATTTTTGAGAAGTTCAAATGTTACCCACTCATCTGACCATAAGTATTAAGAAGACCCATAAGGGTAGACAATGATCTCTGTCTTCCATTGGTGAATATTAGGATGTCATCTACGAACATTAAATGGGAAATTCTCTCCATTCCTCCCTTGCTTCGATACCGTCCCAACATACCATTCGCAGCTCCCTTGCACAGGTTACAAGATAGAGCCTCTTGTGCAAATATGAAGAGTCTTGGGGATACAGGGTCCCCATGGTGGACCCCACGAACCAATTTGAAGAAGCCGAAACACCTCCCCATTAATGAAATAAATTGACAAGGAGAGAAGAAGCACCAGAAACACAGGTCACAAAACCACTCCTGAAAACCATACCTGCACAGTGCCCGAATAATGAATCTCCATTCCATTTTCTCGTATGCTTTGTCAGTGTCAACTTGGAAAATCACGTTAGATCCAACTAACCTTCTATTGATATCAGTAACTAACTCACTCACAATTCCCACCACTCGTTGGATGCTTCGACCTCTGATAAAGCTATGCTGCTCCTTTGAAATCATCTATGGTATCACTCTACTCAGTCGTGATGCAATAAGGGAAGACATAATCTTGTAAGAGACGTTGCAAAGACAAATAGGCCAATAGTTCCCAACGACTGTTGGATCTTGTTTTTTTTGGAATAAGCACGATTATATATTCACAAGACATCCTATTCAAGGGACCTCTAGAGAAATAATCTTGAATTTCTTCCACCACATGTGGACCAATTATCACCTACACCACCAGAAAGAAAGCCCCTGGGTACCCGTTTGGACTGGGTGCACTATCGTGGGAGAGATGGAACACAATCTCCTTGATCTCCTCTTCCATAAGGATATATGACAATAGGTGATTGTCCAGACCCTCCACCAGGTGAGGCATACCTCCCAGGAAGTTCTACTCTTCCGTTTCCCCCATAACACCCCCATTCCTTGAACAAAATGGCCCAACTTACATCAATAAATCAAAAGTTAGTGGAAGTTTAAGACCTATTCACAAAAGGTAGTGAAGACCATTGATGAACTGGAGGAATTCTAGTATAAATGACTAGATCTCTTCAGGAAATAGATCAATTGGAAAGAGTCAGTATAAAGGAAATTGGTGGGATTCCATTCTAAAGATCCCATAAGGATATAACCCAAAATATTCATTAGTAATCAGAAATTATGAGATATTGTATGTCAATAATTTCAAGATATTTTCTGTTATTTTAATCACATTTCTTATTAATAGTGGATAATCTATGTTTTGGATAATCCTGAACAAAAAAAAAGGATATATTCACCCACATTGGGGGTTAACCTTGTAAAAATTCATATAAAAAGTACATCGCTGATTCACCCCTCCCCTTCTCAGTGATATATCCAAACCAGAAATCTACAAGGTAAACATCCTCTAATAATTCAATTTAGGTTATAAGAACAACAAAATCAAGGTGATAACAAATTAATAATTTAATTTTACATTTAAAATGAATCGCATGAAAAGTATGAAAAAAGACATAACATCACATTATATAGAAGTAATTTTTTTAAGGAAAATAGAGAGACCAAATACCTTATATTGGTTTTAAATTCCTTATATATCATCAGCCTCTAATATGGGATAAAAAAGGGGGAAATAAAAGAAATAAACAAACACATAGAAAATATGTCATATTATCTTGCATGAATTTAGCATTCGATATAGGAAGGTAAACATAGAAAATAAGTAAGAGGAATCATAATCTTAATGAGGGGGATCCAATGAGATTTATGATGCTTTAATCGGATTTTAGACTGTGAATATATCTCAAATCCTAAGAGGATTAGGAAGGAGAGATCTTAACATAAGATATTATTTTTATTCTAGGAAAGAAAAGGGAGGGGTAAATGTTAAATAAATGGAGGGAAAATAAGTAATTTATAGTATTTTTAAAGGGTGCATATTTTGGATACATGGTTAGCCAAAATATTCAACAACCATGTGTCACCACTATCTAAATGGTACATCAGGGCATAGCTTGGGGGATGATTTTAAAAACCACACATAGCCCGTGCATGCTCACTCTCCAAGGGCTCCACCTTATTGTACAGTTATGTGAAACCATGTGCCAACTGTGTGACATACACCTACAATTTATTGAAGGTATTTCACAGAAATGTTCCTCCTCTCACATGGTTAAAATAACCATGATCCTATATTTTGGACCACATGGTTGAGATACATGGTCACTACTAATGGTATGCTAATTGTGCACCTTATGTTGTTTCTCCAAAAACTAGACCTCTGAGCTCTGAACAAGACCCAAATGCTTCTAAAACCTCAAGAAACCCATTTGGTGTTCCCATATAGATAAAATAAAAGATTTATATAGAATTTAAAAGGATTCATACCTCTATAAAAATATAGGATATTACACCATACCATAATTTAAATGGTAAAACATCACCATTGATTTCATTATTAGACTACCCAAAATATATAATGGCGATAATTCTATTTGGGTTGTAGTTGATCACCTCAGGTCACTTCATTTCTATCAGATAATATTTATCTCTTCATAAACTATCTATGATATAAATTAAGAAAGTTTTAATGTTACATGTGGTAACACATTCTATTATATCTAATTATGATATGAGGTTTACCTCGATGTTATGTATAAGTCTTCAACAAGCTCTAGTAATAGAGTTGTGTTTTATTACTTCTTATCATCCTTAGATAGATGGTCAGTCAGAGAGGACCATTAAAAACCTAGAGGATATATTTAGATCTTATTATTAATATTTAAAAGTTTTTTGGGATCAACACCATCCTCTAGTTGAGGTTTTTTATAATAATAACATTCACTTGAGCATTCATATGGGTCTTCATGAAACCCTTTATGTAAAGAAGTGTAGAGCCTTGAAATTCTGGGACGAAGTTAGAGAAAAAAATCGATTAGGATGTGATCTATAAAGACCTGGTTTGGGATTACATCAAATATGACACCTGACCTAGCTTGTGGTATGGCCCGAAGGGAATTCCTTATTCTTAAGGGCTAGAAACTAGTTCCTAGGCATTGAGGAGCTCCTTTGGGAAAGTTTTTTATCATATGAATAATAATAAATATCCATATCCAATAAAATCACAACATTTATATAAAGAATAATAACCATTTATAACCATTTTTCATAGGGTATAAACTATTTAAAAATCCTTACATATACCAATACATTTAAAATCACATATTTACAAAAAACACACAATTAGGAATACATTTATAAATATAGGAAATAATATTTTATCAAATAATATAACAACATAGAACCACATACTTTTCTTCTCAAAACCACCAAAAACCTATTGAAAACTAAAATCCAAGGATAATATGAGATCCTAAGAAAGAAAGAACACACAACCGACATCAAAAACCAATGAAAAAAATAGATTCAACCCACTCTAGGTCACCTCAACCAATGGAGAGAAGGAAAATGAAATAAATAGGACTCAAAAATAAGTAAAATAATATAGTAATATCAGGTTTGTGTGTAAAAATTATCACCACCATGAAAATTCCCCCCATAAAGTCAAAAAATATTTCTTTGATTAAGACATGAAGCACAGATAAGCTACTAATAAAAATGTTACTCCTAAAACCTGAAGGTTAAAGAAACAACACTCAATTTTCATTCCAAACCTAAAACTCCAAATACCAAAGGAGAGGCTCAAATATCTGAATACAAACTCAAAACATGGAACTCATCAACCCCTAGAATATAAACAATCCAAAGAAACTCATCATGGACTTTTTGGATCTCCAAGAGTATCCAACACATGATCCATGGTCCATGATAACCAAAGTACTATGATATGGGTTGGGTATAGTAGAAGCAAAGAATAACACTAGAAACTAGAACAAACCAGGTTCGACTCCAAATTGGGCACCCAATCTAACCTATAATAAGGCCCAATAGGTGTTACATATCCTCCCATATTGGCAACTAGTTCCAAGAATCAATCATAACTAAATTAGAAACAATTTATCCCATGAAAAAATTGATTAAAAAACAAAAACAAAATAAATAAAGTGAAAATTGGTAGTGGAAAAGAAATATACAACCAAACATACCTCCATGTGACCTCATGGGTCACCACCAACCACAGAATCACAATTTCCCCATAAGCAATAAAAATCCAACTGAACCAAAAAAGGAAAGTGTAAATGTATGTGTGAGAATTTAGATGATCATTATGGATTATAATATAGAAACTATGCACTATGCCTTAAATTTTTAGAGAAAATCATTTCATGCTAGTTTGAAATATAAATATATAAACATAAGGGTTTCCTTTTATTTTAAAAGAATCAATAAACTGATGATTTTTAAAAAACACATTACCTTTTTAATTTGAAATTAATTTCTAAATAATGAAATAATTTTCTAAATCCCATTAGTATTAAGGATCATATGATAAAATAATCATTTCAGTAAAATAACATAATAGTGGAAACCATTTCATAAAAAATCCACAAAATAAAGGAATGTAGTGTATATATAAAACAGGTGTCATGGGATCTTAGTAGCTAGTCAATATGGTATATAATAGATCCATAAAAATACACATAATAAATATCCACAAGTTCCAAATACCAACTATCACACTACCCAAACACTCAATGTCACCCTAAATAGTCCAACGGAGGGGCATATCATAAAAGTAGAACAATTCTATCTCCCTACCATTTGGGAGAGTGTAATATTAAACTAGTGTTGAATGTGTACCTATAGCTCCCTCCTAAAAACCCAAGGGTTCCCATTATATAAAAATAGAGATGAGTTTTATCAATTTATCATGTAAATACATATTATACAATTTTCACTAAAATAAAAAAAATCCACTTTCTCAACTATAAGCTCCCTTTTAACTATTTCCCCTTTTCCCTTTCCATGAAACAAAAACAATAAAAAATCCCCTTCACCAATAATATATCACATATCAAAAATTTAGTACACACAACACATTTATAATAAAAATGGGATGCCTTAATAGGGGTTTTCATTTTAGTGGAACATCTCAAAGTGCCAACTGGGCCTCATCATTTTAAAAAGAAAAAATTTCTTTTTAGAAAACCTCTGTTTTCCAAAGATTTCAACTTCCAAAACCACACTTAAAACTCAAAATATATGAACCTAGATTTATATATAATCACCCCTAAACCCTATCATTTGGCCGGTGTGACTCTAGGGGGATTCTTCCTCTTCTCTCCCTTGGGTTTTCTTCTATCCATGGTGGTATGTTATTCTTTCTTGAAAATTTTGAATTAAATCATCAAGGTAATATCATCATAGATTCTCCCTCTTCCCCTTACTTATATTTTCTCTTAGTTTACTCTACCAACATTATTTCAATAGTCTAGGGTTTATATTTATTTACCTCTAAATTGGGGTGTTTTCTTTGATAGAGTTCCTATTAGCCTCTCTTTCCTTTTTGGACCTCCTTTCGAAGGGTGTTCCCAATACCAATAGGATGGAAACTAGTTCTTGGGAATCAAATAAATAATTTGGTAATGGTTTTACCATATTAATAACAATACATATTCTAAACTTTTATATAGAATATCATTACCATTTACATCTATTTTTTCACAGGGGATAAACCATTTTCAAATCCTTACACACACCAATACCTTTAAAATCAAATATTTACAAACAAATAGAGAAAATTTATAAATAGAGGAAAGAAAATTTGAATTATCAAATAATATAACAACATGTAACTATACACCTTTCTTCTTGAAACCACCACCAACTAGTTAAAAACCACAATCCAAGAAAAGAGGAGATCCTATAGAAGAAAGAACACACCAAAAACATCAAAAAACATGAAAAAACATTAGATTTAACCCATTATAGGTCACGAAAACCATTGAATAGATGGAAAATGAAATAAAAAGGACTTTGAGGAAATGGCTGAGAGGATCAGATGCATTCAACAACACATTAAGAAAAATCATAGTATATAGAAGATTTATACTAATAATCATCGGTGAAATCTAGAATTTGATATTTTTGAGAATATTTTCCTGCTAATTTATCCATGTAATAAGGTTATTAGATTCAGAAATAAGTGAATGATTATCCCTAGGTATATTGGTCACTTTAATATTCTTTATTGAGTATAGATTTCAACTTATCTCTTTACATTCTCACCAAACCTTTTCAAGTTCATGATGTGTTACATGTATCTCTCCTAAGGAAGTACATAATTTATCCTTCACATGTACTAAAATAAAAGATAATACCCCTAGAGTATGATATTTTCTATGAATAATAACTATTAGAAATCTTTTATCATAGAGTTAAATTTATACAAAATATGACTACTCCACTGGTTATAGTTCTTTGGAGGATTTATAAATTTGAGGAAGCTACATGTGAACCCAAGGATGTGATGAAGAAATTATATAATCATTATTTATATGATAGTGATGAAATTTTTGGGGTGAAATTCATTTTAATTAGGGTATAATGTAACACCTTAAGATTTTATGTAAATTTCCTTTAAAATAAACTTGGATTATTCAATTTATTTCTTTACATGAAATCCCGAGTATAAAAAAACTGTGATATAATAAACTATCATAACATAGAAATTAAATTGGAAGACATGAATATTAATAACCTTATTATTAAAAATATATATAATGGTTTTAAATAGTTTAAATTTATTTATTAATGCGTAATTTTTAAATACACAATTTTCAGCAAAGTCATTTTATGCTTCAAGAATATGTTTTCTTCAAATATAGTTTTACCACATATTTTACATGATAAAATTATAAAAAATTTACACCATTTTTAATAAATTTTATTTGATTAAATGAATGTAATTTTTGAAATCATCATCTCAATATTAGCTAAGGGTAAATTTTTAGTATTTTTCTAAAAAGATTTATTTTTTAATGAATAATGAAAAAAACCATTTTTTCCAAAAATATCATTTATTTTCAATTAAAAGTTACATTATTTTTATAATTTTATATTAAAATTAAATAATTATCATTTAATTATAAATAATATAATTAATTACATATGAATACACACTAATTTTTTTTTATGAAGATCATTTTTGGATTTTAAAATACAATTATATAATTTTTTTATGCGATCAATATTTTTTTATATTAATAAATTAATGTATTATTTATATATTAATTATTATAAATAAATTCATGTATTATATATTAAATCATATATTTTAACATTCATTTTATGTTTTTACTAGGAAAGGAATGTAATTAAATTATGTTTTATGCTTAAAGATTCATTCTTCTAAAACGAGTTTTCATTGAGAGTTAACGATTATTTAAAATTAAATTCCAACACTTGTATAAATTGAATATGATAAAATATATTCCATAATTTTAATCATAATAATTAATATAATATAATAGGTACATATTAATTTTTTATCATAGATAATAGTAAAATATTGTTACCATAGTTAAGGTAAAAATGGGATTACCGGGGGGGGGGGGGGGTGGGGTTAAACTAAGATATAAGGCTAGGATTTCCACAAAAACCTATAAAATTATTATTTAACTAAGATATTTAAACCTTATATTTTAATAAAATTAAATACCTAGCCATTTTAAGTGACTTTCTCATGAATGTGACCTTATATCATTGAAATAGTTTTAGAATTTTCATGTGTGTCCCTCCCCACACTTATAAAAGGGAAATTCTCCTCCTCATTTATTCAAACCATTTGAGCCTTATATATTAAAAAAATAAATACTCCATAACATTTTTATAATAATTACCTTCCTCATATATCTTATATTATTCTCCTAAAACTGATCCTTCAAGGCTTAATGTGTAATCCAAAGGAGGTCTGTCAAAGAATATGTGTAGATCATAACCAAGATCATTCAATTTTATTTCTTATTATAAATCCTATAAAAATGTTGTATCCATAAAACAATTATTAATACAATATCATAAATATAATTATATTTTATAATGGTTATGTAACAACCATTTACCACATCTTCTCAATAAATTTGGAGGTGAATTTATCGCTCATGCGTACGTGTGGACTACTGCCTCCACATAGCGATGCAATTCATTTTCTACAGCCATAATTAATGGTTGGTTATTATGATATATTTATTTTTTATATATGATATTTATTTTATAATAATAATTATTTAATGTTTAAATAATAAATATATTTCTTTCATTATATCCATCGAAAAATGGAAACATCACTCCTGCGTATGTACCGATTACCGTCTCCACATAGTGATGTAATTCATTTTTCATCACCTATTTATATGAATGGTTATAATTATGCTAATAATGAATATATATGATATTTTTATCCTTATTAAAATTATTAATATGAATTATTCATGATCTATGTTCATGTACCGTAACCATAGAATGAAAATATACATGAAAAACAAAGTAGTTAACACCCAAAATTATGATGATAATGAAATATTATTAATGAATAGGTGATAATATGTTATAATTAAACTATTTATGGGATTATAGGTATTATTATGGTTATATTATATAATTATAATGAAATTTTAATTTATTATATAATAGTTTGATCACTTATGAAGAAATATGAACTTGAGGTAAGAGTTTTATGTTACAATCTCATTTTTATAGGGATTGTTTATGATTAAATTTTCTTATGATGAAATTGTATGATATACATATATAATATATTATTATTTTTATTATCATATGGTTATTTATAGATATTTCGTGTTTTAATTTCATTTTCATCTCTTTATGTACTCAAGAGACTACAAGAATGTCTTTAAGGAAATTCGACCTTGTTTTTCCCTTCAGTCGATAATATTTTATTCCAATACATATTTTCTTTAAATTTTTTTCAGGAATGATTTTAATATTATACAAGTACTGTTTGAAGTCATTTTTAATGTATTTTACTTTGATTACCGAGGTTTAAAAGTAAAATTATTATCATTTTCCAATTGTGGTACTTTTGAGTTTTTACTGAAAATGTGAAAGGAATTTTTTTAACATACACTGCATAAAAAACTTTCTCCTCCAACATGAATACTATTTTATTTAAATTTTTATTTATAGGTTTCAATTTTTTTTCAATGAAAATTTTTTCCTTAATTTTTTTAAATCTTCATATTCTCAATAAGTGATTTCAAATGAAAATGTTATTTTCCTCAAGAAATCTTTTAGTGATATTTTAAAGGTCATTTTATCTAAATAACATCCATTTATGTTTCTTATTATTTAGGGGGGACATTATCCAATGTTATAATATTTATTATTTCTATATATGGTTTATTATTATGATGATGAAATTTTTATAAAACCTATATCCTTTCCATGGGTTATGATTTGATGATATGATGAATAATTTATAATCTTATGGAATACATATGTATGGTTTTAATTATATTATGGGTGGTCCTAGAATTATATACCACTCCAATAAATTAGGTAAAGAAGGGTATCCCATGATATAATAAGTAATTTAATGGCGAGTGAACCTAGTTCACAAAGAGAAATTTTCTAATAAGATAGTTTTGGGAGTGAATCACAACTAAGGAGATGATGGAATGATGAGTGAACCCAATCCACTATTATAGTATTGATATATATACTTGAATAAAGAAATGTTTTTTATTCATATTTATATGCCTCAAACTTATGTATTTTTATTGTGATATTTTCTCATGGATCATGATTAATTATTTATGATTACACAATCTTATGTATTATGTCTTTTTATTGATAAAAATTTATTCCAAGTTATATAATTATGATATATAAATTAAGGGGTATGATTTTCTAATGTTATTTTCATGTTTTCATACCCTTATAATTATCTTATGTTCAATTATTATCATTGACTGATATCTCTTTTTTTACCCTTACCATGCATTTGATCTCACACTTTCTTATGTTCCCTTCCCTTGGTTATGGATAAAGGTTTCAAGTATGTTATGTCTAAAAATGGTGCTAGTTGTGAAGAACTTATTGTGAAATGATAAAGATCATTTATGTACTATTTTTTTATGTACCCATGTTTCCAAAGATATTAAACCTTTATGGTTATAGATTTAATAGTATTGATAATATATATTCTTGATAAAAAGATGTAGTATTCATGTATAAAAACTATGGTTCTATATAGAGAGAACTTTAGAGAGATACTATGGGTATTAATTGGGAGTAAAATCCAGATCTAGTATTTAAATTAAATAATTTTAGGTTTTTAATTTTAAAATTACTATTTTACCCCATTTAAAAAATCCAGCATAACTTCATTGGAACTCTAGTGAAACACACTATAATTTAGATGGTAGTGGAAGTTTTCTTTTCCATCCCTCACCAAATGTATGATAGACTCCCATTAGAATTTTAGTGGGATTTTTCTACTTGTATAATTTCCAAATTCTAGATCATTTCCTAAAAATAGTATCCAAATATTATCTAACATATTTAACCAACCAAAACCCTCCAAAATACATCAATAATTGAATAAAAAATCTCAATTTAAATAGAATAACCACTTTTCCAAGATATGGTCTTTACCACCTCCCCAACACTATTATTATCATCCTTAATAAAATTCAACTAGGATCTTGAGGGAATAAACTTAGACATTGGATCTTCATTTAAGTTTCTTTCTCCTAAATATCTTTTATGATATTACTATACTACATCCTATCCAAAAATATAAGAATAGTAATATCTTTTAACACCTTAGGACTCTGATCTAGGATAAAAATATGATGATCCATATAGGATGCGTCAAAATCCAACTCAATATCATCATATCATATAACGTGAGATGGGTCGGGTATATAAATTCTAAATTTAGAAATATGAAAGAAAGTATGAATAAAAATAGACTTTGGTGGTAAGGCTAGTTGAAAATAAACTTCCTAACTCTTATTAATATTTAAAAATACACAACATACCTCAAGTTCCATTTCCCCTACTTATCCATATGCCAGGGAACCAACCATGGTGAAACTCTAGGGAAAACATGATAACCCACTTTGAATTATAGAGGTCACCTCTACTGATAAATGTGTATTTTTTCCATATATGATCCATTATGATCAATTTATGGACCATATTAACCTATCCAGACATCTCCTAGAAAATATTATGTTTGATCTTAGAGGATTTTTCTATCGTTGTCTGGTAGAGTTGAGAATGACATGATATTCTATATAATGTTTTGAATAGTTACATTTAAATAGAATGATGGTTGATGTAGTTGTAGGGGAATTCATCCAAGTAGAGGTGATCCTACCATAACCCCTCAAATTCAAGAATATAGTCTCATAACATATCTTATATAATATGAATACTTCACTCAAATTGACTCTTGGTTTATGGGTGGAACATTGTAATCAGTTTCCCTTGTGAACCTAAAACTTATTGAATCCCCTTACAAAATCAAGATGTGAACTTTAGGTCTCTATAAAAGACAATAATAGTAGGTACTCCATGAAGCTATAAAATTTATTTGACATATATCTTCTTAATTTCATCAACTAAGGAATCCTATTTGATAATAAAGAAGTGATATATATTTCCTAAGTGATCAACGATCACCCACACTACATATTTACCCTAAAAATATCTATGTAAATGGTTTCCAAAGTCCATGGTGATTCCACCCTATGTATAAAATATTAGTGGGAGTGACCTAAGAGTTCCAATAGGCTTCCAATTTTATAATTTTACCTATTTATAGGTAAGATATCTAGATACAAATCCCACAACATCCTTTTTTATCCTGAGTGGTGACGTATATCCTGATAAATTTTAGGGATCCTAGGATAAACTACCCATTGAGATTAATGATTCTTCTCAATCACTTCTTCCATTATATTTTTTTAAACCAAATTTTTTCCTTTAATGTATAATAATTATTTAAAATCCTAAAACCAACAATCAAGGATCTCCCAACTTACGAGTTTCTCTTGGATAATGAAATAATCAAGATCCTATATCTATTAGTCCTTGATGAATTACATAATAGATGGAATGAGATCAACGTGGTGTAATAACAGTCCACCATGATCCTTGATCACATGTAAGTTATGTTCAACTATTATTGACATCAATCATCACTTTTTCTTCACCTCTACCTATCTTTGAGGATGAGTATTCCTACTGAGGTCATCAATAACAAAATTGACTTTATTAGGGGAATACATAATGTTGTAATGAAAATTTTGTGATAATCCAACAAGAAATGATACCTTAATTTCAAATCAGTTTTATAGAATATGTATTTTAGTCTTTTATGATCGATTTATATCATAAATCATTCACCAACTATGTAATTCATCTTGGACTTTATTGCATGAACCACTACTAAAAATTCTTGATCAAGGGTAGGGTAGTTTTTTTGTGAGTATGAAGTTGTATAAAATTATATAATACTACTCAATGATCCTACATGAGGAAAGAACTAATATCCACTAAGGATACATCATAAAATACCTCAAATTACTCTCCTAGATATGTTAGAATAAGAACATGAGATAAGGTCAACTTAATTTTTAGTTCCTAGATGATTTATTCACACATATGAACTTAGACCCTTTTAACTTAATGTTTTCTTCAGAATAGATATGTTGGAAAAGCTTTGGGTGAAGTGATGGTAATAAACCATGAGTTTAATAAAATTTGTAATCTCAAATATATTCAAAGAAACTTTCCATGAAATAACTGATTATACCTTATTAGGGTCCACTGAGGTTTCTACTTCCAAGATAACATTACCAAGGAATTTAACTTCCCATATCTCAAATGAGAATTTTCATATATTAGAATATAATACACACTCCCATAATTTCTCCAATATTATTTTAATATATTGATAATTATCATATGAAGACTTAGAAGAAGTAAGGATATCATCCACAAAGACTACCACAAATGAGTCCAAAAATGGTTGAAACATCCTATTAATTTGGGAAATAATCACAAAAATATAATTATATATCCCAAAAGGAATTGAAAAATACTCAATAATTCTATACTAGATCTATAAATTTTTATTGGGAATGTGTTCTATTCTGACCCAAAGCTATAGATAACTCGAATGAAGGTTAATCTTAGGGATCTATCTTGAACCCTTTAGTCAAACAAAGTGATCCATAATTTTGGTTATATTGAAGTTATTATTAATAGTTAATTGGTTTAATTTTTTGTAGTATACACATAATCATAGACTCCTATAATATTTATTAACAAAAAATAATGATTCACCGCATAGTGATGTACTTAGTTTGCTGAACCCCATAGATTCTAGCTCCTCTAACTCGATTTTTAGTTATCAAAATTCAGTTAGAGATATTCAACATGGAGGAATTGAAATAGTCTTGAATCTAGGAAGTATATAAATAGTAAATTATATATCTTTATTTGGTGGTAATATATATAATTCTTCAAGGAATAAATATAGAAAGAGATCCACCATTGGAGGTAAAACCAATCATCCCTTATATTTTATTACTTTGAGAATGGTATTATCCATTTATGTGGTAATAGACTCTACATTACCTTGATTAGTACTGACCCAACCTAATTAAATCTCCCATTTTACATTAAGGGTATATTATGTACTAAATGGATATAAGAAAGATACTCCTTGGGCATAGAAATCGGTACAATTTTAGAATTGATTCAACCGGTCCATTCCTCAAATAACATTGAAGGATTCCATATTCAATTCCATAAGTTCCCAAAAGTACCCATAAGAAGTAATAACCATGGATTATAAAGGATATATTATTTTTCTCTCTAATTTCTTCCCTAGAGGAATATCAAGGCTCATATAAGAGGATAGATCTTTGACATTATTTACAAGAAGTGATACCAATATAGTAGAAATAAAATAGTACAATGAACCTATATCATATAAATCCCAAGATAATATAAGTGATACATGAATAATACCTCTGATAGTATATGGACATACACTAGCATTAGGGATAGATTGTTTTTCAATATATACACTACTTACCACTATATACTGATCATGAGGCATAAAATTCTATAATGAAGATTTAAATGAAGATTATTGACCCTGTATACCATGTTGGACTATTCGACCTAACCTCCTAGAAGGTGGTTGGATAACTTTATTAGACTGAGTTGTAGACAGAGCCTATGATGATTGGATATATAGGGTCCCTACCCAATGCTCTCAGATGATACATATTGATAGAACCTTTGGATATGACCATGTTTTCTTCATAATTTGAATTTATTTTCTTTATAGGTGTAGCCTAACCTAATGTGGCAAAAGAACCCACTCCAGTGACAATATGTAGACGGACTTATTAAACTAATATACAGAGTTATGTGACTACCCTATAACCACTAGAAATAGGCACATCAACTTTTCTCCACTCATCACTATTTCCAATCATTAGAGAAACTATCACCCATAGTATGGCTAGAATATGAGCTACCTACTCATGAGATTCCATTAGATTTAGTCTCATCCAAAACAAATTTGTTCACTACTTTTTAGAATGAAAGAAGGTTGAAAGGTATAACATATGTTGGAAGTGGATCTTTAAAGTTAGTCTCAAAGTGACTTGTTTATAGTCCTCATAACTACTAAAATATAAACATGAAGAAAAGTGAATTAAATATATAAAATTTATGGCATAATAAAAAACATTAATCAAATCCTACCAGATGTTTATAAACTTCACTACCTTAACCTGATAAAGAGTATTAAGATAAAACTTCTCAAATATCAACTCTTGAATGTCCTTCTAGGTTAGCCGTTGGTCCTTCATGATTTCATCATGACATACCACTATAGGTGGACCAACCCTTCAAGTATAAAGGTAGTGAGTCAAAATTGGTTTCAATAAAGAGTATCATTGATCTCAAACACTCAATGAAATATGTTGATACATTCTTTGACATCTTGGGGAGACACATCACCTCATAAGATAAGAAGATTGTTAAATTGAAAATATTTTATAATTTTAGAGGTGGTAGTCTCTATTCATAGAGTTCCCTAACCCAAATATTTAAGTAATCGCACAATCCCTTTTAGGATTTAAGGGTTCAATATAGGTTTTTTTGGTGGTTCATCCCCACCTTTACCTTTTTTTTGGAATGATGTGGTCATTGATGTGAAATAAACTATAATAAATTATAGAAAAATGTTAATTTATTTCTTTTTATTAATAGCCTCAAGTTTGTACATACATTAAAAATACTGGGTCTGAACCCCCTTTTAAATATCTCCCTTTCATTTTTATATATCAAAATACTTTTAACTTTCAAACACTTTTTATCAACATTTTATTATTCCAATAATAATTCAACTTAATTTAGAGGCATAGATAAATTTTAAAAACAAAACAGTAATAATAAACCTAATCATTAATATGAATAAACAAAATTTTTAAATAAAAGAATCAATTTTTTGTTTACATTAACCTACCCATTATATATATATATGAAAACAATATTAATTTAGTGTTAATAATTTATTTAATACAAGTATACAATTAATTCCAACTATATCATAATGAATCTTAAGAAAGAATGTGTAATTACATGTAATATTACTTGTGACTACCTATCAATATCTATTATTATTTAAGAGACTCAAGAGCTTAGAACTGCATCAAGGGAAAAAGAGAAAAATATATTGGACCACCCATTATTAATAAGGATTCCACCATAATTATGCAAGTTATAAATATTTAGGTGTTAATTCATGAGTATCGACCACCCTATATCCCAGCTACTATCAATTACCATTCCCTTGATCCCTTAATGTTGGATCTGATACCATTTTAAGGACTGTAGCTATTTTTCCCAAATGATATCAGGATAGTTCACCAAAACACCTCTGACACACATCTTGATCTCTAGAGACTGGAATAAATACCAAGATTAAGCTAAATATCAATGTGATATGATTCCCCCTTAGTATGACATTATAATCTCCATAGGTTTGTGTTTGAAGTGGAATGGTCATATCATCTAAAGAACCCTGAAACATAACTGATCAATGGCGGAATCGTATGTGGTAAATAATTCTAAATAAGATGCATGATAATATATACATAAAACTGCAAACACTAAACCAACCCAAAAACATGAAAACACAATATCCGAATATGATAGTAAATACAAAAGAGATATAGAAGTGGCGGACCAGCTAAATGAGTCCTAAAGACACAAAAGGTGGATATTCCAAGTGAGTTCTCCCATGAAGAATTTCAAGGACAACCCCTATGCATGTGTTCCACACACCCTCAAAATAGTGAAAGAGGTACTATCTATGATTTAGTGCCTAGGTGTGTCTAACTCCCATTCTTAGGCACTTATAATTTACCTTGGTCATATGAAAATGGGTTTTCACATGTCCTAAAAGGGGCTCGTGTAGGGTATGTGTATGATATACTCAGTAGGCAATCTCCACCCACCCCTAATAACCTTTTATAAACTCAATTATATGTTATGATAGAATAAAATAAATGAGAAAATATAAAAGGGAAAAAATTTCTTAACATACCTTAAAATATAATTTTTATAACAAAAATAGATAACTCCTTATACCTTAATAGTTTATACCTATCAAACCTCTTTTGGGATTAACTCAAGATATGAAATGAACCATAATTTAATTTAGGGTGAACCACCAATCCCATTTTGGGGAAATAGAATAATGTATAATAAATGTAGGTAAACTAATGTAACCTTCCTATTAAGGGTTAGGAGAAGGGGTTATAATATAGTTAATACGTTGCATTCCCACCCCATTCCATAAACTTTTATGATGATAAAAGGAATACCTAGGAAATTTCTATATATTCATAATATACCCTCTTTATGTATAATTTATGAAACTCATATATCAAGATAATAACAACACCAAATATATTGAAAATGATACTATATCATGTGAAATGGGTCACATAATATAACATAAGAATGTTTCACAATAATCAATACAATATTCATACTTAGTATTTAAATATTTCACTCAATTCAATTCCATGGAATGATTTTTTAAAATTAATTCGCTTTAACCTATAATGTTGTTAACCCAAATCTTAAAAAATACGTTTCAAAGAAGGGGTTTTCCTACCAATTCAATTATATAGTAGATCTTAGTGTATAAGAAAGAATATAAAACCAACACCTAAATATTAGGGTCAATATAAAACCAAAATAGAATCATTTATTGGACCATTATTAACTTAGAATAAGAAATTTAGGGACAAAATCTAGGTAATACCTTCAAATTTCCTAAGATAACATCCTATACTCACTAAACTATAGGAATATTAAAGGATAATAATGATCATAATAACCCAAGATCATATAGAAATGTGGTTTCTCCCACTTCTATGAAACATAGAAGGAAAAAGTGATTTAGATATGATCAAATACATTACCTAATTAGTTTCTCACAGATCAAGGTTGGAACATGGATTCCCTTGAAGAACTTTATAGGAGAGGAAAAACTTTAGAGAGAGGAAACATGTTTGAATGTGGAGAAAAATTATAATTTGGGGTTTAAATTAAATAAATTTAGGTTTTAAATATTAGAATTATTTTTTATACACTTTTAAAAAATCCAATATAATTCCATCATAACTTTGGTGGAACCCATTAAAATTCTAATAGTTGAGGTAGTTTCCACTAACATCCCCCACTGGAAGTCCGATATACTCCCACCATCCTTCTTGGGGGAGTTCTACTCCTATACATAATTCATATATTGTATCTCATTTACGTAAAACAATCTCCATCCCTTCTACAATAACTTAAACCAACCAAACCCCTCTAAAATACACCAATAATTGAAATAAAAATATCAATTTAAAGATAAGACCCACTTATTTAGGTCAGGTTCTTTATAATAAAGTGATAAGGGATAATAAACTTGCATAATTGATCTTACTTGTTGTAAAAACAAGAATATGATGGTGATGTTGAAGAAGTGTAATGGAGAGGGATAGATCCATCCTCTGTTTTCATTAAATCCTAATAAATAAGGGGATCAGAGGGTTATAACACCCATTAAAGAAAGATAAATAATAATAATAATTATAATAGTAGTATTATTGTTAATAAGAATTAGAACAAAAAAACAATAAAAAATCCCACACATCACACACATATCTTATAATGACAATAATAAACAATCACCCACCAAAAACATGTATTTTTAATATAAATATAGGTAAAAAATACACCATTTAAATAATCTTTAATAACTAAACTTGAATAATTTAAACAATTTTTAAATATTGAAAGTAATTTAAAACAACTTTTAAAAACATAATAGTTCCAAAATAATTAAAATATAAAAACTAAATATTTTTTCAATGAAAATAATAAATTTAAATTTATACCTATTTTTATTAAAATTATTAAAAATATATTTTATTTAAATCATTATTTAAGAGGTGGTTTCTAAATTATTTAAAATATTATATATATTTTTGAAATGTTTTAATAAATGTTGTGTGTTGGTTTTTTTATTTCTTCAGTTTTCTCCTTATATATATATTAGGTTATTTTATTCTAAATAAATATTATAAATCATGTTATTGAAATTAATTTCCATGATGAAGATATTTGTCTCATATATAGAGTAACACCCTGGGTAAAGAGAGACTTTAAATAGTACTATCCATTTCAATAAAGTGTACTATTTTTATCAAAATCCAACCT
This sequence comes from Viscum album, assembly GCA_963277665.1. Lineage (NCBI taxonomy): Eukaryota > Viridiplantae > Streptophyta > Magnoliopsida > Santalales > Viscaceae > Viscum > Viscum album. The sequence continues at coordinate 339,895,228 of OY728142.1, read as the reverse complement.
AATTAAAACACCATAGTGGAGTGTGCTTAGACCAAAGTAGTTTTCAAATGATTGGCCTCATGGAAATTTTCTCAAGGTGTTTGTAAGTGATGAAAAAACACGTTGAAAGATTATGTTTTGGCCCATGGGGATAGTCCTTAGTTTGATAAGTGATCACTTGGGAATATGGGAGGGATAATATATGGGATAAAATTTGTCTATAGGAAACTGATTATAACTATTGGTACAAGACTCAAGGTCCACATGGGATGGTAGGGGTTCTTGTGTGGGTTGGCAAGGCCCTAAAATTACAAATGGTATTAGATCTGATACCCCACTAGAAGAGTTGTGATATTATCCAAGTTTGAGATGTGGGATCCATAACAAGGGTGTTTTGATTGTGGGGGAGGGGGATGTATCACTCCTGGTAAAGAGATACTTAAAATATAACTTGGTACTACCCATGTTAATATGGCTCAACTTTGTTTTCTAGAGCCATCCGTATTAAAACTCGATAGTTAAGCATGCTTTTCCTAGGAAGCATCGAGATGAGTGGCCGCCTTGTAAGTTACCAAAGTTGTGTGTGAGTGAATAAAAATATCATTGAAATAGCATGATATAGCTTATGGAGATATTCATTAGTATGATAAGTGACCATTTAGGCACATGGATAGGCTAATAGATGGGATCAAACATGTATTTGGGGAAACTCATGGTGCCAGGTGAGTCAAACCGCAAGGGATATATAGTATGGAGACGGTTCATGTAATGATCGATGAGGATCAATTTTTATAGAAAATGTTATGAAACATACAATACAGAAACACAATAATTACTTTATTAACATTAAAATGGATAACATTTATGTGTGAACCTTAACCAATAGTAAAAAAATAATCTAAGGCCCTGGAAGATAAAATACTTGTCTATGTGGTGATACAATTTTTTTTAATAAATAATGATTTGTTTTCTCTTAAGTCCCATCAAAATCTATGAATATTTGAATATATTTTAGAAAACTAGTATCACATTGAGATAATAAATAAATATGGTGTTAAATACCTCTATATAATAAGCACAAATAATGGAAAAAAGACGATTCAAAAGAAACTTTCAAGGTTTCATTTTTAATTTCCTCTATGTTAACATATCACAAACCCCCTCCACCAGTAACAAACCTTTAATAACAAAGAATACGAGTATGACCCCTAAAGCATGCTCCCAATAATCAATGTGTTGTTTACTAGCACTATGGGTATTGAATGAGTACATATGAGAGACATTAATCTAGATGTATATAAATATTAGGATAAGAGACCAGATGAGATTCACCAATAAACTCTAAATCATAAATAAATAATCAATCCCAATACATAAATGTAATTTCATACCAATATGAAATAATTAGAAATACTAAAACAATTCGTAGGTAGTGACCATGAACTCCAATATCTCTCAAGCAACCACTCTGATCTAGTAACACCCGAATTGATCTACAATGAGCTCCTATAGACCAGAAAAATAGTTTATATATATGGGGTTAGAATATAGGTATACCTAGAAGTATCCTTCTTATAACTTCTTATTTAAACATGAAATAGACTTACTAAATCCCAGTGAATAAAAAATGAAACCAACTTACTACCTAAACAAGAAAAATTATATTCCATCCCCACCATGGATTTCTCACCAAATAACACAAGAAAATAAGCATATCCCTATCAAATAATATACATATAAAAGGTACCCCACTTCTAATTTCTCATTGGGTTTTCACTCTCATGAATTGACACTAAATGTCTTGTGTCATAATCCCTTCTATAAGTTATCCTTCACATTGTGTAAACATATCAAATCAAATCCTAAAACCCATGCACATATATCTCATCACATTCATAACTAAGAGTAATCCCAAAATCCACTACAACCCATATATCATGCATTAAACCTCAAGAAATCATATGACATGAAAGTATACCTATAGAAACGACATTCACTACAATTTTAATACATGTATGTGTTATAACCTAAAACTACTGCTACCCATACACACATGTATAGTAAAAATGAGATCCATCACATCCTGTATAGGAATGTACCTTTTCCATGAATCCATTATATCCAAAATACTCCTATAAATAATTCTACATATAAAGAGAGAGTGATTAATATAGATAAGTCAACCATCTGCTCCCTCACCAACCTGAATGTTTAAGAAAACACCCAAAACCCAAACCATTTTGATGTTGGATACCCACCCGACTCTAGTATTAGAGTGTATGAAATCAGAAAATATAATTAATATTATATAACACAACCCACTAAGGGAAACTAACTATAATTAAACTCAACTATAGCTATCATCCCACATGACCCCTGATTGTCACCACTAAGTTATTGGAAAACAAAATATCTTATGTGCGCATAAACATCAAGATTCAACATTTTTATCTATTTTCATTTAGTAATTATAAATTAATAACCATTCATTAAAACCCATCATGAATTTTGGTTTAACCATTTTTTTAATCATAAGAAAACATTATTTTATAATATATATTCCAATTTTCAGATCCCATTCTTCACTCATATAGGGATAATCCAACAATCCCATGGTTCCAATTTTATATATACATGGATAAAATCTTCAATAACCATCCCATGAGTTCATTTATTAATTTATTTACCATCCCATAATCAGGTTATTCTAGGAATTGACCTAATATATTACAAATATGATGCACTCATAGTTCATTTTCCAACTACAATACGTAATTTAAAACCAGAACAAATAACCACTAAGAAAACCATCCATAAAAAGAAAACATCAAGCATGGTGGGAAATCCTTGATATAAAAATATATTAATTAATCAATCAACATACCCTACAAAACCATCCTAGAAAATTGGCATGCCTTTCTCTCAACATGTTCCATCCATACCAATGTCTACCTCATCTCTCTAAATAAGGAACAAGAAGTCCCTTCTCTTAGCTTGTACCATCCATCTATTTTCTAATATCTCAACCATAAAAAATCCCAAACATAAATTATAGTAAGGTTATACCATCCTAGAGTACACATAAATTCTAATAAAATGTAATTTCAGCAAAAAAAAACTCAAGGGGAAACCAAGGCCATAACTTTAAGCACATAGACCTAGAAAACATGTCATAATAACAAGGTTGGACTCCCAACATCCTCAAACATTTTAATATCAGAAAATATTTCTATTTATTAGCATATTGAATTAATTGATTCAGTATTCATGGGTTTTAGAAATAAAAAACCTATCATAATCATCTAAATATAACTAATAAACAACCAAAACCATTATTTATGAAAGACTTTCGTATTCAATAGTTTTCAAGGAATAACGGTAATTAAATTCACATGACTATTTCATTATTCACTTTATAATTATTATATCTATATTTTTATCCAATTTAAATCATATAAAACATGATAAAAATAACCATAATAACATAAAATAGATAATACACTCTCTAGAAAATAGAAAGAGACATAATCAATATAACTTCTCTATATGCGATCACAATACCATTCTAATTCATTCCTAATTATGGTTAATATCTTCATTTGTGTTAATTCCACAGTTATCCAAAGAAACTAACTCATGATAATACCAAACTTAAACATAAAAATAGAGGTCATTAATCCCCTACCTTGAGATGAAAAATTCATTATTCTCTAAGCAATAATGGAATAACAAGCACATATCTCCAATCACCTCACCCGTGAGGAACCCTCGATGTAATATCCCACCTCCTTGGACCACTTGACTAGTGTCTAGACCAATAGTCACTACTAGAACTCTAGAATGTCTCCACATATACTATATTCCATTAGCTAGTAGTGAGGGTATAATGTGTTAAAGTGGAGAGACTATACCTTAATATTAGTGTAAAGTAAAGTGTAAAGTAATAAAACACTATCCATTACAAATAATAATCATATTGAGTGAAATAAAATAAAGAAAAAATGTTATATCAGATAAAACATGGAATAAAATAGTTATATAGACTCATGGTCACGATAATATAAAACAAATGTTAACCCACTAGTACAATCACATATTTAAATTAAATAAAATAAATAAAATACAAAGGGGATCCACTACCATCTCTGAGCCTTATCTCATCAAAGTATCCAATCCATATGATATATCCCGATCAATTATGAAACTCTTAGACTTTTAATTACTTGAACCTATAACTAGTGATGTTTTATTGGGCACCCAAGTTTCATAGCCACCCAAGAAGGCTGTGAGTACAACTTAGTATGGCATAACCAACATGTTCCAAAACATAACCAGTGAAGTAATGTATGCACATGTGATAATATTTTATGAATAAATGAATATAATTATAGAAGAATAAATAAATAAAAACTTTCAATATTTAGATTCTAAAGTGACACATGGTATTGACCATACATACTTCATTCAGTTCTAGAGTGTCTTTGAGCATAATATTTCATTAGGTGTAAGACTGATCCATAAGAGATAATCCTAAGAAATCAATAGTCATCATGAATAAATATGATCCCAAGGAGGTAATTCTAAGGGATCAATAGTCATCAATCATAATTCAAATCCCTAGGAGGAAATACTAGGTGACCAACATTCATCAGGCATAAAGCTAATCTTTAGGAGGTAATCCTAGTTAATCAGTAGTCATTAGGTATAAATATGATCTCTAAGAGGTAATCCTAGGTGATCAATAATCATCAAGAAAAAAATTAATCCCTATGAAGCAATACTAGGTGATCAATAAATATAAAGCATAAAAAAATCCATAGGAGGTAATAATTTGTGATCAATAGTCATCAGGCATAAATCTGACCCCTATGAGGTAATACTTGGTGATTAGTATTAATAATGCATAAAGACAGTCCCTTGGAGGTAATCCTAGGTGATCAATAGTCATCAGGCACAATGATGATCCCCAGAAGGTAATACTAGGTTATCAATAGTCAATAGGTGTAACACTAATCCCTTGGAGGTAATACTATGTGATATATATAGTAATCAAAGGCCTAATCTTAGGTGATATCCTATGAATTCATTCATAAGAACGAAAGGGTAGAACATCCCTCCCATGAAGTCTCATGTACTCTTCACCATAGAGTCATTAGGGTCATACTTATGAACATAGGTTTCTAAGGTGTAGTTCAAAGTTTACCACACATACTCTCGTACACTAACCCTCACTAGGGTTAAATATAATTATGGGACACCCACCAAGGTACTATAAGTCTTATCATGATACGAACACCCTATATAGGATCCTCAATCCCAATCTCATCTCTTGGGTCTAGCCCATCACTCAGAGGGCATAACATCCTTTAATATCACAATTATAATAGTACGACCTCAAATTCCTTATAGAGTAACCTCACTAAAACCACTCCATGAATATGGAATATTATCTATCTCGCACCCCAAGTTATCCTAGGTTGGACCTCTCACCCAACCTATCATCAACCTACATAGGGTCTACCCTCCCAGGTTCTCACATGCTAGTGGGGGAGGAACACTCTCTCAACTCCCTAATTATATATCCTTATGGATCTATGAAATCTCATAGTTCCATAATGGCCTACTTAGGCTAATAATTTTAATTCATCACTCATATTAATTAAATGGAACTAAGGTGAACCTATCTAGGTCAACTATGTTTATTTAATTCATTGAATCGACACCCCTTTGTGGCCCATGTTCCTCTCATATCATGTTCATAATTTAATCCCTTTAAGATTAGTGCCTAATCCATCAAAACCATGAATAGGGGTCCACTATTGACCTTGAAACTTTTTTTATTTATAGTAATTTATAAAAAATATACTTTTAATTAATAAATAATTCATTTAATTTAAAGAAATCCAATCACCCAAAGTGGTGAGACCACATATCACATTCTATATAAAACATGCATAATACCATAAGGGTATTTTCAAGGATGACCTACCTCAATCAAATCTATTCTATTTATAAATGAAGATCATATTCCCTCACTAAATCTCATCCAAACCACACCCATTCTCACATCATAAACTGAGGCTTTATCTCAATCTATAACATTTAAAAAAATTAATTGGACAATTTATTATTATTTTACAATTTTATTCAATTATGTATAATTCCTAATAACTAATTAGGTCACTTTATGAGGTATAATTCTTGAAAAAAGGGGTGAACACCACCTCTAGTATCCACATGGATCTTTAACACATAAAATACCATATTTATATTTTTTAAAAATCCACTAATTTCACACAAAAAATCAAAAAAACTAAATAAAATCATAGCAACAACATACCTATTTAAACCCACACAAAACTTGGTGTAATAATCCTATAAGGACCTCCTTTATCTAAGTTATGAAAAATAAAAATCTTTCTAGTCGATTCGTCCATGATCCATTGGAGTCATTGTTAAAAACTATAAACCAATATATTAGATCAAATATGAGAATAAAGGGGAAGAAATCAAGGAAAAATCAATATAGATTTTTAGATTTAACTCAATCTATCCTCATAATCATGTGAAACTCAATTACATTAAAAATCAATAGAGATATTCCCCTTGAGTCAAACAGAGGAGAGATATCCCCTCCTTAGTCATATATCCATGGTGTATAGGCTGTAAACAATTGAAAATCCATTGAAAACACATTTAATAATTTTTTGTTTTATATTTTTAAAAGTTTTGAAACACTATTTACCCATGCCTAGGAAAGGATCTGCATATGTGTCTACGTAATAAGATTCACATGGAGGTTTAAACTTATAAGTAGATTATAATGTAAGTGAATTTATATGTAGTGTATTATACACATAAGGTAATTCTCCAAGTTAGGGGATTTTTTGTATGCGGTCACCCCACATAAGGGTCACCCCATACAAGGGAATTCTCTATATAAGAAGATTTCTCATATATGGTCACCCTATCTAAGGGGATTTCTCTTACATAAGGGTCACCCCACATAACTGATTTTCCCTCATGTATGGGAATTTACCCCATATAAAGGGTGTCCACATAAGGGCCCCCCATGTTAGTGACCCACATAATTGTCACCACGTAGCGATATTCCAGATTCCCTTCTCTAGCACATGACTTTTCAAAATTTGTGCAATGTCTCAGCCATGTAAGGTTCCTAAACCCATGTAAGTGTTCCCCAATGCTGTATTTTTCCAAATTTTGTAAAATTACTAGTAATGTAAAGGGATTATCACATATTGGTCACCCACATAAGGGTTACTACACATGTGTCTTCAAAAATCCATGTAGGGGTTTTCCATTTACTCAAGTCTAGTTCATCTATAGACTTAAAATAAAACTCTTGATGACCCGAATTATCATCTAATATTCAACCAATTTCCAAAAAATATTATCCAAGGCTTTTGTAACTCATGTATTCTCAATCCAAATCTATATTCTCAAAATGAATCCTTCCCTGGAGTCAAAAATTAAAATTTTCTCAGAATTTCTCAACATGTATGAAAACAAGTCTTTATAATCTCCCCACTATAACACTTAAAATCTCTGAGAATCCTTAATTTTCATTCAACCATCAATATTGACCTAGCCAAGTCATCGATTTCTTATCAACCAGTCACATTCTACCTTAGAATATTGAGTTATATTCCACTACATGACTCCAAAAATGCGGCATACTACTCATAAAATGGTTGAGATACCTCTCACAACCTTTAATAAATCCTTAAAATGACGCTTATCCATGAACATCTATCCCGAGACACCATGATTTTTTCAATGAATTTATCCCTAAATCATGGTTCTTCTCACCATAATTTTTTACCCATAATTTCTAATTTATATCCATAGAACTCATCAACATAGGAATTTCATTCTAAAAAATCATTATCAATGGTCCATCAACACACTCAGTGTGGTTACCATCTTACCACACCCAACTACGTATGAAAAAACTGGTTGGAATTCCTTTAACCAACCTTTCTTAAAAATTATCAATTTCATCTACTGACATACTATCACATCACCCAATCTTGATGCCTCAACTCTTGAAGGCATCATGAGATCATATAAACATGCACACAAAATTATGAACCCGACACTTAGTGTAATTTCATAGTTGGTTTCTTAACCAATAAGATCTTATATCATACTCCACATATGATCATCGATCAAACTCATATCCTACTCACCTTAGAATTAAATCAAATTCATTCTTTTACCAATACTAACACGCTATTTCCATATAATATCTTATCCAAATCCCAAGTCCAGTATCCATAAATGAAATATAAAAATTGAACACATCGACACACTAGAATTCTAATGCCATCTCAACCATCCAAAAACCAGTCTCACATATTTTTATAAAACTACCAAAATGAGTTTAATTTCTCCATGGTCCATGCTCTATCCATTACTACATGTATTAACTAGATTTTACCATCCCACTCATACTCAAGTGTCAATAAGAAACATTAGTTTCTACCAATTTCTATCTCACAAAGAACATTATCCTTGGTACCCACTACAATTCATCCATAATGAGGGTCAGACCATTAAACATCTGATTCTATAATCCACACCATATAAGTTTCATTATATCTCTCCTAGAGCACAACATCAATATGTTTCAACACTATATCTTCTGAGAAATCCATGTCAAGGAACACACTCAGGTCGACCATACCAAAACACCCAAATATATCTTTGATTCCTCCTCTTCTCACAAAAGTACATTTCTCATTTCTTCAAATATATAAAGAAATCATGTCTACAATTATTTCATTAAATCCATTAGTCCTTGGATTACACACAATCCATTCACTGATCCATAAACAATAGTAACTACACATAACCATCATGTGATTTCCCTCATGCATTAATAATATTTCCCTAAAAGGCCATGATAATGCTCACTCTCCTCATCTTGAGGTATATTTATCCCCAATAACCCTCTCATAGGTTCTCATCAACTATCTATCATGATCCTATATAAACCCAACTAGTGTACACTCTTGTATCACCCATTTACACAACCCAAGTCACACTTCTATAAGTAGAAAAACATCGATTCGAGGATCAGACACCTAAATCACTAACCATGCTCACTAAATCTCAGTCTCAACTAGTCATAAGAATCCTAATAATTTCTTTCCAAAAATCCCAAAATCACACTCATGTCTTGTAAAATCACACAATCACCCATCAACCAGGTGTCATTTCAAAAATTAGAGGTGTCATATCATGATATATCTATATTAGATTCAACCTTCTATGATAATGATATATTATATCATCAAGAATCAAAAAAAAAATTGAATAGGGTTAGGAATATAACAAATCCTTCCCTTAAAACAAGTCCTCAATACCAATCACCTCAAGTACTTTTCACCACAAAACCCCAAGGCATCTCTTTTACTATACCACATATCTGACAGCACTTATCATGCATCAAAATTAAATGAAAAGAATCTACATGTGCTTACCATCTCTAATATCATTCAAAAGTTCAATCAAACCACTATATTGGGTTACCCTCACATATATCAATTAGCTCAACTACATTTTAAAACCACATTTCAAAGGAATTGTGATCTCCTACTCAGCCCATAAATCATATCTCACATAGGTAATTTATCATGGGGAACATCCCTGCTTTCATATCAAATATCAAATGGAAATTAATGTGCCAAAAACACACTCCAGGGTTCTCATAAATATATATATATATATATATATCATGAATCACATGAAAATTCATCAAACTATTAGGGAAATGATCGTCCCTAGGAATCTGTATATGAGACTAACCTTTTTAGATTCTCAATCTCATCTAAGTGTATATATATAATGACATCATCCCATGATGATCTGTGTAAATTAAAACATGATCATATAGATTGGTTAAATATAATACCACTAAGAAACTATATGGTAAAACACCATATAGATTATTTTCAACACTTTATTAAACTGAACCCCTTCTTATTCATAACCAATACCAAGGCATAAAATTCCTATATCAACATACCAGGGATTACTATACATCACTTACAAGAGGGATTGTATAATATTCATCAAGAATCATTCCTCTATAGGATCTACATGAACATTCATCAGAGTAAAATATATTTTAGTTTATCAGAGAAAAACAAAACCATTGAGATATACAAGAAAACACCATATATGTTTTTGTAGTCACATTAAGAAACTAAACACTTTTCGTCATTTATATCAATCAAATACAAGAACAAAATTTTCATGCATGTATTACATTCAAAGAATAATGAATGTACACATGACTATTTACAAAAATCCAATATCCAAGTAAAATAGAACATAAATCTATAATAAATAACATGTGAATCAATTTCAATAAAAAAATCAACTATAATAGTGAAAAACAAGAATAAAAACCCCATATCCCCAATAAAATGTAATCCCCCTAAAAATAGGTTCAATATACAATAATACAAGGTCCATAAAAATGTTGGAAACATTCCTAGATCACCTATCTACCATAACCCTTAATGTTGATACAAAATAACATTCTCTTATACCACTTTTTATTGTACTGCTACCCCCAACCACTCGAATGGTGTCCTGAATAATAGTCCCTAATTGACCTTAAGAAAGCCTCCCCTTAGGACAAAAGTTTCTGACATTTATCAAGGGTATAAGGTGTTAACATGGGGATACTATACCCTTATATTAGAGTAAAAAAAGTGGAAAATAACCACACAAGATCCATAAAAAATAACAACTACAGTATGTGGAAAAAATAAAAGAACAACTCTATATCAAATGAAATGTGGAAGTAAGTAGTCATACCAACTCATGATAATACCAATAAACAATAAATGGTTTCCCACTAGACCCATCGCATATACAAGTGAAATAAAAGAAATAAAATACAAAGAGACTCTAATACTATCCTAGAGCATCATATCAACCTGAAATCCAGTCTGTCTGATCTATCCTATTAGATCATGAAACTTCGAGCTTCTACCATACTCGAAACTATGATCAATGAATTCTGATTAGGTACCCAAGTTCCATGTTTACCCATGTAGGGTGTGAGTAAAACTTATTAGGGAACCAAAATGGGGTCTTAAACATAACCAGTGAAGTATTTTATGCACATGTGATAAGATCAACTAAATAAATGAATACAAATATAGAACCATAAATAAATAAAGTCTATTTATCCTTGAGTTCTAAGGTGACACTCAGGATCAACCATACCAAATTCAACTAGTACCAGAGTGTCTATGAGAACAATAGGTCATCAGGCATAAGGTTTATCCATAGTAGGTTATCTTAGGTGATCAATAGTCCTTAGGTATAAAACTGATCCCTAGAAGGTGATCCTAGGAGATCAATAGTCAATATTCACAATATTGATCCCTAGAAAGTAATACTAAGTGAACAATAGCCATCAAACAAAAATCCAATCCCTAGTAGGTAATCATAGGAGATTAGTAGTCATAATGTATAAATTAGATACCTAAGAGCTAATCATAGGTGATAAATATTCAATAGGCATAAAGACGGCCTCTAAGAGGTAATCCAAGGTGATCAATAATCATCAGGCATAAAACCAATCCTTAAGAGGTAATATTATGTGATCAATAGTCATTAGGTATAAATACAATCCCTATGAGAAAATATTAGGTAATCAATAATCATCGGGAATAAATCCAATCCCTAGGTGGTAATCCTAGGTGATCAATAGTTAGTAGGAATAAAGACAATCCCTGGGAGGCAATACTAGGAAAGAAATAGTCATCAGACATAATGCTAATCCAAAAAAGGTAATTCTAGGAGATACACGTAAACCTCAAATGCTGAATCCCAATAATTCATTCATAATAACTCTAAGGAAGTGCATCCTCCCTGTGATATATCATGTAATAATCACCATGAACTCATCAGGCTTATACTATCGACCTTAGAGTGATAAGGTGCCACCCGAAGTCAACCATACATACTCTCTTATACTAACTCTCACTAGGATCAAATATAATTCATGGGAACCCACCAATGTCCCCTAAGTCTAATCAGGACATGAAAACCCTACATGGAATCCTCAATCCCAATCTCATATCTCATGCATATCCCATAACTAAGAGGTAATAACACCCCTCAACATCACCATAATCTCAATATAACCTCACTTTCCTCATAGGTTAACCCCACTATAATCACTCTAGGAAGATGGAATAATTCCCATATTGCATCCCAAATGATCATAGGTCAAGCTACTCAACCAAAATACCATCAAACTATATAGGGTATACTCACCCAGGTGATCACATGATTGTGAGGGGAGAACCTTTACCCTACTACCTAATCAGTTGTCCCAATGGATCTATGGCATATCATAGTTTCATCAATGCCTATTAGGGCCAATCATTCCTATTCATTACTTATTTCTTCCCAAGGTAACTAGGGAAAACCTATCTAGGTTCACTATGTTCACTCAATTCATTTAATCTACACCCCTCTATTGTCTATTTTTCTGTTGGATTATATTAATTTAATCCCTTAACCATTAGTGGTTAAAGAATCAAGCTAGTGCATAAGTGTTCATCATGGTCCTTGGTAATTTGTTTATTCAAAAAAAAATTATAAAACATCTCTTTCAAATACATAAACCATTCATTAAATTAATAAAATTTTATTCACCCATAGTGATGAGACCACATATTGCATGATACATAAAACATGCATAATATCACAAGGGTGTGTTCAAGGACCACCTACCTCAATCTAAGCCATTCCATTTATAATTAAATCTCGAACAATCTCACCAAATCTCATCTAATTCTCTCCCATGTTTTCATCCTAACCCAAGGCCCTATCTCAAGAAAAAACATTTAAATAAATAAATTAAAGAATTTATAATTGGTTTTACAATTTTAATCAATTGAAAATAATTAATAATAACTTACTGGGCCACTTTATGAGGTCCAATTCTTGATAAAAGTGGTGTGCACCACCTCCAACATCCATATAGACCTTTAACACACAAAATTCAAAATTTATATTTCTAATAAAACCATTAATTTCACCCAAAACATCAAAAACCCTAAATAAAATCATGAAAATGACATATCTCTTTAAATGTGCAAAAAATAGCATGATCATCCTCCTGATACCTCCATTAGCTATGCCAAGTGAAATAACTATCTTTTGTGGTCATTACACTATGATCTGGTGGTAATGTTGCTAAAAATCCTCACCCATAAAAATAAATCATCAGTTAGAAAAAGTGGAAGAAATCAAGGAAGAATTGATATAGAGTTTTATATTTACCTCAAGATTTCATTTGGACCAGAAAAAACTTGATTTTGATAAGAATCGAGGAAGACACTCCCATTGAGTCGAATAGAGGGATGAAATCCCCTCCTTAGTCACACATACCCTATGCATAAGACATCCCCAAAATCCCTTAAAACAAAGTTAAAACCTTATTATTTTAAATTTTTAAAATCATGGAAACATTGTCCACCTAGACCCATGTAAGGGTCCACATAAGGTTCTACATAAAGGGATTAATGTATGGGTTTATCCATATAATAGGATTACCACATAAGGGGATTTCCATGAAGAGGTTCATCGAAACAAGGGAGTTCCCTACATAAGGGGATTTCCATGAAGATGTTCATCGACATAAGGGAGTTCCCCACATAAGGGGATTTCAAGTATGTGGTCACCCCACATAAGGGTATTTCCACCATGTAGGTTCAACCCATGTAAAGGGGTTTTCCTCACATAGTGGTATTTCCCCTATGTAAAGGATGTCATTGTAAGTGTCCACTATGTGGGTAACCCATGTAAGGTTCACTACACATGGGTATTCTAGAACCCCTTCTATTGTACTAGAATTTTAAAAATTTTAGAAAATTCCTAGCCATATAAGTGTCATAGAATTACATAATTTTTCTGTTGGGATTTAATTTGATAAAATTTGGAAAATTAAAATCCACATAAAGGGATGCTCATGTATGGTTCACCAATGTATGGGCTACCATGTATGATGTCACAACCCGAACAATGGGGCCCAAATCACGACTACCTCAAGTCCTCCTATAATAGGCCAGGGGCTAGAGACTAGAACCAAGTAGGCACATCACACACATGGGAGGCATTAGCCTAATGTACTTATACACACAAACACACATCTCCAAGCCCATAAAATGATGAAATGTAAAACAACCAATAACCATGCATGCATACATCTGGAATACCACCATCAGAGTACAAATACAAGTACTAAAAAGAAAAAGACCAAATATAAGACCACCAAACAAAAATGAAAACAAGTCCAACCTATGAAGTGGGTGATGAATGCTATTAATATAACCACTAAAAATAAACTCGTTCTATCTAGATCAATGAACTTTTCCTAGTTCTAGTACCTATAGGACTCTATCAAAAGTTTGATCATCTATATTAGACATGACACGTGTGGGAAAATTCCATTCAAGGGTGAGTATAAAAATACCTAGTAGGAAACCCCAAGTTCACTAAGCATATAACATCAAGAAAAGAAGTCATCTCATCATAGATATTTGTAAAAAAACATACATAACAAGAATATCTAGATATAATCATAGTAGACACAATGTCTCAAGGTATGGTCATAACTGCAATGATAGCCTAAGATTCCATCTTAAAGATTCCACATAGAACATGTCTGGTTGAACACACTCCATGAGTCATATAGAATTGATAAAATCAGTATGAGAGGTCATGATAATAAGGTATCACCATAAGAAATTACATGTGGGACGTCTTAAGAGATTGATACAAATATAGGGATCACACCCAAGGCCATGGGGTATACCAACAACCCAATATAGATTATCCCACTAATTAGGGGATCAATTATGATATAGTGTTGGTCATGAAGATACTAAGAATCAATCCTATGGAAATGATAATGATAGAGGATATCATTCTAGGCCTCATGGAAGGATTCCAAAAAATCTATCTAAGACAAAAGTTACTCATAGGGGATCACCATCCTATTCTTAGCACACAACTCCATACTAAACCCTTAGGGAATGGATTATGTAAACTTACCCTAACAAACTTTTCTAAGATGAAGAGGGAAAGAGATTAAATCCATCTTAGAAGGAGAGAACGATGTGTGATAGTAGTACATGACATTTCCCTTCATCATTGGGTCCTACCCATGTATCAAAATTTGTGATTGTTTTTGTGTCTATGTACATGATGTTTCTAATCCCCTATACTCCAAAACATGATATTATATGCTATTTGTGTCCATTTATGGCTAGCCATGTCCCACATCCTATGTTTGTATCTAAGTACAAGGTGTGTCCAATCCCGTGTACTTCTAGGTATGTCGTTGTACACTCTGAGGTACTTGTAGAGCATTCGGGAAAGGATCAAATGTTGTGTGATAGCTATCACATTCAGTGTGATATTTATCTTCTCCATGGAACCATAGCGCCGTACAGGGGGTCCCACGCAGAGTGTTATTCTGAATTACATGCCATGTAAACTAAGATATCACATAACCCACAATTATTACTCTATGTATGCCATCACTACGATCACCTCCAATTCTGCTACCGATCTCACATATAGATTGTGGATCTGGTCTGACTAAGCCTCATCATCTCTTGATCATCAGAAACCATGCCACAATCCACTCGAAATTCAACCGTCGAGCTAAACCTTCATCGCACTCTATAAACATATAGAATGAGTGTCCCCAAATTTGTTCTCAATAAAAAATCTTTTGTAGCTTCTCGATTCCATCATTGA
Organism: Viscum album; assembly: GCA_963277665.1. Taxonomy (NCBI): domain Eukaryota; kingdom Viridiplantae; phylum Streptophyta; class Magnoliopsida; order Santalales; family Viscaceae; genus Viscum; species Viscum album. The sequence continues at coordinate 339,879,427 of OY728142.1, read as the reverse complement.
TCCAAATCCAAATCTATGATATCAATTTACTGTACTAAGAAATGGGTTCAAAATGGTTGATTATATAGTATTTCATTGAATCATTGTCCAAAATGTACACAGACGATGAATGAATAAATAGTGGTGAGAGAAAACCAAAAAACACAAGATAAGAATGAACCTTTTACATGTTCAAGTTGGACTCGATTATTTTTTGTTAGAATAATGAAAAAAAGTTCCAAAACAAATAAGTTTTTTCCTAAATTCTCCATAAATAAACCCATACTTGTAATACAGTCGATCCGTGAATCAATATGTTGGTCGATTGATTCATGTCCTTTGTTGTATAATAAAATGAGGATGAATCCACATAAAATAAACATCCTAACTCAAGGTGGATCTGTTTCTAATGAGTAATGAGTCTATATCATTGTCTTTGGTGAGATCCTTGAATACTGATGGCGCAACAATCCTCAATCCTGATCCAATTTGATGTCATCCACGAAGAATTATATCCTACAATGCTCTTTGTCAACTTGAAGGGTTATGAATATAACCATTAATATTCATCATAAAAACATATTTATAGACCATTCTAGGCTATGGAATATAAATTAAATGAAATAAATAATTTATTTTATTTATTTAAGAGTTTTCCTGCAACTGTGCGTAACTCGAACGTCTGATGCACTTCAAGGTTAAGTCATACCTAGGGTAAAACCAATGATCTAAATTCAACAGAAGCCTTATATTTTGTATCTAAGATTCTATTTAAGATTTATTATGAATTTTTAGGAAATCTATGCATGTGTGATATAAAATATATTTAATATATTAAAAAAAATTAATTCTGGGCCCACTAGGCCTTAGAATATCACATTGTTTTAGCACATAGATCCGGTAATAATACATATAACATTCTAAAGTAATATATAGAAATATCAAATTCATTACATATAATTATTCTAAAACTGAAATAGGGGTTTCCCTTAAATATGGATAGTCTAATTATTTTCCTAATATACAGTCCCTGAGGACATTAATCATCACTTGATACTTATTCCATAGCCAATAAATATTCTATGGGGATGTCCCAACTCATGGATTCTTTATATGAATACTTTTTCTCAAAAATTACCCCTACTATAGAATAAAAAATTAAAATTCCCCTACAATTTCTCAACCCATACGGATGTGGGTTTATACACTCAATCCCTAAGGATATCATATTATAAGGAATAATCCATCATAAATCATTGATATAAACCAAAATAATAGAGCCACTATATCATGGAAAGAGAGGGATGAAATAAATGAAATATAAGAGGGGTTCAAATTTATATAGCCTATAACTTTAATACCCCATGACGCAACCCACTCAACCATTCCTAAACTTCTATGGTTTTCACCAAAATTGTTACACAATAAGAAAGACCACACTGTAAATGTTTCAATCCAAACCCACTCTCTATAATTCATGTCATAATCCCCATATATATTCCCCATATCCTATCAGATTTGGGTAAGACTACAATACAACATTTTAGTTACTACATAGAGTTATCACAAATGATAGAGACTAGAAAACCTCACCCTTGGGGATCCATAACACAACATAAAACCACACTATAGAGACCCATTATGAGGTAGATAGAGGAAAACTAATCCCTTGAGATCTATTATGAAACCTACACCTATAACACAACTACCTCTATATGGGTAGTGCTACAAAACCTTCATCCTAAGACTCTACACCATAGTTAAACTAGTAATTCCATAAACCAACTATGTAAGGATAATTTATTAGAATGTAATCATAAAACCACAGTAAAACCCAACATTTTATGCCAGAAGGAAACCCCATAATATTTATCCCCTTTCCAAAATTTCACATTTCACCTCTATGCCATAAGGCCTACCACCACACCACAATTCTTTCTCCCAAATAAAATTTTATCTTAAACTACACTTTAATTCCATTAACCATTCCCCAAAACCTCAAATCATACCAAAACACAATGTAAGGGATTATGAAAAACCATGCCCTTACATAACATATATATGATCACAAATAACCTGGTAAACTATAATTTTACCTCCGATGATACATTTATTATATGTCATGATCATTTAGGATATCCTAGGACAATTATGATGAGAAAAATAATTAAATGTAATTATGGTCATCTATTAGTTGATAAAAATATCATAACACTTAATGATTTCTCATGAAATTCTCCCTTTAATGGAAAATTAATTATAATAAAATCACTATAGAAAGTCATGATTGAGTACTCCATGGTCCTGAAAAGAATTAATGGTGGTATATGTTCTTTAATTAATTTATATTGTGGAACATTTAGTTATTTTATGTTTTTCATCAATTAATATACCATATAGACTCGTACATTATTATTATCAATTCATAACCTAGAATTTTTGAAAATTTTCCCCTAATAATAAGGTCGGCAGATCAATTTCTGGATTTTTTGATCGAGTATATTTGAATTGATAATGGTGGTCAATATCCATCTCACTCTTTTAATAATTATTTTATATCAATTGAAATAATATTTGAACATCTTATTTCCCATGTTCACACTCACAATGGACACCATATCTAATTTATAACACAATTACAACTTATCACAACACCAATTCTCATGAAAACTCAATTTCTTAATTTGATATAGAGGCATGAAATTTTTCATGTAGCTAAAATAATTTGAATTATACCATCATGTTATCATGACTTTATAACTTTATAATTATATTATGGTTATGAACCAAATATTCAGAATTTAAGAATTTTTTGTTGTGTTATTTATATGCCAATAACACCTTGTAAAAGAATTAAAATGGGGACCTAAATAAGGCTAGTGAGTTATGTTAGTTTTGAATATCCATCTATTATAATGTATCCCAAAATAATGAAAAAATATGTATTCAAAACAATATTATATGGTTATCATTTTTATGAAAATATATTTCATATATTAAGGTTGGAAAATAAATCAATATAAGAAGAAATATCATATAATATAATATCATTATAAAATCATAAAACTTATAAAAATATGATTGAAATTGAAGTTTAGAATATCATTAATTATTTAAATTTAGAAAATAAATTTAATGATGCATTAAATGATTAAAAATAGGTTCAAAAAATCATATATACCCTTTGAAAACGAACTATTTAGAATAAATTTCTAGAAGGAAAACTAATAGTATTGTCAATAATGCTTTTAATTCATTCCTGATGCATGAGATAAAACTTGGTTTGAAATATAAAAATCTTTATCAAAGGAAATTAAAGTATCTCATGGTGGTTAAGGAAATAAAAAAATTTATGAAAATATAAATTTACTTGGTCAGGATATTCCTTAAGAAATAAATTCACCTAAAGTATAGTATCATGACTAGGAGAAATATTTTATAAATTTTACTAACATTGGAAGATGTTTAAATTGAGTGAAAACTATTATAAATGAATGTGTCACTTGATAGTATTTATGATGATCAAAATCATTAATAAGAAAATGGATGTTGTAGTAGAGTTTGTTAGGGTAAATAGAAAGTTATGATCCAATCTAAACTAGTATCACTTTCTAAACTGCAGGTTGATTGGTTGATTGTGAGAAACCTATATGGGGTATTTATGAGAAAAATAAAAAATGAATTAGTGAGATATAAATCATGATTAGTTAAAAAAGTTTTCTAAAAAAGAACCATAATTGATTAAAATGAAACATATTACTCTATAATGGGTGCTAAAACCTTTTTACATCTCATTAAACTAATTATACATGAATATATTTAACTATTACTAATGGATGTTGTGGCTGTATAACTTTATGAAAACATTGATAATGATATTTATAATAAAATACCTAAAGTATTATTCTTAAATCATTTTTTTAATCAAAAAATATTTATTACATTTTATTGAATAAATCATTACATGGATTAAAGAAGCCATGATACATGTGGTATAACTGTCTGAGTGAATATTTCTTGAAAGAAGTATATGAAAATGATCTAATTTGTACATGTGTTTTTATAATGAGGTATGGATCTAAATTTTTTATCTTTATAATATATGTTTATTATTTTAATACTTTTGGAACCCTTGATGATCTTTCCAAGGGAGAAAAATATTTAAATAAATAATTTTAACTAAAATAATTTTGGAAAGACAGAGTTCTATCTTTTATTACAGTTTGAATATATAAAATATGGGATTTTTATTCATCAGTCAAGGTATACAAAATTCTTAAAAATTCTTTGTATATAAAATTTCTATCCATTAAGTGCACCATTTGTCTTATGATTTCTTGATTATGATAAATATCCTTTTAGATCATGAGAGGATAATAAATAACTTCTTGGCCCTAAAATACCATATATTAGTTCTATAGGAGAACTAATGTACCTCAAAAATAATACAAGAACATACATATAATTTTCTTTGAATTTATTGTTCAGGTATTTTCCTTATCCTACCCATAGGAATTAAAATTTTATCAAATAGATATTATAAAACCTTCATGGATCTTTTGACTAATGATTATTTTATCTTAAAATTTTAAAACTAAAATTGGTTGGTTATGTAAATACTGAATATTTTTATGATCCACATAAAGCTAAATATCAAATTAGATATTTATTAACATATATTAGAATGAATATATCATAAAATTATACAATTAAAACCATTTACATGACTTCTAAAAATCCTTATGAGTTTATTGTAGTTTATGAGGAAAGTTAAGAATTTGTTTGGTTGAGGTCAATTATTTATCTTATTAGAAAAATTATGTATTGACTATGAATAATGATATTTCCACTTTTTTATATTAGGAAAATTTAGAAAGTATAAAATGGTTAAAATGTGTTTATATCAATGGTGATAATATAAAATATATCTCACCAACAATATTTTTTACACATAAGATTCAAATTAACGATGAGATAGATATCAAGTAAGTTATATCATGTGATAATATTGATAATTTATTCACAAAGGAATTACCGACTGTAACTTTTTATAAGATAATTTACAATTTTGGGATGAAAAATGAAATGATTCAATCAATATTTGATCATGTCGAGTCATTAATTTTATACAATTTTCCCCTTTATCAGTTTTTTTCCACTGAGTTTTCCTGGTGAAGTTTTTAATAAGGAAAATTTAATTTATTTTTTAAATTAAATTTTTATTGTTTCACGTGTTTATTCCCACAAGGGTTTTTTTAAATTAAGTGTAAATAACATCCCATAAAATTTATGTAATCTAGGGGGTGTAATAAATATTTATATATGTCATTATTCTGCATACATGAGAGGATTACCATGACATTAATTCCCAATTCCAACTCTTCATATAACCTACTCTCTATATAGTCAACCATTCATTTCCTTTATCCATGAGGAGTAAAAATCAAACATTGGATTTTATATAGTAATAAGGATTAATTTTGACCATTGATTAAATTTACATTTAGTTTGTTTGTGTGTGTGTGTGTGTATAAATGAGTGTGTGTTTAAATTTTTATGTGTGTATTCCAATATTATAATGATTTAAGAAATTTTGGTTCTATTATTATCTATAAAACTTGCCTCTATTTCCTTTTAATTTGTATTATGATTGTATACTCCTATTCATTCACCATCATTTTTACCTTCATTCAATATCATGATTCATATATGATTGACAACATGGTTTTGATTTTGATATCCTTTTCTATTTAAATTGGTGCTTCAATCATGTTTCTCTTAATAAAAATATTTTCTTTTGAACTTATCATTTTTATGGGTATTCAACTTTCTAGTAAATAAGTGTAAAAAAATGAATTTATCAAAAAAGTTATATTTTTTAAATATATTTTGTAATAATTAATATTTTTTAAATCATTATAAGATTTATTTTATTTCATGTTTAATCAAATAGATAACCATTGTGTTAAATATAAGAATTTTTTGTATTAAACTTGTTATAATAATAATTTTTTAAAATTTTATATCAAATAAATAGTTTAAAAATGAATTACTAGGGTAAACTTGTGAGATATATATTTATTTCAATTATATAGAACCTGTATATACTCCATGATATATGAATTTGAGAGACTCAACTAGGTCAAACCAAATTTGACTTAATTTTAACCATTAAGTCTTATGTTTTACTATTTTTATATTTTTTTATTTTAAAATTATTAATTATAAATTTTGTTAAATTTTCTCACTAAACAAGATCACCCTAAAAACATGAGATAACATACTAAATTGGTGACTCGAGAAATTTAATTCAATATTATTAGGTTCTTTCTAACATTACAATCCTCTTGTAAATATATTTCTAATTTATTTTAAAAATGTAAAATATTTTTTCATATGTTCTTTAAAAAAAATAAAATAAAAACAATTATTGAAAATAGAAAAAAAATCTATATCCCAATTTTTTTATTCATAAAATTTATTTTCTTTAAAAGGAACAAGTATTATTATTTGTTAGAAGTTTTTTTAAGTGAAAATGTAACTAGAGGAGAAAATATAATTTTCATCCTATAAATAAAATTATAATAATAAAATTACTATTAATATAATTAAATTAATGATTCAAAAAAATATAAAAATAAATTCATTAAAATAATTAATAAAAACATAATAATAAAAATAAATTATAGGGTAATTAACTTATTGATATAAAATGATGATGTTTATAAAAATAAAAATTATACCATGTTTATGGTCATGGATTACTTTCCAAAATACCCTTTCTCACTTTTAGCTAAACCATACAAAAAATATCATTGAATTAAATCAAAATTAAAAATTTCAAAAACTTTAAAAAAAAACTATTTTATATACAACATAAAATTAGTGAAACCTAATTTAAAACTTTTTTGTAACCAAAGGTCCCAAACACACTATAAGAAGGGGTGTGAATTTATTCTTGACTTCCAATGGATCTTATTCCCACATTTACCAAAACAAAACAAACCTACCAATATTAAGCATAAATACATGACATCAAGATAAAAAAAATAACTATAACAATAAAAATATTTTACTTGGTTCACCACTAAGGGAAACATCCATAGAGCATACATCAATGATGTTTCTATATACTAAATAAAATATTATTTTCTATTTTTATTGCAGGAGTATAGAAATGTATCACCATCGATCCAAGGGTTTCTACCTCAACTTATCTCTCCACAAACTACTTCATGATAAGGAATATAATATTTAATGACACAAAATCCACTTACAAGAATATAAAATGAAATAATCAACACCAAAAAACGAGGGTGTGTTCATAGTTCCTCAATCGTTAAAACTAAATCAATATCTTTAAAATCATTCTTAATAATATATTTTCCATTAATTCCCAATGTAGTAGTTTATTAACACACAACTATATCTTCCCAATTCACTATTTTGGTTCTTTAAATATCTTCCATTTAAACATCCAAATCCATTTACCTTTGAATTCCATATTTCAACACCTCATTTAAATTCATCCATTATAAATAAATTAAATCCACCAATAAAATCCTTTTGACGTCCAATATCTATATCATCCTAAATCTTTATTATTTCTCAAAAACCATCCACCATGGAAGAAACATATCCCACCACAACAGGGTGATCTCCAAGCCAACTCTCGACTCTATAAACCATGAAATTTCAAGTTTACACATCCCAATAAATCTGAACATTTTTAATTTCAAAAATATTTATATCTTGAAGGTATATGGTATAAGAATCACTTGACTAGAACATAATCCAGCCCCATGTGAAATGAATCACTCCATAATTTTTTCAGTGGCCTGTTGAAAATTTCCAATCCATCCTAGAAAACATGTTAGTCACCATGAAATTCATTACTGAAAACCAAAAATTTTCTCTATATTTTGATTAATCATAAATAAATACCTTTATGCCCTCTTCTTATCCTATTTCTAAGATCTCTATATCTTACATGTATTTTGAAACACACTAAAACATTCCCTATGGACAGATTCAAGATCATTATCCCATTTTTCCCCAACCACAAAAAATATGATCACATTTTCTCTATTAAAATGGATTACTCTATATTTTTATATTCACTGTGACCTCCTCCATGATGTAAGTCTACAAATCAAGGCCAATAGAGACTAAATATTCACAAAATACAAACTAAAACTCCCACAACCACATTGAAATATTTATGGTTATCTCCACAACATTGTGTTTAACACCATGATGTGGTGCATGAATTTCCCAAAAAAAATATTTTCCATGATTTATAAATTCTCCTTCAAGAATATCCATGCATCATACTAAGATAACTAATAATATTTTTACTAAATTTCAAGTCTCATATTGATAAAAATTACAACACTAATTCATCCTTTAAGTCAAAATTCAAATATTCTTCAATAGTTCCAATAATATCTATTTTTAATAATTTTTAGTTTCAATTCTATAATCATTTGGGTTTATTGGAAATAAAAAGTATACATAATGAAATTTTACTTTAGAAAAATAAAAATAGAAATATAATTACTCACCATCACTATAATTATATATGGTAAATGTTCTATATAGAAACTGAGATTTCAAGGGAGAATTATATTATTACTAATACCTCTTATCTTCATCTATAAGAACCACTTATTTTTAAACTCTAAGGATCCATAAAAATTACACGAGTTCATCATTTTAATCATTTCAAAGTTAATCCCTATTGATCATATCTCTATTATATTGAATACTAAATTAACTCTCAAAGGTAAACTCCCCATTCAGATAATAATTCTACTCTTACACTGTTGTGGTTGAGCTATTTGATCTACCTTTCACAAATAAGGTCTCTAGATTTTAGTAACATTCACCAGTTTCTATCAATTTGATAATATACACAAAAGGAAAATTTCTATCAAACAAGAGAATATATATAAGAAATAAATGTAAATATGTGGATAGAAATTTTTAATCTATCTAAGTTGAAGGAAGTTTTTGAACACCCATGTTCAACTGATTCTTATCAAACACCAGTGTGGAAAAAGGTTTTATGTGTATGTACACCACTTTTTTATTCTTTATAACATATTCCATTATAATAATTAAATATTACACCTTTTTATTGATAAAATTATTAGAAATTTTGATATGATTTATATAATAATGTTGTAAAATATTTCTTATTAATCCAATAACACTATTGTTATCATAAAAAATCACTATGGATAATTTCATGTCTTTATTAATATCCTTTTTTTGTTTCATTATCCATATAAACTAAGTAAACTCTTTCATAGATGAAATAAATTCTTCTCTATCCTTGTTAAGAGATGTGTTCTCTTTCATTTTTTCTTATCTAGTTCCTAAAAATGAAAACACCTCCACTGCTGTATTTTCTATCTATAATGTCTCTTGACCAGTATACATTTTAATATGAGAAAATGTATTGTTACTTTTCTACAAAATAAATTAATATATAACCTTGTGTTCCATGAACATACCTAATAATACATTTCAAAATAGAGATATATTATTCCTTTGGATTAATTTGAAATTGATCCACTAAACAAGTAGAATATAAAATATTTGGTCTTGTTTCTATCAAGTACAAAAAAGCTTCCAATTAATTTACTAATATTGAAAATCTATCATCTTTCCATACTTATTCTTTCTAATTTTGGTTCCAACCATAATTGTAGTTGAAATCATATTACAATCATGCATATCAAACTTATTTAGATACTACCGTGCACATTTTTATTGAGAAATGAAATAATATTCTTCCCCTTGACTCACTTATAACCCAATAAAATATCTAATCACACCAATAATAGACATTTAAAACTATGATCTCATCAAACATGAAAATAATTACACCGATTTAATATTTATTCCATAAAATATAATATCATCGACATAGAAGAGTACTATAAAATACTCTTAATTGGTTGATTTCACAAAAATGATGTGATCAATACCACCTATTTTAAATTATAGATTATTTAAAAATGAGACTAGACACACATAACAAGATATAGGATCTAATTTCAATCCATATATAAATTTATTCAATTGATATACCTTCTATTTATCATCAAATATTTTAAAACCCATCGGTTGTTCAATGATGATGTCCTCCTTGAGTACTCAATTTAAAAATACCATCTCCACATCAATTTGAAATAATTTCAATCCACTTTGACTTAAGACAATCAAGAAGAGTCTTATTTAATAAAATATCAAAAGTATTTCAAAAGTATCATCCTATATATGCCCTAAACCTATGAATAACTCATAAACAATAATATTTATTTATTTTAGATCATGTTTCTACACCCTTCATATTTTTTTCTTGAATTACCATTTTTTAATTATAATGTGATCATCCGAACTTTTCAAAAGCTACCCTGTAAGGTTTTTCTCAATTTGGTTTTAAATATCCTTTCATGGATTAAACCCATGAATTATCCTTTATTTCTTCTTCAAATGATGTTGGTTCTACCTATGATAATAAAGTAGTGTTTTATACTATGACAACCCCCCTTCATATCACAATGTTGTTTATTTTGTACTATTTTATCTCATCTTGGGGTTTTTTGAGTTTTGGTTGATTGTAGTCCAAAATATAATGTTTTTGAATGGTTTTTGGGAGGAGTATGGTTAGCCCTTACTATTAGTACTAATTGTACAATGATCATCTGGGCGGTCCTATCATTTTTTCAAAGACATTTTTCATGACTTCTGCATGGTTTTTCTAACTAGGAAGAGTTCTCTAAAGGTCATTTTAGGTAAGTAGTGTGTCTGGGTTGAGGAGATTTTTTTCCAAACCATGTGGCACCCAGGAAAAACTATGCAAGGAGTGTTTAGCCTAGGTAGTGGCCAGTGCACAATTGCTGCATGGTTTGAAAAACCGTGTGAATAAACCATGTGACCTATCCAGTTATTTAAAAATTGTGAAAATCTCATTTCCCCTTTTCCAATTTAAGGGGGGTTTTCCCCTCTTCTCTCCCACTAGACTCAGCCAACCCTTAGGATACTAGGAGGAGCTACATCTTCTTCCTACTTTTGATTAACTACTAGAAATATGGTCATTAGAAATGTGTCATTTGATATGGGCAGATGACCCATCACAAATAGTGGATTTCTTGTGATTATTTGCGAAGAAATATTAATTATATCACAAATAATGATTTATTATGAAAAAAATAAATAATCTGTCACAAATAGTTTTGGGGAGTGTTCCCACTGCCCAGCGCCAAATCTAATCACGATGATCATTTGCGATGGATAATGAAATCCATCGCAAATGGTATTCATATCAGGATTATTTTGGAATGAAATTAGTGTCTGTCAAAAATAATTTTGATGAAAAACTATTTGTGATGACATTAATTCCATCGCAAATAGTACGTCAAAAAAACCCATGTCATTTTAACACTCTGTGACTCTCCTTTCTTCCTCATCTCCTTTCTCCTCCCTCTCCTGAATGGAATTGTGAAGCCCTAACCGACCACTCGATTAGTTGCAGCTCCGTGCAGCTCTGTTCTTCCCAATTTTTGGCTGATTTCGGATAAGATCTTCAAGGTATAGACACCGTTTATGTTCTCCATAATTGTTTTTTCCTATTTTGGTTCAATGTTAAATATAATGGTTCGGTAAAACCTTAGGTTTATAAATTTTCTTGATTTGTTTAATTTTCATGTTGTATTTGATATTTAGGATTGACATAATTGTATCAATCTCTATTTTGATTTTAATCCAGTTCATTTTTGCATATTTTGATTCAATGTTAAATATAATAGTTTGGTCAAACCCTAGGTTTTGAAATTTATCTGATTTGTATGCTTTATTTGATATTTAGGATTAACGCAATTGTATTAATCTCTATTTTGATTTTAATCTGGTTCATTTAATTTATTTTAATTTATTTTTAGGTATTATACTAATTTTTTAATTTTGATATTTATATGTGTTTTGTATTTATATTTGTATATATATATATATATAAGTATGCTTTTTTACCATGTTAAGTTTGATATATGTTTGTATGTATATATATATATATATAATAAGATGTGTTTATTTATTTTTGATATTTTTAGGTGTTTATATATATATATATAAATGATTTTAAAAATATGTTTATGGTTTTTGATATATATACATATAGGTATGTCTATATGTATATTTGTATATATGTTTAAAAAAAGTTCCAAAATATATTTGTTATATTTATATTAATTAGTAAATCTTTTATTATAAATACATATAAATAATAAATTATGATTAATGAAGAATTTTTTTAATATAAATATATGTAAACAATACATTCTGTATATACATCTATAAATGTTTTAAAAAACGTGTAATTTTTTTAATATATATATTTTTATAAAAAATGTGTAATTTTTTTAATACATACATACATACATACATGTATTTATATTAAAATGTGAATATATATATATATATAAGTTTTAAAAAGCATGTTAAGTTTATGATATATATAAATATATACAGACAGACGTATATAAACATTTTAAAAAATGGGTAAGGTTTTTAATATATACATATATATATATATATACAAATTTTATGTATATTAACATGTGAATATATATAAATATATAAGTTGTAAAAAACGTGTAATTTTTTTGATATATATACAGACATAAACATATATAAACATTAAAATAACATATATGATTTTTGAGATATATATACATATATGTACGTATGTATGTATTTATTTGATATATATATATATATATATTTTAAAAAAACATGTAAAAATATATTTGATTATGAAATTGTACAATATATATATATATATATATATATATATATATTAACATCTGAATATGTCTATATAGATTTTTTAAAAATACATGTAATGTTTAATATATATATATATACATATATATAAATATATATATATAGATTTGATATGTATATTTCTTTAAAAAAGAGTCAGAATATATTTAATTATTTATATTAATTATGAAATCATGATATATATATATATATTAATAATTATCAAAAATTTGATAATAATTTAAATAATGAATAATAATCATTACATAATTTATAATAATTACTAATCAATTAGTCAATATTATTAATAAATATTAAATATTAATTTATATCTATATCTATGTATACATAAATTTAATATGTATATTGGTTTAAACAAATTGCCAGAATTTTTTTAGTATAATTATATTAATTAAGAAATATTTTAATACAAATATATATAAATAATTATTTACTTAATATTAATGATAAATAGGAAATAATAGTTTTAATTACAAAATATTATTAAAAATTTGAAAAAATATATGAAATATATGAAAATTTGTGTGTGTGTGCATGTATGTATGTATACAGATTTGATATGATAATTTGTTTGAAAAAACGTGTAAAATTTAATTTGATGTAAATAGATTTTATTATGTTATATATATATATATAATGTATGAAATAAATAAAAATGAGTGTTTTTTAAGAATGATGAGAAAATTAATTTATAGAAAATATTCTAACTAAATGTTATTTATAAGAATTTTTTATATTAAAAACATTAAAAAATTGGTTTAATGAAAAACAAATAAAATTTTAAAATATGTAATATTTATTAAAAATTTAGTTAATAATAAATAGGATAATTTTTTGTAATACTTTTTTTTAAAATATAATAATTATAAGATTTATTACAAATTTGTAAAAAATATTAATTATCAAAAAAAAGTATTAATTGAAATAATTTATTATATTTAACAATAAATGAGTCATTATTATTAATAAATTTTCAATATTAATAATGACTATAAAATATTAATGATAATTTATAAATATATATATATAAAAATATATAAAAGCAAAAAAATCCAATAAATAAATAAAAAATTAAATTAATAATAATCATTACATAATTTATAATAACTTATAATTAATTTTTTAATATTATTAATACATAGTAAATATTATTGTTAATTACAAAATATTGTAAATAATTTCAAAATATGAGGAAATTACGAATTTTTTTCAAAATTTGTAAAAGAAAAAATATGAGTAATTGTTAAATATTACTAATATTTATTATAAATTAAAATGTTATATCAGGCCTAAGGTACACCCCACATATCGAACCCAATGGTGGTCTCCAATTTTTCATATGGTACATAGTTTGGAAGGTATTTTAAATTTTTATAAAAATTATAAAAAAATATTAAATAAATTACGCTCGTGTGCAATGTAATTAAACACCCGACACAAACATATATAATGTCTCATCTAGGATAAAACTCACATCTCATACCTAACAGTGGTATCAGATTTCTCATATAAGACAATGTTTAAAAGGTATTATATTATTTTCAAAAAATAGTGTGTGTCTTATATAATATATTTAATATAGTTAGTTTATCTAGTATGGGCCTCTATAGGTCCCATAATACAATGATAACCTAATGCCTCACTTTGATCATATTCCATAGAATATTTCAAGGTGTTAAAAATAATAATAATTTTTAATTAGTCAAAATGTTCTGCTATAATTGTTTTTTTTGTTTTTTAGATAACTATGGACTCAGAAAGTAGACACCTGTATCAATAACGTGATCATGATTGGATAAATAATTGCAAAAATCCAAATGGATATGGTTTAAATCTTGTCTACAGTGAAGGTGTTGAAGCCTTTATATCAATTAGATCATCAAATTCAGATTTTTTTCTAAAGGAAAAATTAAATGTCTATGTCAAACATAAGATCTTAGGACATTCAAAACATTTGAAATTTTTTGACTTCATCTATTGAGTTTTGGTTTTCAGAAAGATTATATTTTTTGGTATTAACATAGTGAAAAGAGTTCAGTAAAAAATACAATTTTTTGGTTCCAGATCCATCATTTCAGAATTTAACACATATGGCAGCTGGTCCATCTATTCCTAAAACAACAACTCATAATGATATTACAAATCCTAAATTAGAACCTTCTCATTTTTAAAATTTGTTAAAATCCACCGAGGAGGCCTTATATCTGGGAATTCAGATGAGAAAACTTGAAGCTATTATAAAATTTATGGCTATTAAATCAGATTTTGGAATGTCTAATAGTTGTTTTGATCAGATTTTATCTTTTGTTAAGTCATTATTGCCTAAAAGAAATACATTACCTGCAAGTTTCTATGAAATTAAAATGTTGGTTCATAATTTGGGTCTAGGTTATCAGAAGGTCCATGCATGTTCAAATTACTACATCTTATATTATGTGATTTTGAATTTTTCGTTAATTTTCCAACATGTGGAGAATCAAGGTATAAATAGGAAAAATAAGGAAATTCTAGAGTTCCAGTGAAAAAGTTGAGATATTTTCCAATTACACCTCATTTAAAATGTTTATTTATGTCATGCAGCACAACTAGATTGATGACATGGAATAAATCAAATATTTCACTCACAAAAACATAAATCATCAATTGAATAGTGATTCATAGAAACATTTTTACTATATGCATCCTTATTTTTCTTCATAACCTAATAACATACAGTTAGGCCTTTCTACTAATGGTTTTTTTTCTATTCGGTGCTTACAGAAGTTAGTATTTATGTTGCCTTATTTTCATTACTCCTTAAAACTTTCCTTCTTGGATGCTGATAAAGGAACCATATATATATTTGATGCTATTAATTCCAGGACATCCAAATAAGAATATTAATGTTTATTTGAAACCACTAATTGATGAGTTAATTTCATTATAGAACAATAGTGTGACTACATTTGATATAACAACAGATCAAAATTTTATATTGAAGGTTGGATTAATATGGATGATTAGTGACTTTTCAAAGTATGGTATTTTAACTAGATGGAGAACATATGGGCTAAAATAATTTCTATACTTCATGGATTAGAAAAAAGTGTTTATGTTTTGTAATGGGAGAAAGGTTAGTTATTTTGACTATCATGGGAGATTTCTACCTGCAGATCACCCTTTTCAAAGGAATAGAATTAATTTTACAAAATGTCGAATTGAAACAGATGGACCTCCAGTAGTGCTCTCGGGTAATCAGGTAAAATCTATTTTCTCTACATTACCTCAGGTTACTTTTGGACAAACCATAAACGGGAAAAAGATAAATGGTTTTTAGAGAGACCATAATTGGATAAAGAAGAGTATTTTTTGGGACCTTCCATACTGGTCTGATTTGTTGGTTCTCCACATGTTATATGTAATGCATATTGAGAAGAATGTTTTTATAACATGTTTCTACCATTTTGGACACAACTAGTAAGACCAAAGATAATGTAAAGTCATGGTTAGATCTTGTGTATATTTGCAGACATCTTGAACTTGAATTATTCAAAGATGAAAGAACATATAAATTAATAAAGCCGAAAGTACCTTACTCACTTAGTAAATAAAATTGTTTACTATTCTATCAATGGATTAGATATTTGAAGTTTCTAGATGGTTATGATTTTAATTTGTCTTGTTGTGTTAGAAATGGGCATATTACCAGGTTAAAAAGTCACGACTGTCATGTAATAATTGAAAGATTACTGCCTGTTGGTCTTAGAGGGCTGTTGAATTCTTCAATTTGGGATGTTTTGACTGAAATATCATATTTTTTCTCAGATATTTGTGTGGAAACATTAAATTATAATGCATTGAGTTTACTAGAAAAAGATATTGTTTTAATTTTATGTAAATTTGATAAAATATTCCCACTGAGCTTCTTTGATTCCATGGAACACTTAATATTGCATTTTCTATATGAAGCTAAATGTGGAGGGCCAATATAATTTTGGTGGATCTATCCATTTGAGATATGTATGAAAAAATTAATGAAGAAAGTATTTAACAAAGAATCATTTGAAGGTTCGATTGGAGAAGTATACTTGTAAGAGGAAATTTCAAATTTATACTCTTATTATTTTTAGTTGGAATATCCTTCAAAACATAATCGCATGGGTCATAATGAGACAAATGTTAATGATGTCACATACCATCAGTTGTTAGTTTCCAATTATCCCGATCATGGTTTTGGTGGTTATCATGAGATATGTTTTATAAATGAATAACTGCATAGAGATCATACTTATGTTTTGCTGAATTATGAAGAAATGATATGATTTGTGCATTAAGTACTACTTTTTTATTATTTTGTTTAATATTTATAAAAGATATATTTATTTAAATTATCTTTTTTATACTATATGATGACCATATCAAAAAACAATTTATACAAATTAAATCTGCTTCTCTTAAAGAACATCAGAATAAAAATTTGGAATATTGGTTATAAAGATTGGCAAGTTAAGTTTATTTCAATAGAATAATAAATAGATTTTTTCAATGATATCTATTATTAATAATTTTTATTGTTTATAGGTGACACAACGTGAAAATAAAATTGATAGATGATTATGTGTGCTAAAAAACTCTCTATAAAAATTAGTAAAATATTATAATGGGTATGTTGTTAATGGTTTTTGATTCCATACACGTATATATAGTGACTCAAAGAAATCAATGAATAGTAGTGTTCATTTGAAAGGATACCGTCATAAGGAATGTGAAGCTGAATTTTATGGTATACTAGATGAAATAATTGAGTTATGTTATCTGGGACCAAATTATGTTACAATGTTTAAATGTCATTGGTTTGATACTGATCAGGGGTTGCAAGTTCATCCATGACATGAAGTCATTCACATTAAATATAACAATCTTATTACATAAAATGAACCATTTATGTAGGCACATCAAGCACATAAATTTTACTATGAAAATTATTGTGATGTTTCAATAGATTTTAAGGATTGGTGGATTGTGATAAAAATGAAATCACGTGACAATTGGTTTGTTGAAAATAAAAATAATGGTTCTATAGAAGTGAAACATATGTAAAATTTTCAAGAAACATCCGAAAATATATCTCTTACTCGATGGGATATAAACATTGATGATGAAAACCCCTAGTTAAGGTCGGATGATATAGATAATGTTGATGAATTAATAAGGGATAATGAAACTAAAAGTTATATAGAAGTTAACAATGATGAATATGAGGATGAATACATTGTTCTCGATGAAAATGGTGATTAAGATAATGATTGATGTATTATATTCAGGTATTTAGTTAAATATAATTATCATATTCTGATATTTATTAGTTTTTTTAAAATTTCATATTTGTATTAACAATCTATTATAGGTAAAATTATTTTATAATGACTTTTATTAGTTTTTTTATATTTCATCTATGTATTAAAAATCTCTTAATGGTGAGAATATTTTTTTGAGATGGATGGAGAGGATCCTGATGATCTATTATGTTCTCTCACTAATGTCAGACTTCCTCATGATGAGCCTGATTTAGCTCCTCCTCCCCAGATTGGTTCACCTACTAGGAGGGGGCACAACATTTATCGATTACTGATTTCAGATCCTATTATAGAGAGACGACCATCTGTTGATTCTGATCATTGTTTATAGAGGCATGTCTAATTGTTTAAGATATTTATTTTATATTAACTAAATGTATTAATTTTGGTAATAATTTAATGATTATATATTTGTTTAAATTTGCATAGTTTTTACATTTAGCTATTGGGCATGCTAGTGTGATTTTGAGAAATTATTTTTCTAAGCCATGGGTGTCATGAGACCTAATACCCATCGCCATGCATGAACAAATTTTTGACTACATTATTGTATGTTATTAAATAATATATAATTTTTAAAAATTTATTTAATGACTAAAATATTATTTTAATTTTATTATAGAATTTAATTTCTCCTATTTCTGATAGCCAGAGAGGTCCTATCAGAAAGGCATGGGATAATTGTATACGTGAGAACTTTCCTCAGTTTCTACACACCATCAGAAAGTGAGCTATGGATTAAGATTGTGATAATTTTTTTGATCATTCTTACATCTTCCATCATCCTAACTATATATTAGCTTAGGTATAGTATGGGTTGTGCTCCTTCTTGTAAGAACCCGGGTTTTTTGAACGGGTCAAAATCCCAACCCTATTTGAATTTTGACTTTTCCCTGAAAAAACTGGAGAAATTGGGTAGTTTCTGGAAATTTCCATACTACATGCTGTGTACTTTTAAGTACATGCCATGTATAGGTTAGGTGAGTGCCAACTATGTGCTCACCGAGTACATGCTGTGTGATGACCATGTAGAAATTTATTACTACACGGCATGTAGTTATAGACATGTCATGCACCCTTGACTATGTGGAGGACATACATGGCATGTAGGCCTCTTGGCCGGGTAGAATCGTTTAAACCAATTACACGTCGTGTCCTTCTTGGACATGCCGTGTAGTCTGACCATGTATGAGGGATGTACAAGGCGTGTGGGTAAGTCGGTGAGGAAGAGAAGAAAAACAATGCACACTGTGTACCCCTAAGTACACGTCGTTTACTCATGTCAGCAGGTTCTAGAAAGTAAGTCGGCATAATTTTATCCGTCTATGAACATTAAAATGATACACGCCATGTAGTTTCTTTTTTTCGCTAAAATAGGCAGTAGCCTCGTATTGATGAAGAACCTCAATTCTTTTGTCAGGTTGAGCGGGGAGAGCCGGCCAGGATTTCAATCCCCTTCTGTTCCTTCATCCGAGACCCTCTTTGAACACCGATTGATCTGTTGGAACCCCCTCGGTAAGGCCTTGATTACTCTTGGGTCGTTTTGTTTGATTTCTATTCTAGAACAAGTTATTGGGGTTTGAACGGCTTTGATTATTTTATATATCTACCACGTTTTAGGCCTAATTAGAGGCTGTCATCGGAGGAGTAACATCATACGAGTCTCAGGTAGGTGGTGCATAACTCTTTTTGTGTTTTTCTGGTCATTTGGGTGACGCGGCCTTCGACGCGTTTTCAGGTATTTTGAGCAGGACCTAGTTTTATATGATATTGCATATTACATTGTTTATGGACCTATGGGATACCTTTGGGTATGCCTTGTTACCTGTGCTGGTTGAGTGGGGCCGGGTGAGTGGTCATTGCTCGTTGGAGCATTTTTGGCTGGGGGCACCAAAATGGTATTAATTGAATTGTTTTGTTCTAAACTATTGAGTTTAGTTTATTGAACCTTGATATGACTTATTAGAGGCTTTAAAGACCTCATTTTTGTTGTTAGATAACTACTGGGCTAGTGAAATTTAACTGTTTAGATTGTTTTTCCTATTATTGTGTTTTGTTTAAATGTGTATATATGTAATTTCGGAATTGCATATGCTGGAACCCTTTTGGTTGTGTTGGGCATGGGTCGGATATTGTTGAGTGATGTTGATCACAGTTTGGGCTTGTACTGGGTTACATTGGGTGGTTTTGACCAAGGGATTGTGTGTCATTGGCGTCGATTTGAGGTAGGATAACTGTCAGGTTGGGCATGACCCGGGTTACTGGGATGGAAAGGCCATCAGACTTGAGTGGCATGGTCGCAAGGGCACAAGGTGTCATAGGTGTTGTGGCTTAGGTACTATTTTGGTGATTACCGCTCACCCAAAAAATTTGTGTATTGTGCACACAGAGAGACTCTGTGATTAGGTGGTTTTGACCACTCGTGTGGGTAGAGGACCCCGTTAGTTGCAGTTTAGGTACTATTGGTTTGGGGGTTCTTTCCGTAGGAAGCCACGTGGAAGGTGAGGAGACTTTAGGGGGAAACATTGAGGCTATCGGGTTGAGGTCAGAGGCTCACCATCATTTTAGAGAAGATATCACTATCCCTCCAAATACATTGTTTTAAGGGAAGTTATCGCTGTCCCTCCGGATACTTTATTTTGAGGGCAGACATCACTATCCCTCAGACTACTTATTTTGAGGGCATACATCACTGTCCCTCTGGTTACTTATTGAGGATAGGCATCTCTGTTCCTCTGGGTTACTATTTCTCAGGCGTGCCTTCGGGACGTTGGTACTTGAGACACACAGTGTTAGGGGGCACATGGTGCTGAGTTACGTGACAGAGATTCTGGAATTGGCCGAAGCAGGTGACAGTCCCTGGTGGCTGCTGAGCACCAGTGGAGTTTGTGTTTATTTGTACATCATTCTATTTACGGTTTTCCTTATAAATTCCTGACTGCTTAAACACTCATATTAGGTATGCACCATTGGGTGGTATCCTACTGAGATTCATCTCACACCCTACATGGGCCCTTCAGGATGCGTGCAGACTTTGTGGATTTACATACAGGAAAGAGGCCAGCTTCATGAGTTGGACTGTATTAGCTGTTGCATGGAGATGGTATGGACCTTGAGGTCTTGCCTAACTGGAGTTACTTTGTTTTGCTTACTTTCCTGTATTATCATGCTTACTTGTTTTGTAGCTATAGTTGGTTAGCCATTGGCACCTTTATATTTAGATATTTATGACCTGCTTTTGGATGCATGTTTTATTATTATACTCAGACCAGTACCTTTAATAATATCCTTTGAGAGGGTATATCCTCCCCACTATACCTATAAGACCCTCGCTACTAGTTGGAATCCTTTGGCATTTTGGGAGGTTCGCCTAAGGTAGTAGCACCCGACCCGTTTATCACGGTTTGGGTGGTTGTTCGAGTCTTAGTCATTACAAAGTGGTATCAGAGGAGTTCTTGACAGGGATTTAGTAGTAGTGTTTTGCTAGCTACTAATGAGATTGAGACTTCTCTTTTTTATTTCTACAGGGTTTAATATTTGGGATATGGTAGATAGGAGATAGGTTGTGACTGGAACAAGGTTTCTATCATGTGCTTGGGTGCCTGCAACCCCAGGTACAAGGGATGGACTAAGTCTTCATGGGTGGGATTTGCTGTTTGCTTTTTTCTCAGATTACAGTTTATATGATTTCCACCTCGGTGGATCACTTGGAATTTGATGTTATTGATTGTGATATGTGACCCTTGACCTAGTGCGGTAAGGGAGAATTGGACCTTGGCCCGGTATGGCAAGTCTTGTTTGCTTGGATTTTGATAGGCACATTTTTAGGTATTTCAATTTCATAACTCCATGTATGTCTTGTGAAGTGATAATACCATGTGAATGATATCAATTTCCATGATTTGTATGCTTTGAAATGTGAATAAGTGAAATTCCTGATAGAATTTCTTATTATTACAATGTGTATTCCATGCTTTATATATTTGTAGAATTGCATGTGACATGGTATTTGGTTCTAGATCTTGTACGAGAAGTCATGTACTATTAGTTGAGGTGATTTTGATCACCAGGATTGGGTGACTCGGTTATCGGTTTGAGGCAACATTGGTTGTCGGTACGGGCATGGCCTGGGGTACTTTTGATACTTAGCTCTATTAAGGGTGGGAAAAGAGGCCACGAGGCCGGGATGCCCTGGGGCATGGTTGTGGTGGGGGAGAGTAAAGGTAGTAGTTATGCACAACCTTTTACCGCTTTCCTGATCTGAGTTATATATGTATAAATTGTTATGTATGTGGGTTGTCTGACCATTTAGGGTATTTAGCAGGTTTCCTTTAGTCGACTCAAATGGAGTGTCAGGAGGGAGATTGTAGAGACCCGAAGCTTATCGTACATGGACATTACATTACTTTTGCGGAATACTTAGTACATAACAAAAACACACACACAAGGATCGTAATAGTTTAGTGTCTTTGGAAACTCGGAACGTAATCTTCTAATCGTGGTGAAAGATCTTAAATATCTCCCATAAAGATCTTCCCTTTTTTTTACCTAAAAACCTTTCTTTATATCCTGGGGAAAAGAAAACATAAAAGGGTGAGCTCAAATGCTCAGTAAGGGTAAACAAAAGAAATATCAATCACATCATATACATAAGAACATAGCTTTTGGAAATCTTAACCTGCAAAAGAGCTCATAATATCATAACATGGGATAAATCATAGAAGTGAAAATGAGATCCCCATAATCATAACATAAAACTTGAAACTTTGTGGCATGCACACATAATCATGGAAAATCATTTCTTGTTAGTCAAGACTCATTTCCAAGACTATCTTAGTGGACAAAGTCCCTTTCTGAATCGAGTAACCCTCGTTTCAGTCCTGTTTCACTGAACCGGTATAACCTACCGTTCCAGCCCTGTCTATCTCATGAGATATAAAATCTTTACCCAATGCATTGGAGGGAGATATAGGTCCCACCCATCTTATAATGAATCCTTTCTTATGTGTGCCACATAATCATAAACCATACATCATAGCGTAACCCATGTAATAAAAATGGGATTCTTAAACAATATGACATCATAAAAAAATTCATATAAGATAAAGGAATTCATAAAAATATTTCCATCACAACATAATCAAATCCATGTAATAATAGGGATAAAAACAGAACCCTTTTATTATCTTAGATGGAAAGTAATTTTGATAAAATACTTGAACTCCATTCTTGAGGAAAATATCCTTTCTACTTCAAAAACATTTTCCTTTCTTAACATGTCTTACAATTTAAAACTAAAAGAAGTTGATTAAAAATAAACTTGAAAACTTGTAAAGGAAGCTTCTTAGAAATAATGTTTTAAAAATCCATTCATGCCGTATAAGTTAAAAAAACATTCCTCTCGCACTTTTGTCGGAAAAGTCAAAAATTACCTCGTATGAAAAACGACAAAAGATTCCTTTCATATCTTTTACTAAAAACTCACTGAAGGGTAAAATTGGATTTAAAAAATTGTAGGTGGATGTAAATAACATTACATATTGAGGAAACATGGATGTGGATGATAAAATATACCCCAGTAAATTTCAAAGTACAAACAATCTCGGATAAGAATGAGATTGTGATATTTCCCTTACCTTAGGTCCGACTTGCTTTGTAAGTGTCCGAACCTCCTGTATAATGATTTAAATCATGTTATTGACTTATTACAGAATCATATTCATTGTTATGATATCATATATGGTTCACTTATTATATTACCCGTTCTTTTGTAAATTCCATGTTAAAGAAGCGTTTTGGGTAAAATCGTTTCATTTATCATAGGTGTTTTGACTTGTTGTTCTTGACATCATTATTACTTATATCATGATTTAATCACTTCCAGAATATAAAATATGATTTATATATCATATATATTCAGTATATATATATATATATAATAGGTAGATAAATAAAATGAAAAACACCGTTCATGGAGACGGTAGTCCGTACGTACGCATGAACGCTGTTTTCCTTTCCTTATTGTCTTGAAATGGAAGTAAGTAGATGACATACATATGTATATATATACATAAATCCAGTAGCTTTATAATGTCATATATTTCATTATTATTTCTTATATATACATTATAATCATTCTTAAATGGTTAACATGGAGAATGAATCTCATCGCGTCGTGGAGACGGTAGTCCGTACGTACGCACGAGCGATGATATCATTTCTATAAATATTAAATTGAATTGGAGTGGATCATACAATATATCAGAATCAATATGATGTTGTAATAACTATGTATAGTTATTCTTTACACCATTATACCCATCCATGTAAGGTGGTGGTGGAAAATAGATTACACCACGGCGTGGAGACGGTATTCCGTACGTACGCACGCGCGGTGATTTCTTTTTCCGTAGGATGGATAGATGGTGAAATAGGGTTGTTTCATACTTATAATAACATATCAGTATATGAGTGATACTGATGTTATTACTTCATAATGAAACAACCTAAGAAGAAGAAGTGGAAGAAGAAATAAAGATGAAAGAATTGGTAACGGTAATTACCTCTTCTTTGAAGCGCCTTTTGGAGACCTCCTCTTAGGGAACTAAAATTGGTCTTTGAGTAAGACCAGAACCTCTAGGATGTTGCTAGGGAAGTGGAGAAGAGATTTTGGCAGGGGTTGGCCGAGCTTGAGTGCTCAAATTGGTGTGAGGAGGAGGGGGAGGAGGTGTCCTTTTATAAGGGAGGAGAGGGGCACCTTAGAAATATCTCAAAATATTATTTTATATTAAAGTCAAAATCAGTTTATAATGGTTCCAAAGGGTCTTATTTCGAAGCTAAAGTGGGGATGGGTCGAAATCCTATCAACCATTAAGATTTAGACAAGTTTAGGGTATTATTTTAACCTTATCAATTAGATTTAACTCTAAGTTAAATAATTTTACTTTTACCGTGTCTTTTTGTTTTCTTTCACTATATGGTTAATACACTTACTATAACATGCCAAACGAGCCCCAAATTGTTTATTATTAAAATATATATCCTTATCTAAGTCATTTGGACGAACCTTAGATTTTTAGGAATAAAATAACAATTAATAATATAATATTTTATTTAAAAACTATTTTGTGTCAATTTTGACACTATTTGATATATGATTTTTGTGAAAGTCATAACAGAATTATATGTTCGAACCAAGTTGATTAAATCAACACTAATATATCATAGTAACCTATAAAATTAGTGAAATTCATAAAAAGTCTCAAATTACATTTATTTTTGTGTTTATAACATCAATTATGTCAATATTTCATTAACAAGATAATTACTGCATCATCTTTGTGTCATAAATAAATTAAATTATTTGAATTCTAAAAATTAAAAATAAAATACCATCATGTAGTAAATCTTTTTAGATTTCTAATGAATATTTACAATCGAATTTATCTTATGTATAACCCCATATTAAAAATGATTTTCTTATTAAACTTTGATTTTAACTATTTTAACCCTTCTTTAAATAAATTAATAATAAATGTCCTAATCTAATCCAAGTGGGCCTAAATGGTCATATTTTATTCCTAAGTTTGTTTTTGGTAGAATTACACTTGTCCAATAGAATTAGGACATGTGTTAGGGTAATATTAATATCATATTTACCCTTAGTTACCCTATTTACTATTAACCGCGGTAAAAAAAAGTAAAAAGTTACTATTCACCAAAAATTATTTTCATCTCATTGAACCACATTTTACTTACTGACATCAACCGTGTCTCTTGGATTTTTGAAATTCCATTCACAGAAGCGGTAAAATTAAGTTTTATGAAAAATTCAGTTTTTTTAACTACCACTTAGTAGTTTCACTATTCATCAAAAATTGATGTTTTTCATAACAATGCCAAAATTTCATCCCAAGCTATATTTCATATTCCGAATTCAAAAATGAAGTCTATTTTACCAAATTCATAACATAAAAGTTTCATTAATTAATTTTATAATTAAATCCCGCTATTAAAACAAATAGCGTGTTTTTAAGAAACAATATCTATCAAAAGATTGACACTTGTTTATGTCTAGTTTAAATGTGAAATTACATCCAATGACCAACATTGTATTAAATTTTAAAAATATATTCTAAATATACTTTAAAACCACTCAAATTAATGATTTATCACTATTAATTATTTCGATTAAAAAAGTTGTTTTTAATTATAATTTAGTAATTTTCACTATTCATCAGAATATGAAAGTTATCCGAAAAGTACCAAAATTTCACCTTAGGCTAATTCGATACTCCGAATCCAAAAATGAAGTCCATTTTGAGAGTTAAAATTTCTAAAATTTAAAAAGTGGTTATTACTATTCATAACGGCTAGTTTTAATAATATTTTAATAGCATATCATTGTTTCGTGAAACTCAGTATTACGTACCACACACGCTATCGAGGAAGGTTGCGATTGCGTGTAATGCAAGGCAAGTCAAGGATGCGTGTTGTGCAAGCTCCTTTTGGTGTAGCGTACAACACAAGACATTAGTGAAATAAAAAAGAATATTTTTCATAAAATCTCGGGCTGTTACATTCTACCCCCCTAAAAATGAATTTCGCCCTCGAAATTCGTCGGGGTTATAAATGGTTTACTATTCAAAAGTTTCTTTAATAGAAACCCACATCGTAAAAGGGAATACCAAAACTTGGCTTTAAAAACTAAAGTATGAAATGTAACGATTACCCAAATAAACTAATCACTGGGTTTCCACATAGGTGAAAATATGGATATGGAAGAGAAATCTAACCATCGTGTTCTGATGGAGAGTGGTAGAGAACATGGCTATGGAAAAGCCAGTAATCACAAATCCATAGATTTGTGATGATATAAGGTACCATCTGATTCATCAGGTATAAGATCACTAGGACAACATTTTTGGTTTTCAAGATCATTTCCCTAAAGTTGAAAATTTGCTTAGAATAAATACTTACTTTATTTTGGTACAATCTCACTGTTGTTCGTGCCTTTAACAATTTCCACTTCATCTCTTAAATAAATGAAGTTGAATTTGTTATTCGTGAAGTGTTAGCAGATCATGTGATAGAATGACGGGTCATTCCATCTGTCTCAAAAGGTTAGCAAAATTTATATACATAAGTCGATCTATAGTGGGATTAATCATATATGGTTCCTAAAATGGGCTTATACCTCATATATCATACTGCTTAATATAATAACACTAGTTTCTACTAAACAGGGACTTCCTGTAGGTCAGTGGTAGGCGATAAAGGCCAGTCGCACTTCAGTTGTGGGTTCGATTCCTACAGCCTTGTCCGAAGCGATGGGCTGTCGCCCGTCCTGCAGGTTGTCCTTTTTCTAAAACTACGTTACTATAACATCCCATCAATAATATCGAAAATCTTCTATCCTTAAACAATACTAACTTATGTCCAACATAATCCAGTCTAATCTTTAGGCTTATACATAATACTGCAGTCCACTCTCATAATATAGTGACAACGATTACCAGAGATTTAATACTGTCGTTGATCCCCACATATCATAAGATATCTCTTGTTGGTCACATTCCAAACATTCAAAGTCCTTAATCGTGTATTCTCTTGAATACCTTAGTGAAAACATGAGTGCGGTTAAAAGTTAACACTTTCCACATACCAAAATCCTCAAAATTCTATATACTCAAACCATGATATCACTTAGTCCTTATATCAATCATGAGCTCATGAATACTATCAAACATTTAATTTTCTCCTTATCCCTTCATTATGCGCATATCATCTACATTCCAAAAATATCTGAATAACCTTTCATGGATACTGGTAACATTAATCATATACTTTCAAAACACAAGGAAAGACAACAGTGTAACAATCCATAGATGTCTCTTTATTCCAAAATTACACATGATAAACATGTAATCATTCCACTACATTCTCAAACCATTGACCGAGCTTCAAAAATTCTTTCATCTCACATATCATTTGTAGTCTCTTCATCATCATCCACATAAATACTACCCATATGACCATACTGATTCTCTTCATGAGTCTTTCCCTTAGGGAATTTGTTTGCATAATGCCCATACATTCCACATTTAAAACACTTAACCATTTTTGATGTCGTAGCAATACCATTATCCTCATCCATGGTGTTAACCGACCCTTTTCCTTTGCACTTACTTGCTTTGTGTCCTTCTTTTCCACACCCAAAGCATCTTCCAGTTCCCTTGAAACATTCTCCTTGATGCCTCTTCCCACATGATTTACATAGGGGAAATTTAACTTTCTTTCCTCTATGATCATCATGGAACTCCATCTTTCTCTTATTAGTCGAGTCAGGAAACTTACCAAATTTTACTTTATTGATCATATTGTGAGATTGATGATTCGGCATAATAATGATGTTTGGACATCCAAATCCCATTTCATTTGGTTACTCATGAAGAATATCATTCCATTGTCCATCATATCCTCCATTATTGTGAATCATCTTGTTTCCAGCCATTTTCTAAAACCCAAACAGAATAGTGTTAGATGCAAAAATCATAATAAAGGGGGAGTAACTTAAATATATATCATCTTTGGTTTAATCTAATATCGTTACCATAGTTCTAGTACTATATCCTATACGTATACTTATCCTTAGGGGCATCCCTAGACATACCTTAGAAATATCTCTAGGGATCTCACTAACGTTTTCGCATCCTAGTTTCCAAAGGTTGACTAAACCTTTCCTCTGATACCAACTGTAGAGACCCGAAGCTTATCGTACATGGACATTACATTACTTTTGCGGAATACTTAGTACATAACAAAAACACACACACAAGGATCGTAATAGTTTAGTGTCTTTGGAAACTCGGAACGTAATCTTCTAATCGTGGTGAAAGATCTTCAATATCTCCCATAAAGATCTTCCCTTTTTTTACCTAAAAACCTTTCTTTATATCCTGGGGAAAAGAAAACATAAAAGGGTGAGCTCAAATGCTCAGTAAGGGTAAACAAAAGAAATATCAATCACATCATATACATAAGAACATAGCTTTTGGAAATCTTAACCTGCAAAAGAGCTCATAATATCATAACATGGGATAAATCATAGAAGTGAAAATGAGATCCCCATAATCATAACATAAAACTTGAAACTTTGTGGC
This sequence comes from Viscum album, assembly GCA_963277665.1. Lineage (NCBI taxonomy): Eukaryota > Viridiplantae > Streptophyta > Magnoliopsida > Santalales > Viscaceae > Viscum > Viscum album. The sequence continues at coordinate 339,850,098 of OY728142.1, read as the reverse complement.
ATGCACACATAATCATGGAAAATCATTTCTTGTTAGTCAAGACTCATTGCCAAGACTATCTTAGTGGACAAAGTCCCTTTCTGAATCGAGTAACCCTCGTTTCAGTCCTGTTTCACTGAACCGGTATAACCTACCGTTCCAGCCCTGTCTATCTCATGAGATATAAAATCTTTACCCAATGCATTGGAGGGAGATATAGGTCCCACCCATCTTATAATGAATCCTTTCTTATGTGTGCCACATAATCATAAACCATACATCATAGCGTAACCCATGTAATAAAAATGGGATTCTTAAACAATATGACATCATAAAAAAATTCATATAAGATAAAGGAATTCATAAAAATATTTCCATCACAACATAATCAAATCCATGTAATAATAGGGATAAAAACAGAACCCTTTTATTATCTTAGATGGAAAATAATTTTGATAAAATACTTGAACTCCATTCTTGAGGAAAATATCCTTTCTACTTCAAAAACATTTTACTTTCTTAACATGTCTTACAATTTAAAACTAAAAGAAGTTGATTAAAAATAAACTTGAAAACTTATAAAGGAAGCTTCTTAGAAATAATGTTTTAAAAATCCATTCATGCCGTATAAGTTAAAAAAAACATTCCTCTCGTACTTTTGTCGGAAAAGTCAAAAATTACCTCGTATGAAAAACGACAAAAGATTCCTTTCATATCTTTTACTAAAAACTCACTGAAGGGTAAAATTGGATTTAAACAATTGTAGGTGGATGTAAATAACACTACATATTGAGGAAACATGGATGTGGATGATAAAATATACCCCAGTAAATTTCAAAGTACAAACAATCTCGGATAAGAATGAGATTGTGATATTTCCCTTACCTTAGGTCCGACTTGCTTTGTAAGTGTCCGAACCTCCTGTATAATGATTTAAATCATGTTATTGACTTATTACAGAATCATATTCATTGTTATGATATCATATATGGTTCACTTATTATATTACCCGTTCTTTTGTAAATTCCATGTTAAAGAAGCGTTTTGGGTAAAATCGTTTCATTTATCATAGGTGTTTTGACTTGTTGTTCTTGACATCATTATTACTTATATCATGATTTAATCACTTCCAGAATATAAAATATGATTTATATATCATATATATTCAGTATATATATATATATAATAGGTAGATAAATAAAATGAAAAACACCGTTCATGGAGACGGTAGTCCGTACGTACGCATGAACGCTGTTTTCCTTTCCTTATTGTCTTGAAATGGAAGTAAGTAGATGACATACATATGTATATATATACATAAATCCAGTAGCTTTATAATGTCATATATTTCATTATTATTTCTTATATATACATTATAATCATTCTTAAATGGTTAACATGGAGAATGAATCTCATCGCGTCGTGGAGACGGTAGTCCGTACGTACGCACGAGCGATGATATCATTTCTATAAATATTAAATTGAATTGGAGTGGATCATACAATATATCAGAATCAATATGATTTTGTAATAACTATGTATAGTTATTCTTTACACCATTATACCCATCCATGTAAGGTGGTGGTGGAAAATAGATTAAACCACGGCGTGGAGACGGTATTCCGTACGTACGCACGCGCGGTGATTTCTTTTTCCGTAGGATGGATAGATGGTGAAATAGGGTTGTTTCATACTTATAATAACATATCAGTATATGAGTGATACTGATGTTATTACTTCATAATGAAACAACCTAAGAAGAAGAAGTGGAAGAAGAAATAAAGATGAAAGAATTGGTAACGGTAATTACCTCTTCTTTGAAGCGCCTTTTGGAGACATCCTCTTAGGGAACTAAAATTGGTCTTTGAGTAAGACCAGAACCTCTAGGATGTTGCTAGGGAAGTGGAGAAGAGATTTTGGCAGGTGTTGGCCGAGATTGAGTGCTCAAATTGGTGTGAGGAGGAGGGGGAGGAGGTGTCCTTTTATAAGGGAGGAGAGGGGCACCTTAGGAATATCTCAAAAATATTATTTTATATTAATGTCAAAATCGGTTTATAATGGTTCCAAAGGGTCTTATTTCGAAGCTAAAGTGGGGATGGGTCGAAATCCTATCAACGAATAAGATTTATACAAGTTTAGGGTATTAGTTTAACCTTATCAATTAGATTTAACTCTAAGTTAAATAATTTTACTTTTACCGTGTCTTTTTGTTTTCTTTCACTATATGGTTAATACACTTACTATAACATGCCAAACGAACCCCAAATTGTTTATTATTAAAATATATATCCTTATCTAAGTAATTTGGCCGAACCTTAGATTTTTAGGAATAAAATAACAATTAATAATATAATATTTTATTTAAAAACTATTTTGTGTCAATTTTGACACTATTTGATATATGATTTTTGTGAAAGTCATAACAGAATTATATGTTCAAACCAAGTTGATTAAATCAACACTAATATATCATAGTAACCTATAAAATTAGTAAAATTTATAAAAAGTCTCAAATTACATTTATTTTGGTGTTTATAACATCAATTATGTCAATATTTCATTAACAAGATAATTACTGCATCATCTTTGTGTCATAAATAAATTAAATTATTTGATTTCTAAAAATTACAAATAAAATACCATCATGTATTAAATCTTTTTAGCTTTCTAATGAATATTTACAATCGAATTTATCTTATGTATAACCCCATATTAAAAATGATTTACTTATTAAACTTTGATTTTAACTATTTTAACCCTTCTTTAAATAAATTAATAATAAATGTCCTAATCTAATCCAAGTGGGCCTAAATGGTCATATTTTATTCCTAAGTTTGTTTTTGGTCGAATTAAACTTGTCCAATATAATTAGGACATGTGTTAGGGTAATATTAATATCATATTTACCCTTAGTTACCCTATTTACTATTAACCGCGGTAAAAAAAAGTAAAAAGTTACTATTCACCAAAAATTATTTTCATCTCATTGAACCACATTTTACTTACTGACATCAACCGTGTCTCTCGGATTTTTGAAATTCCATTCACAGAAGCGGTAAAATTAAGTTTTATGAAAAATTCTGTTTTTTTAACTACCACTTAGTAGTTTCACTATTCATCAAAAATTGATGTTTTTCAGAACAATGCCAAAATTTCATCCCAAGATATATTTCATATTCAGAATTCAAAAATGAAGTCTATTTTACCAAATTCATAACATAAAAGTTGCATTAATTAATTTTATAATTAAATCCCGCTATTAAAACAAATAGCGTGTTTTTAAGAAACAATATCTATCAAAAGATTGACACTTGTTTATGTCTAGTTTAAATGTGAAATTACATCCAATGACCAACATTGTATTAAATTGTAAAAATATATTCTAAATATACTTTAAAACCACTCAAATTAATGATTTATCACTATTAATTATTTCGATTAAAAAAGTTGTTTTTAATTATAATTTAGTAATTTTCACTATTCATCAGAATATGAAAGTTATCCGAAAAGTACCAAAATTTCACCTTAGGCTAATTCGATACTCCGAATCCAAAAATGAAGTCCATTTTGAGAGTTAAAATTTCTAAAATTTAAAAAGTGGTTATTACTATTCATAACGGCTAGTTTTAATAATATTTTAATAGCATATCATTGTTTCGTGAAACTCAGTATTACGTACCACACACGCTATCGAGGAAGGTTGTGATTGCGTGTAATGCAAGGCAAGTCAAGGATGCGTGTTGTGCAAGCTCCTTTTGGTGTAGCGTACAACACAAGACATTAGTGAAATAAAAAAGAATATTTTTCATAAAATCTCGGGCTGTTACAGAGATGATACAATGCTGCATGATCAGGTTCAGGATCCGGTGCAGGAAGAGCAGGAGCCGCAGGTATAGGCTCAGGGACAGGATCGTGTCCATGATTCAGTACAGGCAGGACAAATCCCGGGTTTGGCAGTGTTTGGACCATGACTCGACGAGCAGATCTGAGCTAGCCTAGTATGTGTCTTGCAGGGGATCGACAGAGGTGCGTAGGGTACATAGCCATCTATGGTATATCTGACGTGGGAGTTCCAGTCGCAACGCCATCTGCTTTTTTAGGGTGAGGGTGGTGCATAAGTGGCTGAGAACTGGATAGAGAGTATGCATATGACCTTCGAGAAGATCGATATGCCTCCATGGCGGAGGGTCAAGCTGGTGACATACATACTGCGAGGACCGGCAAAGCATTGGTGGGATGTGTAGGTTCAGGCTCATAGGCATGAGGTACTGGCATGGAAGGACTTCGAGGACAGGTTCTTTGAGCACTTTTCCCCAGATACACTGAGAGAAGAGATAGCTCGGGAGTTCTTGAGCCTTCAACAGGGAGACATGTCTATCATGGACTATGCAACTAATTTCATTGAGTTGTCTCAATTTTCACCTGGTATGGTAAGTTATGACGCGACTAGGGTGGGGAGCTTCGAGGATGGATTACGACACGCCATTCGGGTCCAGGTGAATATTTTCAGTCTGGGTTATTTTTCAGAGGTGGTTAATCAGGCGCTCATAGTGGAGGAAAACTGGAGGGATAGGCCTCTGGTTGGCCGGGCGACGGCTTCAGGTGATGGTTTGGACAACAGGAAGCGAGTAAAGGATGAGTTCCAGTAGGGAAGTCAGGCCAAGGACTCAGCTAGACCACCTTGTAGCAGTTCTTCAGCAGTTTTCTTTCAGTGTGGACAACCAGGGCATGTTCGGACTCAATGCGATAGGACTCCAAAGGAGTGCCGATCATGTGGACAGGTTGGGAATTTTAAGAGGTTTTTCAGGAATCCTTCTTAGACAGCCGGTAGGCAGGTACTAGGACAGACGGTGCATCTGGAGTTGGTTCAGGTTCGGTACCAGGAGAGGGTAGTCAAGGTTCCGCTGCACGTGGAGGATGTGACAGAGATAGTAGGATCTAGCTGGGGGGTTAGTGGCATCAGGTTGGAGCAGCACCATAGGTAGGTCAAGCATCAGGCAGTCATAATTCAGTCCAGGAGCATGTCGTGGAGCTTCCAGAGGCTGAGCAGACTGGTGATTCGATGACAGTTAGAGGTACACCATGAGTGTGGATGTGATTTCCATGTTTACTTTTGGAAGGACCTATAGAGTCATATCCGTTTTGAGCGAACGAGATGCACATGATCTATGTGGATTGACTATATCATAGTCAGTGGGATTGACACCATATCGGGTGCGTGATATATTTATATATATGTATGAGATGCGTAGCATCAGGGGCATCGAGGCTTCAAGTTACATGAGGTGCCTTGGGAATCGGGGCATTGAGGATGCAAGTTACTTGAGGTGCCTGGGCATCGGGGCATCAATGATGCAGGTTACTTGATTTTCTAGGCACCAGGACCTCATGGAGGCAGACACCGATGCGGTGCGGGATATGTTGGGTGTCAGGAACGACATAGGAGCACTAATGAGGCGTAGGGGTGACGATGCGTCACAGAAGGACTATGCATCCAGAAAACAGGTCAGTGAACCTTTGTTTGTTTTTAGTTTTTTCATTTTGATACTGAGTTAGGCGATTCCTAAGGTGGGGATCCCCCTTGAGGATTTTATCCAGGACCTTTGAGACTGGGGAAGTCCGGGTTACTTTGATCGGGGTGGTATGTTTGAGGCCATCTCCAGGTTTCGTTTGATAGCTCGGGGACGAGATATATTAAGGTGGGGAGATTGTAAGAACCTGAGTTTTTATAATGGATCAAAATCCTTAACCTATTTGAATTTTGACCTCTCCCTGAGAAAATTGGAGAAATTGGGCTATATCTGGAAATTTCCAGGCTACACGCTGTGTACTTTTAAGTACACTCTGTGTATAGGTTAGGCGAGTTTCGGTCGTGTGCTCACCGAGTACATGTCGTGTGATGACCGTGTATAAATTTCTTACTACACGGTGTGTAGTTATAGACATGTCGTGTACCCTTGACCATGTGGAGTCTATACATGGAATTTAGGCTTTTTGGCCAGGTATAATCGTTTAAACCAAGTACACGTCATGTCCTTCTTGGACACGCCGTGTAGTTTGGCCAAGTATGAGGGATGTACATGGAATATGGGTAAGTCGGTGAGGAAGAGAAGAAAAACTAAGTACACTCCATGTACCCCTAGGAACATTCCATGTACTCATGTCAGCGGGTTCTGAAATGTAATTTGGAAGAATTTCAGCCGTCATATGAACAGTGAAATGATACACGCTGTGTACTTAAAGTACACGTCGTGTAGTTTTTTTTTGAAAAAACATGCAGTATCCTTGTATTGAGGTAGAACCTCAATAATTCTGATGGGTTGAGTGGGGAGAGCCGGCCGGGATTTCAATCCCCTTCTGTTCCTTCGTCTGAGACTCGATTCAAACATCGGTTGATCCGTTGGAACCCCTCGGTAAGGCCTTGATTCCACTTGGTCCGTTTTTTTTATTTCTGTTCTAGACCGAGTTATTGGGGTTTGAGAGGTTTTGATTCTTTTGTAGATCTACCACGTTTTAGACCTAATTAGAGGTTGTCATCAGAGGAGTAGCATCATACGAGTCTCAGGTAGGTGGTTCATGCCTCTTTTTGGGTTTTCGTGGTCATTTGGGTGACGCGACCTTCTGTGCATTTTTTTTGTATTTTGAGCGGGACCTAGTTTTATCTGATATTTCATATTACATTTTTTATGGACATATGGGATATCTTTATGTATGCCCTATTACCTGTGTTTCTTGAGCGAGGATGGGTGAGTGGTCGTTGTTCATTGGGGCATTTTTGGTCGGGGGCGCCAAAATGGTATTAATTAAATTGTTTTGTTCTAAACTATTGAGTTTAGTTTATTGAACCTTGATATGACTTGTTAGAGGCTTTAAAGACCTCAGTTTTGTTGTTAGATAACCACTGGGCTAGTGTAATTCAATTGTTTATATTGTTTTGCATGTTATTGTTTTTTGTTTAAATGTGTATATATGTAATTACTGAATTGTATATGTTGAAACCCTTTTGGTTGTGTTAGGAATGGCCTGGATATTATTGAGTGGTGTTGATCACAGGTTAGGCTTGGCCCAGGTTACGTTGTGTGGTTCTGTCCACGAGATTGGGCGTCATGGGCGTCGGTTTGAGGCAGGATGACTATCACTTTGGGCATGGCCCAGGTTACTGGGATGGCAAGGCCATCAGACTTGAGCGGCATGGTCGCAGGGACACGAGGTATTATAGGTGTTTTGGCTTGGGTACTATTTTGGTGATTACTTCTCACCCATAAAATTTGAGTAGTGTTCACATAGAGAGACTCTATGATGAGATGGTTTTGACCACTCGTGTAGGTAGAGGCCCCTGTTAGTTGCGGTTTAGGTACTATTGGTTTGAGGATGCATGTTGTAGGAAGCCACGTGGAAGGTGACGAGCCTTCAGGGGATATCATTGAGGCTATTGGGTTGGGGTAGAGGCTTGCTATCAGTTGAGGGAAGATATCGATTTCCCTATGGATACTTTGTTTTGAGGGAAGATATCACTGTCCCTCCAGATACTTTATTTTGAGGGCATAAATCACTGTCCCTCCGGCTACTTATTTTGAGGGAATACATTGTTGTCCCTCTGGTTACTTATTGAGGACATAAATCATTGTTCCTCTAGGTTACTGTTTCTCAGGCGTGCCTTTGGGACGTCAGCACTTGTGACACGCGGTGTCAGGGGGCACATATTGTTGGGTTACATAACAGAGATTCTAGTGTTGTATGAAGCAGGTGACACTCCATGGTGGATGCTAATCACCGGTGGAGTTTCTATTTATTTGTGCGTCGTTCTGTTTACTTCTTTCCTTATAAATTCATGACTACTTAAACACTCAAGAATGAGCCTAACTCACATGACTCTAGACAGTATATGGATGTGCTAAGTATGTGGATGCGCTACCTTCTCGGAGAATGCTTTGTGGTTTACTCATACCATCAGAGTCTTAGGTATATCTTCACATAGAGAAACATGAACATGAGAAAAAATGATAGTTGGAGTTCCTAAAAAACTATGAATTTGAGATAGTATATACTCTAGGGAACAAAAACATTTTAGTATATTCTTTTAGTAAGAAGTATTAGTATTTCTTGGTGTAGGAGGCTTCAACGCATTTAGCCTCCCTATAACTGACCCTGGTAGAGAAAGAGGGTATAAATTTTCTACAGTCAGTAGTGTTGAATCCAAAACTTCTAGAGTGTGTGAGAGAGTCTTAGCTATGATAAATCAATTCTGAGGTATTACATGGCTAGATATCCATAGGTGGTTCACCAGATGGATATTATGAAGGATGGAATCGTGTCATCTCTTTCTAGTGACAAGCGGTGGTTCAAGTCATGAGGTGAGAGGAGTTGATGTGAGACTTCCACACTTCTCCCCTAGTTTTACATCCCGGTGTAGGGAATATGTACATAGATATTTAGTGGTAGTTTTAGGGGTCCTAAATGAGATGAATCATAGCTGATTTTGTCTCTCGATGACCCACCTTTCAGTAGGTGAAGGCTGACCACTAAGTTCTAGCATGATTGTTGCATCCCCTTAAGATCCCAAAGTGGAAATGGGATAACATATCCATGGACTCTGTGATAGGTATTCCATGCACAACGAAGTTCCATGACTCTACGTGGGTGATAGTTGACTAAATCATGAAGTCAGTACTCTTCTTTACTATCATGGAGTAGAGTTCAGTGGAGAGTTTGGGGGTAGCTTTAATTATGGGAGGTCATTTTTATTCATGGGGTTCCTTTGATGATTATCTATGATTGTGATATTTAGTTTACATCAAGATTGTGAATAGGCCTATAGGAGGCATTCAAGACCCAAATAATGATGATTACAACCTTTTACCCTCGAACTGATAGAAAGACCAAGCACACCATCTAGTCGTTGGATGATATGGTAAGTGATTTCATGTTAGGATTTGGTCAAAGATGGGAGGGTCAATTTTATTTGTTAAAGTTTATGTAAAAAAATAGTTACCTCTCTACCATTGTAATGTAAAATTTTGAGGCCCTATATGGGAGACCCTTTCAGTCACCCTTGTGCTAGATGGAGAATGGTGATTCATCTCTTGTGGGTCCAGAGATGGTTCATGTGATAATGGAGATGGTCTAGGTCATCCATGAGAAGATGAGGATGACTCAGAGCAGGCCAAAATATTATGCAGATCATCATTGTAGTCCCTTGGAGTTCGAGTATAAAGACCACATTTTTCTGAGAGTCTCCCCATGATGAGGATTATGCAGTTTTAGCTGGGTAGTCAATTTATCCTCGATTTTCATCGGGCCATTTGGGATTGTTATTAGGGTTGATGAGGATACTTACTGCCTTTCCCTACCCCCATAGTTGAAGTGGATTCATGACTTCTTCCGTGTGGAACAACTGAGGATATATGTTCGTGACCCCACACATGTCATCGAATGGGGAGAGCTAGACCTCAAGGATAGATACACCTTTATGGAGAACCTAGTGGCGATGGAGGATCGACATGAGAGGAACTTTCATGGTTGTACAATCACCTTTTTTCACATGTTGTGGAAGCATAGGAACATGCAAGAGAGTTCCTAGGAGAGGGGGATCTAGATGTGGGCACAGTATCCCGAGTTGTTTTCTTAGTTTTCATTTACGGGGATAAAAATCTTGAAGGGATGAATGATTTATAGACATGGTTTTTTTTCTTATAAGACTTTGAAATATTTATATACCTATTTTTAGAACTAGGAAATGAGATAGAATGTGATTCTGAGGCTTGGTGTGCCTGAAATTAATTTTATAAAAATATTAAATATATTTTATATTATTTTTACATAGTTCTTAAAGAAAATATGATAGCTCTTTAAAGGAATCTTATATCATAAACATCAGAACAAATTTGATTTTATAATGTTGTGTTTATACTAGGAGGGACCTAAAATAGGTCAGCACAAGGTGTTTTGAACATCTCACATATTGGTGGTATGTTGAGTGGATTAATTAATTTATTAATTTAATTAATTAATTTGGACTAAACTATTTTCCTACAAATACATCATCATGGATAATTTCCTAGGGTTAGTATCATAATCCTGAAATATTTTTTGATTCTCTTCATCTCCTTCCATTTTTGGATCACATTGGATGATGACAAAACTCTGTATCGGAGCAGAAAAGGACGCAACGAACACAATAACTTCCTTAGATCATTAGTGGAGGGGTTCTTCAATGAATAATGATCTAATATCTTGGTAGGACTCATCAAGTTTTAGTTTATCCCATCTTTTATTAAATTTATTAAGAAAATAAATCCTTTTTCTTGAATATGCACTAATTGCAGCCTTTATATGCACCCATATATTGATTTAATTGATTATTTAATTGGTTTCTAAACTTGGATGCCCCATTCTTGATCACTGACCAAGAGATATTGCAAGAAATTATTTAAAAAATTATTATTTTTCCTTATCCCATGTTTTCTTTGCATTTGTCACCAGTTGGACCCCATAGTATTGGTTTCAGATTGTCGGGTGGTATTGAGCCCGATCAAACCCCTGAAATCAAAACTTACACTACCACAAAATAGGGTAAGTGAAGCGATTCCATTTATCAGCACTAAACAGAAAGTGCTGATAAAGGGGTATTCCTTTATTATCGCTATCTAAAAGCACTGATAAATGTTACATTTATCAGGGCTAAAATAAGTGCTGATAAATGAATGTTTTATTAGCGCTTTTATTTTAGCGCTGATAAAACATATCTTTATTAGAGCCTTTAACAAGCGCTGATAAAGGTTCTGTCGGTTTTTATTTAATAACCCTAACAGGCCATCCTCGCTTGCACATGGTCAAGCTCTCACGGAAGCTGAACCAGACCCCTCTCCGCGCGACCTCGTCCTCCTCCTCCTCATCCTCCTTGTCCTCCTCCTTCCTCCTCCTTCCTCCTCCTCGTCCTCCTCATCCTCCTCCTTCTCCGCCGCCACCGCCGCCTCCGCCCCCGCTCCCGCTACGACGACCGCCACTGCCTCTGCCGCCTCCACCCTCGCTGCTGCGACCGCCGCCGCCTCTGCCGCCGCTGCCGCCTCCACCTCTGCCACCGCCACCACCTCCACCCTCGCTGCCACAACCACCGCCACCTCGTCCTCGTCCTCCTCGTCCTCTCAAGGTGGGATGTGAGTTCCATGGATGGTATTCCCTTAGTATATTATTTATATATTATGTGTGAGGACCAAATAGTGAATATAGATGTGAGATAGGAATGATACCATATCTTGAGCCTAATTCCAGTAAGGATTTCCATAATAGATAGTGTGGTCTTAATGTGATTATGATTATGTCTAGGGATGTGATTCATAATTAGTGATGAGTGTTGAGGATGATGCATGTTGGTCAACTTGTTTTAGAAATTGCTTATCTTCATCCATGCCTTGTACTTGCACCCATGAATTTGAAGGTGAGTATGCGTACACGATAGTTGACCTTCTTAGAGAAGAGTTTCTAGAAGAGTATACGAGACATGAAGCAATGAATATCATTAGAGTGTTGGAGAACATGTGGTTTCTATAAACAATGTGGCAATTGGCTTGTGCAACGCGGCCTAAGTTACAACTTGCAGGTATTGTACTTTATTTTTTTCTGGAGGGTTTCAGTGTAAATGCATTTTGGAATGATCATTTCTATTCATTGTCTTTTAGGTTTTTTTGACAGCCAAGGGGAAAGGGCGGGGTCTGCAGACATTAGAGGATATGTCGAAGGGTGACTTTATGGGAAATTACATCCTATATTTTTGCAACATTTCCATAGTATCTAACATCTAACCAAATGGCCTCTTTTCCCTTCAAGCTCCCCGAACCCCGATGGTGATCGGGGTTCGGTGAGATTAAAGGGAAAAGAGGCCATTTCTCCAAGATATTCACACAAAAAATCACCCTTCGACATATCCTCCAATGTCTGCAGACCCCACCCTTTCCCCTCGGCTATCAAAAGAACCTAAAAGACAATGAATAGAAATGATCATTCCAAAATTCATTTAAACTAAAAGCCTCCAGAAAAAAATAAAGTACAATACATGCAAGTTGTAACTTAGGCCGCGTTGCACAAGCCGATTGCCACATTATTTGTAGCAACCACAATTGCTCCAACTCTCTAATGATCTTCATTTCTTCATGTCTCTTATACTCTTCCAGAAACTCTTCTCTAAGAAGTTCAACTATCGTGTACGCATACTCACCTTCAAATACATGGGTGCAAGTACAAGGCACAGATTAAGATAAACAATTTCCAAAACAAGCTGACCAATGTAAGTATTTAATGGTACCTTTATGCTTTGTAGCATGTTTTTTTCTAATTTATTTATTTGTATATGTGACAGACATACTAGGTGATATGTTTTGTATTATGGGTTTATCAAGAGTCTGTATGATTTCTTGTTTCCACATTTCATTTTAAATAGCATGTTATAATTATATATTTACTGTACCCTAATGGCTCAAATAGTCAGTCATATTTTAAGTGTTGCTAGAATGTTGTAGGATTATTTTTCCCCAATGGTAGTACATTTTTAGGATGTTTTCAATGATGAGGTATAAAATTTACTTCTTAATAAAGAGATAAACTTTATAATCTAGTTAGTTTTGGGAGAAAATTCAGTTTCTATCACAATTTCTAAAATAACACCAAAAGAGAATCTGTTGTTTGAATTACAATTTGATGATATAGAATATAATGGTTTCATATGGCATAGTACTTTACCATGGCGTTCTATAGTTCTCTAAAATAGATGGTTGATTGGTATTTATTATTTTATTATACTATTAGAGATTGAACCTGATGAGAGTCATGAATATGTATCCTCATCCACACATTGATAGTCACATTGATCATCTATGAGGTTCTATGATCTTCTCCAAGATAGATTTGACATTAGGATACCATTAGATGAGTTGGACATCGATAACCTACCATAGACTGATTTTAAGAGTAGTTATGTCCTGTATGATTTTTTAGCGATGATTTTTGGTTTAACTAATGCATTGGTTGTATTAAGGGACTTGATGAATAGGATATTTCATCCTTTTCTGGATCAGTTTTAGTAGTTTTTTTCAATTAAATATTAGTGTACTCCCAACCCATAGTTGATCTTGACCAACATCTTATCATCACCTTGAGTATATTGAGATAACATCATATTTATTACTGTTTTCTCTTATTACTCATTGGTTTCCTCTTGTTCACATGTCATGTATTTTCTAAGGCATCATTCAGTCTTTGTAAGACTAACTTGGAATAAATTTGATATATGTCAGACTAAATCTGGTATCTTATACATACACAATGTTCACCCTACTGGACACACCATGTATATGGATTTCACATGTGTTTAAAGGCATTTGTACCATGATTTGTTTTTATAAAACCCAAACACTGCTACCTGATTAATTAAAACATAATATTAGGCATGTTATCGAGATTTAACCCATAAAGACGATGAATATGAATAAAGAATGGATGAATGCCAATCGGTTGACAAAAGAGTATGAAGATGGCGTGAAAGAGTTTATCAAGTTTGCAGAAGATCATGCATGTGACCCTTCTCAAATCCTTTGTCCGTGTTTATGATGTTGTTATTCAAGACAAATTAGTCCAGAGGAGTTGGAAGAACACCTGATCTGTCACAGAATAGATCAAATTTATACATGTTGGAATAAACACGGGGAAAAAATCAATGTAGGTAGTGACTCAGAGAACATGAAATTTTATAGATCATCTGATACGATTAGAAGCGTGAACAGTGAAGACGATCGTATGGAGGGTGTGATTACAGATGTGAACGATGATGAAGATCGTATTGAGGAAATGACAAGGACAGTTGAAGATGAACTTCGTGATTGCCCAAAATTGTTTGAGAAGTTAAAGAGTTGTGCAAAAATTCCATTGTATGCTGGTTGCACTAAATATACAACATTATCAGCCGTATTGAAGCTATATAATTTGAAAGCCGGAAACGGGTGGAGTGACGGCAGTTTTACAGAACTACTTTTTCTCCTGAATGACATGATCCCAGAAGATAATAAACTCCCCATCCGAACATATGATGCCAAACGAATGCTACGATTGATGGGTATGATCTCTGAAATAATACATGTTTTCCCAAATGACTGTATATTGTTTCTCAAGGACCACAAATCACTTAAAGAATGCCCAAAGTGTGGTGCTTCCCGATACAAGAAAGATGATTCTAGTCCTACGAAAGTTGTATGGTACTTTCTAATCATTCCTAGGTTTAGACGCATATATGGAAGTGAAGAGACTGCAGGATAATTGACATGGAATGCAGATACAAGAATTAAATATGGGAAACCACGTCACCCTGCAGACTCTCCTCAGTGGAAGAGAATTGATCACACGTATCCTGAATTTGGGAATGAGCCGAGAAACCTTCATCTGGCATTATCTACAAATGGTGTGAATCCTTTTGGTTTTCAAAGAAGCAGTCACAGTACATGGCCGGTTATGTTGGTAAATTATAATTTACCACCGTGGTTATGCATGAAACAAAAATACATCATGTTATCTATGCTTATATCAGGACCAAAACAACCGGGTAATGATATTGATGTTTATTTGGCCCCATTGATCGAGGATTTGAAAATATTGTGGGATTAAGGTGTTACGATGTATGATGCTTACAAAAATGAATAGTTCACTTTGAAAGACATGTTTTACGGGACGATAAATGACTTTCCTTCTTATGGAAATTTGTCAGGATATAGCATTAAAGGAACTCAGGGGTGTCCCATTTGCGAACAAGGTACACAGTCAATTAGGTTGAAACATTCATTGAAAACCGTGTTTCTAGGACATTGCAGATTTCTACCCCAACGACATAAGTAACGATCTTAGACGACATCATTCGACGGAAGTTCAGAGGAACGTACAGAACCCTCTCCACTAACAGGTGATCAATTGTTTGAGAAAGTGAAATATTTGGACACTACTTTTGGTAAACCATTTTTCAAAAACCTTAAGAAAACTGGTTGGAAAAAGAGATCAGTTTTTTTGAATTACCATACTGGAATTGTCTATATGTCAGACATTTTCTTGATGTTATGCATGTCGAAAAAAATGTATGTGATAGTGTCATCAACACGTTTCTAAATGCACCCGAAAAAACAAAGGATGAAATTAATGCTAGATTGGACATGGTTAAGATGGGAATACGAGAAGAGTTGGCACCAGTGAAGGGTGAAAAACGAACATTTCTTCCTCCTGCTGCTTACACTCTTTCCAGGTAGGAGAGATATCAGTTTTTCAACTTCTTGAATGACGTAAAGGTTCCAGAGGGGTATTCATCAAATATCAAGAACATCATGTCAATGGGATATTTAAAATTAAAGGGTCTGAAATCACATGACTTCCATGTTTTGATGCAAGATCTAATTCCTATAGCTTTACGTTGCATTTTGCCCAAGAATTTCTTCCATACATTAACAAAGATCTGTTTCTTCTTCAAAGCTATATGTAGCAAAGTTATAGACCCAGAGAAATTGCCAACTATGGAAAGAGAAATTGCAGTCATATTATGTGAATTAGAAATGTTCTTCCCGCCGAAAGTTTTCGATACGATGCTTCATTTGATGGTTCATTTGGTGAGAGATATTCGACTATGTGGTCCTTTACATTATAGATGGATGTACCCCATTGAACGGTATATGAAGATTTTGAAAGGGTATGTCAAAAACCAAAGTCGGCCAGAGGGTTGTATTGCAGAGCAATATATTGTTGAGGAAGCTGTTGAATTTTGTACCGAATACCTGTCTGGTGTGGAAATCGTTGGCCTACCGAAATCTCATCACATTGAGTGGCTTGAGTGTGATGGAATTTATAGAAGAGAGGTTGTCACAATCAATATTACAGATCGGGAGCAATCCCACCTTTACGTTTTGCATAAGATTTTCGACGTTGACCCATATGTTCAAACCCACAAAGAAATTCTTAGGCGTTTGAATCCTTCTAGGGATGAAAAATGGATATCAGATACACATAATCGACTGTTTATAGGATGGTTTTGAGACCATATTTTTAAGCAGTTAAATGAAAATCCAGACTCAATTTCATAACGACTTCGATGGCTGGCCGGAGGAGCAAGTGTGTACGTATTATCTTACAATGCTTATGCAGTTAACAGTTATACATTCTATACTAATGAACATGATGAAGACAGTACCATGAAGAATAGTGGGGTTACACTTGTGGCTGAGGTGATTCATGTTTCCGGTGCTAAGGACAAAAATCCAATTTATGCGAATATGTCATACTTTGTCATCATAAAATGAATATGGGAGTTGGATTATATGAAATTCAAAGTACTGATTTTTCAATGCAAGTGGGTTGATAACAGGATTTCTGTTAAAATAGATGAATTAGGATTCGTGAAAGTTGATTTTAGTAAGGAATGGGAGAAAGACGAACCATTTATAATGGAATCACAGGCAGTACAAGTATTTTATGTTACATAACCCGCAAACCGAAATTGGTCAATTGTTCTGTTATCGACCAAAACAACTGAAGGGTCAGATGAAAGTTCAACGAAGGTTGACCCTTTTATAGGGACTTCACAATCATTTCACAGTGGTCCAAATTTAGATGACGTTTTGTATGTCAGAGGAGACCACAATAAAGGAATTTACATAGTTGATAGAGGAGTCAAATCACTTCAGCCATTAAAGAAAAAAAGAGAGTACAATAATTAGGTTATTTGTTTATTGTAACATACATTATGTTACGTTATGTTATTATCTGTTCCCTGTTGTTTTTATGTAATCTAAATTAAATATTAAACCACTTCTGCAGATAATGACTTCTGCACTTGCTGATGCACCCAATCCCGAGGCACAAAAGGTCTCTCAACCAGCAGCTGGTGGTCCTAGTGCAGAGAAACAACAGGTTTCTCAAACAGATGCTGGTGGTCCCAGTGCAGAGCAACAATAGGTTTCTCAACCTTTTGTTGCTGGTCCCAGTGCTGAGGTACAACAGGTTTCTCAACATGTTGCTGCTGGTCCCATTTCTGTTGCTAGTGCTCCAGGGGAAGATATTGATGCTACTTCTGAGTAAATGGTAGGAAATGAAACCCTGAAAGCGCAAAAAAAACAAGAGTGTCGTATTTTGACAGTGTTGGCCAAAATCCTTAAGGCAAAAGCAAAAGGCATCAAATTTGAGGTGGGATGGAATAAGTGAGGCCAACAAGTTAACCCCAATAGATCCATATTTAGTAGCTACATTGGAATCGTCACTCGACAACGTGTGCCGATTGATGTACAGTTGTGGCACCATGTTGTCACTGGGCTGAAGACACTAATGTGGGAAGAGATTACGGTAACATTATGATATCATTTTTTTAATTTATTATTATAAAATAAAATACCAAAACATTGACTTACTCTTCATTATCCATTGCAGAGTGCATTTATAGTAGATGTCTCGCATAAGGAATATGTATTAATAGTTACATGAAGGATTCATAGAGGTTTCCGCACAATTTTAATGAAATATCATCTTAAAGATGCAGAAGGGAAAATCAAGCCGCACCCACCTCCTCTTTACGCACACTTGATATCCCAAGGAACGTGGGATGCATTTAGCAACCGTTGTGGGGAGCATACTTTTCAGGTACATTGTGTGGGGTAATACGTTGTTTGACGTTTTCTTGTATTCATCACTCTGATTGAAAGTTTTTTATTTATGAAATAGCTACTGAGTGCTGAAAATAAGAAACGCGCAACAGAACTAGCGTACCCTTACCGTAAAGCAAGGATGGGGTATGCTGAACTTGAGAAAAAATTGGTACGTCTTTTAAATCTACCCTACTACTAGTATGTGACATAAAACAACACTATAACCATGTTTCTCTATTTATATGAGATTGATGAATCGAAATTGAAAGCCATATCCATCCCACAACATGTTCTATGGAAGGAGGCTCATGTAAATAAATATAGGACATTGATAGATGAAAACACACAAAAAATGTGGGAAACATGTGTAAGTATGGAATAATATAAATTTGAGTTGCTTTAAATCGCTATTACATTACAATAACTACTTATTTTTCTATATTTTTTATCTGAAATAGTCATAATAATCAACAACAACCGCACCAGATGCAGACATACTTTCAGCAGCCTTGAAGCAGCCAGAAAAGTATGGCCGCATCAGAGGTGCGGGTTTTGGGGTGACACCCTGAACATATTTTCAAAAAAAAAACAAGGGGGGGATCAAAATGAAAAAAATGGAAAAGTTGCAAGAACAATTATCTATTTTTCAACAAGAATTAAAATACCAGAGAGAGATGATATCAAAATTGATGGGGGATAGGCAAAGAGAAGAAACAACTCAACAAAAATCCATGCATGATGATCTCGCCCCAGCCCCCACCAGCTTTGAGGCGAGCCATTCCCCTAAAAAACCTGACTTAGATGAGGTAATCAATGTTTTAATAATTGTTTCTGTGAAATGTGATTTACATAGACACTGATACCTTTCCTGTACTAATATTCCATAGGGTGAAAATGACTGTGATTTATATTTTTCAACACCCACCTATCGCCTTGTAGCGAGGGATACAATGTTCAATATGAAAAATGACATGCTACACAAGAGACAACTTCCAACAGATCATCTTAGAGTGTCAATTAACGTAGCCAATGAGCCGAGTGCTGAGATACCTATTCCAAATAACGATGATGACATTCATATGGTTGAACAAGATGTTGGAACATTCATCGCATGGCCGACAGTTCTTGTAAACAAACATGTCGACAAAAGGTATTCATTTCTAATTTATTTTTCAAGCTGGACCTTTAACATTTAATGAAAAAAGGTCTGAACCGATAAATGTTATTACAGAATGACAAAGACTATTGGTGAAACGAAATATCAGCTCAAAACTATCTCAAGGATCAACCAACCGATTGAAACGGTCTACTGAGAGCACCTTCACCCCACCCGTTCTATATCCACAGTTAATATCATTGTAGTCTCATGTGGATATAAAGTTGAAAGACGAAAGTACTCACGTAGTTGATTTCGAAAAAGATATGTATGGAGAGGAGATATCAGATTTCATTAGTTCTGAAAATGTAAATGAACTCCTCAAGTATGAATGGCTAGGCGCCTCAGTTGTAAATGTATACATGAGGTAAGTTTTCATGATTTGATTTTACAAAAGCTGATATACTCTGATAATTTTGACTAAATACATTTTATATTTGTCACAGACGTATATATGAAAAACAATTGAAGGGATTTCCCCATAAACAAAAATTTGGACTTGTTAGTCCTCACACCACATCTTCAAAAGACGAAATAGATTCTGTTAAAGAGGCTGCAATAATTTCATCCATGCTCAAATCGTTTGAAAACAAAATTACGGATGATAGACTCCTTTTAATACCAACGATGCAGGGGTAAAACTCTACAATTTAATCATATCAACTATATTTTCATTTCTTTCTTTACTTATTCCTTTTTGTATTTTTAGGGATCATTGGATGCTGATTGCAGTCAATTTGGATACTCCAAAGATTTGTTTTTTGGTTTCAACGCATGGATATCCAACAAACCAACCACGAATGATGGAATTTGTTAATTTGTAATATACTAGATCCAACATTTTAAAACTAAACATCTTTTTATATAATTTATGTTATCTTTTAATGAGTATTATGTTATGATAGGGCAGTGCATCAATATCATCTAATGCATGGAATGAATCCATGGCATAAGGATGAGCACACCTACAAGATCTAAAACTAGAAAAGTATCCGGGTATATATAATAACATTTCACTATCCAAACACATATCAAAACAAATTACCTATTGTTGTCGATGTTTCTGTAGTGTCCAAAACAAACAAATGGAAAGGACTGTGGTTATTATGTTTGTAAATTTATGAAAGATATCGTATTTCATCAAAAAACTAGCATCCCTGATGAGGTATTTTCGAAAATAATTATGAGTTCATTTAAAATATTTATTAATCATTTGTGTATTTATATTTTTTCAGTACTACTATGACTGTCACAAAAACTCATATTTAGAAGATAATATACATGTGTTTAGAAACTAATGGGCAACATACCCGATGGAAGATTGTACACAAATAGGATGAAGGTGAATTCATACCACTTATGTTATCTATATATGATCATTGATTATCCTCCAACCTTCTTTGGTGAATTGAGAATGCTCCGATGTATTGAAATTTTAATTTATTACTCAATGTTTTCTATCCCCAGATTCATATTATTGATCATTGAAAAAATAAATTTTGAAGAAAGCCATGATGGTGTGCAGTGCATATGAGGTGAATGGTGAAACCACCGAGGATCAACAAAATCCATTTTCTGTATCTCGTTTGTTTGAACTTGTATTTGAGCACATGTGTTGTTGTTTAACTTGCACAATTATTTTTAGGTAGATGCATGAGATAATCGGTATCGTTGAGGGATTTTTTGGAACCAAAATATGTGTCCCATGATAATTCAAGTAAGGGAAAGGCTGGTTGAGATGAAATCCAAGCTCAAACGAATAGTACATCATCCAAAGAATCAACCCTGTGATGCATCATCATGTAGAATCTGGTCCTCGTGATGTTTTGAGGTGTTTATGGAAGGTATGGGGAGTCTGATAAGCCCCATGGCCACCATATATAATGTTTATAGACAGCTCCACATGTTTTTTGTGCCTCGTCCCTCTTTACAACAATCACTTCATTCACATGGTCCATCTTAGCACGTATGTCCCATTCATCCCATTTCTACTCTTGGAAGAACCTGAGAATATGACAATGCATAAACCCCAAAAAAACCATACTCATCCAACCAATAGTATTCCTAGTGTGAAGGGAAGCTTACCATGGGTAATACCCACAACATAACTCTTTTAAATATATGGGCTTTGATTCTTGTATTCTAAATAGGGTATGTAGGAAGCCTCTATGAGGTTAAATCCCAACCAATGGTAAACCATGGTGACCCCCTCACTGGGGTACACCTTCACTTATTTTCCCTCTTATATTTCCCTTAGTGGCATCCGAATAAGTCTTCAAAATGAAAACCCTTACCTTTATGGGATTCACCACACTTGGGTCAGACCTCATTGGGCGTTTTGATCCATCTATCAGGTAAACATTCCAGGTGCTCCCTCCTAGAGATGTACCTACCTAATCCACCTTTATAATTTTTTTGATCCACCCAGGTCTTACATCTCTGTAAGACATTAAATCATGACCGTCTATCCTTGTGGGATGTTAAACTCATGGAATACCACAAGTTAAACATGGGTTTCCATTAATATATTTAATATTAATGTTTAATTAGTCCTTATTAAGGTATTGTGGAGGTGTGGTTTTATGTTTTCCAGCAGATTTCGGAAGATTCCACGCTTTATGTAGGTGATTCCACGCTTTTACATTATATGATTATTTTATTATGCTGTATTTGCTTGCTAAGTGTACTATATGAAATGTTTGTGTTGTTAAAAATGTGTTATCAAAGGAATTTGGTGTGTGTATAGACTTGAAAGTTATTTTTAAAATGAATGCAGTTGTATTTCTTGTGGATTTTCATGCTTAAGTCCTTTAAATGTGTTTGACGAAATGAGAAAGTTGTGTGATGGGTGTTTTCAAATGGATTTAATGTGTTTGTGAATTTTAAAGAGGGTTTTCTTATGATATGTAGAGAGTCTATATATGTGTATTTACATTGAATAAAATTAAATGAGAATGTGTTCATATATGATGTGTATAATGTAAATTGAGCACAATTTCCATACAAGGTATTTTTTTTATGATGTGTAGGGGACAAGGTGAGAGGGAAGGGGTGGTTTTCTGGGGGAGGGTGAAGGAGACAAAGTGGTAGGGGAAGGGGTGGGGGGTGTGCTGGGTTCTTTTGAAATATGTAGGGGGTGGGCAGGGGGGTGTGAAATGGGCAGGGGGGAAGTGCAGTGGGCAGGGGTGTGCTGGGGAAGGGGGTAGGGGGTATTCAGGGGGCAGGGAGTGTGCACGGGTAGGGGGTGTGCTCGAAGGTGGGTAGTGTGTAGGGGGTGTGCTGGGGAAGGGGGAAGGGGTGCTTCTTTTTTATGGAATGGGGGGACATATATCCATGGTATTAAACCGTGGGTTTGCTGGGTAGGGGTGGTTTTTTGGGGGAGGGGGAAGGGGGAAAAGTGGTAGGGGGAAGGGGTAGGGGGTGTGATGGGTTCTTTTGAAATATGTAGGGGGTGAGCAGGGGGGTGTGCAATGGGCAGGGTGGAAGTTAAGTGGGCAGGGGTGTGCTGGGGAAGGAGGCAGGGGGTGTTTAGGGGGCATGGAGTGTGCAGGGGTAGGGGGTGTGCTCGGGGGTGGGCAGTGTGTAGGGGGTGTGTTGGGGAAGGGGGCATGGGTGCTTCTTTTTTATGGAATGGGGGGAGATATATCCATGGTATTAAACCATGGCTATAGGTATATATCTAAGGTTTAATGTCGTTGCAAAAGGCCCATCATTGGTATCCAATAGAGGAGGGTAATAGGGTTAAAGATATTCCACCACTCTTTTAATGTAATTGATAATATTTGATTTATCTCAAAAGTAAGGGAGATATACCATGGGGGAAGGGAGAAGGAGGAGAGTGCGTGTAAAGGATTTTGTTGAGTGGAATGAGGGATATATGAGGGTAACCCGCTTTAATGGTTTATAGTGAAAATTTGTTAATTCCACTCATTAATTAGGTGGATTATTAGGCCTAAGGGTAAAATAAATCATTTTCCAACAATGTGGGAATCAATATACACACTTCTAATTCGTATAATTTCATTGAGTGGCTTAAAATCCATTATTCAACCATATAGAGATACTTCCCCAAAAACTCATACCTTACATAAGTTCATCACATTATTTGACAAACCATTAACCATCAATGTGAGACCATCATAACCTTAGAACCAAACTGTAGGTTTATCTATTCCCCCTCGAATCATTAAATAGCCCATATTCTAATAAACATTGGGCCATTTGATTATTATAGATGATTAGCCCTAACCATTCACCAATTCGTTAATTCGTTATTTTATGTTTTTTGCATCATTAGTATAACTCCATTTAGCAACCCAATTATTTATTTAATTATTTTATTACTAACATAATATTTGTTTTATTATGTAGGTGAAATCTTTTTCCTCAGTTCGAATGCTTTGTTCGGAAACCGCCGCCATGGATGACAATTTTTTAGATCAGATGGATGAAAAAAGGATGGAACACCATTGTTTTTTAACTGTTTGTTGGATAAATGTAATTGTAACCAAATTAAACATTGTTTGAAATGTATATAGAAGTGTGTTGTTTTGTATTCATGATTTCAAGTAAATGTATGTATCATTTTTTCTTCTTCTGTGCATTGTGTGTGGGTGTTGTGTGTGCTGTGTGCAGGTTTAGATTGGACTCTGTGCAGGTGCTGTAATGTGTGCAGGTGCTGGGTAGGTTCTGTGTAGGTTCTGGTTTTGGATAGGATCTTTGGCCTTTATCAGCGCTAGTGAAGCGCTGATAAATGGATAATATATCAACGTTATTTTTAGCGCTGATAAAGGTAGTTTTTATCAGTGCACAAAATAGCACTGATATATTATACATTTATAAGTGCTGATAAATACTACCTTTATCAGCGCTTTCTTAGCGCTGATAAAGGGGACCCCCCTTTATCTTTTCCGAGATTAACAATGCTTTTTTATCACTGTTAAAGGCCATTTTTAGTGCTAGTATAAGCCATATTTGTAGTAGTGTTATTCATGAATGAGGGATGGATCAATAGAAGAAGGATAAATTTAGGATGTTTATGGGTTATGGATATTTGTTTCAATGATCAGAGGTGGAAGGATTGGTGGTTTATGGGTTGGAAGAAGACCCCACCCCCCAATGAATAATGGGATCCAAATTTCGATGAATGAAAACTAGAAACAATGAATTATTCCTAGATCCATTAATCTCAGGAGTATTTGAAGCAGGATATACAGTGTAATAGACTTAATTGAAGCACAGATCATGGGTCTTATAATCTATAGAAAATTGTACTACATGACATTTACAAAGATGAACACATGGCATGTAGCCCCTAGATGCAGCATCTAGGGTTTTAGAGTTTTATAACGATGGCATGACATTAATACCTCCTTCATTCCATGTACCACATCCCCATATAGAAAATTTGTGTGGTGGACCACATAGGAAAGAATCTTTGTGGGAGTACAAGGCTAGAAACATGGCCTTGTAATGAATTACATAAATATGGGGTCATGTACATGGACACGGTTTCATGTATATAGACATGAGGTCATGTACACAGACTCGGGTTCATGTACATGGACACGAGGTCATGTACAAAGACACCAATAGAAAGACATGGCCCGATGACTAATAGTTTGGACATGTCATGTAGTCCTCCTATATGGTGTGTAATTGTGCATGGATTGGAATCCATGTAATGACCAGGGAAACAACAAGGTGGTGGAGTGGTACCACATTCCATTTGGGTCCCCTCACACATCGTGTACTACTTGGTTCCTTTTGAAAAAGCTCTATATCTCCTTTGTTTTAACTCAAATTTTGGCCTGTGAGTAGCCTATCCTTAGTTTTTTCTATATAGAACGCAATGGTTATAGTGGACCTATCGTTTTACACATATTATTATATGATTTTAAGAATAAATATCCTTCAAATAAAAACCAAGGATTGTAAATTATAGTGTCTTTAGAAGAATAGATACATAATTAGAAAGCATGAAACCAAAATAAAAACATCTTTTATTTAATCTCCATAAAGAGGTCCTAAATTATTTCTAGATCTTAAATCTTCATAGGATAACCTAGTGAAAATATGAACAAAGTGATGAGCTAAAAAATCCTAGTAAGGGTATAAACATATAAATAAAACACATCACATGGTTTAAAAGGTATAACAAGATGACATAAAAAATCATGGCACATAAATAAATATAAGAAAACCTAACAAGTAAAACACCGGATCATATAATCATGGTATAATAGGAATGTGGAAAAAAAATATAACATGAAATTATCTTGAATCAAGTCTAAATTCTAAGACTATTTCACATGGAGGATCATGAGTCAAGGATAACTTCTAAGACCATTACACATGGCGGACCAAGTCCCATAAAGGAATCTGGTTTACTCCATATCCTAACATGATGTTTCATGAGACTAAACATTACCTAATTCATTAGAGATCTACCTAGGTGCACCCATTATAACATTTTTATGCATATTTGTTCCCCATGAAGAATCATACGTAATGAATAAACATAAGGGTTACCCATGGAATGAAATGGGTTTCGTAATAATGTCATAAGGCATAAAAATTATAGTATCATAAATGTGTCCATGAAATAATGGATTTAAATAATACATGATAATTAATAAGGGATAATACTCATAAAAATGATAAGTAATGTCAAACTGAATTTAAAACATGTAAAAATAGTGTTTAAGAAACTTTATAAATGAGCTACTTTAGTGCGGTTAAGGGAAATGTTTAATGGTTCTTTAAAAAGAAAAAGGAATAATTGTTTGTATAAAACCAAAAATGAACCAAGATAGTTTTTCATGATAAAATTTATGATTTTATAAAAATAATTGTGCCTTAAAATATATTATATATTGTATTTTAAAATGGGTGATAAATCAGGAAGTTCCCTTTAACCGGGATTGCTTATAGGGAAGATTGAGAAGGGAAACTTATAAAACATGTATTTCTCCCAAAAAATAAAGAATAATTGAGATATGGGAATGTTTTTGGAACATAAATACATAATTTAGGAATATTACATAAAAATAATTAAGTATTAAATTGGGGTAAAGTGAGATTAAGTGTAACCCAAAAGAAAAAATGGGGGTTCAGAGAGAATCTCGTACCTTATGTCTGAAAGTATTTTTCACTTTCACTTAATTTCATGGATAATGAAATTAAAAACATTAGTTAATTAATTAATATACTTTTGAACATTTAATTTATTTTTTATAATTTTATTAATTTCATTTATGGCCTTTTTGATGAGTTATAAGATACAATTTTATCTCTCAAGAGTGTTTGTTTCCTTGGTTTTCATGATTGGTTCACTTGTATATATGTATGGAAGATCAGGTAAAATGAGAATAGTTGTAATGAATTGAAATTATATTTTATTAATGAAATTATAGAATATTAAATGGTATTATATATCATTTTTCCATATGTAAGGATGATTTATTGGATAAAATGTTAATGATAACTATTTAGATTATTTTGGAATTTGTTTATCATCATGAACTAGTTTTGTTTTATGAATTAATATTATGTATATATAATAGTTATAAAACATTAAATTAGAAGTAATAAATATATTATAATCTGGTTTAACAATAAAATAATTTTATGACCAACCTTGGTTGTGGTAACATAAATTGAAAACTCATCGTCCTTGAATGAAATAAATAAACACATCATAGATGATGTCTTCATTTTGAGAACAAAAGAAGAGGGGAAGAGAATTTATTATGGGTTGTTCCATTAAAAAAATAAAATTAAAGTATATAAAAGATTCTTGAGTTATCATGTCACTTGGATAAGGGTATTTTAGGAGAATATAATAAAATAAAATAAAATGAAAATAGAATAAATGAAAACAAAATAAAATTTTACATCTTGAATTCCTTCACCTTGAGAACCTTTTTGTGGCACTTGAGTTTAGTATTTTATTGAGACCAAATGCTCATATATTTTTAGAAGAGAATTGGTAATATTATTGGTAATAATTTGGACAAGCTTCAAGGATTTTGAGGTGTGAGGAGAAGAGTTGGTGAAGGTGGTATTTATAGTGGGAGAGAGGAGTATTTTTTGATTGTTTTATTCATTTGTTTATTATTTTGGATCAAGATTATCAATAGTGTGGATTTTTATGAATAATTATAGTAAATAGTGCATTTTATTTTGAACTAATAATGATTACATCATCCATACATCCTTCATGACTCAATAATTCATGTATATAACTTATACTATAAATTACCATATTTCAATATTCACCAAAAAGTCAACTATTTTAGATTAATCTCAGAAATTAATGCTAGCCATTTTTATATGTGTATAATTTAAAAAGTGACTCCATTTTAAGAAAATAATTTTCTAAATATGATCAATTTAGTTTTTAATTAAAATCATCATTTTTTAAAAAATACCAATTTAAAAATTATAATTGATTTTATGACACTTTGAAAATTTAGTGAAGGTCTAATAAAATTATCTTATAATAAACCAAAAAAAAGTAATTTATGAATATGTTTCATGAAAATAATTTTTTAAATAATTATATTAATTATAAAATTTTAAATAAACATTTATGTTTCATGAAAACATCAATAATTAATTTATCATTTTTAAAACATGTATTTACTTGTTCCATGATATAAATATATCATATTTGCATTTATAAGATGCCTAAATTTTATTTATTCTTTCATATGTGAGGTTACTATTCTATTTGTTGGGTTATTATTCTTAATAGCCATATTACTATTCCAAAGGTCATGCTACTATTCTATTAGTTTAGGATCCTTAATTTCTATAACATACTTATAATTTCATTCATTATTCATTTATAAAAATTTTACTGTGTTATCTAAGTAATTTTAAGTGATTTATATTATATGACATAATTATAAGTAGGTATATTTCATTGGTAGAATTTTGGGTTGTTATATACTTCCCCCTAATGAAAATTCACCCTCAAAATTTCATTTTACATACTAAGGAGAAAAAATGAGAGGGTACTTATACTATTTTCCACCATTGACTAGAAAAAAAATTGAGGAGGGATTGAATACTCATATAATAAGAATACAAAAATGAAACTTTGAACATATAAGGATAAAATTGTAAATGAAAATAATATCCTAACTTGTGATTCCCTAAGTTTTAATCATGGTTATCCATGGTGATTGAATTGCCTCTAAGGTTCATACTAAGGTTTTCTAATCCTAATATTGAAAAATAACTATACCATCATCTGATAGAAAATATAGAAACCCTAACCTTTTACACATATTATTATATTATTTTAAGAATAACTAGACCTCAAATAAAAACAATGTATTGTAAAGTATAATGTATTTGGAATATTAGATACATAATTAGAAATCAAGAAACCAAAATAGAAACATATTTTATTTAATATTCATAAAGAGATCATAAATTATTTTTAGCTATTAAATATGCATAGGATAACCAAGGGAATACATGAACAAAGGCATGGGCTAAAAAATCCTAGTAAGGATATAAATATAGAAATAAATAATGACACATGGTTTATAAGGCATAACACGATGACATAAAAAAATCATGAAACATGAATAAACATAAATAAGAATAACAAGTAAAACATGAGATTATGTAATCTTGGTATCATAGGAATGTGTAAAAAACATACAAAATGAGATTAACATGATTTAGGGATAACCACCATTACCATTTCCCATGGAGTAACATGAGTCAAAGCTAAATACCTAGACCATTACACATGGAGGACAAAGTCCCATAAAGAAATCAGGTATACTCCTTATCCCAACACAAAGTCTCATGAGACTACAAAATACCTAATTCATTGGATTACTATATAGGTGCAACCATCATAAAATTTTTATGCATATGTGTGTCACATGAAGAATCATACATAAGGAATAAACATAAGGGTTACCCATGGAAAGTAATGGGTATCATAATCATGTCATAAGGCATAAAAAATGAGAATATCATAAATGTGTCCATAAAATAATGGTTTTAAATAATACATGGAAATTTATAATATAAAATGGTCATAAAACATGATGAGTGATGTAAAAATGAAGTGAAAACATGAAAAAAGAGTATTTAATAAACTTTAGAAATGAGCCGCTTTAGTGCGGTTCAAGGGAGAATTTAAATGATTATTTAAAAATAATAAAGTAATAATTGTTTCTATAATACCATAAATTAAACAAGATAGTTTTCAATGATAAAATTAGTGATTTTATAATTTTTTTTGCTTAAAATATATTATTTAGTGAACTTTAAAATGAGTGGTAAATCAGGAAGTTCCCTTTTATCGGGTTTGCTTATCAGGAATAATTGAGAAGAGAACCTTATAAAAAAATATTTTATATATAAAATAAAGAATAATTTGTATAGGAACATATTTTTTGAACATAAATATATAAAATATTAATATTACATAAGAATAATTAATAATTAAATTGGGGTAAAGGGAGAGTAAGCCTAACCCGAAAAAAATGGGTGTTTGGAGAGAATCCCTTAACTTATGTATGAAAGTGCTCGGTACTTGCACTTAATGTCTTGGATAATGAAATTAAATACATTAATTAATTAATTAATAACCTTTTATACAAGTAATTTATTTATTATATTTTTTAAGTTCTTATAATATACAATTTCATCATTTGGGAGTGTTCGTTTCCTTGGTTTCCATGATCAGTTCACTTGTATACGTGTATGGAAGATCATGTAAAATTAGAATAGTTTTAAAAATTGGAATTATATGTTATTAAAGAACACACATAATATTAAGTGATATTATATATCATTTTTTTTATATGTGATAATGATTAATTTGATAAAATGGTAATGATAACCGTTTAGATTATTTTGTCATTTTTGTGATCATCACGAAGTAGTTTTGTAGTATTAATTAATATTATTCATATAGACTGGTTCCAAAATATTAAATTGTATTTAATACCAGTATAATAATATTTTTTTAACCGTAAAAATTGTTTTATGACATGCCTTTAAGGGGGTAATATAAATTGAAAGCTCATTGTCCTTGAATGTGATAAATCAACATATCATAGATGATGTTTTCATTTTTAGAAAAAAAGAAGAGGGGAAGAGAATTGATGATGGGATATTCCATTAAAAAATATAAAATTATAGTTTATAAAATATATTGGAGTTATCATGTCACTTTGATATAAAGTAAAAAAATTAAAATAGAATAAATGAAAATGAAAGAGGATTTTACCTCTTGAATTTCTTCTCCTTGAGAACCTCCTTGAGGCACTTGAGTTTGGGATTTTATTGATACAAAAGGCTCTTGGAAGTGGGGGTGGGGATAATTGGTAAGATTATTGGGAATAATTTAGATAATATTCAAGTCTTTTTATGTGTGAGGAGAAGTGGTGGTGATGGGTGATATTTATAGTGGAAAAGATGGGCATTTTTTATTGTTTCATTCAATTGTTTATTATTTTAGAGAAAGACTTTCAATAGTGTGGATTATTATTATTAAGTATAGTAACTAGTTCATGTGATTTTTAAACAATAGTTATTACATCATCCATACACCATTCACGACTCAATAATTCATGTATTTAGCTTATGCCATAAATTACGATATTTCACTATTCACAAAAAATCAACTATTTTAGAAAAATAGAAAAAATTCACCCTAAATATTTTTTAAACATGTATAATTAAAAAGGTAATTAATTTTATGAAAATAATTTTCTAAATATGATAAATTCAATTATTAATTAAAATCATCATTTATTAAAAAAATACAAATTTAAAAATTATAACTAATTTTATAACACTTTGAAAAATTAATTAAGGTCCCATAAAATTATATTATAATGATATGAAAATAAAATTTTTATTTATGAATCTATTTTATGAAAATAAATTTTCTTTTAAATCATTATATTAATAATAAAATTATAAATAAATATTTATGATTCACAAAAACATCAATACATAATTTTCTATTTTTAAACATTTATTTAATTTTTCTATGATATAAATGTGCCATATTTTAATTTATATGATGCCTAAATTTTATTTATACTTTCATAGGTGATGTTACTATTCTATTGGATGGATCACTATTCTTAATGGTAATATTACTATTCCAAAGGTCAAGTTACTATTCCATTAGTTTAGGTTCATTAATTTATATAATATACTTCTCATTTCATTAATTCTTCATTTATATTGTTTTTATTATGTTATATAAATTATTTTAGGTGATTTATAATATATTAAATAATTATAAGAAGGAAAATTTTATTGATAGAATAATGGGTCGTTACATTCTTCCCCCCTTATGAAATTTCACCCTTGAAATTTTGTTTTAAAATCTAAGGGGAAAACAGGTGAGGGTACTTATACTATTTCCCACCATTAACTAGAAAATAAAACAAAATTGAGGAGGTATTGAATATTTATCTAATAAGAATATAAAAAATTTATCATTGAACATATAAGGATAAACTTTTAAAATAAAAGTATATCCTAACTTGTGATTCTATAATTTTTAATCTAAGTTATCTATGGTGATACAATTATCCTGAGGGTTAATACTAAAGTTTTCTAGTCCTAATCTCCAAAAAAATAGAATGTCCTATGATACCAAATATAGCAACCCTATCCTTTTACACATACTATTACATGATTTTAAGAATAATTATCCTTCAAATACAAACTAAGGATCGTAAAGTCTAGTGTCTTTCGAAGATTAGATATATAATTAAAAATCATGAAACCAAAATAAAAACATATTTTATTTAATATCCATAAATAGATCCTAACTTATTTTTAGCTCTTACTTATGTAAAGGATTACATAGATAATACATAAATGAAGGGATGTTCTAAAAAATACTAGTATGGGTAGAAATAAATAAATAAAGTATAGCACATGGGTTAGAAGGAATAACATGATGACATAAAAAGGCATGGAACATGAATAAACATAAGAAATCATAACATGTAAAATATGGGATCATGTAATCATGGTATCATAAGAATGTGGAAACAACATACAACATGACATTAGAAATAATCAAGTCTAACTACTTAGACCATTTCACATGGAGGAGCATGATTCAAGGATAACTTCTAAGACCATTGCACATAGAGGACCAAGTCCCATAAAGGAATCATGTTTACTCCCTATCCCAACATGACGTCTAATGAGACTAGATATTACCCAATGCATTATATCTCTATCTGTCTTCACCCATAATAACATGCTCATGCATATGTGTTCCACATGAATAATTGTACATAAGGAATAAACATAAGGGTTTCCCATGGAAAGAAGAGGGTATCGTAATCATGTCATAAGGAATAACAAATGGGTGTATCATAAATATTTCCATGAAAGAATATATTTAAATCATACATGGAAATTAATAAGGGAAAATAGTTATAAAACATTATAATTTATGTCAAACTAAAGTGAAAAAAAGTAAAAATAATGTTTAATAAACTTTGTAAATGAGCCACTTTAGTGAGGTTTAAGAGAAAAGTTTAATGATTATTTAAAAATAAAAAATGAATAATTGTTTGTATAAAACTAGAGATGAAAAAAATACAGTTTTACATGATAAAATTGGTGATTTTATAAAAATAATGGTTTCTTAAAATAGATTATGGAGTTCACTTGAAAATAGTGTGAGAAATCAAGAAGTTACCTTTAATTGGGCTTTCTTATCGGGAAGAATTGAGAAGGGTGGATTATAAAAGATGTATTCCCCCAAAAAAGAAATAATAATAGGACAAGGAATTTATTTTGGGAACATAAATAAAAAAATATTTATATTACATAATAATTAAGAATTACATTGGGGTAAAGAGAGAGTAAGTGTAACATAATGGAAAAAAATGGCGGTTCTAAGAGAATCCCTTACCTTATGTTCAAAAGTGTTATGGAATTACACTCAATGTTATGGATAAAGAAAATAAAACCATTAATTAATTAATTAAGAACCTTTTATACAGTTATTTTATTTTTTTATAATTTTATTAAGTTTGTTAATATCCTTTTTAATAAGTTATACGATACAATTTCATCGTTTGAGAGTGTTCGTTTCCTTGGTTTTCTTGATCGGTTCACCTGTATACTTGTATGGATAATTATGTAAAATGATAATAGTTGTAAATAATTGAAATTATATGTTATTAATTAACATACTAAATATTAAATGGTCTTATATATTATTTTTTTTATATTTTAGGATGATTTATTATATAAAACGTTAATGATAACCATTAAGATTATTTTGGAATTTTATTATCATCACAAACTAGTTTTGTTATATTAATTAATATTATGTATATATACCAGTTAAATAATATTAAATAATATTAAATAATATTAAATAAATATATTTTAATCTATTTTAATCATAAAAATTGTTTTATGAAATTTCTTGAAGGTGGTAATAGAAATTGAAAACTTTTCATCCTTAAATTCGATAAATCAACACATCACGAATGATGTATTCATTTTTATAAAAAAAGAGAAGGGAAGAGAATTTATGATGGGTTGTTCCATTAAAAAAAATTAAATTCCAGTATATAAAAGATACTAGAGTAATAATTTAACTTATATAAGGGAATGTGAGGAGAGGATAAGAAAAAAATAAAATGAAAAGAGAATAAATAAACATGAAAGATGATTTTCTTCTTGAATTCATTCTCATTGAGAAGCTCCTTAGGGGAATTAAGTTTGGTATTTTGTTGATAACAAAGGATATTAGATTTAGGGAGAGACTTGGTAAAAGGATTAGTGAAAATTTTTACAAGCTTCAAGGATTTTGGTGTGTGAGGAGAAGAGGTGGTGAGGGGTGGTATTTATAGGAGAGGAGAGGGGTATTTTTTGATTATTTTATTCATTTGTTTATTATTTTGGCTCAATACTATAAATATTGTTGATTCCTACGACTATTTAAACAAACTAGTGTATGTGATTTCTAAACAATAGTGTTTACATCATCCATAAATCATTCATGACTTAATAATTCATGTATTTATCTTTTACTATAAATTACCGGATTTCTCTATTCACCAAAATTCAACTGTTTAAGAAAAATCCCAAAAATTCACCCTAAACATTTTTTTAAATTTATAACTCAAAAATGGACTCCATTTTATGAAAATAATTTTCTAAATATGATACATTTAATTTTTAATTAAAATCATCAATTATTCCAGAAATACCAATTTAAAACTTATAAGTGATTTTATAACACCTTGAAAAAATAATTAACATCTAATAAAATTATATTATATTCATAAGTCAAAAAAATATTAATTTATTAATCTATTTAATGAAAATTAATTTTTTTAAATCATTATATTAATTATAAAATTGAAAATAAACATTTATGTTTAACAAAAATATCAATAATTAATTTATCAATTTCAAAACATTTTTTTACATATTCAATTATATAAATTTGTCATATTTTTATTTATAAGATACATAAATTTTATTTATAATTTCATTGGTGAGGTTACTATTCTACTAGCTAGGTAACTATTCTAAATGGTCA
Source organism: Viscum album (assembly GCA_963277665.1). Lineage (NCBI taxonomy): Eukaryota > Viridiplantae > Streptophyta > Magnoliopsida > Santalales > Viscaceae > Viscum > Viscum album. Next base: position 339,815,726 of record OY728142.1, on the reverse strand, counting down.
CATTACTATTCCAAAGTTCATGTTACTATTACATTGGTTTAGGTTCCTTGATTTATATAATATACTTATTCTTTGATTAATTATTCATTTTTAAAGTTTGTATTATTTTCTCTAAGAGATTTTAGGTGTTTATACTATATTAAATAATCATAATAAGGGGAATTTCATTGATATAATTTTGGGTCGTTATAATGGTGCCCTCTGTTATGGATTTTAAGATACAATGTGGAATGTTATGGGCACAATGCTTGGTTAGGCGACACTCGATGATAGAAGTGATCACAAAGGATCGCTAGATAATTTTTGAGTAGTAACCTCCAATAGATATAGTAAGTGGGCCCTTGATGACCTTTCCTAGTAGTTCCCTCTAGTAGAGCTGGACAATGATTCCTCAACAATTTTTTGGGTGGTGCCCTCTAGTAGATTTGGGTAGTGGGTCCTTGATTACTTTACGATTGATACCCTCCAATAAATATAGGTAGCGGTTCCTCAATGACTTTCTGAGTGGTACCCTCCAATAGATCTTGGGAGTGGGTCCTCGATGACTTTCTGAGGGGTTCCCTCTAGTAGAGTTGGGTAGTGGGTCCTTGATGACTTCCAAAGTATAACCCTCCTACTGATTAGAGCATGGGTCGTTCATGAAATATCAGAGTAGAACCCTTCTGTTGTACCAGGGAATGTGTACAATACCAAAAGATTCTGGTCCATCGATTGTCTGGTAGAGTGGAAAGGTGTTGTTTAACTTGGATGGATACATCTAGGAAGACGTGTGAGATGCTGGGAATCATTGATAAACTTTTGGAGTTGTTGGTGACTTTTATTCCTGGGATGAGTTATGATATGGAGATCCCATTACTCTCAAATTTGGTTTTATTTTGATTGATAATATATATATACATACTTATGTATACATACCTTTGGATTTGGTTTCTCTCTTTCTATGGGATGCAAAGACACATGGGGTATTCCAGTTACTTTCCATGTTTAGATTCTAATAGTTAGATGAGTTTAATATCCTATTATAGGTGTCAAAGAATTTATGTGTAGTTCATCTACTCACCATGTTAAGACCCTTGAGTTTGGTTGAGGTTACTTACACTCTTGGTTTGGGTTGATATGTTCTCTTTCATTGTATCCTATTTACTATCTATGGTCTTTCTATTCATGTTTTATCTCTTACTTTTCCCCCTTAATCTTTCAGGGAACCCTAATGGGTATGTATATACTCACCCATGGATGGGATTTTTCCACACGTGTCATGTCTTATACAGATGATGGACAGGTCAACAGTAACATTAGAGGATTTTAGGGATACCTGGTACTTTAAAGCTTATATTTTGGTCTCATGTTTGAGAACAACATCTTGGATCTATCAGCAGTTTACTTTTCCAGTTTTTTTAGGTTGGGAAATATTTCTAGTTGGGCATGTATTTTTCCCCATTTTCCTTTCATTTTACACTACCTTAATCTTTTTCTATTTATAAATTTATCATGCATGGTTATTCCCTTATCTTTTTTATTCATTTAATTTTACTCCCTCTACACTTTTTCATCAAGATGGTTGTGTGTGTGTAGGTACTTAGGAAAAGTCCTACCCATGTTAGTTATTCCTTTAGTGATAGTAGACACCCCTGGAATATGGAGTCAGTCTTGGGGTAGTTTTGGATTGAGCCCTAACATGGGTTGGGTCATTACACTAACTATCTAAAACAATCAACCTTTGAAATAGAATGGAATTCAAATCTCAAATTTATAACACTTCTAGACAATAATTTGATAAAAAAAAACTACATATATTCTATCTTATCTATATTAATAAGAAAACCATTCGATTTTAAATCCTATCTATAAAGCTTTAAATTTAAATTAAGAGTATATTTATATTTTGAAAAAATAACTATATTATCCTCAAAATAATTGTAATTAGGTATCTCATCTTAAATATTATTTTTAATTTCTTCAAAGAACAATAAAAAAAATTTTGGGCTTAAAGATGAACCTTGATACAGTCTTGTTGAGGTAGGGAAACCTGTAGTGTCACCTAATAGAGTTCTAACTCAAGTAAAACAACTTTTATAAATGTATTAGATGATTTTAATATATTCCATTTTTACCCCATTTCTTCAATGATCTATCTATAAAACAAATATTGGAACTTTATCATATGCCTTTTCCAAATCAATGAAAACCATATGAAAATAATGATTTTTTTTCTATAATAATTAATCAGACCTATAATCAAACAATTTTCCTTTATGGATAAATTTCTAGACATAAAACCAAATTTATTAGCAAAAACTTTAGTTTCCCTTTAAATACTTTGTTCAATCACCCTCTTCTCAAGTTTTATTGTATGAATCATAAGATTGAGGCTTCTGTAGTTCCCAAAATAAGAAAATTACACCTTTATTTTTATACACATGTATCAGTGAAATATATATCCATTCATCATAAATTTTCTTGGATTTAATAATATAATTAAACAACCTAGTGAGACAATTTAAACCCAACTCTCATGAATATTTCCACACTTTAATATAGATGTTATCAAACTTATTTTTTTTACCATTTTTCATCATTCTTAAATCATCTATAACCTCAAAATGATGAACTTTTTGATAATATACATTTTTTAGTTCTTCTCTACTAGTACATAGATTTTATAATTATAATCCACAAATCTGATTTTATAGAATATATTAATAAAAAAACCCCCATATTTTCTTAATTTAATCATCCTTAAAAAGGGTACATCCTTCTTTTTTTATGCACTAAAATTTATATAAACCTCTATATTTTTTATCTCCACCTATAGATAATATGTTTATTTTTATTTTACAATTCTTATTCTATAATTAATGATACAAATCATTAAAAACTTATTATTTAGCCACACTAACTACTTCATTTTACTCCTTATGTGAAACATGACATCGAGAAGAAGTATCATCATTACTGCAAAGGTGTAAAGATTAAAAAATATCTCATATAAATTTAAGTTTTTTTAACATTATTATTCCACTATTATGATTATTTTCATTTTGTTAAAAATCCTATTGATACACATAGAATAGAATTAGCTACATTAAAAACATTTATATTCACTTCATCCCACATGTATTCAATAGTTCCTTGAACCTCCCAATACACTTATTTCAAAAGTTTATTCTTAAATTCAATTATAAGGTAATCTTTAGGTTAAACTATCTTATTCATGGATTCCTTAATTGTTTCATATTTAACTTATAATTCTTAACTTGTGGGTTTAAAACTAAAAAATGTTATTGGGTGGTAAAAATTTCACCAAGCATAACCTTATAATCCATAATAAATATTATATCTTACCTTTTTACCTAGAAATAATAAATTTTAGATCTTGTGATTCTATTTTTATAGTTAAAAATATGTTCCACTTATTTTCTAAAGATTTTATTTACTACCAAAAAACCACAACAACAAGAAACATCCAATATAACTAATCCTTAATCATTTATTACACCCAAACTAAAACCTCTATAGAAATATATGTGATATCTAGAATCCTTTCTTATATAACCATTTATTGAACTAACTATAAAAATATTCTGATCTTGTAGAAAAATATGAATACAAGTTTCTAAATTAACCTAAAACATAGACTTATATTGTACATATTGATCTACTTGAGGCGTATAAATAATAATAATAAGAATTTAACCTGAAAAAATAATAATATAAAAAACAAATAATTTTAAAATATTTTACAAAAAATTAAGACCAATTAAAAACTTATGTTTAAATATAATAAATATAATGGTTATTTATTTTTATTTATTAAAATTTAAATAAATAAATTTTTTTAATTAGAAAAATTAACATTCACGGCCTTTTAGATAATTAAGAAAAAAATATACCAATTTCAAAATTTTCTCCCCCCTTATGTAATTGAAAAAATGAATGATATATTTAGAGAAAGGTTCCTCCAAAATAAAACAATAAAAATATTCTCTTATTTTTAAAAAAATAAGTCAAAAACTATTTTTTTTCAATATGTAATTCTCAAAAATAAAATATTTCTCCCCTAAAATCATACTTCTAAAAAAATATAGCAATTAGTTACCCCCAATATTTAAGTATATAAAACTTATTAAATACAATAATCTTTAATTTTTTTAGGTTTTATATTTCAAAAACATATTCATGAATTTAAAAATTCCACCTATTTAAAATATAATATTTAAAAAGATAAATACTCGTTAATTTTTACTTCACTTCTATCTAACAAAATATAACGATAATTATCTATATTTAATAATGCATCAAGGATCCATGAAAATAAGTTAGTAATAAAAACAATATTCAATTAATTATAAAGGATTTGTAAAGAGTTAAACTTCTTTGCCTTATTTCAGTAAACCAAATTAAACAATAGATATAATATGACCACATTCCATATAAAAAAACTAAAAATCATATTTTCCAACATTCAAAAAATAAGAGCTTTAAAGGCATGCGTGATAGTCATATAATAATGAACTTAATTGGGCATATAGACCAAATTTGGTACAATTGTATTTAAAAAAAGATTTGGAACCATATGTCTTAAATGTTATTCTTCTTAAATTTAATGGAAAATTTTAACAAAAATCATTTCTATAACCAATTGATTAGTAAAATTAAATAAGAAATCATAATAATAATGTACAAATAATCCATATCTATATCATATAACATATTATATACCTTTATTTTTACCTTATTCTTATGCATTTTAGGTAACCTAACATTAAAAACAATGCAATTTCTATTGGTTTTTTATTTAAAATATTTTGCTATCTCATGAAGTCATATAAAGTTTGGATTCCAATAATAATATTAGAGAAAATTTCCTTTAAACTTTTAATTTATACTTTAAGCTTTATTTATTCCTTTTAAAAAAAATTCAATATTAGTACAAACGATATCTTTAATAATAAAAGAAGAATTTTTCTAACTATGATTCTAAATTTCCAGCTTAGATAAATTATTTTCTATAATATTAATTTTCACTTTCTCTTTATCAAAATTATAAATTGAATCTTTTGACTTTTCATTTTCCTAAAATTGAATTATATTATCTTTATTAACCTTATAATAATAATTTTTCAACATTTCATACTTTTTATCATTCATTTCTATTCAATCTTGATATTCATCACATAATTCACTTAACCTTTTCTTACTTTAGATATATCATAATAAGAACTAGAAAAGGATTAAGAATCAGAATTAGAATTACTCATTTTATCTATGTTACTAATTAAATATAAATTTCCAATTTTACTAGAAGATTATAATAAATTAATCAAATAAGATGAATGAGTAAGAAATAAATTTATATTATAATATTTATTGAAAAATAAAATATTACTTGTTTTATTTTCACTTACATATTCCTCAATTAAGTCTGATTCTTTTGTGAAACTCAAACCTTCAATAAATGATTTCTTATTTTTATTTTTAACATTATTGTATTATTATCTTTGATATTTCAATCTTGTATAGTCATATTTGGTATTTCCAAGTTTCTTATATTCATAAAATATAATTTAAATTTACCTTTCTTTTATTTTCTTTAGAAACATTTCATGTATCACTGTCTTTTCCCTTCATCCTTTTAGATAACTTGATTTTTATTTATGATTCATTTAATGAATTTTTCAACTTGAATTAGGTCATCATATTCCCCTAAGATTTAATAATATGAATAATCACTAGTAGAAAACGAAAATATTTATAATCAAAAGTAACTCACTTTATTTTATCATGAAATTAATTTTTATAAATCAATAACCCAAGATCACATTGTAGAAAGTAACCAATCAACTCATTTAAAGAGTACTATATAAAATATTTTCATTATTAAATGAACACATTCCTAAAAAGAAATTTTATTATGATAAAGATCAATGTATTATTTCAATTTGAACGAAATTATTCATAGTTTCTCCAAGTGAAACCATTTTGTTATCAATCTTAGTGAATCTATTGAACATATTTTTAAAAATTTCATGATCAGAAATTTTAAATTATTTAAATTCAAACCTATGAATTCAAAGCTTAGTTCTCTACAATATTTTTTTCCATCGATGAGTGATTTTTAAAGCCATCTAAATACAAGAAGTATTTTTACAATAATATACATGACTACAAACATTTATCGTAAGAGATAAATAATGAAAATTCATGAATTTTAATTCAAAAAAATATTTATTAGCATCATTACCAGTCAAAGTTTAAAAATCAACCTCTGGTAATTTATTTGGTTTATCCAGGAAGGACTAGTATTCAATACCTATTTTCCTTAAAAACTAGATCTATTATTTCTTTTTAGTACACAAAATCACATTCAATAAAATGAGGCGAACTTAAAATATTCAAAAATTAAACTTATTTACTTCCCTTCAATAAAAATATTATTCCTTAATATTTTTAAAGACTAGGATATAAGTTATTTAAAAAGCAGGTAACATTCAAAAAAAAATTATCAATAAATCTAAACTATAATTTTAAATTCAAGTTCTGATACTAATTTGTATCCCCTAATAGGTGAATGGAAATAGAAACGAGGGTGGGGGAGTGAATTAAATTACTTAAAATTATCATAGTTATTAAAATTAATTGTGTAATTTGGTTGTTTAAAAGGATTAAATAGATATTTATCCAATGATTAAGAATAGTGGATATCTGAAGAGTGATTGAAGAAAAATAAAGAGATAAACATAAGAATTCTATAGTATTTCATATTTAAATGATCTTATATCTACTCCCCAAACCCAAACTAATGAAGTATAACACCCTCTAAAATATGAGGGAGTATTTTACAATGGAACAAACTAAACCCACACTTTTACAGTGGGAGAAATCCCAACCTAAGATATTAATAAGGAGCATCCCCAAACCCAACTCACAAAACCTTTTGAAAAAATAGATATAACCTATGATTTTTGTAATAGAGAAGCCCAAAATAATTTGAATTTTGAATAGGATCACTCAAAAACTATTTAATTCATTTTGTTAAAGTTGTATAACAAATAAATAATTTTTATAGTGGTATAATCAAAGTGCAGTATGATTCAGTGTAGAAAAATCGCATCCTAATAAATAAATTAAGTAAAAATACTAATCTTTTTATAGAGAATAACATTGGAATTTTTGTGTAAAAATTTTCTTCTCAACCCTTCATAGTATTTAAATGGTCATTCTTGGGAATTCTAGTAGTTTACTTCAATAAAAAACAATGAACGATGAAGCGCTACTTAGTTCACACATGATCAGTTGATAATTTAAAAGTTCAAATCTATAGTGTATGGATTTTATTCATGGTAGGGTATTCTCATTTAATCCTCAATACCTTTAAATAAGATTTATAACAACTAAATAACAATCTATATTTTCTAGTTTTATTCAAAATAACAATAATAATGATCCATAATTTTCATAGAGAGAAAAATTAATTTCCAAAGTTACCATTCCAAAATTGTCATTTGATTTTATAAAAAAATCAAGTTCAAACCAATTTAAATCCATAATTAAAAAGTTAAATATATTTCTATAATAATCATCCAAAATAAATCCCAAGGATATTACATCCTTTCTGTAACACCCCAAACTTCCACGGTACGTTTCCCTTCGAATAATCGATAGCGTGTGTTGTACGCAACCTCGAGTTCTAACACACACCACAACTAATTAAACTAGCCGTTGTGAATAGTAATACCTACTTTTTGAAATCATATATATTTTATATTTCAAAATGGACTTCATTTTTGGATTCGGAATATTGAAATTAGCCTAGGGTGAAATTTTGGTACTTTTCGGATAACTTTTATATTTTGATGAATAGTGAAAATTACTAAATTTTAATTAAAAACAACTTTAATCAAAATAATTAATAGTGATAAATTGTGAATTTGAGTGGTTTTAAAGTATATTTAGAATATATTTTTACCATTTAATATAAATTTGGTCATTGGACATAATTTTACAATTAAACCGAACATAAACAAATGTCAATCTTTTTATAGTTATTATCTCTTAAAAACACGCTTTTTGTTTTGATAGCGGGAATTAATTTTAAATTAATTTCTGCCACTTCTGTGTTTTGAATTTAGGAAAATGGATTCCATATTTGGAATCAGGATGTTCAAATTGTGTAAATAGGTAACTTTTATTTTTAGACATTTTGAATAGTTACTGTGGTAAATATTTTATTTACCATGGTTAAAGGGTAAATCCGGTAAATAAGGGTTAAAAAAATAATATTATAATAATACAAAATTACCCTAAAACGTGTCCTAACCTTATTGGTGGACACATACCCGACCATGGGAATCCTTGGGTCAATTTGGGGACCCCTTGGAGCCACTTGTATGTGGTAGGGACACATTATATTAATAAAGTTAAAATAAAAATAAAAATGGCATAAGCTTACATCTTTTAGAAGAACAATTTTTACATAGGGTTATACATGTTGGAGTTTCGATTATAAATATTCATTAGAAAGATAAAAAGATTTCCTACATGATGATATTTTATTTATAATTTTTAGACATCAAATAAGGTAAATTATTAATGACACAATAATGATGCATTGTTAACCTCATTAATAAATCATTGAAATAAATAATATTATAATGATTAAAATATTATCTAAAACCTATCCAATTCTTATTGGTTGATGTTATTTAGAATATGAGTCATCTTATCTTCGACCTCAATGATTTTTGGACCATTATAAACCGAATATAATTATATTATAAAGTAATACTTTCACTCTTTTCTAAAGAGCCCCTCCTCTCCCTTATAAAAGGAGACCACTTCTACTCATTCCTCACACCTCTCAAGCCACTTGGCTCGTCCAAACTCTGCCCAACTAAGCTCCCCACATCCCTCTACTCCTCCTTGAAGCTTCCCCTTAGGCAGAAAGCATTTCAACAAGTCCTTTGGTTCTAACCAAAGTGAGTTACCTAAATTAAAGGTAACGATTTCTCTTAAATTATTTTCATTTATTTTGCTTCTTCAACCCCCAAACTCTTTTTATTTCCTTTCTTTTGTAACAACACCAGTATCCTCAATATACTAGGATGTTTTTATAAGAAGGATTCAAACTACACATACACACAACTCCATCTAATGGATGATGAACATAATGTTTCTGTGGATGGCAAACTAACGCCTCACGAAACGATGATTGTTCAAATACATCTTACCGCCTCTCATGGTGGCCATTATGATGGCACTGTAATTAAATATGATATTAATGATATATATTTTATATATAAGCTTCTGTAATTCCATTTTATTTCATACCATTATTCGTTTCATGTTGTATATACATACGATAATTTCATTTGAGGAAGTGCGGACTACCGCCCCCTTAAAATGATATGACTCGTTCATACCACACATGGAACGTATAAAGGATGGTGTTAATGAACTTAAGTAACATATATAAAATATTATATTATACTGGAATAGTAATATACCTATGTATCATTTGGATTCGATTCTTTTAAAATAAAAATTAAATGGAAATAGCGTTCGTGCGTACGTACGGACTACCGTCTCCACGAACGCGATGAGATTCATTCTCCATCGTATCCATTCAAGTATAATTATCATTTAATGATTTAAAAATGATGTTTAAGGACTTGATATCATTCTGGATATGAATAAGATACAACAAACATGACTTATGTAACAAAACATATAAAGAAAATGAGTAAGTTAACACCCGAAACGACAATAATACTAAGATATTATTATCAAATCAATATTAAAAGATCATATATGATATCATATTAATGTATATGATTCTTGTATAATTTATTAACAATTATTTCACTATTATACAGGAGGTTAACCTACCCCAACCAAGGAAAAGTACAAGGTAAGGGTTTACTTTACAACCTCTTCATTATCCAAGGTTGTTTATACGTAATAATCTACTGGGATCTCTTTATCATCCACATCCATGTTTCTTAAAAATGCATTTAAAAACATTTTTACTATTTACTAGAATATGACTTAAAGTCATTTATACCCTTTTTGACTTTTATAAGTGGTTTATAAAGGAATCTTTCGGTCGTATTCAAAACAAGGTCCTTTTTAACCTTTTCGACAGAATTGAGGTAAGAATGTTTTTTTTAACTTATACGGCGGGTGCGGTTATTTTCCGCCGTTATAAAATCGTCGAAGCTTTCCATACAAGCTTATAAGAATATTTTCAAAGAAAATGTTTTATTTTATATGGACCTTAAATGATTTCAAAATAAAAGGAGATACTTCTTTAAAAAGAATTTTGATTTCATCTATGTCAACATCCTTTGATGGATTTTAAGATTATTTGAAGTTGATTTATTATGATACAAAACTTCTATATTGTATTGAAGGTTTTGTGAGATGTTTGACTATGGATGTGCTATTTTTATACCATTCATAGTTTATGGTGAAATTATTGACATTTCGTATGCTAGTTTTAATACGAATGTTTATGTTATGTTTAAACCTTTTCATATGGGAATGCATTGGACTTAATAAGTGACGGGTGGAGCCCGCTATAGCTCCTCGATGCATCGGTAGGTCTCATGAGACAAACTAGTGTCTTGGCACAAGGCCTTGACAAAATCTTATTTGTAGTCTTGGCACGAGGCCTTGGCTATGTGGTTATGATAGTCTGGCATTATGCATTCCAACATTATGAAAGTGGTTATTGATATTGCATGTGATTATTCGATTAGTAGAATATCCATGTGAATAAGTAAATGGCATTATTTCATTTTACTTTTGCCATACTATGTTGAAGTTCAATTTTAAAAGGCTTTTGTTTTAGTAATTCATTGCCTTAAATGTTTATGCTTATTTTGAATGTTCCGCTATATTGTTATCCTTACTGGGCATTTGAGCTCACCTCTTTTCTATGTTTTATTTTTCCCAGGTAGTGAAGAAGTAAATTATGAATGACTTGCAGGGATATTATGAGGGGTTAATAGTGTGGATATGAAGACTTTGTTGTTGTAGTAGTTTTTCACTTTGAAATGTAATGTAAAACTTTATGATTATATCTAGTGCTTCCAAGGCTACTAAACCAATCGGTCTTTCGGGATTTGATCTTTCTTGTGATCATGCCAATGTTATGTAATAATGCACCGACTCTGGGTAGCTGGGGTCGGGGCGTTACAGTTGGTATCAGAGGAAGTTTAGTACAAACCTTGGAAACTAGATTTAGATAAACTCTGATTAGAGCACGTAGACCTAAGATGAACTTTGAGGATTAGTATAGAAGAACTTCCTAGAATTTTGGTATTGTAGATATTTTGTGAGTTTTCCGAGCAATACATCCCTATCTGGATACGAGCAGGTAGAGGCGGCTCTAGCACAGATGTACCTAGGGGTAAAACCCGAAAACACCGCTTTGAGCTAGACTCGAACGGGAACTGGTGCACGACAACGGGCCTTGCTGCACTCTTGGTTACGACACTCCCGGGGGATATGCTTAGGATAACTCTCACTATCTTTACAAATCATTATGAAGGGTTTATGAGTATATACTTCCTCAAAGAAAACATTTTTATGATTATGGATTATATCCATAAATAGTTCAATTTATGTTAAGTGTTTTATAAGTATGAGATTATGTATTTTGATTCATAAACTGATCTAGTTTATGCCATTGTTTAGAAATGGCGCCTAGTGGAAGAAATGGAAACCGTATCAATGCACGCACTCCATGTAGGGATTGCCCTCCTGCTCAAGATAATTATAGTGGGGCTGGTGATGCAACCGGTGCTGATCAGCTAATCACCATACTGGGACAACTTACTCAGGTTATGAATAATAACCTTACCCGTATGGAGCACCCTGACCTGCAGCGTGGAGGATCAATGTTAGATCGATTCATGAGGCAACAACCACCAACGTTCAATGGGAATACAAATCCCTTAGTAGCTGAGCAATGGATATTTTCCCTAGAGAAAATATTTCAGGCTTTGGGGAGCAGTGAAAGGGAAAAAGTTGTCATGGCAGTTTACCGCCTCACTGGAGATGCTGATCAATGGTGGTCATTGATTCAAAACATGAAGGAAGATGATGAAGTATCAAATATGGAGTGGAGGGAGTTCAAAGATCTGTTTTTAGAAAAATACTTTCCTCGCGACCATCGAGCAGATATGGAAAGGCAATTTCTGAGTCTGAGACAAAAGGAGGATGATAATGTCACAAAGTATGAGGCTAACTTTACAAGGTTAGAAAGGTATGCTGGGGATTATATTCGCAACCCAAGAAGTAAGATTGATCGTTTCTTTGATGGGTTAAAACCATTTCTCCGTCGAGCGTTAGTCTCACAATCCTTTTCATCGTACGAAGACATTGTCTCATGTGCTATCAAGACCGAAAAGGAATTCTCTAAGTCTTATGACTTTAAAGCAAAGCAAGAGAAGAAGAGACCTGCTGATCAATCTGGGAATGGAAATAAGGGGAAGAAAGGAAAGGTTGAATATCCATCATTTGGTAAATGTGGGAAGAAACACCCCGGTACTTGCTTGAAGGGAATGTGAGTCTGTTACAAGTGTGGTGAAAAAGGCCACCAAGCTCATGATTCCAAGGGGAAGAAGGAAGCTACCAACGTTCAGTGCTACAATTACAGGGAGATGGGGCATTATGCAAATGCATGTCCTAAGCGTCAGGAGAACTTACCTCAGAAAAGGCCAAGGGATCAAGGCCAGGCTTATGCTATCACTACTGTAGAGGTAGAAGCTCCAAAAGACGTGGTGGCAGGTAATTTAATGGTTTCCTCAAGTTTAGCAAATGCATTATTTGATTCTGGATCATCGCATTGTTTCATATCTTCCCAGTTTGCTAAGAAAATTAGATATTTCCAATTTGATTTAATAAGGGAGTTGTCAGTTAAAACTCCTAAGGGAAGTATCATTGCAACAAAGTTTTGTGAATCAGTCCCCATTAGAGCACATAAATTTTCTTTATCTGCTGATCTCATCGTCATACCTATGATTGAGTTTGATATAATCCTCGGTATGGACTGGCTTTCGGACTATGATGCGAAGATTTATTGTAAGAAGAAAGAGGTTACGATTCTTGATGATAATGATAAGGAGCACCTTATTTTTAGAGCAGAATCGTCACCACCTAATTCTTATTTAGATCCACCCCCAGTAGCTCAACTAAATTCAATTATTGGGGAGGAAGAGAATGAAGTAACTATCGGTGAGGAAAGGAATGTTCAAATAGAGGATGTACCTGTTGTGAAAGAATTTGTAGATGTATTTCCGGAAGATTTACCTGGACATCCTCCAGAACGAGAAATTGAGTTTTCCATTGATTTGATTTCTGGATCAAGGCCTATATCGAAGACCCCTTATAGAATGGCCACTGTAGAGTTAGTCGAACTAAAGAAACAACTAGAGGAATTGAGTAATAAGGGATTTATTCGCCCTAGTGTTTCTCCATGTGGAGCCCCTGTTCTTTTTGTTAAAAAGAAAGATGGATCTATGAGGTTATGTATTGACTACAGGGAGATCAATGCTATAACGATAAAGAACAAGTATCCCCTACCTCGTATTGATGATTTATTTGACCAACTGCATGGAGCTCAATACTTTTCAAAGATTAACCTTCGATCTGGATATCATCAGTTGTGTGTAAAGAAGGAAGACATTCCGAAGACAGCATTTCGAACCAGGTACGAGCATTACGAGTTTACTGTAATGCCGTTTGGATTGACTAATGCACCCTCTGTATTCATGGATCTGATGAATAGAGTTTTCAAGGAGTATCTCGATGAATTTGTGGTGGTATTTATTCATGATATCTTGGTATACTCCAAAACCTACGACGATCATGAAAATCACTTGCGCATTATCTTGAAGACTCTGAGGAGGCATGAATTATATGAGAAGTTTAGCAAGTGTGAATTCTGGCTTCAGGAGATTTCTTTTCTTGGCCATATTGTCTCAAAAGATGGAATCTCTGTTGATCCTTCTAAGACCAAGGCAATCCGAGAATGGCCAGCACCTACGAGTATAACTGAGGTACGTAGTTTTATTGGTTTGGCAGGTTATTATCGACGTTTCGTCCAGAATTTTGCCCGATTGGCTAACCCATTAACGAAGCTCACACGTAAAGGGGTTAAATTTGTTTGGACAAAAGAGTGTGAAGAATGTTTCGAAGAACTGAAGAGAATATTAGTCAATGCTCCTATATTGACTCTACCATCGGGGAATGATGGGTTCGTTATTTATAGTGATGCATCGAAGAAAGGACTTGGCTGTGTCCTTATGCAGAATGATAGAGTTATTGCCTATGCATCACGACAGTTGAAAATTCATGAACAAAACTATCCTACTCATGATCTTGAGTTAGCAGCTGTGATCTTTGCTTTGAAGATATGGAGGCACTACCTCTATGGTGAAAAATGTGAGATTTATACTGATCACAAGAGTTTGAAGTATATTTTCTCACAAAAAGAACTCAACATGAGGCAAAGGAGATGGCTTGAATTACTCAAGGACTATGATTGTACGATACACTACCACCCGGGGAAGGAAAACAAGGTGGCAGATGCTTTGAGTAGAAAAGACCATGGAGTTTTGAACAATATGAGAATTGAAAGGGATCCAATTTTCATGGATCTAGTGAAGATGGACATGGGAATAACCAGGGAAGGTGAAACATCAATGCTTTTTTAAATGGTTTCCAAACCATCTTTACTAGAAAGGATTAAGAGTTCTCAGACCAATGATGAAGAATTTCAGAAGAAGATTAAAGCTGTGAATGATGGGAGATTGAGAGACTTTGTGTATGAAGATGGAATTTTGAAATTCGGGAAGAGACTTTGTGTTCCCGATTTACCTGATCTAAAAAGGGAATTGCTGGATGATGCTCATAGTTCCAATTTCTCTATACACCCTGGGAGCACCAAAATGTATAGAGATTTGAAGGAACATTTTTGGTGGGACAACATGAAGAGGGAGATTGCTGATTTTGTGTCAAGATGTATGGTTTGTCAACAAGTGAAAGCTGGAAGGCAACAGCCTGGAGGAGTCATGCAACCTCTTCCCATACCGGAGTGGAAATGGGACAATATTACGATGGACTTTGTCATGGGGCTACCAAAGACTCCTAGAAGGAACGATGCAATATGGGTTATTGTTGATCGTCTTACCAAGTCAGCACATTTTCTTTCTATAAGAGAAGATCTACCCCTGGAACGTCTAGCAAGACTATACATTAATGAAGTTGTGAGACTTCATGGAGTACCACTATCGATTGTTTCTGATCGTGATCCCCGTTTTACTTCAAGATTTTGGAAAAGTCTTCAGAAATCCCTGGATACTGAACTTCATTTGAGCACTGCTTACCACCCTCAGACAGACGGACAATCAGAACGGACTATTCAAACCTTAGAAGACATGTTGAGATCTTGCTCACTTGACTTTCAGGGTATGTGGGATCAATATTTACCACTGGTAGAATTTTCCTATAACAATAGCTTCCATTCGAGTATACAGATGGCACCATATGAAGCGTTATATGGAAAGAGATGTCATACACCAACCTGTTGGGATGACGTTGGTGAAAGAAAACTTGTAGGCCCAGAACTGGTGGAGGAAACAGTGGAAAAGGTGAAGGTAATCCAAAATCACATCAAAGCAGCTCAAAGTAGGCAGAAGAGCTATGCCGATAATCGAAGGAAGGATTTGGAATTTCAGGTCGGTGATCATGTTTTCCTAAAGGTATCTCCATGGAAGGGAGTCATACGTTTTGGTAAGAATGGTAAATTGAGTCCCAGGTACATCGGACCTTTCGAAATTCTAGAACGAATTGGGGCTGTAGCTTACCGATTGGCAATGCCGCCAAGTCTCTCCAAAGTTCACGATGTGTTCCACGTATCTCTGTTGAGAAAATACATGCCTGACCCAACGCATGTACTCACCTATGAGGAATTAGAACTGGAACCCGATCTGTCTTATTGCGAAGAGCCCGTCAAGATTCTTGATACGAGAGAACAAGTGCTGAGAAACCGGACGACGCGTCTGGTAAAAGTTTTGTGGAGAAACCATAAGATGGAAGAGGCAATGTGGGAACCCGAGGAACTTATGATGAAGAACCACCCGAGTCTTTTTATTCAGTAATACCCTAGAAATTGCGAGGATGCAATTATTTGAAGGAGGGGAGAATGTAACACCCCAAACTTCCACGGTACGTTTCCCTTCGAATAATCGATAGCGTGTGTTGTACGCAACCTCGAGTTCTAACACACACCACAACTAATTAAACTAGCCGTTGTGAATAGTAATACCTACTTTTTGAAATCATATATATTTTATATTTCAAAATGGACTTCATTTTTGGATTCAGAATATTGAAACTAGCCTAGGGTGAAATTTTGGTACTTTTCGGATAACTTTTATATTTTGATGAATAGTGAAAATTACTAAATTTTAATTAAAAACAACTTTAATCAAAATAATTAATAGTGATAAATTGTGAATTTGAGTGGTTTTAAAGTATATTTAGAATATATTTTTACCATTTAATATAATTTTGGTCATTGGACATAATTTTACAATTAAACCGAACATAAACAAGTGTCAATCTTTTTATAGTTATTATCTCTTAAAAACACGCTTTTTGTTTTGACAGCGGGAATTAATTTTAAATTAATTTCTGGCACTTCTGTGTTTTGAATTTAGGAAAATGGATTCCATATTTGGAATCAGGATGTTCAAATTGTGTAAATAGGTAACTTTTATTTTTAGACATTTTGAATAGTTACTGTGGTAAATATTTTATTTACCATGGTTAAAGGGTAAATCCGGTAAATAAGGGTTAAAAAAATAATATTATAATAATAAAAAATTACCCTAAAACGTGTCCTAACCTTATTGGTGGACACATACCCGACCATGGGCATCCTTGGGTCAATTTGGGGACCCCTTGGAGCCACTTGTATGTTGTAGGGACACATTATATTAATAAAGTTAAAATAAAAATAAAAATGGCATAAGCTTACATCTTTTAGAAGAACAATTTTTACATAGGGTTATACATGTTGGATTTTCGATTATAAATATTCATTAGAAAGATAAAAATATTTCCTAAATGATGATATTTTATTTATAATTTTTAGACATCAAATAAGTTAAATTATTAATGACACAATAATGATGCAATGTTTACCTCATTAATAAATCATTGAAATAAATAATATTATAATGATTAAAATATTATCTAAAACCTGTCCAATTCTTATTGGTTGATGTTATTTAGAATACGAGTCATCTTATCTTCGACCTCAATGATTTTTGGACCATTATAAACCGAATATAATTATATTATAAAGTAATACTTTCACTCTTTCCTAAAGAGCCCCTCCTCTCCCTTATAAAAGGAGACCACTTCTACTCATTCCTCACACCTCTCAAGCCACTTGGCTCGTCCAAACTCTGCCCAACTAAGCTCCCCACATCCCTCTCCTCCTCCTTGAAGCTTCCCCTTAGGAAGAAAGCATTTCAACAAGTCCTTTGGTTCTAACCAAAGTGAGTTACCTAAATTAAAGGTAACGATTTCTCTTAAATTATTTTCATTTATTTTGCTTCTTCAACCCCCAAACTCTTTTTATTTCCTTTCTTTTGTAACAACACCAGTATCCTCAATATACTAGGATGTTGTTATAAGAAGGATTCAAACTACACATACACACAACTCCATCTAATGGATGGTGAACATAATGTTTCTGTGGATGACAAACTAACGCCTCACGAAACGATGATTGTTCAAATACATCTTACCGCCTCTCATGGTGGCCATTATGATGGCACTGTAATTAAATATGATATTAATGATATATATTTTATATATAAGCTTCTGTAATTCCATTTTATTTCATACCATTATTCGTTTCATGTTGTATATACATACGATAATTTCATTTGAGGAAGTGCGGACTACCGCCCCCTTAAAATGATATGACTCGTTCATACCACACATGGAACGTATAAAGGATGGTGTTAATGAACTTAAGTAACATATATAAAATATTATATTATACTGGAATAGTAATATACCTATGTATAATTTGGATTCGATTCTTTTAAAATAAAAATTAAATGGAAATAGCGTTCGTGCGTACGTACGGACTACCGTCTCCACGAACGCGATGAGATTCATTCTCCATCGTATCCATTCAAGTATAATTATCATTTAATGATTTAAAAATGATGTTTAAGGACTTGATATCATTCTGGATATGAATAAGATACAACAAACATGACTTATGTAACAAAACATATAAAGAAAATGAGTAAGTTAACACCCGAAACGACAATAATACTAAGATATTATTATCAAATCAATATTAAAAGATCATATATGATATCATATTAATGTATATGATTCTTGTATAATTTAGTAACAATTATTTCACTATTATACAGGAGGTTAACCTACCCCAACCAAGGAAAAGTACAAGGTAAGGGTTTACTTTACAACCTCTTCATTATCCAAGGTTGTTTATACGTAATAATCTACTGGGATCTCTTTATCATCCACATCCATGTTTCTTGAAAATGCATTTAAAAACATTTTTACTATTTACTAGAATATGAGTTAAAGTCATTTATACCCTTTTTCACTTTTATAAGTGGTTTATAAAGGAATCTTTCGGTCGTATTCAAAACAAGGTCCTTTTTAACATTTTCGACAGAATTGAGGTAAGAATGTTTTTTTAACTTATACGGCGGGTGCGGTTATTTTCCGCCGTTATAAAATCGTCGAAGCTTTCCATACAAGCTTATAAGAATATTTTCAAATAAAATGTTTTATTTTATATGGACCTTAAATGATTTCAAAATAAAAGGAGGTACTTCTTTAAAAAGAATTTTGATTTCATCTATGTCAACATCCTTTGATGGATTTTAAGATTATTTGAAGTTGATTTATTATGATACAAAACTTCTATATTGTATTGAAGGTTTTGTGATATGTTTGACTGTGGATGTGCTATTTTTATACCATTCATAGTTTATGGTGAAATTATTGACATTTCGTATGCTAGTTTTAATACGAATGTTTATGTTATGTTTAAACCTTTTCATATGGGAATGCATTGGACTTAATAAGTGACGGGTGGAGCCCGCTATAGCTCCTCGATGCATCGGTAGGTCTCATGAGACAAACTAGTGTCTTGGAAAAAGGCCTTGACAAAATCTTATTTGTAGTCTTGGCACGAGGCCTTGGCTATGTGGTTATGATAGTCTGGCATTATGCATTCCAACATTATGAAAGTGGTTATTGATATTGCATGTGATTATTCGATTAGTAGAATATCCATGTGAATAAGTAAATGGCATTATTTCATTTTACTTTTGCCATACTATGTTGAAGTTCAATTTTAAAAGGCTTTTGTTTTAGTAATTCATTGCCTTAAATGTTTATGCTTATTTTGAATGTTCCGCTATATTGTTATCCTTACTGGGCATTTGAGCTCACCTCTTTTCTATGTTTTATTTTTCCCAGGTAGTGAAGAAGTAAATTATGAATGACTTGCAGGGATATTATGAGGGGTTAATAGTGTGGATATGAAGACTTTGTTGTTGTAGTAGTTTTTCACTTTGAAATGTAATGTAAAACTTTATGATTATATCTAGTGCTTCCAAGGCTACTAAACCAATCGGTCTTTCGGGATTTGATCTTTCTTGTGATCATGCCAATGTTATGTAATAATGCACCGACTCTGGGTAGCTGGGGTCGGGGCGTTACACTTTCCTTATGAAAAATTAAAATTTGAAATAATTTTCATATTCATGCATATAGATACATAAACTTAAATAATACATAATTAAAAAATCTTTAATAGATAAGTATATGATTATTAGAGATAAATGACAATTTAAAAACCTTTAAATTAGATAAAATAACAACTACTAAATTTATTCAAAATTTTCAAAATAAATGATGTAAGTTCATATGAGAAATAAGAACAGTTTCAATCTTCATTTATATCTATGTAAAAAAATTCAAAATTCTTTCACATAGTTTATATATAATTAATATGATTTAAAAAAAAATAATTAAAAAAATATAATTTTTTCATGCATTATGTGGAAATATTAGAGAATCCAAAAAATAGAAAATCTTAAATTTTTATATAGCATACTTTTAACCATGGGTATGGCTAAAGTGGGGTGACAAACAGTTGGCCATTATGAATAATTACACATTGAAACTAAAATGGTTTTTACTAAAAAATGTTATATAATTCTATGTAATTTTACATTATGAAGTTTCAAGATAGTTAGTAAGATCAATAATCTATAAAAAGATAACCAAAGAATTCTATGTGCTACAAATACACAATATTTTATAAAGGTATTATGAAAATTGCATAAATGTTTGTTTGAAAAATTAATTTAAAGGTGTTATGGGAATTATATATCTTAGATAAAGTTATCTATAATGGTTTTCAAACTATATGAAGGTAGATCATAGTTTTAGGATATTTCTTCAAGCTAAAATAAAAAATGTGATCTGAGTAAAGGAAAATTTAAACATACTCTCATAATGGAAATACCTTGATGTTATACATAGATAAGTTATTTAATCTGTGTAAGGGTAAAAAATTAAAACATCCAACTATGTAAAGATAATATAAATCCTTTAATAAGGGTAAAATCAAGATTAGAATGATTTAAAAGCCTAAAATATATTTTATACAAAATATAAAATAAAAAAAAATACTTAAACAAAATTAAATGAGATAATCTACATGTATCAAAAACATCAAATTATCTTTATTATAGATCATATTTTAATTGAATCCATTTAAAATAAGATCATCTTGAATGAATTGTTTAATGGTCATTTTGGGCCTACAAATACCTTTTTAATAAGTTAATTAGTCATTAAGCTTGCCCTATTAGTTGGTGTATCACTATTTCTTCCTCTAACATGTCCAACCCATATGAATCTAGTACTAGTCGTCTTATCATCAATAAAATCCACTCTAATTTTCTATTAAATACATTCATTTCGAATTTTATATATCTTAAAATGTCCTCATGTATGTCCTAACATTTTCATTTCAAATACCCTTATTTTTTGTTCAATATTACCCATAAAAGGCCAACACTCACTAACATATAGAATAGTTGGTCTAATGATAGTCCTAAAAAATATGCCCTTCAATTTAAATGGAATTGTATAATAAAAAAGTACTACATAATCCTTTATCCATTTTATCTATCCATTCTAAATCATATGAGAAACATATGCATTAATACATCCATGAAATTATATAAATGATCCTAAATATAGAAAATTATCTACCTTTTAAATAACATAGTCTCCTAATATCACATCCATAACATTACTAGAAAATTATTTTCTAAACCAACACTCCATATATTTTGTGTTAACCATATTAATATAGAAAAATTACAATTATAAAGTATCTCCAAATATCTAAGTTAAAATTGATAGTCTCTAAGTATTATGGAATGATAACTATATCAACCATAAAAAGTATGAAAATAGTTATCTCATATTGAATATTCTTTATATGTTTATCTAAGAATAACTAAAAATGTTATGGGATTAAGTTAAACCATTATACAATACTGTTGAGGTAGGGAAGTCTATAGTGTCACATATTGGAGTTCTAACTTGTATAAAAATTCCATAATACATGTATCATATGAGTCTAATATATTCCACCTACACCCTATTTTTAAATATCTTTTCATAAAAGATCTTCAGAAACATTATCTTATTCCTTATCCAAAACAATGAAAAACATGGGATTTTTTCGATAATACTTTATCATACCATTAATAATTTAAATGTATTCTATGGTTGAACATCATGATATAAAATCACATTGATTATTAAAAACTTTTTTAGCCTTAAAATCCTCTATTAAATCACTCTCTCCCAAGGTTTCAGGGTATGAATCATAATAATAAAGCCTTTATAATTCCCATAAGTTAAAATGCCTCCTAAATTTTTAATAAGCATATACTATTGAAATGTTCCTATAGTCATAATAAATTCTCTTACATTTAATAATATCATTAAATAACATAAGGACCAATTAACTCAAAACTCCGTTAAATATTTCCACACTTCAATGTAGATGTTATCTAAACTAACTTCTTTATCATTTTTCATCAATCTTAAAGACTATTTAACCTTGAAATGATGAAATTTTCAATAATATAGGCAATTGAAACCCTATTTAATGTTACTTATATTATATAAGTCTAATCTGAACATCCTCTCTTAATTTAAGAGCTTATTAAAGTTTTGTCCCCATATTTTCTTAATTTCTTCACTCTTAAAAAGTTATTACCTTATTGAAATTTTATGCACAAAACATGATCTAAATATCTAGAATTTCTCAATCTACTTCTATCTAAACCGTAAATTTTGTTTCTCAATTTTTATTATGTAATGAATGGTAAATCTCTTAAGAACTTTAGATTTATCCTCACTAACTACCTTCTTTGCCTCTCTATGAGAAACATGATTTCGAGACCAAAAATCTTCATTACTATAAAGGTGTAATTTTTTAAAACACTCTCATTTTGCTTTAAATATTAGTTTAACTTTATCATTACACCACCAAGATTCATTTATTTTTGGAATAACCCTTTAGACACTCCTACAATAGAATTATCTATATTTCAAACACTTTTATCTACCTTATCCCATATATATTCCGAAGTTCCTTGAACTTCCCAATCCACTTATTTCAAAAATATTTTTATTAAATTTCATTATTTAGATATCCTTTAGGCACCACCATCTGATTTTTAGATTCATTAATTATTTTATATTTATCTTATAATTATTAACTTGAATGCTTGAAACAAATAAAAAATGATGGATGGTCAAACTTTCATTGGTTATAACAATACAATCCTTAATAAATCCTCTATTTGACCCCTTTATCAATAAATAGTCAATTTTAAATCTAGTTAATCTACTTTTATAAGTAATAAGATGTTCCTATCATTTTCTAAAGAGTCTACTTATACAAAAAATCAAAACTATAGGTAAATTCTAAGATAGCATATTCTTCTTTATTCAGTACACACAAACCAAAGTATCCATGGAAATCTATATGATCTCTATAATCCTTTCCAAAATGCACATTTTGGTCACTAATTATAAACATCTTCTCATGTTGTAAAAAACTTAGAGTCAAATATGTTAAATTAACCAAAAAGTAAACTATTTTTATTCATGTAGACCTATTTGAGGTGAATAAATAATAATAAATAAAATATACTTGAATAAATATTAATAATTTAATAAAATAATAATTTAATAATTTTTCTAAACAAATAAAACCTCTTCAAAACTTATGTTTAGATAGAATAAAAAACTGATAATTAATTTTTAATTATCAAAATATAAATAAACAACGTGGTTCATAGATTCACTTTAACATTCTCCCCTTTTTTAATAATTAAAAAAATACATATAATTTTCAAAAATTTCTCCCCGTGTTTTGAATTTATCAAAAATAATGATTTAATTTGAATATAATTCCTCTAAAATACGTAAAAAATCTTCCGCCTTTTTTTAAAAAAATAATGATTTTTTCCAACTGTAATCCTTTAAAAGAAATTTTTTCACCCAAAATTTATGATTCTAAAATATATAACAGTTAATATCCTTCTGAGTTTATGCTTATAAAACTAATTAAAATATATATATATAATCATTATAGCGTTTAAAATTTAAAAGAAAATTCAAGAAGTCAAAAAAATTAAAAATTTAAACTATAAGATGTAAAAAAGATAACATCCACTTAATTTATGATTCACTTATATCTAAAAATATATGAAAATAAATATCCATATCAGTGAACTCCTCAAGGAGATATGAAAACATTTTAATAATAAAAAATATTCAAATAATTATCAATGATTTATAAATAGGTAAAAAATTAGCCTTATTCCAGTAAAACAAATTAAACAATAGTAGTAATATGATCACATGCCATATGAAACAAAGAATAAAATAACATGTCAACATACCAAAAAATAAGAACATTAAATTCATTTTTTTCAGCCAAATAATAATGAACTTACTTAGGAATATACAACAACTTTGGTCTCATTGGATTTAGAAGAGATTTCTCTAGAACCCATACTGGAGAAGGGTTAATCTATGTCACTCTAAAATAATATTTATAGATGAAATCCTTTATGTGACCAAGTGATTGAACAAATTTTAATGATAAAGTAGATATATTTTGTCCAAATAATCCACATCCAAATCATATAATAAATGATATACCTTCAATTTTATCATTAACAAATCAATTTTTAGGAATTTTAGGTAACCTCTCATAAAAATGAAGATAATTTCTATTTTTTCTTATTTAGATATTTTTTAAATCCAATGAATTCATCTAAAGTTTGATTTCTAATATTAAACATAGATAAAATTTCATTTATACTTTCAATTTCATCATTAAGCTTCATATTTTTCTTTCTAACAAATTAATGATCAACAAAAACATTATCTTTTGTACATGATGTAGATTTTTTCAAAATATTATTAAAAATTTCTATTTCGGATAAATTATTCTTCATAATATTTATTTTCTCTTTGTATTTATCAAAATTATAAATATAACCTTTCAAAGTTTCATGTTAAAAAATGTTTCTTTTTTATCTGTAGTAACCTTCTTATAATTCATAGTCAACTTTTAATAATTTTTATTAATATTTTCTATTTCCTCTTAATTTTAATAAAATAATTCACTTAAACTTTACAATTTATATTTATCATAATCAAAATTATAAAATGATTTATAATCAAAATCATAATTACACACTTCATAAAATGTTTCTCATTAAACAAATATTTCCATATTTCTTAGTAGATTCTCTAAAATTACTCACATAAAATGATTGAGGATGATAGAAATTATTGTTATGATTTTTGTGCAAATTTACATGATTTCCTATTTCATTTTCACTTAAAAATTCTTCACTATCGTCTACTTATTTGGTGCAACTCCAAAATCTACTAAAAGAATTCAACCTTTTATTTTTTTCTTATTCTCATTTTCTATTTGATATTTTAATCTTAGAAAATCATATTTGGTATGTCCATGTTTCCTAAATTCCTAATATATAATTTTATATTTAACTTTATTCATTTTTCTCTTGAAATATTATATATATATATATTGTTTTTACCTTCATCCATTCTGGTAGCATGATTTTTCAGCATGAGTCATTGAATTCATCGTAAAACTTGATTTTAGTCATCTTATTCCCCTGAACTAAAGGAATATGAACAACCACTAGTAGAGTTAGAAACATATTTAGATTTAAAATCAAATATCTTTCTTTTCTCATGATGTTAATTTTCATTATTACTCTACTCAGGCTCGTATTTTAGTAAGGAATCAATCAACTCATAAAAAGCGTACTCTATAAAATATATCTTTTCTTCAATAGAAACTTTCATTGAATTCCATTTATTTGTTAAGGCTAAAAGTATTATTTAAATTTATAATTCATTCTTTATAGTTTCTCTAAGTTCATCCATGTTGTTGATAGTATTTTTGGATTTTTTTAACATATCATTAAAACTTTCATGATCAAAGATTATAAATTATTGATATTAATCCTTGTTAATTCTAGGATTAATTCTATATAATGTTTTTGTTATTTGATGAGTGACTTTTAAAGTTCTTAAAGTGTCAGAAGTGGTTTAACACAAATATATATGACTATAAAAATTTCTATAATTCTATAAATAAATAAAATTTATGACTTTTTAGTTCAAAACATATTTAGTAGAATCATTACCAGTAGATCTATCAAGATAAAACTTAGTTAATTTATATGGTTTAGCCATGATAGTCCAATATTCAATACCTATATTCTTTAAAAAAACATCTATTATGTATTCTTAGTATCTATAATCACATAGATTATAATTTGGTGGCCTTAAACGATTAAAAATTCAACTTCTTGAATTTCCACTACTGAAAAGATATTTCCTTGGCCTTTTTAAGAACTCAGATAAAATTTATCTCAAAAAATAATATTAAAAAATTAATAAACAAATATCAACTATCATTTTACTTTCAAGCTATTATACCAATTGTTTCACCCCAATGGGTGAATGGAAATAAACGATATGGGGGGTTGAATTGAATTTTCTTAAAATTATAAAAGTTATTAAAATTAATTGTGTAATTTGGTGTTTTAAACGGATTAAAAAATTCTTTCTTAAATGAATAATAATAATGGGTGTGTAAAGAATGAATATATCAAAAAATATATGAACTTAAAGATTTTTATTGTAGATCATATTTAAAAAATCCTATATATACTCTTTACACCCCAAACAATGGAGTATGAAACCCACTAAAATATAAGAGAGACTTTTACAGGGGAATATATAAACCCATACTTTTAAAATGGGAGAAATACCAACCAAATACATTACTACAGAGCATCCCAAAACCTAAATCACACATACATTTTGTGGGAATAAATAGAGCCCATGTTTTTTCTAATGGAGCATATTGAACCTATGTAATTTTTAAATAAGATCATTAAAAACTTTTGTACTAATTTTTGGTCAAGTTTTTGAACCAAAAAATACTTTTTAATTGGGGTATAACTAGTGTGTGGTATAATTTAGTGTAGAAAAAATATATCTATAATAATCAATCAAAAAATCACAAGGACATCAAATCATTTCCTTCTAAAAATTTTAAATTTAAAATAATTTCTATATTCATGCATGAAGAATCATAATATTAAATAATACTCTATTAAACACTCTTGAATAGATAATAATATTATTTTTAGATATAATAAATAAAATTAAAACATTTAAAACAAATAAATCAGTTAATATTAAATTTATTCAAAATTTTCAAACCCCATGATACAAGTTCATATGAGAATGAAGAATGGTATTAATCATCATTATAATTTTGTAAAAATTCCTAAAATAATATTTACATAGTTTAAATATTGTAACATCCTGAGTTTTTTAAAATGTCATTTTTCTGGGGAATTTTGAACTTTTATGTTTTGATAGAAGTCTTGAGGGTATGGGAGAACACTGGAGGAAGATTGGATGATTTGGTCTATTTAAAACAACTGATACATGTTTTACATGGCATATAGGCCGGTTGACCATTGGGCCTTAGGTTCACCTCCTTGTATGCCAAAGGCTGCTGAAAATTAGTGAGGGTGTAAAGAGGTGATAGTGGGGATAATATACCATCATATTTTGATAATAATAATGGTATATTAATATACAAAAACAGAAGAAAGACTATAACACAATTTAATCCATAGAAAAAATATTGTAAGCATAAAAATACATAAGCAACAATAACAACATGCCCAAACATACCATCTGCATACACATACAAAAAGTCATATCAAGTCATACAAAATAATAAATATTTGGGTTTCCCGTGTCTGACCATATCAGTACGTACATATAAAATCATGAAGAACAAATAAAACACCAAAAGTAAAATCTAGTTGATGCAAGAACCTTTGACACCCTTTTCCATACATCCCACGAAAAAGGTCCAACTTGACCCCTATGGTCCATCTCTATAGCTCAGTCTGTTACCTAATCACAGAGACATAATGTCAACACATATACCAAGGAGCACTTGTAGGGTGTGAGAATAAATATTTATAGGCTACCACCAATGTGTTCTTAAATTAAATACATGATAATATAGGTGTTATAAATGTAAATAAAAAGGGAATCACATACACATATAATAAAATAACCTCTTACCTTGTGCCCAATAGCTATAAGGAAGCATTCACCTTCTTCAAGAATCATTGGAAATATCTTAGTATGTTCCCCTCATTATATATATATTTAGAATACAATTTCTATTTATATGTATATATGTATAGTGGTGAGTATGCATGGAATAGTTCCCAAGGCATCCCCTGATGAGAAGCATCCTAAGAGAACCCTTAGGTTCCACCTCAAAAAACATGTCACAGGCACCATGTTCCATTAGTAAAGTATCCCAACATCCAAACACCATGCCTAATCGATAGGTACATGGTCCCTTGGACCTCAACTCAAAATATTCCCCATCAGCTCATCATCCCAAAATCTAAGGCACAATTATATATATCCTCCACCAATATCCACCATTGACTCAATAGCCTACATACTGAGGAACAATTATATTTATATATTCAAAGTCCCGGATCAATATCCTCAAGTATCATGACGATCCTCATCCCCCAACCGATGGTCTCATAACTTCCATCCGATGTTCCATCACCACACACATGGATTTCTATAGTGATCACCTCAAAAAATGACTTATGGTCAACGCCATCACCTAAGCTACATAGTCTACTAGGGCCTCCACCCACATGAGTGGTCAACACCACCTTGATGAGACTCTTTTTGTGTACACATGACTCCAATGGAATGTTGGACAAAAAATAGTGAGTGGAAATCACCTAAAAACTCAACACACATCATTAAATACCTCATGACCCTGAGACCGTGTCTCTAAAACTAGATGTCAAACACCATCCCAAATAATCCAGACTGTGTCCCAGTCTTGATGACCTCATCACATCAATCTGATGAATAAATCAACCAAATTGGTGATCAACATCAACCTAAGTATCCTGGGCCAAGCCCATCCTAATAAAAAATATCACCTCTATCAAAGTGACCAATGTCAACTCAATCCTTGGAAAAATCCCATCATATCTCCACAAAACCATGTAATTTAGTAAATAATGTTAAATTAATTTAAAAAACACCTCATGTATCCTATCCAGGTGGTCATAATCCTCTTACCAGGCTTGGAATAATAATTAAGGTTAGGGAATTCCTAATGTAATTCCTCAACAATATTTAATTAATTTAGAAACAAACACCATTTAATTAGGGTCTCTCTCCGACAACCCTCATGGTAGTATATAGAATAAATTCCCAAAAACCTTAAAACCCAAAAAGAAATATAGAAACCAACTAACTATTACTCGAAGATGTTCACTCATCTGATATTTTCCTCTAACAAGAGATGAATGAGAAGAAATTAGTGTTATAGATGAATTCCTTGAAAATAGGGTAAAAAATCTCACAAGTATTTAACACACTATATGGTGAAGCAAAGAAGAAAAGGGGATAGTTGATCGAAGGTCTTACTAAGAATAATCCTTATCCACAAATGGATCAAATATCGGAGCTCGAACGATGGAGATATCAAGATCCATAGGGTGATAGGGGAGAGGAATCCAAGATCCCTAGGTGATGCCCCTTTTATTCATAGAGTAGAAATAAAATGAGGGGGGTCATGCCCCATGGATCTTCAAAAAACATAGCCTATAACTTACATGATGTGTATCCATGACATTCCATGTAACAGTTACATGATGTGTAACTACTACACATTGTGTATTCCTTGGGGTAAGAACCAAATCCTTCAACGTTGTGAATCTAATGGCTACACCCCATGAAACTATCACACACCATGTAAAATTTTTACAAACTATTTAAAACTTTCAGTAGATTTTTTCAACTTCCCAGGCCATATGATCTTCCTCTAGTGGTCACTCAAACCCTTAAGACTTCCATTGAAACTTAACAGTTCAAAATTCCCTAAAAACAACCCATTAAAAAACCCAGGTCATTACACATATAATTTGTATGAGTTTTCTAATCAAAAAAAATATTAAAACATCTAATACTTTCATGCAGTAAATGGAAATATCAAAGAAACAAAAAAATAGACCATCTTAAATTTGTATATAGTGTACAGGTTAACACACGTATGACTACGACGTGGTGACAAGAAGTTGACTGTTTTACATAGGTAGACACCCAAACTAAAATGGTTTGTATTATGAAATGTTTTAGAATTCTATGTTTTTTTACACAATGTCATTTATTTGTAATAAACAAGCTCAATAAGCTATGGAAAGATAAACATGGAATTCTATGTTCTACGTAAACAAAACACAACATAAAGGTATTACTAAAATTACGTTAAGGAATGTTTGGAAAACCCACTTAAAGGTAAAGTATGAATTATGTACCTCATATAAAGGTACCCATACTTATTTTCAAATTACATAAAGTTAGATCAAAGTTTTATTATTCTGAATAATGGAAAAATAAAAAATAGAATTTTCATAAAGGTGGCTTCAAACTGACTCACATAAAGGTAAATACTTTCATAAGGGCAAAAACAAGCATGGGAAAATTTAAAAAACTAAAATATATTTTATATAAAATATACAAAAACAAAAAATTCTTAAACCAAATTAAATGGGGTCAAATTCATGGGCTAAACATCACAAAATATATCTATTGAAGACCAAATTTTCATCGAAAACATTAAACATAAGATCATCTTGAATTGCCTATTTAATTATCCTTTTAGGTCCAGACATACCTCTTTTAATAAGTGAATTAGACAATACTATTACTATATTAACAAGTTCAACCTAATGTATTCTTATAACATATCTAAAACATCATAATCTAGTATTTTTCATCTTCTTATTAATAAAATCCACTATAATTTTTTCTTGAATACATTCATTCATAATCCTATCCATATTTGTATATCCACATTTCCATCTTACCATTTTAATTTTTTCTACCCATATTTTTTATTTAATATATCCCATCAAAGGCCAACACTCACCTCCATATAGAATAGTTGGTCTTATAATGGTCTTATAAAATTTACACTTCATTTTAAAATGAATTTTATTATAACAAAGTACCCTAGAATAATTTATCCATTTTATCTATTCAGTTTGAATCCCATAAGAGACATATCCATTAATATATCCATAACAATTTAGAAATGATCTGAAATATAAAAAATTACCAACCTTTGAAATAACATGGTCACTCAATCTTATATCTATAACATTACAAGACAATACTTTATTAAAAGGAAACTCTATATATTATGTCATATACCTATTAAGATGAAAATTACTCTATTCTAAATTATATCTATAGATCATTAAATTTTAATTGATAGTCTCTTATGATTATGAAAAAACAACCATATCATCCATAAAAATCATGAAACTATGTATATCATATTGAATATTATTTTTATATTCATCTAAGACTAAATAAAAAATGGTATGGGCTTAAATACAAACATCGATATGGTCCAATTGAGATAAAGAAGTCTACAGTTTCACATATTGGAATTCATACTAGAGTCAAAATCCCTTTATATATGTCTTGGATGAGTACAATATATGATACCTTCACCCCTTTTCTTTTAATAAATTTCTATAAAAAAACTCTAGTAAATTTATCATATGACTTTTTCAAATCAATGAAAACCATATTCTTATCCTAAGATTTATTATAATACTTAATCATACCTCTAATCAAATAAATTACTTATATATTTGAAATTATAGGCATAAAACGAAATTTATTGTCACAAAATTTATTTTCCCTTACATTTTTCTATTCACTCACTCTATAATAATGTTTCATGATATGAATCATAATATTAATGCTTCTATATATCCCAAAACTTAGAATTTATCCTTTATTTTTAGACATAGGTACTATAGAATTATTACTTCATTAATTAGTAGTTTTCATAGATTTTATAGAAAAATTAAATGACCTAATGATCCAATTAATACCCAAATACCCTAAATATTTAGACTTTAATATATATGTTTTCTAACTTAATATATTTACCATTTTTCATCCATATTAAATAATATTTAACTTAAAAAGATTAAATTTTAGATAATATCTATAATTGAGTTCTTATCTACTAATAATTAGATAATCTAAGTCTTATCCACACAACCTCTCTTTATTAATGAGATTATTAAAGGATAACCCCTATATTTTCTTAATTTATTAACCCTTAAAAAAGGTCATGTATTTATTTATATTTTATTCATAAAACTTGATTTAAATCTCTATATTTGAACTCTCTACCTCTAGCTAAACTATAGAATTTTATTTCACCATTCTTAGTATGTAATTAATGGTAAAAATCCTCAAAAACAAGATATTTATCCCCAATAACTACTTTTCTAGCCTCTTTATTAGAAACATGATATCTAGATCAAGTATCTTTATTACTAAAAATATGTAAAGCTTTAAAATAGTCTCATTCCACATTATTTTTTTTAAAATTCTTATTCTACAGCCATGATTATTTTACTTTTGAAAAAAAAAACCTTTTAGATACTCCTATAATAGGAGTAGTTATATTTCAAACACTTTTATCCACAACATCTCACATGTCGTTGACATTTACATGAACTTTTAGATCCACATATTTCAAAATTTTGTTTATAAATTACATTATAAGGCTGTACTTTAGGCACCACCATATGATTCTTTGAATCCTTAGTTGTTTTATACTTCTCTTATAATTATTAACTAATAGATCTAAAACTAATAAATTATTTTTTGTTTCCATACTTTCACTATGAATAAAATTATTTTTTTAATAAATCCTCTTTCTGGCCTTATTACTTATAAATAATCAATTTTGGATCTTTTTACTCCACTTCTATAAGTAATAAGATATTCCTATTATTTTATAAAGTGTATATTTTTTACCAAAAAATCATGACTATATGTAAAGTCTAAGATACTTGATCCTTCATCATTTACTACATCGAAACCAAAACCTCCATGACAATCTATGTGATATCTATAATCATTTCCTATTTTCTCATTTTGTTCACAACCTATAAAAATATTTTCATGTTGCAGAAAACTATTAATCAAAGTTTCATAATTAACACAAAAAAATAGAATTACATTATACAACTATCCCTATTTAAGGTGAATAAATGATATTAAACAAAATATTACCAAAATAAATAATAAACAAATATTTTAACAATATTTTACAAAAATTAATACATATAAAAACATATGTTTAAATACAAAAAAATAAATGATCATTAAATTGTAATTATCAAAATATAAATAAAAAATCAGTTCAAAAATCCACTTCAACATTCTCTACCTTTTTGTTAATTAAAAAAATATATCAATTTCTAAATTTTCTCACCTTTTTCTAATTAATAAAAAATAAATATATATTTATAAAAAATCCTCTAAAATAAAAAAAAATATGTCCCCCCTTTTTGAAACAACTAATTTTTTTTCATATTGCAATTATATAAAACAAAAACATTTCTCCCCAAAAATAATGCTTATACTGAAATATAACATTTGATCTCCCCTTTAATTTAAGAATTTAAATCTAATTAGAAATAGAAATTTATAAAATGTATAGTTTTAAAATTTTAAAAAAATATTCAAGAATTTGAAAACTCTGCATTTATAAAATATAATATTTAAAGAGATATATCCCCGTAATTTATGCTTCACTTATATCTAAAAAAATATGAAAATAAATATCTATATTAATAAACTTATCAGCAATCAATGAAAAATGGTTAATAATAAAAAAATATTCAAATAATTATAAAGGATCTATATATAATTAATTTTTTTATATCTATACCAATAAATCAAATTAAACAATAGATATAATATGAGCATAATACATATGAAAGAAAACTTAAAAGAACATTCCTTCATGTCAAAAATAAAAACACTAAATGCATGAATGCAATAAAAATAAAAGGTTAATTACATCTATAACCATTAAACCCAACAAAAGAGAAAAAAGTTTAGTAAACTTTCAAACTTGGGGACTTAACTCTGAGACCTATACATCACCCCCAAAACCCTTACCACCCCACCACCAATGATGGGGTGGATGTTGTAAAAATAATAAAGAACATACAATAATATAAATAGACTTTGGTCCAATAAGATTTATGAAATATTATTGTAGCACCAATATTATAGAAGTGTTATTATTCTTTACTCTGAAAGAAGATTTAGAAATAAATTAATTTGTGTGACTAAGTGATTGAACAAATTATAATAAGAAATCAAAATTAAATTTCAAAATAATCCTCATAAGAAGTAAAAAATAGATGATATACCTTTCTATAATGGCCCTAAGGCCTTCTTTATTTATTGATTTTTGATAACCCCCCCCCCTTCAAGGGATGAGGGGGAACCCTTACCAGGCTCATAGGCTTAGCGATTACATGACCCGTAGGTCTTAGGAAATATACATACTATACTTAGAACTCCTCCTCCCAGCTTCTTCATTGGGATATCTGCTCTCCACCTTCGCAAGGTTGTTGGGATAAGCTTCCCTTGCAAGAACAGGATTGTCCCAATGGAAATTTCATAAACTCTCTTTTTGAAAAATCCTCTTAGCTTTTTCTCTGGTGAATGCACATTCTCTGAATCCCCATCTGAATTCTGCTCCTTGTAGAGTCTGTCTGATTATTTAAGAACAATTTCAGGTGGCCTGAAAGCCTTGAGGTGGACCAAAGGCCTTGAGGTGGCCCAAAAGCCTTATTGTACTGAAGGATTTGGGTGTCTTGAAGGCCTTAAAGAACTTGAGGCCCAAACTGGTTGCCCAAAAGCCCAAATGGATGAATAGTTACAGCTGCTACAGTACCAAATTGTGCCTGCTATAGTAATTTCTACAAAACCTGCTACAGTGATGCTATAGTACCCAAAAATATGTCTCCACTCAGTTTTGAACTCAAGTCTCTTGGATAAAATTGGCGAGTCCTTACCAACTGGGTTAAGGCTCTTGTGGAAATAGATGAGATACCTTCATTTTTACCTTTAAAAAATTAAATATTTATATATTTGAGTTAACCTATCATTAAAATAAAAAAACATTTCTCATTGTTTTTTATTTATACATTTCTTATAATCTCTGGAATTCATATAAAATATTCCATATAATAGTAAAATTAATTATAATTTCTTTTAAACTTTAAATTTTATCCTCAAGAAACATATTTTTCTATTGAAAAATTTTAAGATTATTATAAACTTTATCTTTATTACATGAATTTGAATTTTTCAAACTATTATTCTCAATTTCTAATTTTTATAAATTATTTTCCATAATATTTATTTTTTATTTTAATTAACAAAAATTAGAAACATAATCTTTTACAATTTTATTTTTCAAAAAGCAAATGTTATTATGTTTAGTAACATTTTTTTAATACTTATTAAAATTTTGTTACTTTTTAGTAAGATTTTCCATTTACTTTTGATATTAATCACAAAATTCAATTAAATTTTAAAATTTAGATTTATGATAATTATAACTAGAAAAGGATTTATAATCATAGTCAAAATTACTCTCTTTATCTATGTTACTCATTAAATAGATATTTTCATCCTTCTTAGTGGATTATCATAAATTACATAAATAAGATGAGTGAGGAGGAGTGGCAGTAATATTATGATATTTATCCAAAAGTGTAAGATTACATATTTCATTTTCACTTATAGATTATTTACTGAAGTATAATTATTTAGTAGAACTCGAACCTATAATAAATACTTTTTTTTACTTTTGTCTTATTATCTTCTACTCATTGATCTTTGAATCTTGGACACTCACATTTGGTATCGATATGTTTACTACATTCATAATATATAATAATATATTTACCTTTATTTCTTTTTTTTAATTCTTCTTTTATCTCTTGTTTTTATCTTCATCATTTTAGACAGCATGATTTTTCACTATGATTCCTTGAATTTTTTTTCAACTTTATTTAGGTCAACATATTTCCCCAAATTCTAAGATTTGATCTATACAACTTTTTAGTTCCTTAATGAGTGACATTTAAATTCTTCAAAATATAATAAGTATTTTTATAAGAAAATATTTGACTATAAACATTTCAATTAAGAGATAAATAAATAAAATTCATGAATTTTTAATTCAAGACATATTTATTATCATATTTACCTATAAAGTTGTAAATATCAACCTTAGGTAATTTATATGGTGTGGCCCGGTTGGTTCAGTATTCAATACCTATATTTTTGAAAAAATATCTCCATTTTTTATTTTTAGTATCCATGATCACTTCCATTAAAATGATGTGGCCTTAAAGGATTCCAAATTTCAAATTATTTAATTTTCATAATGAAAAATATATTCACATATTATTTTTAGGGACTAGGATACCAGTTAACCCAAAAATAAATAATATGAAATAATAATCAACAAATAAAAACTATCCTTTTAATGTTAATATTTTATAGCAATTGTTAAGTCTCAATAGGTAAATAACAATAGAAAATAAGGGGAGATGGGGTGGATTGTCTTTTCTCAATATTATGTAACTTATTAAAATTACTTATATACTTTAGTGGTTTAAAATGATCAAAAAAATTTCTTAAATTATTAGGAATTTTAGTGAAGAGTGAATGAAAAAATAATGACCTTGGCATAAGTAATTTTATAGTAGGTTTGGTCTAAACAATCCTACGTTTACTATTCACACCCCAACTAAAGGAGTATGACACCCAATAAAATATTAGAGAGACTTTTATATAGGAACAACCTAAACACAAAATTTTACAACAGGACTAATCCAAACCCATGAATTTTCTAAGGATTATCTCCATAAAAAACTCACACAACCATTTTTCATGAATAGACATAACCTAGGATTTTCTAATGAAGATTCCCAAACCTATGTGAATTTTTAATAATATTTCTCACAAATTGAGTACTAATTTTTGGTCTGGTGGTAGAACCATAAAATAATATATAACGTTGGTATAAACAGTGTGTGGCATGATTTAGTTCATATAACTCCCAACCTAAGAAATAAAATATGTTAAAAAACTAAATCCACTAAAGAGTTGAAAATAGATGTGATGGTGTAATAAAGTTTCTATCAAACATTTAAAGTATTTGAATGATAAATATTGGGAATTCCAATAGTTTACTTCAATAAGAAATGATGAATGATGAGGATCTATTTAGTTAAAAATGATTACTTGATAATTTTAAAGTTCACATCATGAGTGTATAGTTTTTAGTCGTGGTAGGGTATTTTATTTTGATCATCAATCCTTTTAAATAATATCTACTATCTCTAAACAACATTATATATCAGTTTATTTTATTAAAAAATCAAATAAAAATAACCCATAATTATCATAAAGAGAGAGATACATTATTTTCCATAATTATCCTTCCATGATTATCATTTTAAACTTTTTAAAAAAAACTTTTAAATAGTTTGAATCAATTTTAATCCAATTCTAAATAGTTCAAAATATATTTATAATAATGAATCACAAAAATCCAAGGATATCACAATGTTTATTTTTTGAAAATTTCCAATTTGAAATACTTTCCTTATTCACACATGAAAATAAATCAACCTAAATAATATTTCTATAAAAAATTTAATAACTAAAAACATGATTTCTAATATAAATAAAAATTTGAAAACATTTAAAACAAATAAAATAACCAATACTAATTTTATAAAAAAAATTAAATCACATGATGTAAGTTCATTTGAGAATTAATAATAGTTTTAATCTTAATTTAAATATGTGTAAATATTTAAAAACCATTTCTCATAGTTTACATATAATTAATATTATTTTTTAAAATAAAATAATAATTAAATCGTCCAAAATTTTCATACATTAAATGAAAATATCAAAGAAACCAAAACAAAAATCATTTTAAATTTATATATATCATACAAGTGATCAAGAGTATGAATAAAATGTGGAAAAAATAAAAATTCCATTTTAAATAGGTAGACATTGAAACTAAAATAGTTTTTACTATGGCATATTATATAATGCTAAGTTATTTTCCACTATGTTTCATCAAGGTAATTAGTGAGCTTAATATGCTATGAAATGGTAAATGGAGAATTATATGTGATGTGTAAAAGTAACACTACATAAAGGTATAATGAAACTTTTTAAAAGATATTTTTGAAAAACTCATATAAAGGTGACATGGGAATTGTGTAACTTACATAAAAGATACCATAAAGATTTTCAAACTATATAAAGGTACAATATAGTTTTTGGATGTTATGTCAATGTAAAATGAAAAATGTGATCTTCATAAAGGTAACTTCAAAATAAATCACATAAAGGTAATTCTTTGATGCTACATAGAGTTAGGTTATTTATGTTGTATAAAGATAGATACCTGAAATAGCTAGCTATATTAAGGTAAAAATAATCCTTGCATAAGGGTAAATCTAAGTATAAGAAAATTTAAAACCTAAAATATATTTTATATAAAATATTACTAGAATAAATAATAATAAAATAAAAAACAACTAATTTAACAATATTTTCCAAGCAATAATTACCTCTTTAAAATATATGTTTAAATAGAATAAGTAAAATTATTATTAGTTTTAAATGATCAAAATATAAATAACAAAGTTTTTCAATGATCCACTTCAACAAAGCCATCTTATCCACATCTTGGGGTGGAATCCATGGGAAATATATGGGTTATTCCACCTATTTAAATCTCATTATTGTCTTTCTTATTTATGGAAATCAATACCATAAGTTAGATTGGTTAATTTTCTCTCACATTTTCTTCTTCCACATATCTCTTACTTCCTCCCTTATTTTTATTTTTTCCATGCTTAGGGATTTCAAAATGGGGTCTCACTATGGTATAGAGAAAACCTTGATTTCTACGGGTCTATCCCTCATGGTAGTTATAAGAGACTTATATGATATTATTTCATATCATTGGTGGTGGTTTTGGAATCATGTCTCTCCCTAGTAAGAGTTTCTTAATAATTCATTGATTTAAGAATATTTTGGGCCATGTTTATTTAAATATAATTTGGATAGTTCTCCTACAGTGGTTAGAGTATAACCCTGGGGTGAATCTATACTATGTCACCTCCTATTTCAATGTCTCCTCACTACCTGGTGAGTATTTCTATTCTTAAGTTTTTTTTCAATTTTTATTATCTCAATGAAAAAATTATTATTTTGATTATTTATTATTTTTTTTATGTTTTTAATAAATTCTATACCCTTGATTTTTGATGATATCTTGGTTATACCAATATCAATAGGTATGGGTTCTATACCGTTTTTATAAATTGATAAAACTTTGATTATTTCTTTTTTAAAATTAATATTTTAATAAAATAAAAAGAATATATGATATATATGAAATATTTTTTTGTAATATCTGAAATTTTTTATTATTTATGTCTTGATATAGGGTAAAATTTTATTTTATAAAAGGTAAATTTTCTACACTTGGGAAATAATGCACACAAGAGGTTTTTGATAATTACATATTGGTTTTATAATGAAACAATCAAATATTATTTCATGGAATTATGTGTTTTTATTTATAAATAATTATTAATGTATTTTAATAGCGGGGTTTTAAGAATAAAGTGGTTTTTAAATTTATTCAAAGTGTTTTATCAAATGTGATATGATTACATCATCAATCCCCAATTTGAATTATTATGGGGTTATTTTATATCATGGATGGATATTTATTAGTTGTCAAAGGGGGATATTCTATTCAAATTATTTTATTTTTTTAAAATTGTTTAATTAAGGAAAACATTATGAAAGAACATTGGGTACTTATGAGGGTTACTAGGATAATTAACTATGATTGCTATCAATTCAACTCTTCATTTCTTTTTTTCTTTCACACAAGTCCTCCCATGTGGAAATGAAACTCCCATAGAAAACTCAACCACGTGGACATGGTGTTCTAATGAGAAATCAACCATGTAGACTTGAAGGTACCATATAAACCCAACCGTGATGACATGGTGCTCCCATGGATACAAAATTATAACCAAAATCCAAGGACATGTCTCTCCAAAGGTATTCCTCGCTTTCCTTACATTAAACCCATAGGTACCCTCCCATGATCCCTATAGTAGTCTTTATTTTAAGCTGGTCAATTTTCACATTATCAATTATACAATTATTCATGTTGATTAATGTGTATAACTTCTAATTACTTATCCAAATTTTTTAGTTACAAATTGGAGATGAAAATTTTACATTATCATGTTACCTTCTTTATAATAAGGAAAAAATGATATTTTCATAGTCATAGTTCAAACTAGCATTATTAGTTCATCTATTTTTGTAATTTTTATAAAACCCTTTGAGGAAGTTCCTACTAAGTATGTGTATACTCACCCCATGTATATACACTCTAGAATATATGAAGATATGTATTATTTTTTAGATTTTTGTTAAAATAATGACGTCATTCATGGATTTGGTCATTGATGGGAAAGGGTTTCTACATGGATCTTGGAGATGGGTCTATGATGACCCATGGAGGATACCAACTATTTATTTTTTAGATATATTTTGTTAATTATTTTATTTTAATAGAATATATTGTATGTCTTTATTATTATTTTTATGAAATTTGGTATTATTATGCATGTATATTTCATTAATTTATTATTTTAAAAGTCTATAAAAATCCAATTAATGGACTAGTTATACTCAAGAGAAACTATTACACCAGGGTGTAATGTTATCCATTTTTTTCTTGTAATCAACCCTTGGATATAAAAAACCTGGTTCAACCATTTATGTCACTTGTGTTATCCCATCACATAACCTAAGGTGCATTTTTAATCACCGCAAACTGACAACTAGTGTTTGGGAATCAAAGTATACATCATTGGGAAAGTTTTTCCCCATAAAATAATAATAAAAAAGGAACTAGCACCAAGAAGATTAGCATGATCTCCTCATAATTTAGAGATACATGCATATAGCATTATTAATTTCCAAAAATAAAACAAAAAAAACAAGGTATATGAGCATGAACAAAATCCATAAAATAGAAGTGAAACCAACAAACACATCCAAAACATCCCAACATCACTATAGTTAAAATTTAATACAAGAACCAATGTAGTAAGAAAATGTAATGAATGGGATATAAAATAATGGAATACCAAATTTGGATGATACAAAAAATAATAATTCATAACTTGAAAATATCTGAAATAAATCCTTAACACCCATCTCTATGTGTTAAGGGAATGACCATTACTTTCCACCTTCAAATTACCTAGACCATACTAAGATAACCCACAACAACCATGTGATTCCAAAACTGAACTTGTAACAAAAATCATAAAGGCTATACACACATCTTGGTGTGAATTTAGGGTGTGATAAATAAATTATATAAATTATTCTCCCCACACCTCAATGAAAAACCTTTAAAATTAAATCAATTTTATGAAACTGTAAAATAAAAAAATGAAAGTAAGATTTCATTATGGATAAAAAAATTCATAATAGGTCATCACTTGAAATAAATATCTCCAAGGTAGATATGTTTTAATTCTAAAAATGAAACATGATTTAAATATTTTTGATAAAAAAAAAGAAATTCAATACAAGGAAGACCATTGAAAACCATAAATTTGAGATTCCCATATCTAAGAAATGAGGAAAATAACCCATGATTTAGTAAATCTTTTTATAAAGAAGAAATATGTGAGATGTATTTATTCCATTAAGAAGAAAACAATTTTCATAAATATAGGTTAGGAAATAATTGAACAAGTATATTTTTAAACAACCATTATATTTTTATAAATAATCTTTTTCTATAAAATAGTAAAACAATATGATTAGTCATTTATATAAAAATAAACTTAACATAAATTCATAAAAATAAAGGAATAATCAATGATAGAAAGTTCTAACATAATAG
Organism: Viscum album; assembly: GCA_963277665.1. Classification (NCBI taxonomy): domain Eukaryota; kingdom Viridiplantae; phylum Streptophyta; class Magnoliopsida; order Santalales; family Viscaceae; genus Viscum; species Viscum album. Next base: position 339,774,025 of record OY728142.1, on the reverse strand, counting down.
ACATAATAGATATAATAACAATAATCATAAGGAGACAAGATGGAATAACTATAAATCAACTATCCCAGGGTAATTAAATCAAAATCATCATGAGAACACCTAGGAACTCTAGAGATAATCAAGGAAAACATAATAATATATTCTATATAATTGGAATTCCGGATGTGATCCAACTACATAACACTCATCTTTACCCAACCTGGCCTACCCTAGAGGAAAAATAACCTAAGAAAAGAATAGTCTTGACTTAGGGACACTAGATAGATCATAATAATTAACTAGTTGAGTACTTTTACTTAGATTACATATCTAGCTACCGAAATATTCCTATGACATGAAATGGAGGCGATAAATCAAAATGTAACATACAACAATATAAAAAGTAAACATCAACCGTAACACATTACCACCTATGATAACCCTTCATATAAGTTACCCCTATTATCAAGAATTTATATATAATAACAATATCTATTAACTATGATAAATTCATCAATATCACATTATATAAATATGAAATCTCAAATTTTACAAAAAAACAACAAGGGGACCACTTATAAGGTATAGAAATACCAAATAATGTTAAAATATAATCAAGAGATAGAATATTTTTAGAAACATAATTAACATCACCAACATTACATTTTAACTCCAATCAAAAGTCCATTATTCAATGGAAAATAAAAATTACTCAAGTACAATTCACTTATAGATTTCACCTTTTAAAGGGGTTATACATGGATCAACCCATTCAAAAACATTAATAAAACATGATGTTAAATAATCTGAAATAAAAATAAACCATTTCATAACAAATACCCTTATACGATCATGAAAAAATAATGTTAGTATTTCAAAAACCACTTGGTGTGTATAGTTTACATGAAAACATATTTTAAGCATTTAAACATGACGATTCCTCTTTGTGCTAAGTGAAAATAAAATGAAAACCCAATTTTTTTCATATAATCAAGAAATAGATTTAATATAACTTTTATATCATTCAAAACATGGATCAGGTGAAATGAAGTTTTCATGGTTTCAAATTTAAATGAAAGTTCAAGGAGAAATCTACCTCAAATCATTAAACTCATATAAAATTGTTAATATTCACCAAGGATGAAAGATAGACCTTTAAAAAACAATTACGTATCCTAAATCATATAAACCCATAAATAAATTCATTAAAGCATGAAACTGATACCCCATGGCCATATGGTAGGAAGAACATCACAAGAAATAGAAAAAGAGGTATATAAAATTATAGGGGAACAACTTAGATAAAGAAATTTAGGATTTCTTTGATGAAAAATACTAAAAAAAGAAAAGGAAAAGAGAGGATAATAAGGGAATATTCCTAGGATTTCTGGAATGATTGAATTGGTAAATAAGGACCCCAAATGAGACTTAAATTGAGAAAAGTAAAATCTATAAATTCACATTTTAAATTTTGGAAAACTTGCATAGTTTTACCACATTGTTTAAGAAACTGTTTGAAAACCATGTGATAAATACTGGGATTAAGCTATAATACAATCATTGTTACATATAACCATAAGTAAACCATGTAGTAGCCACTAGAATTGTATTTTACTCTATTTATGATTATCCTATATAATTACTTTTAACCATGCACCAACCATGCATGGTTACTCCTACAAAATATTAAGCTACATAGTTACTACTAATTGTGTGCTTACCATGTGCCAAACTTGTAGACTAAAATTTTTCCATTATTTTGAATTTTTCAAACCTATAATTCTCTAACTCTTTGAAATCAATAATTAAATAAAATAATAATAAAAATGTAACACTGATATATCCCAATTCTCCCTACTATATCAATTTTTCCCTTAAAATGTCTATATAGGAAATGTTTCTTATAGAATACATGTGGTTCAACTCTCTCATTATAACATGAATTTAAAGAGAAAGGAACTTTATGACACTCAAAACCTTATTAAGGAAATAAATAGACATTCCAAGATATTTTCTTACTGTAAGAAGGAGATCATCTATGGTGGTGATCCTATTATGTTAAGGATTCCTCTAATATATTGACCCCTTGATGATTGATAACAAGATAAGGGAATTCACCAAGTTATTCTCCAATATATTTTAAAACTACTTAAAGAAGACAAAAATGCATTTGACTAGTTAAGGATGATTCTCAAATTCCATCATCAGTAGTTTAACAATCCCATGATGGAACACTCAACATGAACATAATTATACATTAACAATGTCTTGATGTAAAGAATTACCATTATATAAAAAAATCATTATTCACATAGAGCGAAACTAGAACATGATTATTTTGAAAAGGAATAATATTAAATGACTAAAAAATTTATAAATTTAAGGGATACCTTCAACTTAAAACTTTTCTATTGTAGGTTAAGAAAGATTATTCTCCATTTTTTATATCGACACAAGTTCATGTTGAACCCAAATATCCTTTGAAAGGATATAAATTATTCTACCTTTATTATGTGATTATCCTCTACAGAACCATTATTATTGAACTAGAAAGATTCAACTATGGTATATTTTAGGACCTTCCTATCTTGAAGGATTATTATGACCTAACATAATATATTGATGTCATAAATATGATTTACTCCTAGAAGAAGTAAATTAGAAGAAACAGAATGAACACTTCACATCACCACCCACATGACCAAACTTAATCTAATTCCTCTTACTGCTATTAGAATACCCTTCACAAAATCTGAGTATAAAAGAATTATCATTCACCTTAGGTACACTAGTAATAACTACCTTATCCATGACAACCTAATTTACAAACTCTATATAATAAGTTAGGCTAAACTAGGGAACCTTAAGTTGAAGACTGAGATGAAGTCCAATTTTAAATCAATGAACTTTGAGAGGATCATATGATAATATATCTAGTAAATATGGTACAAGATAAGTGATATGATGCTCATACTTTGATACCGACATGTCCTTCTTCTCTAGGATATACAATTCCATTACCCTTGAAAATTTTAAACTCTTAGGTTAATAAATTTATAAAAATAATAACTTAAAACCTCCTCAAGAATTATTCTATGTTGGAATTGTAATATTGATATATTTCCACCACTTCCAACTTGTACCTCCAAGAATAAATGTAAAAAAATTGAGCTCAAAATACCCCAAAAGATCGATAAGATATAATATCTTCAACATACTCTCTAGACACTCTTCTTATTCATGGGAACCTTTCTTCCAACATAAGATTGGAGGAAACAAATTATGAAACTTTTTAACCCAATATATATATATAGCTAGTTTATTAAGAGAATTATAACCTATAAATCAATTAGATGGTACAACTGAATCAGATAAACTTTGATAAACTAGAGGGTTTACTTATGGAAAATCACCCAAAACTCCCTCTTGAAGTTCCATAAGTAATTTTTAGGGGAAATACTCTAAAATAATAGGAAACAAAAAACACCACCAAAATGTGCCTCAAATTTCCAATCTAAAAAAACCAAATATTAAAAAATGAACTAATTTTAAAAACCTATGAAAAATATACTTATACCAAATTGTACCTATTGTTTACATTTTAAAAATTTAAAAAGTAGAAACAAATAAACAAATTATTCTTATGAAGTTATATTTAGTCCCTTATGAAAATACCTGATAACTATATAATCAAAATAGGGACACAATAGACGTTATTATGAGGGGGTGAATCATTTTACGTCAAATTTACACTTTTATCCTTTTATCCCTTTTTTACCTCATCCACTTGTTAAGGTGAATTGGTTCTCTTGTTTTATCTATATATCCTATTATTATTTCATGTATATCCAAATACACACACACCCTAAGGGAAACAATAATTTTTCAACTATTAGTTTGATAAAGAGAATCCTTGGTGTGATTCAGTAAAATCTTAGGTCCCACAACCCACTAATAAAACCTTATGAGCATTAAAAAAATTTCTCACAATAGAGTAGAGTGTGTATCCCACATACATGTTTGGTGATTCTCACCCTCTGGTATATTAGGTGCCTTTAAAATTTAATATAGGGGAAACAATAACATATTCTAATACTAATATAGAATGTTTTATTATTGTTGATGTGTTTCTCCTCCTTCTTCCCCAGCATAGTAGCAAGTATCTTCTTCTATTTTTATGCACAATAATGGACACAACCTCTTCTTATTATCTTCATAGTAATAAAATTATATGCTATATATTTTTATTTAACTTCTCTATTAATATTTTTTATCTTATTATGTTCAATAATTAGTGCACATATCTTTTATTTTCTCTGTGAACATCACAACCAACTCATCCAATTATTCTCATTATCTTTCTTGTTCATATCTGAATAGATATACACAATACATTATTCTCATCTCTATTATCATCTATTTATTATTTAGTACATAAAGGAAAAAAATAGATCTAATTATCATCCTTTGAAAACTGGTATGTATATGAATAACTATATTTAGGTCTCTCAATTATTCTTTGACACAAACAAATATTTCCTTTAGATTATGTATCAGATCAACAACTCCAACAAATCTCTAAAAATTCATTTAATAACCTACAATGTGTATTTATAAAATAATAACTAATACAGTGTCAGTTTCTTCTTCTCACAATCTCCTCTCCAATGTTTTCCTCCATGATTTATTCTTCATAACTACACAAAACCTCAATACAGTTATTCATCCTTTAAATTTAGCAATAATGAAAAACTTGATTAACTTCTCATTAATTTTGGATATTATTTTTTGTATAATATACTATAATTGTTTTTCATCAATAACTCATGAATTATTATCCATGTATCATGATATTATTCATTGAAATATTGGTTTAATTTTATCATCATGACTAATTATTCCATAAATCCTCATTTAAATGCCCTAATGACTCGGGTATTCTTCCACCTATTTATTCACACGATTTGTAATAACCATAACATTTCTACATCATTATCTTAGGTATATTATTCAATTACATCTCTATCATTCATTATTTCATGTATAATTTTGTGTGTAATGTTCCCTTTGTGTTCATTAAATACCGTAGGCATTATTATCCCATGCATGGAGTTCACAATAAATTACTTTGATAAAAAGTAACTGGATTCCAATGCCTTAGTTTATCTCATTAATTTTTCATGAATGAAAGTAACACTATATGCATGATTCATCATTTAGATCATACCTCATGCATAAATCTAGTTCAATCACCATCTAGATTCTCTACTCAAAAACATGCAGACTTGTCAACACTAACTCCTATAAATCCATATTACAACCATTGAACTTAGTATGACTCCAAGGAATGAAAAACTAAACTATAGTATATTACAACCCAACTAGTTCTTGTCTCATATGCATGGAAGCTCCTCCAATCATGTGAATATCATGGAAGCTCCTTATTTAATGAAAATTTTGTGGTATATCCTCCTACTGATGGATCTTATGGTACCACCTCCTACCATTGAGCGGTAGCATCTCCAAACATCAAATTATAGCACCTCCAACTGTCGAGCAGCAACACCTAAAGGTAGAACCTAGTTGTATCACCTCAATGATAGAACCTTGGAGGTATCACCTCAATGGTAGCACCTCATTGGTAACACCCTCAATGGTAGCACCTTGGAGGTAACACCTCAATGATATCACCCTAGCGGTAGCACCCCAACACATATAAAACTCTCAATGGCTCGAAGGTAGAATATGATTATGTTGCACGGTTGGACAATATAGATTAAATCAATTGAGTGGTACTAGTGATATGTGTACAATTTGGTTGAGTAATAATTTACCACTAAGATAGGTTATCCCATATTACTTCCACTTGAATCTTTATTCTTTTTAATAAGTGATCTCATTCCTGTAGATACTCAATGTGAGTAATTGAGTCTGGTCTAGGATTCCTTTTCCTCCTACACCATGCCACCCCACACTATGGAACTGCATGATTCTATGAACATACTTTATCCTACCTATATAGGTTCTCTACCACCATCTCACCTCAATCTTTCTATATGGGATACCTCCCAAGTGGGGAGCTCTACTTTCACATGTGTGGTTGATCTAGACCCTTGACTTTCTGGGGGCTGTCCATGCTTTTATCAAACTCTTAAAAAAGAATTAGTAAATATTTCATCATAATGCATGGCCACCTTGAACATCATCATAAAAAGATATAAATATTTTTTCATGCTATTCTAATTTAAACTTCTTCATCATACATATATGTGTTTAAGTATCTTTAAACAATGTCGATGGAACTCTTTAAAATAATATCTTCCTAGATATTTTATAGGAATGAAGAATATTATTTGGTTCCCATATTCTTAAACAAGATTCTTCTAAGCTACTTAAATTATTCTAAAAATATATTTAAATATCTTGAAAAAAATTCTTTGAAAAAAATATGGCTTACACTTAGAATACTCAACAATATTATTGGTTTTATTTGTTGGCCAATACTCATATAGAAATGATATATCAATATGTTCTATTACTTCTCTCCCAATTTGTTATAAAACATTATTTTAATTTTTTATCTCCCTTATTGATAAAAATAAATACTTCTTGGGAACGGTTTATCAATTCATACTTATCAAACTACCATCAACCATTCCACTCTAAGTCTACTTGATTCATGATATATGTAGAAAACAATAGGGTTTGATCTTGATAAAAAAATATCTCTTAAAATAGAATGATACAATATGAAATGAGAACTCATAATATATCTTTCAATATATTTCCAAATTGTATTCCATAATAAGAAAAAATATTAATACTAAATAAAATAAAAATTTCTCATAAACACAAACCTGGAACTCCTATTTAATGACATGTTCATTAGGAACTTTCGATAATGATCCGATTAATATTAAATAATGAATCTATAATCTTCTTAAACTCTCTCAATTTATCTACCCCCAAGGGAAACACTCATCAATATCTTTAAAATGGTTAATCTCTTCAATGATAATATAATTTTTCATGTGTAGAATAAAATTAAATGGATCTTAAACTAGTGCATATACAAATTAGACAATTTCCAAAACTTCACCAAGGATGAAATTATTCAATATATTCTCTTTAGGATAGAAACATTTAATGTCAATATAGAATGGTATATTTATCTTATTTATTTATAACTTTTATTATACTTTATTTAACTTCATTAAAGATTATTCTCCATCATATTTTCACTTTAATTACAATTAAGAAGTCATTCAAGGATGGTGACTTCCTCATCTATATTTTCTATAATTTGATAGTGATTTTTACGCTTTATCATGATCTAACCATAATAACATGATTCACCTTCAATTACTTACATTTTAATCACAAATAAAATGCACAAAGATTAAGGGAATAAGGTGGGTCTTCTTTTTCCTTGATGTGAACAACAAGGTTGAGATGATTTTCTCAATCATGTTGCTCCATCTCCCCCAGTCTTCAGTCGTTCACATCTAAAAATCAATTCTAATTTATCTTAATAAAACATGGATATCATCTCTTATTCTATTTCATTATGTGATATGGTTATTCTCTATTTAGACATTAAATCATGTGCATATCATAATGAAATATTTATTCTATTTAGGGTTTATTCTTGTACCGGAAATGTGGTTAAACATCCTCTTGTTTTGATCCCATTATTATTTAATCTCTAAAAAAAATTAAAAGATAGTTTTCATTTTTTTATAACCACTAATGAAATTATACTTTTTAATGTGGATAATTATCTATACCTTTAGCACTATATTCTGCCTATTCTTATTCCATTTTTCTTTCCCTCTAAAAATATTTTATCCAAATTACTAAAATATCAATAGGTATATTGGTAAATATTTTGGTTTGTCCTCACTGATTAATATGAATTCCTTTATTAAAATTATTTTTCTTGGATGTAGCACTCTTCTTAAACTTTTTGGGTTTATTTCCCAACAATGAACTATTAACCTTATTTTTCATTTTCTTGAGAGAATCATGATTTACAACTCCATTCAATTTATTTTACATGGTTGGAACTTATTTTTTCCCTTATGGTATTCTATTATTATTTCCGTCTAATATATGTTGATATGAGAATGAATCACTATTTTGACCACTACCTCTTCCAATATCACATAAATCTTGGAATGTAACAAATTTTCTTAATGTAGAAAGATTCTTTTTGTACTATGAATCTTACTTATTATATGGATTTATCCCCATTTAAAAGGACTTCCTTTTAACATTTTTATTTAGTTTATTTTACAAAAACTAATTTATAATGAATAGATTTTTTTATCACCAAAATTGACCCATAAACATTGATCTTTTTTTATATACTATATATTGTCGTGAATTTTCAGCATAATGAGAAAGTTGTTTTTAAGACTTCTTCACCACCTATTGGGATCTTATTAGGTAAAAAATTCCATAGTTCTTATTTTAACCATGATGAGCATGGTGGTAAGTTTTTAACCACTTATCTTCTTCCATAATGATGAATATTTTCTTTTTAATCCTATATTATCCATGAAAATATATGTATATAAATTATGATAAAATGTATGAATAATAACTTTTCTTTCATAGATACTTATATAAATCATAAAGTAATGTAATAATATTATTTCCATATTATGAAGGTATTTTTTTGAGTAGAAGACTCAAAAGAATGTTGTGTAGCATAAACAACTTTTTCTTTCTTTTATTATGAAGACTCAATTTGTGGATTCTCTAGATTGGCCAATTTTATTTACAATTATAAATATTCCATTATTAGAAAATTATTTTGATCTTAAATAAATGAATCTATTTCTTCACAAACCTTCTTAATTATTCTAAATTCTTCATTATTCATTTTTACCTTTTCATTAAGTAATGTATCAAGTTTCTTGATCTTCTTGGATTTAATACCCAATTTTGAATTCTTGACATCAATTATTTTTTTTATATTTGCTTCCAATGCATGTATATTCTTCTCAAAATATTTGGTAGACTCATCCCTCTCTTGGGTTGTGCTAATATAATCATCTTAAAATTTGGATCACCTCACTATAAGCTCCTCAAAATCATATTCTTTGATATTAAATTGTTTTGAGAGAATAATGTAAGTAAGTTATATTTCTATTATATACTTATCTAGTTTATTTTATTTACCTTTATGTTGAGTGATCTATTCTTATCATATTTCAGAAATCCCACAAATAAAAGAAAATATTTATTGTGGATAATAATATAATATATATTTTAATGCTTAAATGGATAAATATATTGATATATGATCACACTCACTTGATTATTCTTATTATGGATAGTTAAACTAGAATTTTCACATGCCTTAGGATCACATGAATCCCTTCATCCCTTTAAGGTATAAATTTTTTCCATATACTTTGTGGTACAGTGAACCACAAGTTACTCTCATTCCAAGATAAATCTACCTTCCTTGATTAAAGCACCTAAATCTTCTTACATTTTTGATAAGAGGAACAAAATCATCATATTACTCTTCTCTTTATTTTTATTTTTCATCAATGTCTTGGAAGAAACAAAATTTTGATATGAAATATAAAGAAATTATCTAAAACTGTACTTCATTATAATATTAGTAAAGAAACTCAAATCATAAAAAGAGAAAAAATTCAAAGTAGAGTATGAAAATAGAGGTGAAACTCTTCTAATATTAATTGTAAGATCACATTAGGGATATGAAAGACAATAGAGGGAGTGAATAAGTGTATGTACAATTTATACTTGTATCCTTTTATACCATTTATTTTACCATTTCAATTTATTAAGGTGAATTGATTCTCTTGTTCTACCTCTCTCCTCTTATTCTCACATATACATCCAAAAACACACACCCAAAGGGACACAAGAACTTATAAGGTTCACCTATTAGTATGAGAAAGATAATACTAGGTGTTATCTGGTAAAACTTTAGGTCACACAACCCACTAGTAAAACCATATGATCATTAGACTATTGTCTCCTGATAGTGTATAGTGTGAATCCCACACACTTTTTTAGTTTTTACCACACTCAGGTATGTCCTATTAGTTTATAATTCAATATAGGGGAAACAATGATCTATAATAACACCAATATAGAATTTTTTATTATTATATATATATATGTTACTCCTTCTTCTTGTTCCCTTCTTTATATTAGTAAACAGATATTTTATAACTTTTTATTCCACTTCTCTATTCATATTTTATTATTATTATTATTATTATTATTATTATTATTATTATTATTAGTCTTCTATGAAAATATTAGTACACATATATCTTCTTCTTTTTGTGAAATTCATTACTAACTTGACCAATTGTTCCCCTCCCGCTTCTTATTCCTAAGAAAAAATATATTCAAAATACTCTCTTCTCTTTTATATTATTCTATATTTATTAATTAGTGTATAACATACTAAATTAGATATAATTCTCTTTATTTGAATCTTTAGGATGTATATGAATAACCAGATTCAGTTCTATTAATACTTCTTCTATATGAGAAAATATTTTCTTTATATTATGAATCAAATAAATAGTTCCAACATCTATTAAGATGTTTATTCAAAAACCTGAAATGTATATTTATATAATAATTATAACTAAAATGTTGGTTTCTTCTTCACATGACCTTATCTCATATATTTTTCTCCATGATTTCTTCTTCATAACTACACATAACTGTAATATAGTTATTCTTCCTTTTAATTCATCCATAGTGAAAACCCGAATAAACTTTTCATTAATTCTAGATATTATTTAGCATATAATATCCTTGAATTATTCTTCATCAGTGATTCATGAATCATGATCCATGTATCATGATATTATTCATTGAAATATTAGTTTAATTGAACTATCATAATTAATTCTTCTATAACTCCTCAGTTAAACACCCCAATGACTCGGGTATTCTTCCTCATGTTTCTTTACATGGTTTGTAACAACCCTGATATTTACACTTCATTATTTAACATTAATTCTTCATTTATATCCAAATAATTCATTATTTCATGTATAATTATGTAATGCATATCATTATTCATGTTAAATTAAGACCACATACATGAGTTTCCCATGTATAACATGCATAGTCAATTCCTTTGATGGACAGAAATTAATGTTTATTCCCTTATCTATATCATTCATATATCATGAATGAAAGTAACAATTCATGCATGATCTATCGTTTTTATTTAAACCAGTTCATAAATATAGTTTAATCACCATACAAATTCACTACATGGGAAAAGGTAGACATGGATGTATGAGCTCTTGTAAATACATATAACAATCTTTGAACTTTTCCTGACTTTAGAGAATGAGAAGATCAAAAATGGTGGATGAAAACCCAAAAGTGATTGTCTCAAATTCATTTAAGATAATCCAATTAATTGAAACTTAGGAAGATCCTTCTACTATCCAAAGGTCGTGATATCTCTTCGTTACATTAGAGCTCACAACAGCACCTCATACCATCAAGTGGTAGAACCTCCAACCATTGAATAGTCCCAACTCCTACCATAAAGGGGTATCACATTAAGATAATACATGGGGGTAGTAATTCAATGGTATAAACTTTGAGGTAGCACCCTCAATGGTATCACCATTTAGGTATCACCTTAATGATAGCACCCTGGTGATATCACCTCAATGTATAATAAAATATCTAAGGCTAGAAGGAAAAATATGATTTTGTGGCATGATTAGATGACATAGATTAAATTAATCAAGTTAAATGGGTTATATGTGTATCATTTAGCAGTGTAATAATTTCATTCTAAGAGAGTTTGTCCCACATCACTTTTAAATGTGTCTTGGTACTCTTTAATAAGATATCCCATTCATGCAGCTACTTGATATGAGTAAAAAGGTATTCTATGGGATTCCTCTACCATCATAATTATGTATCCATGCACAGTGGTGCAACCCACTTCTATGTGCACTATATACACACTCTATACTACCTATACATTCACTTTTCCTCATTATTTCCTTGGTTTGGTAATGTAGGTTGGACCCCATGTGGTGACAATTTCCTCTACATGTACAATTGAGTTGTCCCCTTGGTTTTCTCAAGGCTATAGATGTTTTTTATCAAAATTTTGGAAATTTATTAATAAATATTTCATCATAATTAATTTCCCCTTGAGCTTCCTCATGCAAAAATATAAATATTTTTTCATGGTATTCTCTTCAAAACTTATTCATTATCCATTTATATGTATATGGTTCTTTAAAAAACATGGATGTAACTACTTAAATAAAAAACTTCTAAGATATTTGATTGGCATGAAGCAACTTCTTGGGTCCCCTTATACTTCAATAAGATTATTACAAGATACATCAATTATTTGTAAACATATTGAAATATCTTGAAAATCATTCCTTGAAAATAAATACAACCTACACTCAGTGGAATCACAACAACATTATGAAAAATTATTTTTATATCAAAAATATTTAACTAAAAATTCTCATGAAAACCCCCTTTGAAATAAATCTCTATAAATACCTAAAAACAAATTATAACACTTTAAAACATTAAAATTTAACATTTGAAATCATTTTTGAATCAAAACCATTAATTGATCTCAAATACATTTTATTATACCACATAATGAAATCCCCAAAACATCTAACATGACCTATTTTAAACATAAAAACATAGTCATTGTAAAATCAAACCTCATTTTATATTCAAAAAATATAACAACATCTCTTAAATTAGGGAATAAGACCCTTTAAAAGATAGAATCCAATTATAAATATTCTAAATAACATCAATAATATATATAAATCATATCAATTCATCTTAAATCAATAATATAAAGGATTAAATAAAATTTCAAAATCTAAATAATAAAAATTTAAAAATTTATAAAATTTATATCTATGAACAATTTGAATCCATAGTCTAAAAAACCATGCACTGATTTTGTAAAGCCTGCTAAAATTTTCCCATAATAGGGTATATAGTATGTGCATGGTTTTCCATACCATACACAGTAACTGTGTGACCTTGGGTTTCTTCCCATTTTCTCCTTCAAATCATGAATTTTCACAAAATAACTCATAAAACATCAATATAAACTATAGGTACTTAAATAAAGACTAAACATCCTGATAATTATCTTAAACAATACTTGAATTTGATACACATGGATCATAACTTCCCTTGGTAACTTAAGGTTCAATATAAAAAGTGTTTCCTAGACACATTATTATATGCACCACTTGAAATCTAATGGTTCTTTCCCCCAACTACCTTAACTCCCCAAAATACAAAAATAAATCTAATATCTAATGTTATTTTTTCATGAACAAACCTAGGTAAACTTAAAAAATCACCTAATCCAACCCATCACAAGGCCTTTAGAGAATTCCTGATATCCACATGATGAAAAATAGTTACTAGGAATAAAATTATACCTTGTTGGGAATGATTTCACCCAATAAAAAAATAAGAAAGTAACTCCAAAAGTAAAATCTTAGAATGACCTTCCCCTAAGTCAGAGAGACGCACATATGGAATAAGTAGTTTCCAAAAAATCAAACAAAACAAAATAAAGTATAAGAGCATGATAAAAACTCATAAAAAATAAGTGAAACAAATAAAAACACCAAAAAAACCCCAACATTGATATGTTTAAACTTTAATACATGTAACACCATATGAAAAAAAAGGTAATAAATGGAATCTAAAATAACAAGACACAAAATTTGCATGATTTAGATATGGAACTTATTATTCATAAACAAACAATATCTAAAATAAATCCTAAACACCCATCTCCATTCATCAAGGAAATGAACTCCACATTCCCCTTCTAAAATTCCCTAAACATGATAGTATCACCCAAAACACCCATGTGGTACATGTAATAAACCTAAAACATAAGTCATGATGGATACATAAACACAGTGGTGTGTATGTATGGTCTAAGAAATAAACCCCAATTGTAAGATCCCAAAACTTGTGGGGGGTAAATTACTATTTATATCCATGATTAAATACCTTAATATTGGATAACTAAATTTTTACTAGGTGTATGAGGAAGCTTGGGGTGTTTTGGGGGTTTGGGACATGAAAGAAAGGGAAAATGGGTCATCATGTTCATGTTGCATAGTTGCAGCATGGTTATTGTAAACCGTGTAAGGGGGAAAATCCAAACTGTGTGAAATTGGATAAATTCATTTAACATAGTTTTTCAAACCATGTTATATCCCTCAATAACCATGAAACTTTTACCCCTATTAGATTTAGGCTAGTGCATGATTGGTGCATGGTTTAGAAAACCATGTGACCAAATCGTGTGCCCCATTAAAAAGTGATAATTAACCCTTTTACACCTCATGATTTTAAGTATCTCACCCAATTTTCTCTCAATTTCTTCCTCCTCTATCCCTAGTTACAAACCATTTCAACCCAAGATTCTTAAGGGTGGATCTTCATTGATTCTAGTATGTTTGGAGTGTCATTATGTGTGGATCGAAGATCTGGGTATGTTTAATGCTCCCATTGATTCTCTTTTTTGGATTAGGTATTGTGGTTTCACTCATCTTCTTTTGAACCCATAAAACCTTATTTTTCTGGTGGATCTTAGTTGGAGTCTTCATATAGTGCTTGAATCTAAATATAAGGCTAAGGATAAGTGAAATAGTGTCTATGGATTCAAGGAAGGTGGTCTATAAATTATATCCCATAGTCTTGTTTTGATTTTTTCATGTGTAGTTGAGTCATTGGTTCCCTATTATTGTTAATTTGATAAAATTGGTGTGATTTGGAAAAATATTTTTCTAATTGATAAATTAAACCCCACAAGATCCATGTCGGATTCATTGCGAGTGACTAGACTGATTTAGGGTCACCCATGGGGTGAGCCAACAGTCCCAAACCTTGAACATAGTAATGTTAAGAATGAAATTGACTTATGTTAAAGTATATCCCATAACGAATATATTATTATGTTAGGTTACATCATAAATAGTAAATAATTATAGTCATTTATAGTTGTTGGAAATTACTTAATAGATTTTTTGGAATAATGTGAAAAAAGGTTAAAAATATTAATGTGAAGGTGTCAAATGGCTTATGAAATTGTGATGGATATGAATTAATGGATTAAGGTGTTTGAAATGATAAATTTTTTAAATGGTAAAATACATGTGAATTGTTGAATATACTTATTAGTTTAAGTCATGGTAAAGTGAATTAGGATAAATGGGCTCTATAATGTAAATGGTAAATGAGCTAATGGGTTAAGGCTTGATGTTAAATTCAGATGTTGAATAGTTATGAGATGTGAATGTTAGTTTTATTGATTTTGTATAGTTTGAGATATGGTATATGTGGTAAATGGATAAATAAGAATTTTTAAATTGATTTTAAGTTATAGGGTATTGAACTTGAGGATATATTCCTAAAGGTTTGGTTAGACTGAGGCTCTAAACCCCACCCCATAAATAATTGGTTAGGGAAGGGGACTGAGGCTTTATGACCCTAACAGATGCATTTTATGAGACTACCTAGACCAAGGCCCCAAGGTAAGTGTGATGAAAATATTTATGAAATGATTATCCCTAGAGATATAGGGAACTTTTTTTATTCCTTTTTGCATAGTAATTGACTAGATTAAGCTGTTTTGTAAATGATTTAAATTCCTAACCCTTGGAACAAGTGATGAAAATAGACTACATGATAAAAATGGTTAAAGTGAACATTGTTATCTAATGGAACCCGAGTTGTTTTTTACCTTCTCATTCATTTATTTATTGAATGAAAAATCTGTTTATGTTGTATATTTTGTAGACACCATTGGTAGTTTCATATTGGGTTTGACTCACACCCTTCTCGGGCCACCATTGGGTACCCAAATAGATTTCTTGCTTGCAAGACAGGAAAAAGGGAAAAGGTTCAATGATAGATAGTGGTGTTGGGCTTGGTATGTTATTGTATGAGGATCCAGACATAAAGTCAAGACCCATTTTGGGGATTCAAATTTTTCTATTTATTTTGGTTTTTCTTTCACTTTTCCACTATTATCATGACATGACATATTTATTTTCTTGTTGTGGTCTGTACCCTTTTTGGGAAACAGTTAGTAATGTATGTCCCTGGTTTATTTTTTATTGTTTCCTTTATTTCACATATGTCTGATGTGGATACTCTAGTAAAGAGGTTATAGTCTCCCCACATGATCCATTATACCCTCACTGTTAATTGACAACCTCTGACATATAGGGAGGCATGCTTGAGGTCATGAGGTGACCCAACATGGGGCACTGGTTTAATAGATTTCAGGTTAGGGGTGTTAAAAAGTGGTAACATAGTGGTTATTTTATGTAGTCTTAAAATTTGGGATGGTAGATAAGAGGTTAGGAATTGTTGAGACTTGGAAACGAGCTCATGCATGGGAGTATCTAACCTAAGTACGAGGGAAAACCCAAGTGTTTGGGGTGGTAATTTTTGTTCTTGATGTGTGTTGTGATAGTTGAATGATATTTCACCATTAAGTGATTCACTTGTTGTGTGATGTGTCTATTTTATGATATCTTTATAATGGTCATAATGAACCAAGGTTGCGCATTCATGCATCATTGTAAGAACCTAGGGATATATGTGGAATGCATCGTGATAGGCACACATGGTATGGGTGTGTGGGACATGAAGGATAAGACTCATTTTACTTCTTAAAAATTTTATAGAATGGAATGTATAATGAAGATGATGTAAATGGTTAAATATAAAGGATTTTATAGAATAGTTAATGAATTTTTCTTAATGAAGGGATGTAAATGAGTTATAATGTTGGTTATAATGAGTTTTGAATTAGTTAAAATGTTATTTCTAATGAACTTTTAAGATATAAATGTGAATAATGAATGATGTTTTACGTAATTAAAGTAGAAATGGTTTTAAAAAAGAGTGTATAATTTAATACTTGTGACTATGTAGGTTTTTTTCCCTAGTGTTGACCATGACCCAAGGTAGGGATGGTAGAGGTTAGTTTTCAAGATGCGACAATGTCTGTTGGGATAGTGTATGTGAAATGGAATGTTATGGATATTGGATAGTCTTATTTTACATAAATGTTGGATCCTTTATGTAATGTATTCAAAGACCTATGTTTGGCATTATAGAAAAATGTCACCACAATGGTGTGTACTGGTTGGGAGAAAAGAGGATATCTCTAAGAATTCTCCACCAGTAGTGGAGAAAGGAAATCTGTTTTTCTGAGATAACATATGAGAGGAGTAGTTCCATGAGAAATTTCCTCATTTTATCTAGATAATGGAAAGGGAACTAGGGCAGGTTGTACTGAGTATGTTTTACCTAACTAGAGAGTTTCAGTTATATCACCCTCTAACATTTTTTGGAGTGGGTAGACCTGAGGTAGCATAGTTATGAAATTATTCTATCCATATTATTTTAGATCACTTAGATACTCCTACAAAAAAGTGAGTCAAGTTGGAAATAAAAGTTGTGGGGACCAAAAAAGAATTGGGGAGACATTCTAGTTCAGACTTAGCAGGCTAACGGTATGTTATAGAAATACTTTCAGGAAATGTTTCAAGAAAATTTCTATCTAGAGACCTTGAGACATGAGTGGGGTTATAAATTTATATGGTTAACCTAGGTAACGATGTTAGTGATGGATTATGTAGGTTATTTCACAGATTTTCAAAAATTTATTCCATCATTGGAAGGGGATGAGGCTGTGATAAAAAGAAATTTCCAAGATGGGCTTAGACATGAAATTAAGTCCCAAGTAAACAGTTTCTATTTAAATAGGTTTGAAAAAGTGGTGGATCAAGCCCTTGTTTCAAAGGGAAACTTAAAGGAAGATTCATGTAGTGGGTTTGTGGTCCCATTTGGATGAACCGGTAGAGAAATTTACAAGGGTAGTAAGTGTCATTACAAAATTTTTAACTAGGGTGGAAGTGCTAAAATTGGTCTGAAGAGAGGACCATCCTCCCAGAGTGGTGAATATGTTTTCTTTTATTAGTGTGGAAGGTCGGGAAACATGCATTATTAGTTCCCCCAACCACTAGTTTTGTTCCGAGTGTGCGGTTGAATGGGGAATGTGTAGAGTTTCTATAGAAACCCTCAATAGTTGGGCACGAATAGAGGATCGGGTCTAGTGCTAAGTGTAGATAGGGATATATTACCCCATATCAGGCAGGCAGTTGGAGCTCAACCAACCGTACCGATAGAGGCGGAGGATGAGGTAATCTAGGACGAGAGAATCCATATCATCAGGGTAGACTAGCATCGAGAACTCAGAACATAGCCTAGGGAAGAGGGGAAGGTCAACTTAATGTTGTTTAGTCTATATTTGAAGTAATTGAGGCTAGACTATTGACTTATTGAGGTATGATCCTTGTTTATTCCACACTCTCTAATTATTATTTGACATAAGTGTCATGCATTATTTTGTTTCTATTTGTTTTTTGTTGTGTTGGGTCTATCAGTGTTACTTTCTATTGGGTTATGTTAATTAATACACCGTTATGTGTGAGAATAGAAGATATCAGGAAGTGTAAGGGGTGTGCTCTCAAGTTTGGTGGGTATTATTTTCTATGGGACTTGTTTGTGTTTGAGATGTCAGTTTTTGATCATATCTTGGGTATGGAATGGATATCAATTCACCAAGTCCATATAAATCGTTAATACCATAGGGTAATGTTTAAGTCTCTTGAGGAAGAAACATTTTTCCATCATAGTCAATGGGATGTTCAGGAAGGCCATACAGGAAAAGTTTTTTAGTAGATGGGTGAACTCATAACCCATGTTTATTTTCTTATGCGTGATGATAGAGGAGTTGGAAAACTTGTCATTACTAATATGGTGGATTAGTTCTAGGATGTGTTTTCTAAGTATTTATGAGGTCTTATACTTGATTGGGATGTTAAGTTTATGGTAGAGCTACTATCGAGAGTATAATTGATTTCCATTCTTCCATATAGAACAAAACAGACAGAACTCCAGGTGCTCTAACTCAATTAAAGGAACAGGAGAACAAGGGGTTCATTCTTCCATGTACATCACCTTGAGGATTACCAGTGCTATTTTACAATAAGTCTGATGGATTGTTTTGATTATGTGTTGATTATAGGAAGCTGAATCAGATGATGTTTAAGAATCAATACCCTCTTCCTCAAATCGATGATATTTTTTTCTAAATGAGGGGTGCATCAGTGTTCTCCAAGATTGATTTAAGATCAGGTTATCATCAGATGAGGGTGAGACCTTCTGACAAATGATGGACTGCTTTTAGGAGTAGGTATGAGTTTTTCGAGTCTTTTTTTATTCCATTTGGGTTAACCAATGCACTGATAGTGTTTATGAACCTAATGAACCAAATCTTTCACCCTTACCTGCATCATTTCATAGTCATATTTTTTGATGAAATATTAGTTTACTCAAAGACTCATGAACATCATTCCAAACATATTGACATCATCTTAAGTACACTAAGAAAGAATAATCTATATTTCAAGCTATCTAAATGTTATTTTTTGATCTATA
This sequence comes from Viscum album, assembly GCA_963277665.1. Classification (NCBI taxonomy): domain Eukaryota; kingdom Viridiplantae; phylum Streptophyta; class Magnoliopsida; order Santalales; family Viscaceae; genus Viscum; species Viscum album. The sequence goes on along the minus strand of OY728142.1, from coordinate 339,754,471 downwards.
GGGTTTATTTTATGGGTCACATCATCTCATAGGAAGGCATGTTAGTGGACCTAAATAAGGTGCATGTTATTGCATCTTGGGAGCATCCCAAGATGTTTCTGATATTTGAAGTTTTATGGGCTTGTATAGTTATTACTGAAGGTTCATTAAATACTTATATCATTTGGAAGCACCACTTTTGGGTTTGACCCAGAAGGGAATCAAGTTATAATGGTTTCAATCATGTGAGAATTATTTCCAAGAGTAAAATAGGTGATTGAAAACTGCACTAATTCTGATCTTACCAGATCCAGGTAAGAAGTATACCTTATTTTGTGATGCATCTTGTTTTGGTCTTGGGAAAGTTTTGATTCAATATGATAAGGTTGTGTAATATGGGTCATGATATTTGAGGTATCATGAAAGAAATTACCCTACACATGATCTTGAATTAACTATGGTGGTTCATTCCCATAAATGTTGGCTAAATTACTTGTTGAGAGATCATTTCACAGTGTATACCGACTATAAAATCATTAAATATATCTTATATTAGTGTGATTTTAATATTCATCATTGAAAATGGGTTGAATATATAAAATAATTTGACTTTGAGTTAGTTTATACATTGGAAAATAGAAACAGTGTTGCAGTTTCTTTAATCCAGAAGACTCAAAATCAAGCAGTTCAAAAATCAAGTTCAGTGTAGAAGATGATGGATTTGTTTACTATGATTTATCTTTTAGTGTAGGATGGAAAAGGGAAGATTAACCTTTCATCTTTAGATGTTGAATCCATTCTTATGAGCTAGAATAATGAAAGGAAGTATGATGATATGGAATGTTTGGATTTAAGGGAGAGTCTTAAAGGTAGGGAGTCACCTTATGGTTGGACCATCAGAGATGATATGATCATTTATTTTTGTGTCTGTGTGGTTGTTAAAATGTGTATGTGAGAAGATTTTATGAGAAATTTTCATGTGTTGAAGTAGGAAATACATCTTGGTTTGACCAAAATTTATTATGATCTTTATAGGCAGTATTGGTGGCTAGAGATGAAGAAAGTGTTTGCAGGTTTCATGGTGGAATGCCTTACTTTCCAGCAGGTGAAGGCCAAGAATCAGCAGTTAGGTGGTTTTTTATAGCCATTTCCCATTCTGGAATGGAAGTAGGATGATGTGGTGATGAATTTTATAGTGGTTATTCAGAGTATGCCTCAGAATAATGATGTGATCTGAGTGGTTATTGATAAGTTAACTAAGGTGGATCATTTATTACTAATTTGAGAGACTTTCACTATGGATCAGCTAACTGAGTTGTATGTTCAAGATATAGAATAGTTTCATGGGGTGCGGTGAATGATGGTTTTAGATCAAGATTTTTTGTTTACATTGCACTTATGGTATGGATTATAGAAGGAACTTGGTACCTAGATGTTTTTGTGTATGACTTTTCACCCATAGATGGACGGGAAATCTGATCGTACTATTTCAGTTCTGGAGGATATGTTGAGGGATTGTGTCCTAGACCTTGGAGTTTCATGGAAAAATCAAATATAACTAGTTAAATTTACTTATAATAATAATTATCATGCCACAATTTGGATGGCACTGAATGTGGTTCACTATGGTAGGTTGTGCAGATCTATGCTGCGTTGGATGGAGGTTGGGGGATAAGGGTTGTTAGGACTGACTCTCATGCAGGAGATGTCGAAATAGATTCAGTTGAATCAAAAATATATAGAATAATCTCAAATCATGAAGAATTCATATGTGGATTGACATCATCGACCTATTTAGTTTAGGGTGGGTGATCGTGTTTTTCTTCAGTGTCACCAAGGTTGGGTCACCATCAAATTTGAAAACAGGAAAGTAGGCACCCAAGTACATGGGGCCATTTTAGATTATGGAGAGGATCAAATTGGTGGCATACTGATCAAATATTCCATAGTGATATAGCAGTATGCATGATGTTTTTAATGTGTCACGACTTCAACAGTATCACCCTGATCCATATCATGTGATTGATGTTGAGTATGTTTATCTTGAGGCTGATGTGTCCTTTAAGGACCATCCGTTTTGTATTGTGGATTATAGTGAGAAACACTTGTGGGGAAAGATGGTTCCTTTAGTTCAATTTCTGTGTAAGCATGGTAATGTTCAGGAAGAAACTTTAGAGAGAGATTTATATGTGTGGGCCCTATGGCCCGATATCTTTTCTTTGGAACTTTAGTGATGTTTGGGAGTGTGACTTGAGGATAGGAGATTATAAGGTGTGGAGGTTGTAAGATACCAAACCTTTTAAAGGTATATTTCTATTTAAATCTTTGTTTAAAAACCTTAAATCTGGATAAATAAATGATTAATAGGTTTATGAGGAATCTCATGGGTGTTTTGGTGGTTCGGGACATGAAATAAAAGGAAAAAAAGGGTCATCTTATACATGTTGTGCAGTTGGTACACGATTGGTGTAAACCCTGAAAGGGTGAAATCCAAACTATGTGACCTTGGATAAAGGCATTTTTCATATTTGGTGCATGTTTTTTCAACCCGTGTAATATCCCTAGGTAACAGGGTGGCTTGGATGCCTCTTGGAAAGAGACCGGTGCACAGTTGATCCACAGTATGTCAAACCATGCAACCAAATCGTGCACCTCATTAAAAAGTGACAATTTACTATTTTCCCCCTCATGATTTTACATATCTCATCAAATTTTCTCACCATTTATTCCTCATTCATCCCTTGTAATGAACCATTAATAAACAAGATTCCTAAGGGTGGATCTCCTTTGATTATAGTCCATTTGGGGTGTGTTTTTGTGTAGATCGAAACTCCAGGTCAGTCTAATGCTCCTCTTGCTTCTCTTCTCCATATTAGGGATTGTTGTTTCATTCCTCTTCTAATGAAACCCTAAAAAAATATTTTTTTCTATTATATCTTAGGTTGGTGATTCAAAGGGTGCTTGAATCCAGATCTATGTCTAGGATAAGCGAGTGGTTGTCTATATATTCAAGGTAGGTGGTCTACAATTTATATCCCACAGTCTTATTGTTGATTTGTGCATGTGTGGTAGATTCATTGGTTCCCTCTTATATTGAATTTTATACCTTTGGTGTGATTTGAAAAAATGGTTTTCTAATTGAAAAACTAAACCCCTCAATATCCTCATGGGATGAATTGAGAGTGACTAGACTGATTTAGGGACACCCATGGGGTGCGCCAATATTCTCAGACATGGAACATAGTAATGTTAGGCAGAAAATTGAATTGTGTTAAAGTAGATCCCAGGATTAATCTATTTTTATATTAGGTTAAATTATAAATATGTTGTAATAGTAGTTGTGTCTGGTTGTTGGAAATGACATAAGGGATTGTTTGGATAAATGTGGAAAAGGGTTAAAAGGATTAATGTGAACTTGTCAAATGGAATATAAACTTTTGAAGGAAATGCATTAATGGATTAAGGAATTTGAAATGATAAATGTGTTAAATGAAATAATGTATGTGAATTATTGAAAATACTTAATGGGTTAAGGCATGGGAAAGGGAAATGGGTTAAATTGGCTATGCAATGTAATTGATAAATGTGTTAATTGGTTAAGGCTTGATGTTAAATTAACATGTGGAATAGTTATGATATGTGAATGTTATGTTTATTTATTGTTTAGGGGTTTTCATATGGTACATGTGTTAAATGGATAAATAAGCATGTGATCATTGTGTGGAAGTTGTGGGGTATATCACTTGAGTATTTACACTAATAGGTAGGGTTATAATAAGGATATAAACCCCACCCCATAATGCATGGGTTGGGTAAGGGGACTAAGGATCTATGACCCTAATAGATGCATTTGATGAGACTACCTAGACCGAGGATCCAAGGTAAGTGTGATATAAATGTCTATGAAATGTTAATACCTAGAGAGATAGGGAACTTGATTTATTCCCTTATTATTAGTAATTTATTGTCTTAATCCAATATGTAAATGATTGTCTTAATCCATTATGTAAATGATGTAAATGCCTAACCTGTGGAATAAGTAGTGAAAATAGACTAAGTAATAAAAATGGTTAAAGTGAACATTTTTATCTAATGGAACCAAAGTTGTCTTCTATTTCACTTTTCATTCATTTTTTTATTTCATACATTATTTTTTAATGTTGGATATTTTTTATATCATTGGTGGTGTCCTGCTAAGTTGTACTCATACCCTATTTGGGCCTCTATTGTGTACCAAAGTAGATTATGGTTTTAGGTCAGAATAAGGGTAAAGGCACTATGCTAGGGAGTTGAGTTGGGATTGGGATGTGCATGGATGAGGATCTGGACATGGAGTGAGGACTAGTATTGGGGATTTAGCTATTTATGTTTATTTTGGTTTTTCTTTCACTTTGGAACTGTTAGCATGACTTGAAATGTTTACTATTTTGTTATGGTCTGTACCCTATTTGGGAAACGGTTAGTAATTCAAGTTCTTGGTTTATTATTTATTATTTCCTTTATTTCACATGTTATCTGATGTGGATACTCTTGTAAAGAGGGTATAGTCTCCCCATGTGATCCATTCGACCCTCACCGCTAGTTGGCAACCTCTAGAATACAGGGAGGTACGCTTGAGATCACGTTGTGACCTACCTCGGGGCACTGATTTAGTGGATTCTGGGTTAGGGACGTCACACCCTTTGGTATCCTCCCCATGCCCAAATGTACAACATTTGAAATTAAATCCATTTCATTCTATTTTGAAATAAAATTGCAAAATTAACATTTAATTATAGATAAAACAATTCAAAATTAGACATTAATTGAAATCATTCCCTCTAAAGTATATATGATTTTATTTTTAACCTACAACATGCATTAAATATTTTTATAAAATAAATCATTCGATATAAGTAATACAATTAAAAATCTTACATTATAAATACCCCTATTTAAGAAATGATGAAAATAGCACAATATTTAATAAACCCATTAAATTTAATAAAGAAAACATATGTGATATATACTTATTCCATTAAGAAGAAAACAATTTTTCATAAATATATGTTAGTTAATAAGTGAAATTTATATGTTTAAACAAACATTACCATTTTATAAATAATACTTATTTATTTATAAAATAAATAACATGTTTATAGTTTTATATAAAAATCATCTTAATATCAAATCATTTTAATAAAGGATGAATGATAAAAATCACTAACACAATAAACATAAAAAAAATAATGATAGGAATTCATCATGAAATAACCATAAATAAACTATTATATGATAATCAAATCATAATAATTATAGGAACACATTACTAGAATGCCTGATGTGATCTAAGTACCTTAACACTCGGTTTTATGATACCTGGCATGACCAAGAGGAAAAATCCACTAAATAGAGAAAAGTAAAAACTTGGGGCCACTATCCATTTTTGAATAAAAAAATCGTATTTTACTCCTACCTATATTTAATACCTAGATACCCAAGGCATCCTAATACATGAAATGCAGGTGATAAATAAAAAAGGAAAGATACAATAATATACAAAGTAAACATCACTTATAACACACTCTTACCTATGACTGTTATTCAAAAAAGAGTCCCATTTTATTAATAATTTCCATATAATAACTTTATTAACTAACAAGGCTAAAACCATAAATATCACTTCTCAACTTGTACATAAAAACAAAAAGGATCCCACTTTCAAGGTACAAAAATACTATATCACGTGAAAAAGAAATCAATAGATACAATATTTTTGAAAATATAATCAAAATCATGAACATATCATTTTAATTATAACCCAAATCCCTTTATTAATAAGAAAAAAAAATAAATCAAGTGTAATTCACTAATATAAATCACATTTTAAATAATCAAAACATATCCCAATACTTTTAAAAATCCTCATATAAAAGGATGTTAAATCATTATAAATAATAATAAAACATTTTATAAAATATACCCTTATAAATTCATGAAATTTTTTTTTATCATATTAATATACAATTAGTGTGCATAGTTTACATGAAAATAGACTTTAAACATTTTAACGTGAGTTTTCCTCTTTTTACCAAGTGAAAATCATAGAAAAAACATAATATATTTTTCATAAATTCAATAAATGTATTTAATATAAATTTTATATCATTAAAAACATGGATTATAGTAAAAAAATGTTTTAAAATATAAAGGGAAGTTCATGTAAAATCCCAACTCAAATTTTTGAACTCATAGACAATGATTTTTTTAGCAGGGAAGCAAGATAAACCCTTAAACAAGCCATAAATCTAAGAAAATGCCAAATAAATTTATAAAAAATATAAACCCTAACCACCATGGCTATGGGAGAGGAATAAATTCATGAATAATAGAATAAAAAACCATGGATTGAGTGTAGAACCACTTACTTGAAGAAATCTAGGAGTTAATTAATGAAAACCCCTTAAAGAACAAAGGTATAATCTAGGAGAGAAAGTGATGACTTATAGGAGGTTTGGAAATATTTAATTTTATAAAATGAGACCCCAAAGAAACTTATATTGAGTAGGGAAAAATTTAGAAATTCAAATTTTAAATTCTTAAAACTGAAATAGTTTTTCCGCATAGTTTGAGAAACGGTGTGCTAATTGTGTGATAGCTATTAGACCAAAACTGTAAAATTTATATACATAAACTACATGGTTACTCCTAACCATGAAGAAACCATTAATTATACACTAAATGGGATTTAACCATACATATTATTAAGATACATGGTTTCTTATAAACATATTCCATCTGTGCACAAACACTTCTATGTATGATTTGGATATATATTTATTACTTACTAGGTGAAGACTATGTTCCAACTGTACAACCTAAAAATTTACCAAAATTTTGAAAATTTAAAAATTGGACTTGTTTAACACTATGAAAATAAATAGTTAAATAAATTAATAAGAAGAAAATTAATATCATGATGTTACATTAGAAATTAGGGAAAACATGCATGAGGTTAGTAGTAAGTCATCTCAATTTTGTGGTAAATCTGGGATGGTTTGTTACAACCATTACTTGATTTTTTAATGATATTCCTATTGTTATATTTTTATATAAAATATATAACCATTCATGTAAAAACCAAACCATGTGGTTAAATTAACACATGGTATCCCAACTAACCATTTTAATGTTTCTGGTGAAGATGAAATAGTGCTCACATTATCCTTAAACCATAAAACAAATGTATTTTAATTTTCATTCATCAACTAAAGATCATTTTATTTTTAGATATCATATTTATAACCTAGAAATATATTAATATATATATAGTTTATCCTCACATGTATTTTTCAAAATTTATAAACATGTCTGCATTATTTCATCAGATGCCAAGGAATATACTTTTACACCAAAAAATGGATTACCTTCACCATTGAATACTACATGGTAAGATGTAGGGTGATCGGCATGCTCTATCTCCTATAATATCACTAGTATAAAAATAGTTATTTATTTTGTTCATTTTATTTGTTAACATCAGTTTTATAGGATATGTAAATGTAAGTGAGGTTGTAATTATATTTTTCACATAATTTATTAGAACCAATATTAAAATTATTTTTTTATAGAAAATAAAAGACTTTTGATGTTGGTTTTCATTTAAAAAATGATTTTTTAAGTTCCACTTGATGACTTTTGACATTGTTTTTTGTTATAACTAGTGCCAAAAGTGTTACTAGATAACTTTTGACACAAATTTTTTGTTATAACTGATATTGAGACTATGATTTTTTAAATATTTTAGTGCTCACTACTCACATAGATGAAAATATATTATTGATGAAGTAGAATATTTTAGAAACTAAAAAATATATAGAAAAAAGAAATATAATTATTTAACTTAAAGATTCAACTTCAAGATTTGACTCACTTGGATGAAAATAAAGATCGATAAAGTAGAACATCATAAAAACCACACAAAATCTAAAAAAGTACAAGTAAAATATTCAATTTAATTTTTATTCTTGAAGTAGTTTCTATTGACTTAATTTTCTTTGGAGGTAAGAACTTATGAGGAATCCGAAGTTATAGTTTATAAGGAATTTTAGAACATAGCTTGTAAATTACATATAGAATCATTATAATTTTAACTCAATATGATGAATAATCCTTCATTATAAATAAAATAAATCATTAAAAACTATATCTATATATGAAGATAATCAAAAATAAATTAATTAATTGGAGAATAATTATAAATACCATTCAAAAATCACTAACTAATGAACTAGTGGAATGATAGTATGGATCAAAAGATTATATTATAAATCAATATGTGTAGGGAGTGAAGAAATATAAAAGACTCTTGAAAAAGTGTATTGGATCATAGAAAAATTATTTCAAAATTGAAAATGAGTAAGTGTGTTGTAAAAAAATTAAATTCCTCTTTCACATGATGTGAAATTTTACTTTTACATTGGTTATGTACAAAACCGATGTTAAAAATTCAAAAGATAATAATTTTAACATCAGGTTTTAATAAAAAATTATGTCAAAAGTTAAAAAATATATTTTGACATTGGTTTTAGTGAAAACATATGTAAAAAATTTTTAAAAACGTTTTTATGTCCATTTTACAAAAAAATGACATCAAAAGGAAGAAAATAACAATGGTTTTACTAAAAACCAATGTTAAAAGTTTATCAGAAAGTCTTATAACAAAGATTTAGAGTAAAACCAATGTTAAAATTTCTTTTATTTTCATTGTAATGTTGGATTAAAAAAAGAAATGTTAAAATACTTACATTGAATCATATTTTTCTACTAGTGTCTATTAGTAAAAAACTTTACCACCTTCTTAGAGATATATTTTTAAAAAGTAAATACAACTATTCGATATTAATTATTAATATATCCCTTCATAATTTTAATATACCATTTATAAGGATATAACTAATGAAAATATACGGTCCCACATAATGTATGACCATTCGATGGTAAGTATGTTATTTTTTCCTTTTATGGTGGAAGAAAAATCTATACATATTCCCATAGATATTAAGTGCAATCTTTCATGAAATATATCTTTAATATTTATTTCTATATCTAAAAATATTCCAATCAAGAAATCACATATTTTTCTCTCAATAAGAATAACATCAATGTTATGTTTTAGCTCTAAAAATATCTAATAAGTTTAATTAAATAAGATAGACCATTTCTTTCTTTATCACTTTTAATTAAAAAATATTTATGTATAAGAAAATATAACATCAATTTTTTCCACCTTTTTATAATATTCATTGATTCAAAAATGTTTTATTGGAAAATTATACTCCTTGAAACCTTTAAATTATTTTTAATCTTCAAAAATAGTGATCTATTGACAAAAATCCTTGATGACTTATGTACAGTAACATTATATCATGCTAAAATTGGTAGTATAAATCCCCTTCTTTATAAGTTGGGAACATTTTATGTCTCTTTACACTGTATCCAGATAACTTTTTACATGTAGGAAATTCATTTATAGTGAACATTATAATAGAATGAAGAAGGAAATGGTCTTTTTTTGTATGCATCACACACTTTTATAGATTCCTCCAATACCAATTTCAAATAATCAATCAATGGATACAAGTAATCATAAATATCATTTCTAGGAAGGTTTTGTCAAGAAATCATCAATCTCAACATAAAATATTTATATTTTATACAATTATGTGAGTACAGGTTATAAACTATATATATAATAGGACATAAACTTTATTTAATATTGAGGATCTAATATAGACTCATTCATTATGTGTACAACACCAATATAAGAATTCAAACTTTATTTCCAAAATCATGAAATTGTTTCTAAAATCACTTCCATTCTAGTGAATATTATGAGTGATGAAGATTTCTATAGAATATTTTTTCATCTTCATTCCATCCTAGTTTCTTCACATCATTTGAAATTTCAAATAAATTAGTCAGACAAATAATTATTATAAGATACAAGGTTTCTTTAGTAGGAGGAAAATTATCTATCCCTAGATAAAATTACAATTGGATATTCCATATATTTTATATCATGATGTCCCACATTTAACATATTTTTAAACCCTTTCATGTAATGACCATGACCTGATTACCTAAACTACATTGGGTTGGGTTGCTACAATATCTCAGGTGAACCTCTCTATTTCTAGAGGATAGAGTATACACTTTGTGTTTAATTACATATAAGTGGGATATGGTTTTACCCATATAATAACATGATGACTATATAAGGATCATGAACATAGTTGGCATGTCTTGTTTCACAAGCCAATATAACAGTTGTATAGTTCATCAAGAAATGGTAGCAGGTAAATGATAAAACCATGCTAAAATTATGAGATGATATGCATGGAAAATGTCAAACATTCAAGAGTCCAAACATCCAAAAGTCTTAAATGCACGTGAGTCCAGAAAAAACATGATATATATAAAGAAAGGTAATAAAATGAGTCCTAAGGAACCAATAGTGAAAGATCCATTTGTATGAACTCACAAGTGATCACCAGTGGACAGATCCTATAATAAGCCTATTCCATACACTATAAGAATGAAAAATTCCCAAAGGCTCCACCCATACTCGAGACACTGTATATTAGGAATATTGACGCTCTGATACTTTACCTTTACCTTTTTTATTTATAAAAGGATTTGTACACAACATGTAGGGGCATGCATAAGGTGTGAGTTTAAAAATAACCTTTAGGTGGTCTCTAACCATCATTTTAACCAGTTTCCATAAGCTAAAGAGTCTATATAAATAGTACAAGGCTATAGGAATAAGTAGTGAAATAAAAAATATTATTTTATGAAGTCATTTAACAAAGATGATAATAATAACCTCCTATATCAAGAGGATCCATAGAAGACATACATGCTTCGAGTCTTACCTGGAATGTTAGACAATCAATTTACTAGAGCTAGGTTTCAATTCGCATCCCATTCATGGGAAAAAGAATCATATATACTAAATTTAGGTAAATGTGGTATCTTTTCCCTTTGAGAATGAGGAAATAGGTATACTAGTGTTAAAGCATTTTGATCTCATCCCATACCATCAAATCATCAGTAAAAAATTAGCATACCTTGGAACCTTTTATATAATCACAAAGTACCCCTTTCAAAGATAATATGACATCCTTAAATGTAAATTTTAATAACTATATCAAAAATTCATTAAAACATATGATATAACTATTTTATTAAACGAAACTAAATCATCTAATCATGTTAGACAATATTCAATATAATGATCATGCTTATAATTTATATCTATTATGATAGTACTAGTACAAGGTATGATTTATGAGTGATAAAATAGAGAATATGGAAAAAATCCACCAATCAATGAATTATGATAGGTAAATATAATTCAAATTAGTCAAATCAATGGCACATTTTCCTAAAACAATGTAAATAAATTTTTATCAATATAAAACCACTTGGTTCTGATTAAATTTACTCATCCCTATGAGGTAAATAGACCAAATATAAAATAACATGAGATGACAAATGTGTTAAACTATCAAAATATATGTATAAGTATTCTTATTATTATAAATAAGATGATATGAACCTAAAGAATTTATTAAAATAACCTATAAAGAGGTAAAATTAGGCTTATGGTTTCTGCCATCATATGAGAGAGAGACTTCATAGAGAAAAAACATAATAATACCTTATTTTTTCTTGATCTAAACTATTTAAATAGTTATAATGGGATAAAAATAAAGGAATCAAAAGATTCCACTAACCCTAATTTAGATAAAGATAAGATTTTAGTCACTACTATGAATAAATAGAAGTGTAAAGAATATTAAAGGAGGGTCAATCCCTACCTTCCCAAAATAATATCCCATGATCAATCAGATCTAACATGAACCATATTGAAATATGGATCTACTTGGGATTAATAATAGAAGAGGGAGAGAACCATGGGTTAGGCTTCATAACTGAATGAGGATCTAATCCCAATTTGAGGAATTTTTAGAAATTATATTTTTAAAAGAAAATATTAAAATACACAAAAATTTAAAATAAAAAATTATATCACTTTTAGGTACTCTATATAGGACACCACACACCTAATGGAGTTAACAGAAGTGGTGTAGCCAACCATGTACCTTCGGGTACCTAGTACCAACCAACTGGGTAACTTGTGATACTCAAGCACCTTTAATTCCCCTTACCATTTCTTTTATCCTTTATTAAACTAATCTTACTTCTTCTAAACATAAAATCCCACATGAAAAGGATATAAACCACTAGAATATAATGTAAATACTAACATGTGATGGTTAGGGACTTTACATACTCACCACTATTGGGATTCTCATCCCTGAGAATCTTCAACCAACCTATTAAGGGAAAAATTATAGTTATTAAGCCTTTATTTTAGTTTCTCACTCACAAGATTCATCTTGGAGCCTTCCATTATACCAACTAACCTAAACATGAGGAATCACCTTTCGCTACCACAGCTATTCACTTTAATCAATAATATAGATATGGTATTTTGAAAAGTAGACTTATGTTTAAAGCATAATATAATTATATCAACCCATATAGGGATAGGTATGTACTTCCTTATTTAAGAAATGTATTAGGCGTTATTCATGGAACTAAAAATTATAAGTAAGTCAAGAAGAAAAATAATCTCTATGATTCACTCCAAGATATCAATGGGATTTTTAAATCTCAGAGTCATATTATCTTATTCACCCATCCATCGGTGACCTTGTCTTGGTGAAATATGAAGAAAGATATGATCATCCAATTTAAAATATAAAGGTCACCTTCGATAATTGATATGGTTTATTTTCTAGTTTTGAGTGGTTACAAGATGCTTCTAAATCAATTTCACTAGTTTTATCTTCTGTTAGACAATATTATTCTCAATCATGGAGGATTAAACTAATATATTCCACTAGAGATGTGAACTATAATTCATTCCATAAATATCCTTAAATAAATCCATTTTAATATATTCTTGATAACTATTGTTATAGGATAATTCTAATGAAGAGAGGTGATCCTACCATAATCTACCAAAGTTAAGAATACATGCTCGAATAATATCATCTAGAATGTAAATAGTTTAATAAAATTGAACATTAATTTATGGATGAAAACATAAACTTAGTTTTACTTGACTTATCAAAGATCATTATATCTCCTACCAGAACTAAGATGTAAAGATTGTCCCCCAATAGAGATGATGCTAGTTGGTTCACAATACAACATTACAATTTCTAAAACATGTAGATTTCTAGGAACATCAATAGAAAGAACCTATTTGATAGGGAAGAAGTGTACCTTCTTGGTTTTACGATCCATAATCACACATATTGTATCTTGACCTCTCAAAGAACTAGGAATATTGATCACAAAGTCTATAGTTATTCCATCCCATTTCCATAACAGTAATGGTAGTGGCTGAAGAATACCCATATGATTTTGATTCTTTACTTTCACTTGTTTACAAGTAAATCATCTAGAAACAAACCCTATGATATCTTTATTCTTTCTAGGCCACCAAAAATAGTGATGAACCATACATTACATCTTTATGATTCCAGGATGTACCACCCATTGAGAATCATGAAACTCTTTCATTACTTCTACTCTCATAATAGTTATAATGATGAGTCTTACATGGAAATATAAGAAGGATGAATCATATTAAAGCCAACCACTGAGGATCTATATACAATTGTGTCTATCTAGAAAAATGGTACACCAAGAATATGATATTTTAGAGTCCTTGACATGATCCATAATAGATGACATAAATTTTATGTGGTATAAATGCACCCCACTACGATCCTCACTTACATCCAAGAAGAGTTAAACTAAGAAAAACATAAACCTCCATTCCTCATTGGCCTCTTTCACTTTTCAAGGGTGAACCTTCCTACCAAGAGAATCGATAACCACATTCCCTTTTCTAGAAACATATTAAATATCAAAATCAAATAATTGATGATATTCTACCTAGTGATGTTTCTCGATATTAAAATACGATTAATAATATATATATAATTTTTGTGATCGGTGTATTCCATGAAGAATTTACTAAATTAGTAGTGTATCCATCATTTTAATGTATGAAAAATAGTGGACAGTTCTAAATCATCAGCAGAGTTGTTATTTTCATGAGGAAATAGGTATTGAGAACTATATTATACTTCCTAATGATCATACATAATAATGTAACAAAGGACTACTAAATATACATCACAATAAACATCATACCCTTCATATGTATAAGAAAATATAAGTACTAGATACATGGTATGATGTATATTGATACATCAAATAAATGAGGATTTCATCCATAAAAACTATAAAAAAATATTTTTAGTGATGGGCAAAAGATCATATTCATAAAATTTATAAAAATAGATAGAGAATTATTCAATCCAAAAGGTATTACCAGATATTCAAAATGACCATACCAACATCAAAAAAAAATATTTGGAAAGTCCTATGATCTTACTCAAAGATAATGATTTCTTAAACATAGTTAATTCTTATAAAAAACACCTTACCTGATTTAATTGATCAAATAAATCTTCAATTATATGAAAGGGATAATGATTCTTGATCACTACTTGATTCGACTTTAGATATATTACATATAAACATAGTCTTCCATCAAATTTTTTTTGAAGAGAACTAGTACAACACTGAAATAAGTTCTCAGTCTAATGAATCAATTTTCCCATAGATCATACAACTAAATCTTTAATTCCATCAACTCAATTAGAGATATATGATATATAGGAATTGTTATCAGTTCAGTTTCAGAAAAAAAAATAGATTGTGAACTCCAATTCTCTCTTGTCAGCTATTTCCAAAAATACCCTCATATAACAAGTTAAGATAATGATAAATTACCGTTGGTAAATCCTGACACCCCTTAGAATCAACCAGTCTAAGTAAGATACTATCCATCTTATCAATGATATCCTTGAACTACTATTGATTTCTCATTGAAACTCCCACTCTCCTTGAGTGTAGCAATCAATACATGCTAAGAACAAAGTAAACTATTCCATTCCTATAATGACATAAAATAATTCCATATTTAGAACTATAAGATCCCAAAATTTCATATAAGAAGTCACATTCAATGAACATGATGGATACTTCCTGGTCTACACAATCCTCTTCCCTATATGAGTATTAAGGATAATATATATAGATAATAATTTCAAGTTAAGTTTAAAAAGAGAGTCTAATTGGGTATAAACAAAAGAATACAAATAGTGAGTATTGAATAAATCACATATTAAAGTAGATGATACTAACATAAAATATATAATAGTAAATCACCACTCTCCAATATTAGTAATAGATTTTTGTAGAAAATGCTCTACGCAACCCCTTATATTAACCCTGAGGCAAGAATCCATGCTCATAAGATTTCCCCATAGTTATTATACCCTGGGTACCATGTCAGCCTCCTCAAAATGATCTCGTAGAGGGTGGTCATCTACCACAGATATACCACACCACTAATTAATCTTCTGATGCCTATTTCATCCAAGGTAACTATCTGATACATTTTCATGCACTCCATCAGGGGAATCTCTAAATATGTTCGTATTGACCACATTAATGTCACTACTTCACCTCAAAAGTACAATTAGGATTTATGTAGAAAAATCATCCACACTAGTGAAATTGAAAATGAGGTCTACCTAAAATAGGGGAGGAATATACACCACTACCTTGGATACACTAGTGAGAGACACCTCTTCTAACCTATTCTCATCATTGTTTTTGAAAATTAGACGATCTATCACCTGTAGTCTTTCTAGGTAGTGATCTAGAAACTATTGATCCTCCCTCAAATCCCATGTTAGTAAGGAAAACAATCTTCACTACCTTAGAGAAGGTTGGAATATTAAAAATCATCACTTGAGTCTGTAATGAATCTACTAATCCCATATTGAAGATCTTTTACTTTGATTCTTCATTGCTACTCATATACAATGAGATCCATTCTATATTTTTCATCTTAACATCATAGTCTATAACAAAAATAAATTACTATATTAAATCCTTTAAATACAGATATTTTACCCAATATAGAGTGTTATGGTATAATTTTTTAAATAATAGATCCTAAAAGGTATTCTAGGTAAGGCCTTAATCTTTATTATCCTCCATCATAACATCCCACCATTGGTGAGCTACCCTTTCTAGCAAGAATGTGTCCAATCTAACCCAATGTTATTCAAGTGATTCAATTCACTCAATGGTATGACAGTGATGATCAATCCAATACTTATCTATTTAATGGGATAAAAACCCCCAAAATGTTGGTGGGTAATGAAATTGTAAATATCTCACAATTACAGAGGTTGTAGGATCTCACCATAGGGATCCCTAATTATAATCTTTAAGAATATAAGGAAGTCCTTCAATAATTTAGGGGTCAAATAAAGTTCATATGGTGGTCCATGCATATCCATACCTTCTAGTATAATAGGTGGTGGTTATATAAGCAATATACTCTATAATAAATTAGAGAAGGAAATCAAAATATTTTTCCCTAAAAAAAATAACTCAAATTCAGAATTCACTATAATGTTTTGGTCTAACCCCATCCCTCTCTTCCTTACTTATTTTTATTAAAACAATTTTCATTTTAAAACACTCTTTATAATAATTTTAAAATAATTTAACACTTTCAATATATAATCTCAGAATGATTATATCATTCTTAAAGTGTAATTTTGAATAAATTTATTGTTAACAATATATAAGAGTGTTGTAAACTAAAATAATCAATTGTGGAATCATATTAAATAAATTCTCAACAATAAATATATAGTAAAAAACTATTTATTTATTTTTGATGTTTTTTATTTGAATATTCAATTGGTTATGAAATTATTTTAAATAATCAAAGTTAGAAAAGAATATAGTATAAAAAATACCCTAGTAGTGCCTATATATCAATACCTAGAATGATATAAGAGAATCAAAGAATTAAGAAATACCTAAAGAAAGAAATACAATTAGGTCTTTAACTTCTACTTTTAACCCAAGAATCCATCATAATTATACTGGACATACCAATTTATGGTTTAATTTCTAATTATTGATAGTCCTAACTCTTAGATACTCTATTATACTATACTGAAGATCAATTATTTTTTCTCTAATTCTATTTTAATGACCTTGACCTGATCACCCGAATGAGATTTGTTTGGGTTACCACAACACCTCAAGTGCACCTCCTGATCTCCATAGTCTAGAGTAAATCCTGGGTGTTGAATAACATTTAAGTGAGTTATGTTCCTCCCTTAGAATAACATAATGACCATATTAGTTTCATGCATGTTGTTGTAATGAACTATTTCATAACCTGATAGACAAGTGGTATAGTTAATTAAGAAAGTGAAGATGGTAAATAATAAAACCATGCTAAAAGTGTGAGATGATATGAACAAAAAATAACATACAACTAAGGTTCCAAATGTCCAAAAATTTATAATGCATATAAGTCTAAGAAAAACATTATATATACAAATTTATTCAACTAAACGAGTCATAAGGGAAAACAATTGAAATATCAACAAGTATAATCTCACAAGTGATCACCCATGGACAACCCCTATAAAAATATTAATCAATCCACTATATGCACTAGAAAGGGATCCATACACTCCACTTGTACTTAAATCTCTACATACTAGGAAGCTCCATGATTTTATGGTTCACCTTTACATAGGATATATACAAAAGGGACTACACATATCCTATAGGGGTACATGCATGGGGTGAGTATGATGATACCAATTAGGATCTCACCGTCACACCCTTTAACCACCTTCTATAAGCTAAAGTGAATGTAATAATAGTACAAGGCTAGATAAAAATGAAGTATATTAAAAAAATATGATTTAATGAAGTAATTAAAATCAATGATAATGATAAACCCTATATACTAGGAGGATCTATGCCTGATATAAGTGATTTGGATCTAACCTAGAATTTTATATGATTAATATACTAGAAAATAGTGAAATACCTATCCTGTTTAGAGGAAATGGGAATGTATATACTATATTTATGCAAATACTATATCTCATCACTTTGGGAGTGGGGAAAGGGGTATACAAGAGTCGGGGCATTGTGAACCCATCACATACCATCAACACTTCCTTTAATAATATGTGTACCTAGGGAGCTTTTATAAAATCACAAAGTACCCTTTTTGAAGATAATCTACCATCCTCATATTTCAAGTGAATTAAGAATATCACAATGAATGGAAAAATATAATATAATTCTTTTATAAAACTAAACTAAAACTTCTAATTGTGTTTAAAAATAATAAATATAATGATCATTCTCATAATTTAAATATCCTTCCACAATTCAATTATAAGGAATGATTTAGGAGTAATCAAATGAATAATATTGAAAGTATAAACCTATCAAGGATTTACAATAGGTCAATATAGGTCCAATCAATCAAATTTATGATAAATTTATATAAAACCATTTACATAAAAATTTATTAGTACAAAACCACTTGGTTTCGAATAAATTCATTCGAACTTATTCCATTCATCGAAAAAACTCTTTAAATATATGAGATGAAGAAGGGGTATACCTACTAATATATGTATAAAACACTTCTTTAAGTTCCAAAAGAATTAAATATTCCACCAAATGATTCATTATAAGGACCTATAATATGGGAAAATAATACTTAAGGTTGATACCATCATACAAGGTAGATTTAATAAAGAAAAACCATACCAGTGCCTTAGTTTATCTTATTCTAAACTCCCTCAGTAGCTTGAAATAAAGAAAGATAAAGGAAATAAAAGATTTTTCCAACCATATTTTAACGAAATATAAGATTCAATTTACTATTATGAATAAATTGAATGAAGAAGAATATTAAAGGAGGATCATAACCCTAGATTACTGAAAACAAGCTCCATTGATAAATAAGAGATAAATTAAAACAATGTGGAAGATGGATCCACTTAGGATAGAGGATAGAAGAGGGTGAGAACCATGTATGAGGCTATATGACTGGATAAGGCCCTAATCATGAGTATATTCATTTTTATGAGTTATATTTTTTATATAAAAAGATGGAAATTATCTAGCATGTAAAAAAAAATCTATAGCTCTATTAGGTACCTGATATAATCCATATAGTACCCATTGGAGCTAATAGAAGTGTTATACACACCAGTTACCACTGATTACTTGATACAAAGAAGTTTATTACTTGGTGCCACTTTAGAACCTTGGGTTTCATTTACCCTTTCCTATATCCTTTACTAAATTCCTTTAACTTCCTTATAACTTAAAACTACACTTGAAAAGGAGTTAAACATTGTAATTTAAGGGAGATACCAATCCATGATGACATGACCCAACCCACTGGGACCCCACCTAGGATGATGGTAAGCCAAGTGATCCACCCTAAACTCGCCTCAAATAGGTTAGGGGATGTCAAATATCACCAAGAAGTAATGAAATACATCAGTGGAATTATCCTATAAAAACCTACAACATAAATGAATATCCAAAATAAAATAAAATCCAATATCACCAACAGATAAATATATAACAACTAAACTATATAAAATGAGAGTATGTGATATCAATTCCAAGTACAATTTCATAGAGTAAAAAAGATATAGATATAAATACATATATAGAATATAATAACCACAAGGTACAATTGACTCCACGTATGGGATAACACCCTCTCTCTATAGGGACTCCTAGAATGGGATCCATACATAATTATCTCCACTATAAACCATCACTACGTACTTCATAATAACTCCTCTATCTCAACTAACAACACATACTTCAATGCCATCTTCAAAATGTGTAACATTTTCAAAGACACTACATGTTTGGGAATGAGGCCTGCGCAAGGGTGAATATAAATATACCTAGTAAGACACCTAAAATAGAAAAGATAAAATAATAATTCATCTCAAACCAAATACCATATAATAATAGAAGGTATCCCAAAGGAACTAGATATGATCTATTGTTAAGAAAACATTTATAAAAAAATGAATCCAAATCTTTATAGCTCAACTTCACTACGAATAATATCACAAAAAAACCTATGATACAAAGGGTAGTGTAAGACCCACAACACCCGAATTTAATAGTCAAAATATAATATTTAATTATAATATATCCACACAATCTCAAAAGTTTTCTATCATCTTAAATGAATTTATATACTGATACATCATAAGTTCCATAACACTTTATCTTCTAGTATTTCATAACTTTTATGTTACCACTATGGAAATATAGTGGGGAAATATTCCTCATCAAGGTATATGTGTATCGACCTAGGGAGTACCTAACCCATGTAGAGGACTATGCCCTGACATATATTTGAGTGTTGACTCCATTGATAGAGGACCCTTCCCTGTCACATGGGGGAGTACTAAGTCCACAAATGTAGAACCCTTCCATGACACACAGGGGAGTACTAAATGTCCATGTATCATACGTGGGACTTCACCTTGACATGTTTATATCACTAATGGATAAATTTAACCATATACATAGAGTACCATGACACAACACATAGGAGAGTAATTAATTACATATCTACTCTAACCATCTCACCTAACACACATCATCACCTCAATGGAGTTAAGATCATCAAACTACCATAAATATAATGTAAACAACCTTTAATGTATAAGAGGATCATACTGTAGCACTATATGTGTTAAAACATTTAGAATAGACTACTCATAATTTCAATAATGTCATCTAGGTGAGTAATCATAAAAAATGCTATAAATGGACCAGTGCACTGCATGTATAGTGGGGTACACGGTGTGTAAGACTCTTGGGAATGGTTGGTCATGTACTTCCACAACAAAAATCATGTGAAATCAACACACATAGCATGTCTAGTGGGGTACCATAAAATTATGGATAAGAGGATTTAATCTCATATAAACTAAATTAATTACAAGTTATTCCTATAATGAATACATGACATCTATGAAAATACTTGATATGTAGAACTACTCGAGATAAAG
Source organism: Viscum album (assembly GCA_963277665.1). NCBI lineage: Eukaryota > Viridiplantae > Streptophyta > Magnoliopsida > Santalales > Viscaceae > Viscum > Viscum album. The sequence goes on along the minus strand of OY728142.1, from coordinate 339,733,394 downwards.
GCATGCACTATGGATACCTAAAATTCAGTTTTCCAGCTACACATGGAATCTGTGTGTGATATATTCTGTATAAATATTACATAACCACTAGGATTTTACATCCCATACAATCTAAAATATTAAGCTATTAGACACGGTGTGTGTGATGGAAACACATGGTTTTTGATTCTAAATTTTATTAAATGGTGTGTATGTGGTTACACACAGAATTATATGGACTTAAGATATATGAAATGAAACCTAGGTTTTCATGACATGTAATATTAAAAATGTTTCATATGATGAGTATGAGTCACATAGATAGTCTCATGGTATGAGTTTTAGAGAAACATGTCATGTTATATTAAAAGTTTTGTGAAATCCATAGATGAAGAAGTGCATGCGATATGAACTGAGACTACACACCATGTATTAGTGAAATACAAAAAATCATAGAAACTTCATATTTAGATCAATAATTTAACTACCACCTATGTTACTAGAGGCACTTCCATTTTCAACTAAAACTATCACCCTCTAAGTCTTAAAATAACCTCACTAGGTCAATCTATGACCAACCATAATCCTCTAATTTGTCATCATCCAAACATTCTTCAAACTTCTCCCAAAACTTGTTGTATATTATCTTATATGTTATCAAACTGATGAGATACCTTTTTATCCTCCATTATAGAATCTCAGAATCACTATCAAATTAAGATGAAAATAATGAGGGAATAATCAAGATGGTGGTGCTTATAAGAATACTTGACTACCCAAGGATGGGATCATGTTTAGGTTATTTTAATAACATGAGTATGAGGTAAGATTAAAATGTTTTTTATAGTGAATAAAACCTTTTATGGAAAATAGATAAATGAAAAATGTTTTATTTCTCAATGATATAATTTAATAAAGAATTAATTAAATTTTAATAACTATAATTATTTAGATTCAACGCCATGAACAAACTTTGTTAGGGTAATTATAAATAATTCCTAAAAAAATTCTTGAATAATAGGGAGGCTTTATCCTTATATTGAACCCATTATAGGAAATAAGTAATTTAAAAATTAATTTAGAATTATCAAAGAATAAATGAATTTAATTTAAGTATAAATTTATTTTATTTATATGTTTAGATTCTAATTAAATTTAATTATTTAATACAATTTTCATTAAACTTCATTCCCTTAATATTATAAAAATCCCTAGATAATCTAAGTCTAAAAAAAATATTATTGGGTCAATATGAAAGTACTCATTACACATTTCATGGTAGGAAAGTAATAATTTATTTAATTATTATTGTTTTCATAAATTTTTTATTATAATTCTTATCTCATATAAACAATCTCACTGAAGAAAAAATACTTTTGAGACTAAATAATTTTAAAAGAAATATTTTTTCCTTTGATTGACATAGAAAAACATTACTAAAGGAATTAAATAAATCAATTTTTTTCTATAAAATAATCATTGATTATATTACCAATAAATATTTGATAATTTTTCATATTTTATACTCTTAATTACTTTTATTCTCTCCATCACCATAAAAGTTTTTAAGTGATTAAATCATGAGAGTAAGGGGATAAAATAACACCAAATAAATGAGATGAATTAGACAATAAAAAGTTATACCTCATGGATGTTTCTACAATGTTTTATGATCACATTATATCCCTTGGTAATCATTTTTTCAACAAATACATTAAACATTAAGAGCGTGATAAATTTGTTAAATTTTGAATAGAGATAGAGAGAGGTGAATTTTCCTCTCAAAGATATTTCAACCATGAAAATAGTAATTATGTAGATTCCTTTTAGATTAGAGTGAATATAAGAATTAGGGAAAGTGAGTGATTGTTTTCATAAATGTCACCAATTAATTCACTTCATTAAAACACAGATAACTCCCTCATAAATTTCATGATTTTACCTTTTCTTAATGATAAACTAATGCCAAAATTAAAGGATCTATAATTATACATGCCACACCACCACCACTGTAGCATGTAGATTCTACATCCCTATGATATTTCATCCTCACATCACTATGAAAAAAAATTATTATTATTAATAACTTTTTATATAATTTTAAAGAACACAAACACTAGATTCTGGGGTTCAAAGACAAGCTAAGGAAATTATACCTATAATAGAAAAAAAATCTTGTTCTTAAAAGAACTGTGTTATTGTAATCTTAATTTAATACTTTGTTTTTTATTTATCAAATCTTATCATTCATATAGCTAAATATAATATATTTAATATACAATTTGTTTTCAAAATACCGCAATGCTAAAATTAAACAAACTAACTTCATGGCTACCTAAAAAACTATCCTTAATGATTTTCAAAATAATTAATACAAAAATACAGGTCATTATAGATGGATTCTAACCTCGTAATCATGGGATTAATATTTATTTATTAAATAAATATTAAAAACCTATAAGATTTGAACTAGCTTGGAATTTCTCCAAAACTCATCCTATGGGTAAAAACCGTATTGCGAGTTCAATGAAATCATTCATATATTTTTATTTAGATAAAACTATAAGATAAATTTACTATTTTACCCACTTTAAGTGACCCACAAAACTTAAAAATAAATTATTTCTCACTTATGAACAATCCAAGTTGCTACATAATCTCCACCTTTAAACATTTTCATCCTTGAAAAATAAACAAACCGAGCCATTAATTAGAAGTTAGTTAAATAACCTCATATAGAGTAAAAAATACAATAAAACATAAAGAATACAACATTAAAAATATATCTCCTAAATATACTTGGGACACAAATACTTAGAAAAACGTTCTTTACCTCCTCACAATAATCATCCAACTTAATTATTTCCCAAAATGACTAAAGAAAAGGGTTCCATCTCACATCATGTATCTTCTTTCAAGATCCCACATCGAATAACTTTCCAACCATAGGTAAACTATTCAAAATACCATAACTAAAACACAAATCATAAACATCATCCTTAGAAAGGATCATAATTAAGGACACCACCAAAGAGAGAGTCATGCTACCTAATTTTTTACAAGAAATAAAAAATTATAAACTCACATCCACTACTAAATATATCCTAGTTGGGTTATGATCAATCTATGCATAAGTAATAGATAACTATTCCAAGGAATGAAAAAAAACTCTTAAAATCATTGTGCAACAAACCCAAATATTATGGGTGACCTAATCCACCATAATTTTAAGTACCCTGGCAATTAAGATAACCCTGCTTTGTTAGATATATAACCAAGAATATCACCTTCCCAACATGAGAGACTATAGCCAAAATCCTCAGAGAAATATCCTTCCCCATGTATCTAGAATGAGAGAATAATGAACACTAATTCTTTTTAGAATGAAGATCTGAAACCTACTAGGGAACCTTTTTTCTCAACAACTCATTACCACCCAAAATGTGGCTTCACTATACCTCACTATTCAATTCATAAATTAATATGGTGTATGACCCAACCTTAAGTGAATTCACTAGGTGTACTATCTATGAATACTAGATTTCAAATTATCCCAAAATAAAATCATCTATAGAGGTGATCTCAAATTCATGGATTTGAGAGGACCATTACAAAGGGTAAAAATATATCATCTATTCCAGGAAATACATCTATCAAGTCTAGTTTCCCAAACCTCACAAACATAAATTGATCATAAAACCTCTCACTAGGGGTTTTATATACTAAAACACCTCCACTACACTTAGATATCCAAAACCATTAAAAACTCAAGGGTTTAACATACCATTGGTATTCTTAAATAAGGTAAGAAAATAGTCCTCTAAAATGCTCTAGATACTTTCCCTCTGTTTTATTTTTAACATGGATGGAATCAATAGAGGACACTAAAAATAATCCATATGTATTATACTCACTACATGGAATTAATTACTCCCAAACAAAATAATTATGAGTTCTATGATGTCCTAATGATTCCTTTAATTATACTCACAGACTGTTATTCTTACAATGATAGAGATATAACTAACTTAACCTAAGAATAATCTCTAAGAACCTATTTTTGTGAAGGTCACACAAATCCCAATGAAAACATTCCACCGGAATTTCCTCCAATAACACATTATCTCCCTGATATAATCCAGGATATATGATAACTAGTAAGAAATATCAGTATGGACCCTAACAGAGTTCAATATAAGAACCAAATACTCGATGATGGTAATAATAGGATATAATAAAGGATAACATTTTTGAGTTTAAAACCCATCTTGGGTAATTATTACTCCATAGATTAACATGATAATGTTTCCAAATGATAGAGGATTATTATAAATATTGTAAATTATCTTCCTCACTATAGGAAAAATTGAAGCTTTCATTAGTCATGAATAAAGTATGTCCACCATCAGTAGGATTATCCAACCACATGGGTCTAGCTAGAAGCAATAATAGAATCCTAAACCCCTCGAATAATAAAATTTGGTGGTGAAAATGGATCAAGATGACATTAATGTGAATGAGTGTCTATAACTATGTTACAAGTTATACATTCAACCGTATTGGTTACTTCCTTCTATGAGTTATCCACCGCACACAACCAACAATAATATGACTGTTAGCGCTCTGGGTCTAACAGGGATTACCTAATGGTGGTAGATGGATATTTCCTAACACATCATCTATAAATACCTATTTTTTCATCACCATATCATCAATAACATTTCATCCTAGATATATTTTATAAAATTTTTTAGGAAATAATCTAACCTCAAAGATTCCCACACTAAGAATATCTATCCACAACACCACTTTGGTTATTAATAGGAAAACACTATCCTATTTTGAAAGCTAGGGTGCACTAAAATAAGAAAATATCAACCAAAAAAATATCACATCAAGTATCTAGTATGGTATAGGTATAGAGGAGGGGTATATCCCTAATTCTAAAATCTCATATCGATAGGCCTACTCAGACTTCTAAGATCATAGGAATCAATTTGGACTCAAGATTAGTAAGTGCTCTACCCAAAAACTTGGGGAGAATATTTAACCCTAAAAATGGAGGGATAATATTATTATGGGTTTTGATAATATTTAACCAATAATTCACTACACTTCAAAAGGTAACTCATATGAAATAATGACTATCTAGTTGATAGATTTCCAAACAATAATGGTAGAATACTTCTCAACCTCCAAAAAACCTATAATGACTAATAATCGGAATTACCTTGAAAAAATATTAATAAATACATAACTAGAGAAAATAATATATATATATATATATATATTATTTAGTCATATTCATCTCAGTGGGAATTACTATACATTCTATAATTATTATTTTCACTGAGAATAAGGGGAATAGATACCTTACAATCTAAATTTGAATCGATGAATTGTCAGTTAACTATAAGATGTTCAAGCACTGGTATTGGAACACCATGATTCTATCTCTAAATAATATTTTTCTATCTAAGGGAATCATCCTCTATAGAAAATAGAGACCCATATTCTACTTAGGGTATATATGGGTTAACTGAAATTGGAAGTACATGAAACATCAAAATTGGCCATTTAATGATACATGTACAAAATTATATATACCCCATAAATGATATTTTATAGTTTTGGGTTTAATATAAAGTTACCAGAGTCTTAGAGAAAGGATCCATTGACTACAATACCTGTGATGATCTCCCCGGTCTAGTAATAGAACTCAAGATCATATTAACATCATTTACCTAAGTTGCAAACAAAACCTCATAATAAAACTGACTCCAAATTCTATCTGTAAGACTCAAACTACTCAGATACCATTATAAAATGACCTGACCCATTGAGACCCTACCTAGTCCAATGGTAAGATGAGTGTACTACCCCAATTTTACCTTTAATGGGACAAGGGATGACAACTAGAAAAAATAGTGTATCAAATACATGGAAGGCCTTGGCCTATAAAAACCCTCAATATAAATGCATCTTAAATATATCATAAAATATAATATAACTAGTAGATAAATTTTTAATAACCAAACTGTATATAATGATATCATGAGACATCAATTCCAAGTACAATTCCATAGAGGAAAAAGGTAGAAAGGGAAATATATGTGAATAAGATAATAACCATGAGGAATAACAAACTCTAGGTTTGGGATGATACCTCCTCTCTATAGTATATCTTAGAATGGAATCCATCTACATCTATCTCCACCAAGAACCATTATCATCTACTGATTAATAGAACCTCTAACTCCATTATCTCCACATTCGTCAATGTCATCACTAAATTTTGAATAACATTCACAAAAATAACATGTGTGGGCATAAATCATATGTATAGAGGATTATAAACATACCTAGTAAGCTCCCCTAAAAACAAAATGTAATGATAAAACCATAAGTTAGGATAAACCCAAGGACACAAAATTTCTAAAGGTATCCCAAAAGAACTAGATATGATCTATCATCAAGATAATCACAGGAATCATAAGAAACCAACTATTCATATATCATATTCACCATGAATCATATCAAACAATAAATAAGTGATACATAGGGTAGTTTAAGACTTACAATACCCAAATTTTACAACCTAAATGTAATCTGTAACTAAAAGGAAACCACAAAGGTTCAAAAGGCTTCTAACATCTCAAAGGAAACTACATGCTGATACATCCTAAATTCTATGAATATTAAACTTTGACTTCCATAAATTATATGCTACCTATAATAAACTATAATGGTTTACCATTCCTTATCAAGGTATATGTGTATCGTACAAGGGAGTACTTCACTACTATGGAAGACGACATCCCAATACACAAGTTACTACTAACCCCACTAATTAAGGAATCCACCCAAACACATGGGGGGAGTACTGGATCCACTGATATAGGATCTTACCTTGAAATATAGGGGAGTACGTGAACTCTATATTTCATATGGGGTGACACTACCTATCATGTGAATATCTCCAATGGAGTACCTTAACCCCAAATGTGTAGGACCACACCCCAACACATAGGGGAGTATGTAACTCCACACCTTCTCTAAAGACCACACCAGCCACCTATTATTGCCTCAACAGATATAATATCCTCAAACTTTTAAAACTATATTGTAATAAAACTCCAATGTATGAGAGGATCATAACACAGGAATCTATGTGATAAAATACTTAGAATGAACTGTTCGTATATCCCAGAATGTTATATGATAAATGAACCATGAAGAATACTATTCATGTCCTAGCATATGGCTTGTTTAGTGTGGTATACAATGTGTGGGGATCTCAGGAAAGTTTGTTCATGTACCACCATGACTCAAATCATATAAAATTATTAAATAATTCATGTCAAGTAAGGTACATGGTGTGTATGGATAATATGATTTAATATAATGTATGCATAAAAACTTTCATGTTATTTTTATGCAGACTGCATGTAATCTCTGTAAATACACAATGTGTAGAACTAATCGGGCTGAAGGTGTGTACTTTGTATACATGTCGAGTCACCTTAGAAGTTTTACATGATGTCTACATGGGATACTTGTTGTATACGTCTTAAGCAGCCACTAGGCATGTACAAACTATACACTTAGAGCCGCTTATCTGCTATACATAGTGAGAGTGATGAAAACACATGACATATAGGTCTAGCATTATAAAATTTCATGTATGTGGATACATGCTGAAGGACAGAACCTTGAGATACATGGTGTGTGAAATGGGGTCACACGACATGTAACATTTAAAATATCACATATTTTATGTCTAATTCACACACAAAAGCTTCATGGAATGAGTTTAAGAGATATATGTAGTGTGGTATTAAAATCTACATGGAAACCAGAGTTGGTGATGTACATGACATGTGAAGTAAAACTACACATCATGTAGTAATAAAATATATATAAACTTAGAACCTTCATCTCTACATTTTAGAGGTTATTTTCACTTTCATTATCATTCATTATCCCACTATTAGCAGAAACTATCAACCTTAGATACATTATTTCACCTCTCTAGGATAATCTTGGGTCTACCATCACCATCTAATCCATTGTCATCTCTCCATTCTTTAAACCACTCTCAAAACTTGACAATTAATCTCCATTGTGTTACTAAACACATGAATTCTATGATTTAACTCCTTAGTATAATCATTGAATCACTATCTAAATAAAACATGAAAAATGATGAAATAATCGAGATGGTGGGAGTTGATGGAGTATCCAGTCACTCTAGGATCAACATGCATTCAAGTTTTTCAAATAAAGTGAGTATAATACAAGGTCAAAATGATTATTTAGAGTGGAAAAATCCTCTAATGGAAAATGTATAACCAATAAAAATTTTATTTATCAAATATACAATTTATCAAAGAGTTTATTAAACTGATGATAATATCATCATACTAATTTAACACCATGAACAAACATCATTATAGTAATAATAAAAAATAATACCTGAAAAAATGTTGCAGACCGATGAGGCTTCATCCCCACATTAATTCCATGATATGAAATAAATAATTAAACTATTAAACTATTAAAATATAATGATCAGAGAAAAATGAATATAATTGAAGTATAGAATTATTTTCTTCATGGTTTTAGAAAATAATCCAATTCAATTATTTAATCCAGTTTCTATTAAAACAACATTCCATTCATATTATAAAAATACATACATAACCGGAGTCATATAATGAATATATTATTGGGTCAATATGAATGCACTCATTTCACATTACTTGGAAGGAAAATAATAACTTATTTAATTATTATTATTTTTATGAAGTTTTTATTATAATTATCATATTTTATAAACAAGTTCTTCAAAGGAAAAATTACATTGGAACTATTTTTTTAAGAAATGATTTTTTATTTGATTTCCAACAACAAAAATAATTAAATTAAATCTAATAAATTAAGTTTTTCATTGAAAATAATATTTGATTAGATTACCAAAAAATATTTTATAATTATTCATACTTTAAACACTCCATAATTTTTATTCTTTCCATCATTGTAGAAGTCTTAAGTTATTAGGTCATGAGATAATGAGGATTGAATCACACAATATAAATGAGGAGAATGAAATGATAAGAAGTTCTAATTCATCGTATTTTCCCTAAATCTTAAAGATTTAATCACAATCCTCAATTGTCATTATCACCGGTATCACATTGAACACAAAGAATGTGATGAATTACTTCGATTGTACAAAGAGAGTGATTGTATAATTTTATTCTCCAAGATATCACTCCCACACAAAATGAAATTAGCTGTATTCCATTTTTAATGGAGGATGAATAATAATTAGAGAAAGTGTGAAACTATTTTTATAAATTTCATTAATCAATTCCTCCCATTAAAACAAAAATAACTCCCTCATAAATTTCTGGATTTTCCCTTTTCTAAATGGTGAAGGCATGATAAGATTATATGTTCTATAATTATTCTTTCCAAATCATCACTAAAATTAAATATAGTTTCCTTGTCAATAATACATGACATCATTACATCACTATGCACAACACACAAAAATTAAAATTTATTTTTATTTAATTTTAAAACATGAAAATACTCAGTCACGATGTTCAAAGAAATGCCATGAAAATATACCTATCCTAAGAAAACCCCATATTTAATACACAAATAAAGTTTTAAAATTTTGATTTGGGGCTCCATTTAAGAGTTACTAAATGATTTCACACATGTGGATAAAAATAATATATTTAATATATTATCTATTTTTAAAAAAAAAATCAATGCTAAAATTAAAAGAACCCACTTCACGACCATAACCAAAAATATCATTAATAATTTTCAAATTGATTGTTATATAAATATAGGTCTTCACATATGGATTATAATATCACTTTTTGGGGATAATTAATTAATTATTTAATAAATATTAAATATCTCTAATAATTTAACTAGCTTGGAATTTCACCAAAACTCAACCCAAGGGTAAATAACGCATTCAAAGTTCAACAGAACTATTATAAATTTTTTCTAAAGATTAATCACTATTATAATTTTATCATTATACCATATTTAAGGGACCAAAGAAACTCAAAAATAAATTAATCATCACTTATATAAATTTTAAGTTCTACACATGAAGTTTGTGGTCATTAATCTTCATATTCCTTCTTATACAGTACATGATCATCAGAGAAATCATGTATCTTATTATACCATAGTCTCATTAGACATAATATTTAATTATAATAATAATTGGATTATATAAGTTTACTATTTTTTGGTGGTATCGCTTTTAAAAGTTCAAGCAATTCAGTGAAACTTTTTTCCTCTAACCATTTCTCACTTTAATATTAACCAATATTGGTACTATTAATCAAAAATAAAAACAAAAAAAGCACTATCACGTGTCAAACTATTCCACCTCATGTCAGTGTCCATGCATAGTCTATATCCTATACGTATCACTCGAAGGGGGAATAAAACAAAATCCTAACATCCTGTGGAGACTCAAGGTCTGTCATGAGGTGTATTATCCAATCACCCCACCCACAACTAGAACCTCAAGCCCCAATGATCCTAGATCTTTTCTATATTGACTCTAAAAAATATTGTGATTTATGGAAAGGGTAAAACCTCATATAATACCATTTTTTCATGAACAAATATGGGATTCCATCTGACTCGACACACAACCCGACCCATGACATGGCCTGAAGGGTGTTCCCGATCCCCAAAAGCTAGAAACTAGTGCTTAGGAATCAAAATTTTATTTTTGGGAATTACTTAACCCATGATAATTTACCATAAACATTCAAAAATTATTAAAAATATCATAGCATCAATAACCATAAAAAAAGGAAAAAAAATATCACAAGTTAACAGTTTTACATTTTTAAACAAAACTCAAAATATCAAAATGGAGAGGGGGAAAAACTAAAAAACTAAAAACTTCAAGAAACATGAGGTCCAAAACCCCCATTACACCTCCACCAATAGAAAAAGAGAAGAAACAATATAAAATATATCCTATATCACCACCATAAAACATCTCTACTTTACCTAGGTCAAACATAACAAGGTCTATATACATTTGAGGGTGTACGTAGGGTGTGAACCAATGCCCAATATGATTCCACCCAAAAGTTATCCCATTATATAACATTATAAGACAAATCAACATATAAGATTTTAGTAAAAAGGAAAATATTTTTTTTAAGGAAACCATTTTAAGGGAAACATGCTTTGAAACTAAAATGAAAAGTATAATTGATCGTATGTTGATGGTAATCATGGATCACATGATAAAAACAGGTAATATCTAAAGTATCTACTACCAGTGGAACCCTATGCACTTTTTACCTTATTGATATTGTATAGAAACCATGACCCACATCATCCTCGTTCATGATCCTCTAGAGGAGAATAAATCCCAAGGTATAGTGGCCTCCAATCATCATCATAGTTTATTTTGTGTTGTATTGTAAATCCTTCTAGGGGGAATCAGGCCTTGACCCCACCAATCCAACGAGCATATAGTCCTAGTCAGCCAAACTAGATACCCGGGATTCCCTTTATGCTAAATCTTTATTTCCCATGTCACGAGCACCACCTCTTACACATTCACATAATTCATAATACAAGACACATATAAAATTCACCACTTCTCACAAAATACTTCCATCATTGAAATATTCCAATCCAGTTAACCATTTTCAATTTGAAAACCATTTTAAAATCCCCCTTTACATACACACATATCTAACATCAAAAACACCCATGAAAACCAACTATTTTCCCTTATAAAATCATCTTTCAACCCATATGAACACCTAAATCCTAAAAAACATGATACACACCACATACACAATTCATAGAACATATTTAGAAATCATAAAAAAACATACTAAAGTCATCCCATAATTTTAAAGTAAAGAACCACCTATTTTAAGTTTGGAAACTTCCAAAATCTAGTGAAAAATAACAACCTCACCACATGGGAACCCTATAAAGTCAATACCATACCATAAACATAAATATTAAAACCACAAAACCAAGGTTCAACACATTATATTGAAACCAATCAATTACAGAGAGAATAACCTAATAAATAAAGAGAATGAATTGATAAGAAAGAATAAGAAGAGAAAGAAATCAAGAGATAAGGGATTTACTTGAAGTTTCTTGAAGATTACACACCAAATCCACCAAGAAAATGGAGATCCAAGGGAGACAAGAATAGAGGGATAGACACCTAGGGATGAAAATCCCGAGTGGGAGATGATTTGGGTGGATTCAGATTAAAATTGGGAAAGAGAAAATGGGAAATTATATATTTTTAATGACCTAGAAAGACAACATTCTTTGGCTGCATAGTCTTCCAAAATATGTGGTAACCTTGTAGAACCTTTTCCCTAAAGGAAAAGAGGATTAAAAGTTGTCTGGGGGGGCACATGCTTATGCGGTCAACTGTGTACCTTAGAAAGACCTAGTGGTCTAGGCACATGGTTAGTTTCACACTAGTGTGGTAGGATGTGTGGCCTGGATAGTGCCACTATCCAAGGCATATGACCTTTCCTAAGTTAGCGCATGGTTTTTACTAACCATGAACCAATCATGTGCCACCTACTTTCGAGTCCAGAAACTCTAATTTTCACCAAAACACCTATAAAAGATAAGGAACCAAGATAATTTTAAAATGAACAATAAAATACCAGAAAAAGAAATCATGGATGTGACAATCCCTCCCACCATGAAAACTTTCCTCACTCACAAAGTTAAATTGACATATTATGAAAGAAAAAAATGGTTATTTCACCTCAACCCAAGAATTTTTCTCTCATATCTCGTGTTTATAATTACCATGATTCCAAGGAATCTGAAATAATGGTATCGACTTCCTGTGAAGCAATTTCCCTTAGGAATCAAAAATCTTCACAAATCACTCAAACATAGAAAAATTAGATTCCAACTCCAACTTTTCATAATTCAACACATGATATGGGTCTGAATTTTACATTTTCAACTAGTATACATGGAAGAAATCATGAATTAATGGAAAATAAGATGGAAAATCTAACTATTATGACACCTAAATCTCAAAAGGCCCAACATACCTCAGTGTAATCTTTCCTTTCTTACTAAGAAATTGGTGACCCAAGTGAGGGGACACCTTCAGAAACACCTGATCACTAATAGAGAATTATAAGGCTCATCACTGATGATCATCATATGAATTGTGGTAACTCTGTTCTATCATAAATATTTTCCTGATCAATTGGATATTTTCATATGTCTCATGCACAAGGTTTGATCCCAAAAATGAGGTCTCACACACCTCTATCCAACACAAAAGTAATCGACACGACCGACCATAAATCACATCGAAGGGATCCATCCTTATTATGGATTTGTAACTATTATTATAGAAAAAATTCCACCAACCCCATATGGCTATCCCATGAGACTCTAAAATCCAACACACGCGCCCATAGCATGTCTTCTAGAATTTGATTTGTCTGCTCCATCTGACCATCCATTTGAGGATGGTATGTCGTACTCAACATGACCTGTGACCCCATTGCCTTCTGAAGGCCTTCCCAAAACAGAGAGTTAAATAAGTGGTCCATGTCTGAAATGATTATCAACAAAACTCCATTAAGCCTCACTATCTACTGAACATACAACTAACCCAACCCATCCACTTTAGTTATATCCATAATCGAAATGAAATGGGTTTATTTGGTAAAATGATCAATCATTACCCAAATTTCACTCTTTCCTAAAGTTATATGAGTTAATACAATAATGAAGTTTATGGTGACATCATCCCACTTCCAGGTAGGAATACTTAATGGCTGAAGCAAACCATAGGGCCTTTGGTGCTCTTCTTTTACCTATTGACGGGAATAACACCTGGACATGAAGTCATCTATATCTCACCTCATACTCAACCAAAATGACCAATGGTGTATATCATAGAACATATTCGTAGTCCCAAAATGATTTTCCCACTAAGACTAGCGGCTATCCAACATCACCACCTTTCATAATGAAAACAACATCACAACACGACCCTTAAAGAAAAGAACTCCATATGAAGTCAAAAACAAGTCTCTTGGAACCTCCTCACCATTTATAAACTTCATAAACCACTAAAAAAAATAATCAGGTTTCTCTTACCAAATACACTCTATAAGGGAGGGCATCAGTTAAACTCTAGCCAAGAACACACCTCCACTGTGCTCCTAGGTCTCCATGTTAACTTGGGAAAAAATCCCCATCAAAGCACACTCATCATTGGAATCTCTCAAATATTTCATGGTAATATTTCTTCTAAAGGTTTCTTCTACCAAATTACCTTTTCATGGGGTGTACATGATATCAAAATCGAACCCTTGAAGGTACTCGATCAACCAATTATGACTGAAATTCAGATACTTTTGAGAGAAAATGTAGGGAAAACTCTTATGATACGAGTAGACCACAAAATTATCCTAGAATAGGTAATGATGACATGTATTTAAGGAATAAATAACTACCACTAATTATAGGTTGTTGGTTGGGTAATTATTTTCATGTGGTTGGAGTTGTTGATAGCTATATGACACCACATGCTCATCTTTCACTATAACGTCTCGAACTGATTGACCACTAAGATGATAGTCGGACTGGTGGTTCACATGGCCTCAAGAGTGCCTCCCCGTACTCCAGAGACTACTAAATAGAAGTGAGGGTGTAAAAGTGGTGTGGTGGGAAGACAATACCATCATAATCATAGTTTCACAGTGGTATAATAGAATATAAATAGAATAAAATAACAAAAGACTCATATAATAACTGAATAAAAGTGTCTAGCACCAAATTTCAAACATTTAATGCATGATAGATGAAGATACAAGTATAAGTAGGAATAATAAAAATAAAAATACAAGTATTAAAATAAAAACTATCTAAAGACTATATCCATGATCATCTTTAGGATAAGCTCGATCCACTGCTCCTAACTCCCAGGTACAAGAAAGACAACTCAAGTAATAGTCCATGGTCCTAAAAACAAAAGGTCTACCTAGTTACCCTAGTTCAATGGAGGAATGAGTAGGGTGTGAGATATAAATCTCAATAAGACAACACCCATAGTGTCTAGCCCAATCCATTCATTAAATATATAACAACAATGTATAGTATGTAAAGTAATATGTAAAGGAAGTACTCCAAAGTAAGCATCCTACATTTCGAAGTCCTCATTTATAAATAGGTTCAATTAATCAATTTAATTTAAAAGTTATGAATCTGATTTAATATTTAGGTTTGTGTCATTTATAAACACCCATTTAATATGAGAGTCTCAAGATCCAGTGCATAGCCCATTATCCCTTGTGATACCATGATCAAAGGATGCCTAAACAATCCATCCATAAAGTATAGGTCAAGACCAAATCCAAGCTTGATATTTGGAATGGAAGATGTGTATTATATAATTAATTTCATTCATTAATAAATTTATAACATGTGAACGTCCAAGGAATTCCTAAGTTGAAATCCAGGTATCTCTCTAGGTATAATATCAACCAACACCCTACAAGCCCATCCCTAGAAAAAATATCTAGAACCCATGTATTGTTCTAGGTGTGGTATAACATTTTTTCCACTCAATTCCATCCTTGTCGATCCACTAAGGGAGCCCAAGTATCACCCATGGTATATATGTTCAATTCCCTTTGAGTCTATCCATGGAATTCCAATATGAATCCATGTATCACTCAACATATAAGAGTTATCACCTATGAGTCCATCCTTGGCAGTCCATGTATCACTTAGGTGTATAATAGTTAAGTCCATCATGAGTTAACGCTTGTAAATCCATATACGGAGTCTAAGTATCACTCAGTCATAAGCATGATAAACTCTAAATGAGTTTATCCATAGAATTATTCATTTTAATCCATGTGTCACCCAAGGCATATAACATTCAATATCTATTAAAGAATTCAATTATACCAAGGTTCATCGCCCTATTCAATTAAATTCAAACTCACCTCAATATGTGACTCAAGTCATTAACCAAGATTAGAAAGATTTCCTCTAATCAGCTAACAAGGGAATTTAATTACAAGATCATCGCATGCTTAAACAATTCACTGCAAGCAAAGGGTCTAGGGACATGGCATCCATTACCTATTCTTTAACCATTCAATTCACAATTAATATAATAATCCCATTTAGAATTATTTTCAACTATAATTCAATAATGAAATAACATTTCATCAAAACATGTCATCAAAATCATTTAACATGACAAGGTCATCACCATGAACATCCAATTAAATCTCAATAAGCTATTACAATCCATTTATTTTATAAAATATACCTCCAATGGCCCAAAGGCCTTCATTTTTTATTGATTTTGATAATCCAACTTTCAAGGGGTGAGGTGGAACCCTTACAAGGACTGTAGGCATAATTATTACATGGCCCGTAGGCCTTAGAGGAATTAATTACTCATAGGATTCAAACATTACATACAACCAAGACTAGCTACTTGGAACTGCTCCTCCCCAACATCTTCATCATGAAATTAGCTCTCCACCTTTGCATGGTTGTTCGGCTAGGCATTCCCATGCATGCATAGTATTTTCCTGATGGCAGGTGCCATACCCTATCATTCTTGAAATCTGTTTAGCTTCTACTGTGGTGAAAGCTCCTTGCTCATCCTCCTTGTAGAGCTTGTTCCTTGTAGGTTGTCTGGTTTGCATCTGCACTTAAGGTGGCCCGAAGGCCTTGAGGGGGCCCAAATGCCTTACTGGGATAAGGCTCATGTTCATTTATACAACATACCAATTTTATAAACATACCATTTAACTATGTAAGGAAAAAAATCATAAGGAAAAACCAACTCCATTAGGCCAAGCATGTTTTAAACAATCAATCACCTCTTTTTAGTTTAGAATATGGTTCACCTCATTCAATGAGTTTTATTATTGAATCCTGACATTATTTATTAAACAATTAATTTAATAATTATTAAAAAATTCATTAAAAAATCATATCTCAATTTATCATAGAAATTCACAATTCAGTTTATTAGATAAGAACTTAATGCATTCTTAAATTTATAGGGTAAAAGAATAAGGATCATACCTTAAGAAGAAGGCCAAGCCAAACACTTTGGCACTTAACGATTTCATCAGTGACCACTTGAAGATAGTCCTTCCTACCTCTGAGTATATGTACCTTCATATATAGAAAAGAACACCTAGCCCCTATGTACATATTTTCATGGTCGTTAATATGTACAAGGGAATCCTTATATATATTCTTATATGAATTCACTTGTTTCCACTTACACCCATATGCATTTTTCATATTATGCATAATCATACCTATACCCATATATATATATATTTAGTTCTATGGGTGAATATATATATATATATATATATATATAATGAGAGAACATATAAATATATATATTATTACCAATGCAAACGTGGAAAGTCACCTTTTAATCTCAAGTCTCAAAACCATCACAGCAAGGCCAACACACTTAAAGAAAAACACTAGAGACTTAGAAACAACAAAAACCACAAATAAAAATGGAGAAATGTCAATGAATGGAGAAAATCCTACCTCAAATATATGTAAGGAGACCCGAAAACAAACCAAACCACTTCACCTTCAGTGGAGGATTCCAGAATATGAACAAGGATGACCCTAGAGGGTATTCACATGCCCTGAAACTATAGAAAGAAATAAAAAATGAGTAAAACACTAACCCTAGGGTTCATCCTAAATGAATGGGAAACCAACAGAGGGAAAAACTACCAAAAAAGAGGATAGGTAACCATGGGTCTTACCTCGAAGGATTGAGTGAGAATCATGAAGTAAATTGGTGTAAATGGTGTTAAGAGAGGAGGTAGATGGAGGGAGGGGCGTGTGGAATGGGGTTTCATCTGAGGGGGATCACGTGACATAGGTTAGGAGAAGGGGAGGTTTGAATTAAGTTTTAATTTTTTTTGTTTTAATTTCAATTAATTAATTTAATTTCTTTAAAATTAATACAATGCATGGTTTGGGACACACGGTTAGCCAAACTGTGTGCCAACCATGAGGTATCCCCTACCTTAGAAATCAAATCACATGGTTTTTCTTGCACGGTTAGCCTAGTCATGCGTAAACCGTGCGGTGAATAGTGTAGAGGTAATTCATAAATGGAAGTACCCGTGTGGTATAGGCACATGATTTGGAAAAAACTGTTCACAAGCTATGAACTTCAAATATTTCCCTTGAAATAGGCCACACAGTTTCTTTTAGGGGGCCACGCAGTTTTAGACAAACTATACACCCTAGTAGACCCTCCAAACTTTTTAATTTCCAATCATGATGCTCCCAAAAGTTGTCAATACCTCTAAGAGACCTCTTGATCTTTCACCCAAGTACAAAAACAACATTTTGATGTGTTCTAACTCCCTGAATTTTATTTTGAAGCCCTATTTTAAAAATAGCATGTTCAATAAATGAAAATTTTTAAATTCTCTTGGAATTATATCTGGTTCAAAAATAGGGGACCTTACAAACTCCCCGCCTTAGAACATCTCATCCAAAAGAATCCTTCAGAAATAAAAAAAATCACCCAACCTATGATGGTTGTGAAGTATTTTTTAAATGTCCTTGTTGCATTTCCTAATGCCTAAACATGCCTCAAGAAATTACTTAATCATATGGCACTTAAGTCACCAAAACTCGATCCAATGCTCATTTAATAATTGGAACACTAAAATGGACAATTACATGAGATTGTATTGTTAGAAAAATGATCACTTAACAGTCTATTTAACATTTATTCTATGGTACTCCCCATCACAGTATTTTAACATTTTAAGGGAGACAATTCCAACCCACGATACCTCCACCATCAGAATTTATTTGAAAGCATCCTCCTTAGTGTTCTAATGATGTACTGGCATGATTTCTTAAACTAGGACAACCCAGTCATATCTGAATCCATGATAGGGACCTCATTGAGAGAAATGGTTGAATCTTGGTTGACCAAACAGAAACTGGTCATGCTATCTTTTTAGGAAGACATAACCAAATTTTATACTACACTCACCTTAAACTGGGAATGTTCCTTAAAATGGTTTCATCCAACCATACACATCATAATATAGAAAACAAGTTGAGCCCCTCCCACTAAATTTTCTCGAAAATGGATGGCTTAGATGACTAGTGAGTTTACAAACTAAATTGAAATGCCTTCTTCTAATGCATCTTGTGTTTACTACAATCATGCTCACTGAATCCCTTAACTAACGTCTAGTGTTGTTCCCAAATCAAACCACCACCAGATCATTTAAATTTTCATTCCTTGGAACAAACAAATGTGTAACCCATATCCAAACCATTATAATTTTTTCCCTTTAAACACATCTCTGAGCCCAACTACTAGTCTGGGGTAACCACCATTTCATTAAACTAGAGTCGAAGGAACTAACCCAAGGTATACCACACTCCATATTTATAAGTGACACATTGGTACCAAGCCAATACATCCACATAAAAAATTGACTGATACCATAGTGGCATCCTCCTAGTGGTCACATCAAAGGAAGTGGAAGGTGTTCAATAGTCTGTCCAAGGTGTTCCTATACGAGAACCCAAGTATCACTCAGGACTAACCAAACCTCAACAAAAACCATGCATCTGGCACTCAACTCTTATAGAGATCACAACCAATCTAACAACCTTTAAAATTTTAGCATGGTGTAAGATTGATGCTCTCTTATTGCATCAAGTATGATGTCAATCTAGGGGACAATGTCATATCTAAACAGAAAGCAATAAGAGAACTTCAAGGGTTCACCAGAAAAGAATGACGGAATCCCCACTAGTCAAACTCTTGAAGGAAGCTCAACTTCACCCACTAATGCATATTCATTTAACCAATCACATTGCCCTTAACACATGAGGAATTTCCATGATCATTCAAATATAACCATTGAATTCTAACCACGACCAACAATCCATTTCTCAAGGATTCCATATACTTCCAACAACATACACATAATGCTACTGATCAATCACCGACCCGATTTAGGAATTTCAAGCATCAAGGAATTCACGCAATATCAACCATTTAAAAATTATCCCCTTGGATGTATTATTTCTACTTTAAAGTGAATGCTTTCACTAGAACCGATATAACGCTCCCCGAGACATGATCACAACATCAAAGAATCTGGCACGAAAACCAAAACCAACCTAGTCACCATGTCAAAACACCTAAATCTTTAAAAAGTCTTCTAGAGAATTAGGAAAAACATGATCCCTTAATGTCTAGGCCACTATACCATGAATATGACCCAAGAATTCCCTCAACAATTCAAGGCTCAATAATTTTATCAAACTCAACCGGTCCATTTCAACATTTAGCTACTTGAATGGTACCATGTATATCGACACATACTGCCCAAAGATTTAAAAGTGAGGTAAAACACCCTTGATACTATCTATAGGGTTTCTACCCTATGAATCAAAGGATCATGTGGTTCACACAGGAAACTATCTCAATTATCATTATTGTAACAGCCCGAGATTTTATGAAAAATATTCTTTTTTATTTGACTAATGTCTTGTGTTGTACGCTACACCAAAAGGAGCTTGCACAACACGCATCCTTGACTTGCCTTGCATTACACGCAATCGCAACCTTCCTCGATAGCGTGTGTGGTACGTAATACTGAGTTTCACGAAACAATGATATGCTATTAAAATATTATTAAAACTAGCCGTTATGAATAGTAATAACCACTTTTTAAATTTTAGAAATTTTAACTCTCAAAATGGACTTCATTTTTGGATTCGGAGTATCAAATTTAGCCTAAGGTGAAATTTTGGTACTTTTCGGATAACTTTCATATTCTGATGAATAGTGAAAATTACTAAATTATAATTAAAAAACAACTTTTTTAATCGAAATAATTAATAGTGATAAATCATATATTTGAGTGGTTTTAAAGTATATTTAGAATATATTTTTATAGTTTAATACAATATTGGTCATTGGATGTAATTTCACATTTAAACCAGACATAAACAAGTGTCAATCTTTTGATAGATATTGTTTCTTAAAAACACGCTATTTGTTTTAACAGCGGGATTTAATTATAAAATTAATTAATGCAACTTTTATGTTATGAATTTGGTAAAATAGACTTCATTTTTGAATTCGGAATATGAAATATAGCATGGGATGAAATTTTGGCATTGTTCTGAAAAACATCAATTTTTGATGAATAGTGAAACTACTAAGTGGTAGGTTAAAAACTGAATTTTGCATAAAACTTAATTTTACCGCTTCTGTGAATGGAATTTCGAAAATCCGAGAGACACGGTTAATATCAAGGACTAAAATGTGGTTCAATGAGATGAAAATAATTTTTTGGTGAATAGTAACTTTTTACTTTTTTTACCACGGTTAATAGTAAATAGGGTAACTAAGGGTAAATATGATATTAATATTACCCTAACACATGTCCTAATTCTATTGGACAAGTGTAATTCGACCAAAAACAAACTTAGGAATAAAATATGACCATTTAGGCCCACTTGGATTAGATTAGGACATTTATTATTAATTTATTTAAAGAAAGGTTAAAATAGTTAAAATCAAAGTTTAATAAGTAAATCATTTTTAATATGGGGTTATAAATAAGATAAATTCGATTGTAAATATTAATTAGAAAGCTAAAAATATTTCCTACATGATGGTATTTTATTTGTAATTTTTAGACATAAAATAATTTAATTTATTTATGACACAACGATGATGTAGTAATTATCTTATTAATGAAATATTGACATAATTGATGTTATAAACACCAAAATAAATGTAATTTGAGACTTTTTATTAATTCCACTAATTTTATAGGTTACTATGATATATTAGTGTTGATTTAATCAACTTGGTTCGAACATATAATTCTGTTATGACTTTCACAAAAATCATATATCAAATAGTGTCAAAATTGACACAAAATAGTTTTTAAATCAAATATTATATTATTAATTGTTATTTTATTCCTAAAAATCTAAGGTTCGGCCAAATGACATAGATAGGGATATATATATTAATAATAAACAATTTGGGGTTCGTTTGGCATTTTATAGTAAGTGTATTAACCATATAGTGAAAGAAAACAAAAAGACACGGTAAAAGTTAAATTATTTAACTTAGAGTTAAATCTAATTGATAAGGTTAAAATAATACCCAAAACTTTTCTAAATCTTATTGGTTTATAGTATTTCGACCCAACCCCACTTTAGCTTCGAAATAAGACCCTTTGGAGCCATTATAAACCGATTTTAACTTTAATATAAAATAATATTTTGAGATATTCCTAAGGTGCCCCTCTCCTCCCCTATAAAAGGACACCTCCTCCCCCTCCTCCTCACACCAATTTTAGCACTCAAGCTCGTCCAACCCCTGCCAATTTCTCCTCTCCACTTCCCTAGAAACATACTAGAGGTTCTGGTCTTCCTCAAAGACCAATTTTAGTGCCCTAAGAGGAGGTCTCAAAGAGGCACTTCAAAGAAGAGGTAATTACCGTTACCAATTCTTTCATCTTTATTTCTTCTTCCACTTATTCTTCTTAGGTTGTTTCATTATGAAGTAATAACATAAGTATCACTCATATACTGATATGTTATTATAAGTATGAAACAACCCTATTTCACCATCTATCCATCCTACGGAAAAAGAAATCACCGCGCGTGCGTACGTACGGAATACCGTCTCCACGCCGTGGTGTAATCTATTTTCCACCACCACCTTACATGGATGGGTATAATGGTGTAAAGAATTACTATACATAGTTATTACAACATCATATTGATTCTGATATATTGTATAATCCACTCCAATTCAATTCAATATTTATAGAAATGATATCATCGCTCGTGCGTACGTACGGACTACCGTCTCCACGACGCGATGAGATTCATTCTCCATGTTAACCATTTAAGAATGATTATAAAGTATATATAAGAAATAATAATGAAATATATGACATTATAAATATACTGTATTTATGTATATATATATGTATGTCATCTACTTACTTCCATTCAAGACAATAAGGAAAGAAAAACAGCGTTCATGCGTACGTACGAACTACCGTCTCCATGAACGGTGTTTTTTCATTTCATTTATCTATCTATTATATATATATATATACTGAATATATATGATATATAAATCATATTTTATATTCTGGAAGTAAGTAAATCATGATATAATTAATAATAATGTCAAGAACAACAAGTCAAAACACCTACGATAAATGAAACGATTTTACCCAAAACGCTTCTTTAACATGGAATTTACAAAAGAACGGGTAATATAATGTCATAAGTGAACAATATATGATATCATAACAATGAATATGATTCTTTAATAAGTCAATGACATTATTTAAATCATTATACAGGAGGTTCGGACACATACGAAGCAAATCGGACCTAAGGTAAGGGAAATATCACAATCTCATTTTTATCCGAGATTGTTTATTCGTAAGTATTTACTGGGGTGTATTTTATCATCCACATCCATGTTCCCTCAATATTTAATATTGTTTCCATCCACTTACAATAGTTTAAATCCAATTTTACCCTTCGGTGAGTTTTTATTAAAGAATATGAAAGGAATCTTTTGTCGTTTGTTTCGTACGAGGTACTTTTTGACTTTTCCGACAAAAGTACGAAGAATGTTTTTTTAACTTATACGGCATGAATGGATTTTTAAAACAAAATTTCCAAGAATCTTACTTTACAAGTTTTCAAGTTTATTTTTAATCAAATTCTTTTGTTTTAAAGTCATATGATATGTTATGAAAGGAAAAATGTTTTTGAAATAGAAAGGATATTTTCCTCAAGAATGGAGTTCAAGTATTTTATCAAAATTATTTTCCATCTAAGATAATAAAAGGGTTCTGTTTTTATCCCTATTATTACATGGATTTGATTATGTTGTGATGGAAATATTTTTATGAATTCCTTTATCTTATATGAATTATTTTATGATGTCATGTTGTTTAAGAATCCCATTTTTTATTACATGGGTTATGCGATGATGTATGATTTATGATTATGTGGCACACATAAGAAAGGATTCATTATAAGATGGGTGGGACCTATATCTCCCTCCAATGCATTGGGTAAAGATTTTATATCTCATGAGATAGACAGGGCTGTAACGGTAGGTTATATCGGTTCAGTGAAACAGGACTGAAACGAGGGTTACTCGATTCAGAAAGGGACTTTGTCCACTAAGATAGTCTTGGCATTGAGTCTTGACTAACAAGAAATGATTCTCTATGATTATGTGTGTATGCCACAAAGTTTCATGTTTTAAGTTATGATTATTGGGATTACATTTCACTTCTATGATTTATCCCATGTTATGATATTATGAGTTTTTTTTGCAGGTTAAGATTTCCAAAAGCTATGTTCTTATATATATGATGTGATTGATATTTCTTTTGTTTACCCTTACTGAGCATTTGAGCTCACCCTTTTATGTTTTCTTTTCCCCAGGATATAAAGAAAGGTTTTAGGTAAAAAAGGGGAAGATCTTTATGGGAGATATTGAAGATCTTTCACCACGATTAGAAGATTACGTTCCGAGTTTCCAAAGACACTAAACTATTACGATCCTTGTGTGTGTGTGTTTTTGTTATGTACTAAGTATTCCACAAAAGTAATGTAAAGTCTATGTACGTCAGGATTCGGGTCTCTACAGTTGGTATCAGAGGAAAGGTTTAGTCAACCTTTGGAAACTAGGATGCGAAAACGTTAGTGAGATCCCTAGAGATATTTCTAAGGTATGTCTAGGGATGCCCCTAAGGATAAGTATACGTATAGGATATAGTTCTAGAACTATGGTAACGATATTAGATTAAACCAAAGATGATATATATTTAAGTTACTCCCCCTTTATTACGATTTTTGCATCTAACACTATTCTGTTTGGGTTTTAGAAAATGGCTGGAAACAAGATGATTCACAATAATGGAGGATATGATGGACAATGGAATGATATTCTTCATGAGCAACCAAATGAAATGGGATTTGGATGTCCAAACATCATTATTATGCCGAATCAGCAATCTCACAACATGATCAATAAAGTAAAATTTGGTAAGTTTCCTGACTCGACTAATAAGAGAAAGATGGAGTTCCATGATGATCATAGAGGAAAGAAAGTTCAATTTCCCCTATGTAAATCTTGTGGGAAGAGGCATCAAGGAGAATGTTTCAAGGGAACTGGAAGATGCTTTGGGTGTGGAAAAGAAGGACACAAAGCAAGTAAGTGCAAAGGAAAAGGGTCGGTTAACACCATGGATGAGGATAATGGTATTGCTACGACATCAAAAATGGTTAAGTGTTTTAAATGTGGAATGTATGGGCATTATGCAAACAAATGCCCTAAGGGAAAGACTCATGAAGAGAATCAGTATGGTCATATGGGTAGTATTTATGTGGATGATGATGAAGAGACTACAAATGATATGTGAGATGAAATAATTTTTGAAGCTCGGTCAATGGTTTGAGAACGTAGTGGAATGATTACATGTTTATCATGTGTAATTTTGGAATAAAGAGACATCTATGGATTGTTACAATGTTGTCTTTCCTTGTGTTTTGAAAGTGTATGATTAATGTTACCAGTATCCATGAAAGGTTATTCAGATATTTTTGGAAAGTAGATAATATGCCCATAATGAAGGGATAAGGAGAAAATGAAATGTTTGACAGTATTCATGAGCTCATGATTGATATAAGGACTAAGTGATATCATGGTTTGAGTATATAGAATTTTGAGGATTTCGGTATGTGAAAAGTGTTAAATTTTAACTGCATTCAAGTTTTCACTAAGGTTCAATGGGTATTCAAGAGAGTACAAGATTAAGGCCTTTGAATGTTTGGAATGTGACCAACAAGATATATCTTATGATATATGGGGATCAAGGATGGTATTAAATCTCTGGTAATCGTTTTCACTATGTTATGAGAATGGACTGCGGTATTATGGATAAGCCTAAAGATTGGAATGGATTATGTTGGACATAAGTTAGTATTGTTTAAGGATAGAAGTTTTTTCGATATTATTGATGGGATGTTATAGTAATATAGTTTTATAAAAGGACAACCTGCAGGACGGGCGACAACCCATCGCTTCGGACAAGGCTGTGGGAATCGAACCCACAACTGAAGTGCGACTGGCCTTTATCGCCTACCACTGGCCTACAGGAAGTCCATGTTTAGTAGAAACTAGTTTTATTATATTAAGCAGTATGATATATGAAGTATAAGTCCATTTTAGGAACCATATATGATTAATCTCACTATAGATCGACTTATGTATATAAGTTTTGCTAACCTTTTGTTTGAGACAGATGGAATGACCTGTCATTCTATCACATGATCTGCTAAAACTTCACGAATAACAAATTCAACTTCATTTATTTAAGAGATGAAGTGGAAATTGTTCAAAGCACGAACAACAGTGAGATTGTACCAAAATAAAGTAAGTATTTATTCTAATTCAAATTTTCAACTTTAGGGGAAATGATCTTGAAAACCAAAAATGTTGTCCTAGTGATCTTATACCTGATGAATCAGATGGTACCTTAGATCGTCACAAATTTATGGATTTGTGATTACTGGCTTTTCCATAGCCATGTTCTCTACCACTCTCCATCAGAACATGATGGTTAGATTTCTCTTCCATATCCATATTTTCACCTATGTGGAAACCCAGTGATTAGTTTATTTGGGTAATCGTTACATTTCATACATTAGTTTTTAAAGACAAGTTTTGGTATTCCTTTTTACGATGTGGGTTTCTATTAAAGAAACTTTCGAATAGTAAACCATTTATAACCCCGACGAATTTCGAGGGCGAAATTCATTTTAAGGGGGGTAGAATGTAACAGCCCGAGATTTTATGAAAAATATTCTTTTTTATTTCACTAATGTCTTGTGTTGTACGCTACACCAAAAGGAGCTTGCACAACACGCATCCTTGACTTGCCTTGCATTACACGCAATCGCAACCTTCCTCGATAGCGTGTGTGGTACGTAATACTGAGTTTCACGAAACAATGATATGCTATTAAAATATTATTAAAACTAGCCGTTATGAATAGTAATAACCACTTTTTAAATTTTAGAAATTTTAACTCTCAAAATGGACTTCATTTTTGGATTCGGAGTATCAAATTTAGCCTAAGGTGAAATTTTGGTACTTTTCGGATAACTTTCATATTCTGATGAATAGTGAAAATTACTAAATTATAATTAAAAAACAACTTTTTTAATCGAAATAATTAATAGTGATAAATCATTAATTTGAGTGGTTTTAAAGTATATTTAGAATATATTTTTATAGTTTAATACAATATTGGTCATTGGATGTAATTTCACATTTAAACCAGACATAAACAAGTGTCAATCTTTTGATAGATATTGTTTCTTAAAAACACGCTATTTGTTTTAACAGCGGGATTTAATTATAAAATTAATTAATGCAACTTTTATGTTATGAATTTGGTAAAATAGACTTCATTTTTGAATTCGGAATATGAAATATAGCTTGGGATGAAATTTTGGCATTGTTCTGAAAAACATCAATTTTTGATGAATAGTGAAACTACTAAGTGGTAGGTTAAAAACTGAATTTTGCATAAAACTTAATTTTACCGCTTCTGTGAATGGAATTTCGAAAATCTGAGAGACACAGTTAATATCAAGGACTAAAATGTGGTTCAATGAGATGAAAATAATTTTTTGGTGAATAGTAACTTTTTACTTTTTTTTACCACGGTTAATAGTAAATAGGGTATCTAAGGGTAAATATGATATTAATATTACCCTAACACATGTCCTAATTCTATTGGACAAGTGTAATTCGACCAAAAACAAACTTAGGAATAAAATATGACCATTTAGGCCCACTTGGATTAGATTAGGACATTTATTATTAATTTATTTAAAGAAAGGTTAAAATAGTTAAAATCAAAGTTTAATAAGTAAATCATTTTTAATATGGGGTTATACATAAGATAAATTCGATTGTAAATATTCATTAGAAAGCTAAAAAGATTTCCTACATGATGGTATTTTATTTGTAATTTTTAGACATAAAATAATTTAATTTATTTATGACACAACGATGATGTAGTAATTATCTTATTAATGAAATATTGACATAATTGATGTTATAAACACCAAAATAAATGTAATTTGAGACTTTTTATGAATTCCACTAATTTTATAGGTTACTATGATATATTAGTGTTGATTTAATCAACTTGTTTCAAACATATAATTCTGTTATGACTTTCACAAAAATCATATATCAAATAGTGTCAAAATTGACACAAAATATTTTTTAAATCAAATATTATATTATTAATTGTTATTTTATTCCTAAAAATCTAAGGTTCGGCCAAATGACTTAGATAAGGATATATATATTAATAATAAACAATTTGGGGTTCGTTTGGCATTTTATAGTAAGTGTATTAACCATATAGTGAAAGAAAACAAAAAGACACGGTAAAAGTTAAATTATTTAACTTAGAGTTAAATCTAATTGATAAGGTTAAAATAATACCCTAAACTTGTCTAAATCTTATTGGTTGATAGGATTTCGACCCAACCCCACTTTAGCTTCGAAATAAGACCCTTTGGAGCCATTATATACCGATTTTGACTTTAATATAAAATAATATTTTGAGATATTCCTAAGGTGCCCCTCTCCTCCCCTATAAAAGGACACCTCCTCCCCCTCCTCCTCACACCAATTTGAGCACTCAAGCTCGGCCAAACCCTGACAATTTCTCCTCTCCACTTCCCTAGCAACATACTAGAGGTTCTGGTCTTCCTCAAAGACCAATTTTAGTTCCCTAAGAGGAGGTCTCAAAGAGGCACTTCAAAGAAGAGGTAATTACCGTTACCAATTCTTTCATCTTTATTTCTTCTTCCACTTATTCTTCTTAGGTTGTTTCATTATGAAGTAATAACATCAGTATCACTAATATACTGATATGTTATTATAAGTATGAAACAACCCTATTTCACCATCTATCCATCCTACGGAAAAAGAAATCACCGCGCGTGCGTACGTACGGAATACCGTCTCCACGCCGTGGTGTAATCTATTTTCCACCACCACCTTACATGGATGGGTATAATGGTGTAAAGATTAACTATACATAGTTATTACAACATCATATTGATTCTGATATATTGTATAATCCACTCCACTCCAATTCAATATTTATAGAAATGATATCATCGCTCGTGCGTACGTACGGACTACCGTCTCCACGACGCGATGAGATTCATTCTCCATGTTAACCATTTAAGAATGATTATAAAGTATATATAAGAAATAATAATGAAATATATGACATTATAAAGATACTGTATTTATGTATATATATATGTATGTCATCTACTTACTTCCATTCAAGACAATAAGGAAAGAAAAACAGCGTTCATGCGTACGTACGGACTACCGTCTCCATGAATGGTGTTTTTTCATTTCATTTATCTATCTATTATATATATATATATACTGAATATATATGATATATAAATCATATTTTATATTCTGGAAGTAAGTAAATCATGATATAAGTAATAATAATGTCAAGAACAACAAGTCAAAACACCTACGATAAATGAAACGATTTTACCCAAAACGCTTCTTTAACATGGAATTTACAAAAGAACGTGTAATATAATGTCATAAGTGAACAATATATGATATCATAACAATGAATATGATTCTTTAATAAGTCAATGACATTATTTAAATCATTATACAGGAGGTTCGGACACATACGAAGCAAATCGGACCTAAGGTTTGGGAAATATCACAATCTCATTTTTATCCGAGATTGTTTATTCGTAAGTATTTACTGGGGTGTATTTTATCATCCACATCCATGTTCCCTCAATATTTAATATTGTTTCCATCCACTTACAATAGTTTAAATCCAATTTTACCCTTCGGTGAGTTTTTATTAAAGAATATGAAAGGAATCTTTTGTCGTTTGTTTCGTACGAGGTACTTTTTGACTTTTCCGACAAAAGTACGAAGAATGTTTTTTTTAACTTATACGGCATGAATGGATTTTTAAAACAAAATTTCCAAGAATCTTCCTTTACAAGTTTTCATGTTTATTTTTAATCAAATTATTTTGTTTTAAAGTCATATGACATGTTATGAAAGGAAAAATGTTTTTGAAATAGAAAGGATATTTTCCTCAAGAATGGAGTTCAAGTATTTTATCAAAATTATTTTCCATCTAAGATAATAAAAGGGTTCTGTTTTTATCCCTATTATTACATGGATTTGATTATGTTGTGATGGAAATATTTTTATGAATTCCTTTATCTTATATGAATTGTTTTATGATGTCATGTTGTTTGAGAATCCCATTTTTTATTACATGGGTTATGCGATGATGTATGATTTATGATTATGTGGCACACATAAGAAAGGATTCATTATAAGATGGGTGGGACCTATATCTATAACGACCCATACTTTACATACATTGTTAATACTTCAAAATTGAAGCACACTTATTACAACATATGACAAAACCACAAAGGACCGTATAGGTATAGTGTCTTTAGAAACTGGGAAACATAAACAACTGGTTCATAAATCTTCTACAGTATCTCCCGTTTATTTCATCATATCTAGGGTCCCTTTTAGCATATTCAATTTAATATCCATCTTCCTGACCTGGGGAAAAGAAAACATAAAAGGGTGAGCTCAAATGCTCAGCAAGGGCAAATAAAGGAAATAAAAATCATATCATATCTTTATGAAGATCAAAACCTGCAAAAGAGATCATAATATCTTAACATGGAATAAATCATAGAAGTGAAAATGAGATCCCCATAATCATAACATAAAACTTGAAACTTTGTGGCATGCACACATAATCATGGAAAATCATTTCTTGTTAGTCATGACTCATTTCCAAGACTATCTTAGTGGACAAAGTCCCTTTCTGAACCGAGTTCACTCCTCGTTTCAGTCCTGTATCACTGAACCGAAATAACCTTCCGTTCCAGCCATGCCTATCTCATGAGATATAAAATCTTTACCCAATGCATTGGAGGGAGATATAGGTCCCACCCATCTTATAATGAATCCTTTCTTATGTGTGCCACATAATCATAAAACATACATCATCGCATAACACATATAACAAAAATGGGATTCTTGAAACATCATGACATCATAAATCAATTCATATATGATAAAGGAATTCATAAACATAATTCCATCACAACATAGTCAAACCAATGTAAAAATATGGATAGAAACAGAACCCTTTATTATCTTAGATGGAAAATAATTTTGATAAAACACTTGTATTGAATTCTTGAGGAAAATATCCTTTCTTCTTCAAAAACAATTTTCCTTTCATAACATGTCATACAACTTTAAAATAAAAGAAGTTGATTAAAAATAAACTTGAAAACTTGTAAAGGAAGCTTCTTGGAAATAATGTTTTAAAAATCCATTCATGCCGTATAAGTTAAAAAAAAACATTCTTCGTACTTTTGTCGGAAAAGTCAAAAAGTACCTCGTACGGAAAAACGACAAAAGATTCCTTTCATATTCTTTACTAAAAACTCACCTAAGGGTAAAATTGGATTTAAACTATTGAAAGTGGATGGAAACAATATTTCATATTGAGGGAACATGGATGTGGATGATAAAATACACCCCAGTAAATACTTACGAATAAACAATCTCGGATAAAAATGAGATTGTGATATTTCCCTTACCTTAGGTCCAATTTGCTTTGTACGTGTCCGAAGCTCCTGTATAATGGTTTAAATAATGTTATTGACTTATTCCAGAATCATACATATTTATATGATATCATATATGGTCATATTATTAGCTTCTTGTTAGTAATATTTCATTGTTACTTGTTACTCGGGTCTTTATAACTTTTTGTTCTTATGCGTGTTTTGTCGAATAAATTCTTATTCTTATCTTTAGGTTATAGATAATTCATTTCCAGAATGGTATTAGTGTAGTATATACCATATTCATTCATTCAATTCATTTATATAATCATTATGAAATGAAGATCATGTAGAACGAGTCGCATCACATCGTGGAGACGGTATTCCGTACGTACGCACGAGTGATGATATCGTTCCTATGATCGTGGAATTGTTTTGGAGTATATATATATATTATTTCAGTATCAATATTACTTAATAATAATCATATATAGTTACTCATTACACCATTATACCCATCCTTGTAAGGTGATGGTGGAAAATAGATTACACCACGGCGTGGAGACGGTATTCCGTACGTACGCACGCGCGGTGATTTCATTTTTTCCGTAGGATGGATAGAAGGTGAATTAGGGTTGTTTCATATTTATAATAACATATCAGTATGTAAGTAATACTGATGTTATTACTTTATCATGAAACAACTAAAGAAGAAGAAGTTGAAGAAGAATGAAATTGAAAAGATCGGTAATGGATATTACCTCTTCTTTGGAACGCCTCTTTGAATCCTCCACTTAAGGAACTAAGATTGGTCTTTGGAGAAGACCAGGACCTCTAGGATTATTCTAGGGAAGTGGAGAGGAAAAAATGGCAGGGGTTTGCCGAGCTTGAGTGCTCAAATTGGTGTGAGGAGGAGGGGGAGGAGGTGCCCTTTTATAAGGGAGGAGAGGGGCACCTTAGGAATATCTCAAAATATTATTTTATATTAAAGTCAAAATCGGTTTATAATGGTTCCAAAGGGTCTTATTTCTAAGCTAAAGTGGGGATGGGTCAAAATCCTATCAACCAATAGGATTTAGACAAGTTTAGGGTATTATTTTAACCTTATCAATTAGATTTAACTCTAAGTTAATTAATTTAACTTTTACCGTGTCTTTTTGTTTTCTTTCACTATATGGTTAATACACTTACTATAACATGCCAAACGAACCCCAAATTGTTTATTATTAATATATATATCCTTATCTAAGTCATTTGGCCGAACCATAGATTTTTAGGAATAAAATAACAATTAATAATATAATATTTGATTTAAAAACTATTTTGTGTCAATTTTGACACTATTTGATATATGATTTTTGTGAAAGTCATAACAGAATTATATGTTCGAACCAAGTTAATTAAATCATTACTAATATATCATAGTAACCTAGAAAATTAGTGGAATTCATAAAAAGTCTCAAATTACATTTATTTTGGTATTTATATTATCAATTTTTTCAATATTTCATTAATAAGATAATTACTGCATCATCTTTGTGTCATAATTAAATTAAATTATTTGATGTCTAAAAATTACAAATAAAATACCATCATGTAGGAAATCTTTTTAGCTTTCTAATGAATATTTACAATTGAATTTATCTTATGTATAACCCTATATCAAAAATGATTTACTTATTAAACTTTGATTTTAACTATTTTAACCCTTCTTTAAATAAATTAATAATAAATATCCTAATCTAATCCAAGTGGGCCTAAATGGTCATATTTTATTCCTAAGTTTGTTTTTGGTCGAATTACACTTGTCCAATAGAATTAGGACATGTGTTAGGGTAATATTAATATCATATTTACCCTTAGTTACCCTATTTACTATTAACCGCGGTAAAAATAGTAAAAAGTTACTATTCACCAAAAAATTATTTTCATCTCATTGAACCACATTTTAGTCCTTGATATTAACCGTGTCTCTCGGATTTTTGAAATTCCATTCACATAAGCGGTAAAATTAAGTTTTATGCAAAAATTCAGTTTTTAACCTACCACTTAGTGGTTTCACTATTCATCAAAAATTGAAAGTTTTCAGAAAAATACCAAAATTTCACCCTAGGCTAATTTCGATATTCTGAGTCCAAAAATGAAGTCCATTTTGAAAAATAAAATTTATAAAATTTCAAAAAGTGGTTATTACTATTCATAACGGCTAGTTTTAATAGCATATTGTTGTTTAGTGAAACTCGGTATTGCGTACGACGCAAGCTATCGAGGAAGGTCGCGATTGCGTGTAAAGCAAGCCAAGCAAGTGTTGTGTAGAAAAAGATTCCTTTGATGATAACATAAAAGTCTCGGGTGTTACATTCTACCCCCCTTAAAAAGAATTTCGCCCTCGAAATTCGTCACTTTGCAACAAACAAATGAGGATACTTCTCCCTCATCATATCCTCAAGCTCCCATGTAGCTTCTTCAAGTTGGTGGTTTCTCCATAAAACTTTCACCAAGCGAGTGGTCTTGTTTCGTAGGACTTTTTCGCTACGATCTAGAATCTCTATCGGCTGTTCTTCATAAGAAAGATCTTGCTCCAGCGGTACAACTTCTGAGCTGAGTACATGTGAAGGATCTGGTATGTACTTTCTCAGGAGAGATACGTGGAACACATCGTGAACTTGAGAGAGATTCGGTGGAAGCGCCAATCGGTAAGCTACCTTCCCAACACGATCCAGTATTTCAAAAGGACCGATATATCTAGGGCTCAACTTCCCCTTCTTTCCAAATCTCATAACCCTCTTCCAGGGAGATATTCGTAAGAACACTTTATCGCCCACTTCAAACTCTAGGTCTTTTCTTCGGTTGTCGGCATAACTTTTCTGTCGACTCTGAGCTGCTCTTATGTGTTGTTGAATAGATCTAACCTTTTCTGCCATTTCATCAACGAGATCAGGTCCTAATAGCTTTCTTTCCCCAACTTCATCCCAGCAAGTTGGAGTCCTGCATTTCTTTCCATAGAGAGCTTCATAAGGAGCCATCTGAATACTGGAGTGAAAGCTATTATTATAAGAAAATTCCACCAAAGGTAGGTGTTGATCCCAACCTCCTTTGAAATCCATAGAGCAAGCTCTCAACATATCTTCTAGTGTTTGAATTGTTCTCTCAGACTGACCGTCTGTCTGGGGATGATAAGCAGTGCTGAAACTCAACTCTGTATCCAGAGTATGCTGAAGACTTCGCCAGAACTTCGAGGTAAATCTCGGATCTCGATCAGATATAATAGAAAGTGGTACTCCATGCAATCTTACCACTTCCTTTACATATATCCTGGCAAGCTGATCTAGAGAGAAATCCTCTCTAATAGCAATGAAGTGTGCAGACTTTGTAAGACGATCAACTATGACCCAGATAGCATTATTGCCTTTGGATGTTTTAGGAAGTCCTGTGACAAAGTCCATAGTGATGTTTTCCCATTTCCATTCGGGTATGGGTAATGGTTGTAACATCCCCTTAGACTTCTGTCTCTCAGCTTTAACTTGTTGACAAATCAAGCATCGAGAGACATACTCAGCAACATCTCTTTTCATGCCATCCCACCAGAAGTACTCTTTCAGGTCCCTATACATCTTCGTGCTTCCAGGATGAATAGAGAATGATGAACTATGAGCCTCATCCAGCAGCTCATTCTTTAATTCGGGGATGGGAGGAACGCAAACCCGATTCCTGAACTTTATTATCCCATCACAATCAAGGTTGAATTCAGGAACATTTCTCACCTTCTTTTGTAACTCGACATCTTCTTTCTGTGCCTCTTTAATCTTCACATGTATAGATGGTTGAACATTCATTTGGGAAAGATAAGATTTTTCCCTTTCCATTATAATTCCAAGATCCATCCTTTGTAAATCCATAAATATTGGATCTTTTGTGATCCTCATCATGGATAAACTAGCATGGTCTTGTCGACTTAATGCATCTGCCACCTTGTTTGCTTTCCCAGGGTGGTAATGGATTGAGCAGTCATAATCCTTAATCAGCTCCAACCATCTTCTTTGACGCATATTCAACTCCTTTTGTGTGAAAATATACTTTAAACTTTTATGATCAGTATAAATATCACACCTTTCACCATAAAGGTAATGCCTCCAAATCTTTAATGCAAAGATTACCGCAGCCAACTCCAAATCATGTGTTGGGTAATTTTGCTCATGGATTTTCAACTGTCGTGAGGCATAAGCTATCACCATATCATTTTGCATAAGAACACACCCCAATCCCTTCTTGGATGCATCACTGTAGATCACAAACCTTTCTCCACTACAAGGCAGTGTGAGCACAGGTGCACTGGATAACCTTATTTTCAACTCCTTGAAATTCTCTTCACATTCCTCTGTCCAGACAAACTTAACTCCTTTCCGAGTCAACTTGGTGAGTGGATTAGATAATCGTGAAAAATCTTTTACAAAACGTCGATAATATCCAGCCAAACCAAGAAAACTTCGGATCTCAGTTACTGTTGTTGGTCTTGACCATCTTTCGATAACCTCTGTTTTTGCTGGATCCACAGATATCCCCTCTTTTGAGATTATATGACCCAAAAATGCAACTTTTTGAAGCCAAAATTCACACTTGGTAAATTTGGCATAAAGCTTCTCCTTTCTCAGGGTCTTCAATATAATTCTCAAGTGATCTTCATGCTCTTCCTTGCTCTTTGAATAGACAAGAATATCGTCTATAAAGACTACCACAAATTGATCAAGATAGTCTCTAAAGACTCTATTCATTAGATCCATGAAGATAGCAGGGGCATTAGTAAGACCAAATGGCATCACTATAAATTCATAGTGTCCATACCTTGTACGGAAAGTCGTCTTTGGTATATCCTCCCTTTTGACCCTTAATTGATGATACCCTGAACGAAGATCAATCTTGGAAAAGTATTGAGCTCCGCGTAGTTGGTCAAATAAGTCATCAATGCGTGGGAGAGGATATTTGTTCTTGATAGTGATCTTGTTAAGTTCTCGATAATCAATGCAGAGTCTCATTGATCCATCTTTCTTCTTAACAAATAAAACAGGTGCTCCCCAAGGTGACGCACTAGGGCGTATGAATCCCTTATCAAGATTCTCTTGGAGTTGCTTCTTCAATTCCTGCAACTCAATTGGGGCCATTCTATAAGGTGTCTTTGAAATAGGCAAAGCACCCGGTACGAGTTCTATTGAAAACTCAACTTCACGATTTGGTGGAAGACCCGGTAATTCCTCCGGAAAGACATCATCAAACTCCCGTACAATGGGCATATTCTTAATCGTGAGTTTCTCACCAACCATTTGAGATAAATAACCTTCATTTAGTGGAATCAATACCCATAAGATGGAAGAAATTTCCACTGGAAGGTTATGTTCATCCTTGCATTGATAGACGATCGTAGATTGATCTGGAATATGAAATGTGACTTCCCTTCTTTGGCAATCGATATGAGCTCTATGTAGAGAAAGCCAATCCATGCCAAGAATCACATCAAATTCCACTAAAGGAAGGATCACAAGATTTGCAGGAAGCACTTTCCCACAAACTTCGATCGGAGAAGAATTATAAACTTCTGATGCGATTGATGTGCCATTAGGTGTTGTCACAGCTAACTCAACATCTAATTGTTGAGGTAATACGGTGATACCCTTAGAAAATTTTTCAGAAATAAAAGAGTGGGTGGATCCAGAATCAAATAAAACATTTGCTACTTTAGAGTGGGTGGTAAGTGTACCTTTCACCACATCGTTATCGTACTCCACCTCGCTGATAGAAATTGCATGTGACTTTCCTTTGTCTTTAGCCTTAAGAGTTTGTTGACGTCGACCATCATCATCAACCCTTGGATTTGGGCATTGATTGGCATAATGCCCCATCTCCTTGCACTTGAAACATTGAAGTGTTGTAGGTTCATTCTGTGTATCCCTTCCTTTGTTTGCGTCATTAGACATCTTCTTCCCATTATCACGGCATTCAAATGCCCGATGACCTTCCTTTCCACATTTAAAACATTTACTTGTCCCTTTAAGACAACTCCCTCCATGTTTATTTCCACACTTTGAGCATAAGGGAAAGTTCATCTTCTTTTCCGTGTGCTCTTTAGATTTTTCTTTGAATTCCATCTTCCTCTTCTTATCAAACCCATGTGACTGATGGGTTACTCCAATCTCCATCTCGACTTTGAGAGCACATCGAACGATTTCCTCGTAGCTATTGAAGTCCCTTATGGCTAACGCCCTTCGAAGACTTGGTTTTAAGCCACTAAAGAATCGATCGATCTTACTCTCAGGTTGGATAATAATACCAGAAGCGTACCTTGCAAGTCTTGTAAAATTTGCTTCATAGGTACTAACAGATTCATCATCCCTTTGCTTCAGTTCAAGGAACTCTTTCTCCATCTTTGTTCGGAGAATACGAGGGAAGTACTTATTGAAAAATAAGTTCTTGAACTCGTCCCATTCCATAGACTCAATTTCATCCCTTTGCCTCGTATTCTTAACAAGATTCCACCATTGATCAGCATCTCCTTCCAAATGATACACTGCTAGGATGACTTTATCATGCTCAGAACATTGAAGAACTGAAAATATCTTTTCAGTAGTACTAATCCATTGTTCAGTAACTAATGGATCAGTAGACCCGCTGAAAGAAGGTGGACGCTGCCTCATGAAGGATTCAACAGAATGTTGCTCCCTCCTTTGCTCGTTTGGAAATCCTGCATGATTCATATCTTGAGAAAGTTGTGTGAGCATGGCTACAAGATTTTGCATTCCAGCTCCCATATCGTTTGGTTGCTCAGGGGGACAATCATTGCATTGCCCATCGCATTCCGCATTAACACGGTTCCTTCGGGTTCCAGCCATTGACTAAAACCAAGAAGAATAGTGTGAGCAACACTAATTATAATAGGAAACCACATAATTCAAGAATAAAATTTTCATGCTTAAGGTCTTATCCTAGGTTATTCAAGGCCATTTCTAAAACACTAAGATTGTGTTCTATGCTTAGACTTATCCTTTGGGTTCTTACTAAGGCTTTCACATCCTAGTTTCCAAAGGTTGACTATACCTTTCCTCTGATACCAACTATAACGGTCTGGAATTACTTCCAGTGGACTATAGTTGATACCTATCAGGGCACTCCATGGGAGGCTACACCCCCTGGGCGGGACACACCACCATCCCCAGTGGCAGCCATTTCCACATGAAGCCCTTGGGCGGAGAGCCATGCTTCGTCCAACGCTCACATGTGAGAGTTCCCAAGGATCAGATACATTCCTACCTCCTTTGCCTCTGATACCAACTATAACGACCCATACTTTACATACATTGTTAATACTTCAAAATTGAAGCACACTTATTACAACATATGACAAAACCACAAAGGACCGTATAGGTATAGTGTCTTTAGAAACTGGGAAACATAAACAACTGGTTCATAAATCTTCTACAGTATCTCCCGTTTATTTCATCATATCTAGGGTCCCTTTTAGCATATTCAATTTAATATCCATCTTCCTGACCTGGGGAAAAGAAAACATAAAAGGGTGAGCTCAAATGCTCAGCAAGGGAAAATAAAAGAAATAAAAATCATATCATATCTTTATGAAGATCAAAACCTGCAAAAGAGATCATAATATCTTAACATGGAATAAATCATAGAAGTGAAAATGAGATCCCCATAATCATAACATAAAACTTGAAACTTTGTGGCATGCACACATAATCATGGAAAATCATTTCTTGTTAGTCATGACTCATTGCCAAGACTATCTTAGTGGACAAAGTCCCTTTCTGAACCGAGTTCACTCCTCGTTTCAGTCCTGTATCACTGAACCGAAATAACCTTCCGTTCCAGCCATGCCTATCTCATGAGATATAAAATCTTTACCCAATGCATTGGAGGGAGATATAGGTCCCATCCATCTTATAATGAATCCTTTCTTATGTGTGCCACATAATCATAAAACATACATCATCGCATAACACATATAACAAAAATGGGATTCTTGAAACATCATGACATCATAAATCAATTCATATATGATAAAGGAATTCATAAACATAATTCCATCACAACATAGTCAAACCAATGTAAAAATATGGATAGAAACAGAACCCTTTATTATCTTAGATGGAAAATAATTTTGATAAAACACTTGTATTGAATTCTTGAGGAAAATATCCTTTCTTCTTCAAAAACAATTTTCCTTTCATAACATGTCATACAACTTTAAAATAAAAGAAGTTGATTAAAAATAAACTTGAAAACTTGTAAAGGAAGCTTCTTGGAAATAATGTTTTAAAAATCCATTCATGCCGTATAAGTTAAAAAAAAAACATTCTTCGTACTTTTGTCGGAAAAGTCAAAAAGTACCTCGTACGGAAAAACGACAAAAGATTCCTTTAATATTCTTTACTAAAAACTCACCTAAGGGTAAAATTGGATTTAAACTATTGCAAGTGGATGGAAACAATATTTCATATTGAGGGAACATGGATGTGGATGATAAAATACACCCCAGTAAATACTTACAAATAAACAATCTCGGATAAAAATGAGATTGTGATATTTCCCTTACCTTAGGTCCAATTTGCTTTGTACGTGTCCGAAGCTCCTGTATAATGGTTTAAATAATGTTATTGACTTATTCCAGAATCATACATATTTATATGATATCATATATGGTCATATTATTAGCTTCTTGTTAGTAATATTTCATTGTTACTTGTTACTCGGGTCTTTATAACTTTTTGTTCTTATGCGTGTTTTGTCGAATAAATTCTTATTCTTATCTTTAGGTTATAGATAATTCATTTCCAGAATGGTATTAGTGTAGTATATACCATATTCATTCATTCAATTCATTTATATAATCATTATGAAATGAAGATCATGTAGAACGAGTCGCATCACATCGTGGAGACGGTATTCCGTACGTACGCACGAGTGATGATATCGTTCCTATGATCATGGAATTGTTTTGGAGTATATATATATATTATTTCAGTATCAATATTACTTAATAATAATCATATATAGTTACTCATTACACCATTATACCCATCCTTGTAAGGTGATGGTGGAAAATAGATTACACCACGGCGTGGAGACGGTATTCCGTACGTACGCACGCGCGGTGATTTCATTTTTTCCGTAGGATGGATAGAAGGTGAATTAGGGTTGTTTCATATTTATAATAACATATCAGTATGTAAGTAATACTGATGTTATTACTTTATCATGAAACAACTAAAGAAGAAGAAGTTGAAGAAGAATGAAATTGAAAAGATCGGTAATGGATATTACCTCTTCTTTGGAACGCCTCTTTGAATCCTCCACTTAAGGAACTAAGATTGGTCTTTGGATAAGACCAGGACCTCTAGGATTATTCTAGGGAAGTGGAGAGGAAAAAATGGCAGGGGTTGGCCGAGCTTGAGTGCTCAAATTGGTGTGAGGAGGAGGGGGAGGAGGTGCCCTTTTATAAGGGAGGAGAGGGGCACCTTAGGAATATCTCAAAATATTATTTTATATTAAAGTCAAAATCGGTTTATAATGGTTCCAAAGGGTCTTATTTCGAAGCTAAAGTGGGGATGGGTCGAAATCCTATCAACCAATAGGATTTAGACAAGTTTAGGGTATTATTTTAACCTTATCAATTAGATTTAACTCTAAGTTAATTAATTTAACTTTTACCGTGTCTTTTTGTTTTCTTTCACTATATGGTTAATACACTTACTATAACATGCCAAACGAACCCCAAATTGTTTATTATTAATATATATATCCTTATCTAAGTCATTTGGCCGAACCATAGATTTTTAGGAATAAAATAACAATTAATAATATAATATTTGATTTAAAAACTATTTTGTGTCAATTTTGACACTATTTGATATATGATTTTTGTGAAAGTCATAACAGAATTATATGTTCGAACCAAGTTAATTAAATCATTACTAATATATCATAGTAACCTAGAAAATTAGTGGAATTCATAAAAAGTCTCAAATTACATTTATTTTGGTATTTATATTATCAATTTTTTCAATATTTCATTAATAAGATAATTACTGCATCATCTTTGTGTCATAATTAAATTAAATTATTTGATGTCTAAAAATTACAAATAAAATACCATCATGTAGGAAATCTTTTTAGCTTTCTAATGAATATTTACAATCGAATTTATCTTATGTATAACCCTATATTAAAAATGATTTACTTATTAAACTTTGATTTTAACTATTTTAACCCTTCTTTAAATAAATTAATAATAAATATCCTAATCTAATCCAAGTGGGCCTAAATGGTCATATTTTATTCCTAAGTTTGTTTTTGGTCGAATTACACTTGTCCAATAGAATTAGGACATGTGTTAGGGTAATATTAATATCATATTTACCCTTAGTTACCCTATTTACTATTAACCGCGGTAAAAATAGTAAAAAGTTACTATTCACCAAAAAATTATTTTCATCTCATTGAACCACATTTTAGTCCTTGATATTAACCGTGTCTCTCGGATTTTTGAAATTCCATTCACAGAAGCGGTAAAATTAAGTTTTATGCAAAAATTCAGTTTTTAACCTACCACTTAGTGGTTTCACTATTCATCAAAAATTGAAAGTTTTCAGAAAAATACCAAAATTTCACCCTAGGCTAATTTCGATATTCTGAGTCCAAAAATGAAGTCCATTTTGAAAAATAAAATTTATAAAATTTCAAAAAGTGGTTATTACTATTCATAACGGCTAGTTTTAATAGCATATTGTTGTTTAGTGAAACTCGGTATTGCGTACGACGCAAGCTATCGAGGAAGGTCGCGATTGCGTGTAAAGCAAGCCAAGCAAGTGTTGTGTAGAAAAAGATTCCTTTGATGATAACATAAAAGTCTCGGGTGTTACAATATCTCCCTCCAATGCATTGGGTAAAGATTTTATATCTCATGAGATAGACAGGGCTGGAACGGTAGGTTATATCGGTTCAGTGAAACAGGACTGA
This sequence comes from Viscum album, assembly GCA_963277665.1. Taxonomy (NCBI): domain Eukaryota; kingdom Viridiplantae; phylum Streptophyta; class Magnoliopsida; order Santalales; family Viscaceae; genus Viscum; species Viscum album. Next base: position 339,690,545 of record OY728142.1, on the reverse strand, counting down.
AACGAGGGTTACTCGATTCAGAAAGGGACTTTGTCCACTAAGATAGTCTTGGCATTGAGTCTTGACTAACAAGAAATGATTCTCTATGATTATGTGTGTATGCCACAAAGTTTCATGTTTTAAGTTATGATTATTGGGATTACATTTCACTTCTATGATTTATCCCATGTTATGATATTATGAGTTTTTTTTGCAGGTTAAGATTTCCAAAAGCTATGTTCTTATATATATGATGTGATTGATATTTCTTTTGTTTACCCTTACTGAGCATTTGAGCTCACCCTTTTATGTTTTCTTTTCCCCAGGATATAAAGAAAGGTTTTAGGTAAAAAAAAGGGAAGATCTTTATGGGAGATATTGAAGATCTTTCACCACGATTAGAAGATTGCGTTCCGAGTTTCCAAAGACACTAAACTATTACGATCCTTGTGTGTGTGTTTTTTTGTTATGTACTAAGTATTCCGCAAAAGTAATGTAAAGTCTATGTACGTCAGGCTTCGGGTCTCTACAATTATCATATGATTTTAAAATAACTAACAAATTCATGAGTCACCGAAGGAAAGAAATAGGGTTATGAGACCTACTAAGTGGCCGACCATGCTTAGGGAATGTCTAACCTACTGAACTGAGCATTCCTTAATGATCATTCCTATAACAAGAGTAAAGATGCGATGACCACCCATCTGAACAAATGTGACATTTTAAAAACTAAAAGTCTTAATAGGGAAAAAAACACCTAAAATGCACCAAACGTCAAAAATCTCATGGTATTAGCAATTAATTTAAAGATATAAGGGTGATACATAAAATATTCTAGCCCCTTATGAATCCTAAGAGTCGAACCTATCACTAGTTCATGCAAAAAATATTTCACTAGGATTAAGAATATTTCATTTAATTAATTGTAAAAAATATAATGACCTTTGGAAAATTATCACCTTTCTATTCCAAGAAAACTTAATAGACGTTTAAATTACCCTTGCACAAAATTTTAAATGAAGGACACCACTTCAGGTTCCCTTTTTCAAGTCGTAACATTAATTCACATTAATATTTAAACATACAAATATTTAAAAATAAAACATGAAGTACCAATTTTAAATCAAAAGTACTTAGTAACTTTATTTAGTTAGCAGCTCAAAGAAAAAACTGGAATGTCCTATCAAACTACATTTTTAAACAAATACCATTTTAGACATTCCATTATATTTAGGAAATTTAGCATATAAATTAATTTTAACAAACAAGGAAACATACTAGGGGATTAATTAACCAACCTTGGTTCGTTAGAAAAGAAACCCAATAGCAGTTGTTAAATTATCAAAATTTACAAAACATCCGGATTGGGTTATCTCATAAGAAATAGGAACCAACTAACCTACTTGGGTCTATTTTTTCATTTAAAAAGTGTAAACACAATCCATTACAGAGGAAAAATTCCATTTTAGTTTAAAATTAAATGAATTTTACATTTATATCAATTTCAAGATATACCATATGGTCATATATATAATGGTTCAATAAAATATTTGACCATCTACCATTCTATAAAGTTCCCATACACCTTACAGGTTGGAATTTGTCTCCCATTTAATGAAAAAAAACTCACTTTAATATTTAAACCTTAGCGGCCTTTTCATTTTAACAAGGGACTATAAGTATAATGATCTTGGATGGTTCGATTACATGGGATACATTTTCCCAGTTAAAAGTCACCCATACACATTACAACTGAAAATTGGATCCCTTTTAAATCACAAACAATAAAATTATTCCCATGAAACCATTTCACATATATCAATAACAAACTAGCATGTTATCACAAGGAATAACATAGAAGGGCATGATAAAATAAATAAGCATAGAATATTATAAAATAAGGCATGATAAAGAAATACCTAGACATGGAAGAGTGTATAATTGGAATTCTAATAAATACAAAATAATTACCAATCACTCATGGAACACAAAATCATGCTCAGTAAGAAACCTACTAACACAACTACATGGAATAAAATATGAATGACATGTGAATTTATATGTGCCTACAATGATGTATGTAATGTTTTATTCTTTCTATACCAGGACAAGGGAAAAATACCATAAATATCATAAATCAATAAGTAGTGTAAAGTACACCAATAACTTGAGGTGAAATCAAATCAACTGTAACACCAAACAATATGAACAACAATCCCAGCCCTGGCTAGTTGGTAATTTCCCCAAGGGTGGGGTGATTAGTCCCAGACACCACTAATTACCAAGTGAAATACATTCCCAGTCTCTTATCTACAAACCCAAAATAGTACTACAAAGTATAATAAACCTCTGATACCACTTTGTAATTTCTTAGACCAACTAACCACTAAGACGGTAGCCAGACTGGTGGGTCACATGGCCTCAAGCTTGCCTCTACGTATGTCAGAGGCTAATGACTAGTAACGAGGGTGTAAAGGTGATTCAGTGGGAAGACTATACCCTTATAATCATAATTTCATTGTATTATAATAGAATATAAATATCAAACAATAGCGTAACATTCATATAATAACTAAATACAAGTGGAAAAATCCAAATTTACAACATTTAATGTATGATAGATAATGATAAAATTTTATATAGGAATAATTATAATGATAAATACAATTAATAAAACAAAAAATACCTAAATATTAGCTCCATGATCATCTCAAGTACCATCTCGGTCCTCTGCTCCTAACTGTCAAGTACATGCAAGACAGCTCGAGTAATAGTCCACGGTCCTTCAAAAAAAGTTCTACATAGGTACCCCAGTGCAATGGTGGCCGAATTAGGGTGTGAGATATAAATTTCAATAGGCCGACACTTATATTTTCTAGCCTAATCCAGTCAGTGAATATATAACTGTAACACCCATATGTTTTTTTGAAGTATTTTCCTTAAATAATTTTAATTATTTTACAGATTGCATTGCATGAAATCGTGAGTTTGAACAAACAGTGTGACTCTATTAATATAAAATGATTATCTTAATATAGTTGTTAGGTTAGTGGGAATAAAAAAACTAACTTATGAAAATGTAAGGTGAATCCATTGACTACTAATTATTTATGAAAAAAATATAAATCAATTATATATTTGTATTTTTATATTAATAAATTGAATGAATTACTATTATTAAATAAAATTAATAAATTTTATATTTCTTATAATTAATAAAATGTTTTTTATATTCATCCAATAAGTATTTTTTTCATAGGGTATGAATAAAAATTTTTGATGTATAAAAACCTATATTTTTTTAAAGGGTAATTTTACCACCTTTTAATAAAGAAACATTTTTAAATTAATATTTTGACACATTAATAATTTTTATATGAAAAAAAATTCTTTGGAAGTAGGATATAAAAATTTACATTGGATGAATTTTTGATATTTTCCTGATAACTTTTGATGTTTTTATGAATAGTAAAAATACACTAAATTTTAATTGACTGAAAATTACATTTTTATTATCAGAACACTTTTGAGGAAGAAAGTGAGAAACCACAGAAATAGTCTGAACAAACTCCAAATAACACAGGTAGAAAAGGAAAACCAAAGAAAACCACCAGACCTACCCCACCCCAGAAAATGATCCTGCAAACAAGCCTTCACCTACGCATGGCCTTTCAACAAGCAGTCTCGTATAGCAATGCACGGGCACGATACTAATGGCATAGCCATACCCTATCAAGCATCCCAATTCAAAAGTCCTGCTTCGATGAAGAATTTGTACTCTGGTCCCCCTCTGGCATAGGTCCAATTAGAAAGCTTGAAGAGATGCCAAAGATCCAAACAAAGACAAACAACTAGAACACCCAAGGGTTGCACATCTAACAACCCTCTTGAAATACCTGGCCAAAACCACTACCTTAACCAGGATCATTAGAGAGGAACTTAATATTACCTAAATCCCTCTCCCGGAAAAGTTTCTAGGATAAGGATGTAACATGTAAATTAACCACTTTAAGAGTCCTCTTATCTAACATAGAAGCAAGTTGGTCCCACGTCTGAATGTACTCCTCAACGTAGATTATCCCTCCATTGAAACCCCCCACCATAATGGATTACTGTCTGTCAATCCATGTATATTTTTCCTCATTATGAGACACCTCTAGTGACCTCCCCATTATCTTGGTTGCCTCCTCCTCAGATGCATTGAGAATCAAAGTCTACTCCATCAATTCTTATTCAGAGATTAAAAAGAGAGCCATGTCTTGGTCACCCTGTTCCACTGAAATTTGAGAGTACAAAGGATCCTTTTCCTTATTCTTGTCATTCATCTTATTTGCAGACCAGGTCTCTAAAAGAGGAGGTAATGAGGAGTAGTCCTTATTCCCCTTCCTCTTCCTGAAACCCTTACTACTCCTTGTAGTTGAATCCTCATCTGCTAGTTGGACATGTCCTCTCCCTTTGGAAACCTTCACTCCGGTATCGTCTCCCTCAGCTGGGGTAATGAAATAAAAATTCACATCAGCCTCTGGGAGGCCTTCAAACCTATTGTACATGGAAACTGAGGTCTGAATTGGGATCAGACCCCCTCTATCCTTCACCAATTGAAAATACCTTCCAGTCCTATCACCATTATCGCCCAAAGGATTATTCTCTATACTCAAATCAGTCTCCCCATCTAGTGACATCATTCCAAGAGTCTCAGCCTGGATAGGCTGTATGAATCCACACCCCATGAACTGAGGCTTCTTGCAAAAGTCCTCTAAAACCACACCCTGAGTAGCCCAAGCAGTATGCACCCTAGGACACTCCTCATTGATAACAGATTGGGAGTCACCTGCAAGTCGAGACAGGTCATGCCTGGCCACTGCATTACCATTAGGCCCTGTGATAGGTCTACTCCCACCACTGAGGTCACCTATCAATATGGTGAAAACATCTTGTACTTTAGCATTAGTAGGATAGACTAGCAGTTTATCCTGCCTCACCTGGTTGGCACCAGAAGAATTAGAAGGACCCATGCCAACTACATTTATGCTATCCCTTGTGTTGTCTTTGTCCAGACCTTCAATATGGGCCACCGTAGCAGCACTCGATGGACCACTGCCCTCATCTGGTCTACTGCATATTACCCCAGCTATTCCCTTAGCCAACACACCCTCCACCACGCAGTTCTCAGGAATTTCACGGTTACCATTGCACACATCCTCTTAAAATCCAGTATTCCTAGCCCCCCACCTGCAACTCTATAGTGAATGACCCAATCGTTTGCAAACATGGAAAAAATGGAATCACGACTCATAGAAAACAAGCTGCATACACCAGAATTCTTCCCATATTGTAATCCAGATGAAGACTAATGGAACCCTTGAAGCATCCACCTCTACACACACTTGAGGGTTAACCAGATGAGAGACTGCATTGGTCTGGCTATCAGAACACAAGTATTTTCCCAGTAGGTTCCCAAACATTTTAACAATCAATGGATTCCAAAATGGAAGAGGAAGATTCTAAAAACTTACCCAGACCACCACTAATGGTGAGTCATGCTTCATGTGAAAATTATATGACCATTTGGACAGGTAGAATCGTGAGTTGTTGCAGATGCAGGGAGACCTTGACCATGCCTTTATCAGATCTTCCTATGAAGAAAAATGGATCAAGATGTTTTTGTTGTCTAGCAAACCTATGGTTTCCCTTTCTTGAAAATCCCAGGAATCGAACACAAATCTGTTAAACAGATCAACTGATGGTCTTCTATTTGAAAATAAAGAGATTAATGAAAAAATATGGAGGCCCAAAGCTTCATTAAACTCAGTGACTAAAATCAGAAGATTGGGACGAAATCATGTAGACATTTCATATAACGCCCCGAACCCAGTTACTCAGAGTCAGTGCATTATTATATAACATTGGCATGATAAAAAAAGATCAAGTTTCGAACGACTGATTAGTTTAGTATCCTTAGAATCACTAGATACATTCATAAAGGTCACATTACATCATAAAGTGAAAACTACAACAACATATTGTCTCCACACTCATATATCCTTATATTATCCATGCAGGTCATTCATAAAATACTTCTTCACATCCTGGGAAAAATAAAACATAGAAAGGGGTGAGCTCAGATTCCAAGTAAGGATAACAATATAGAGGAAACTTTCATAAATAAGCATAAAAATTTAAGGCAATGTATAACAAAAAAAGTCTTTTAAACGTGAACTTCAGCATAATATGGCAGAAATAAAATGAAATAATGCCATTTACTTATTCACATGGATATTCTACTAGTCGAATAATCACATGCAATATCAATAACCACTTTCAAAATGATGGAATGTATAATTCCAGACTATCATAACCACATAGTCAAGGCCTTGTGCCAATACTACAAATAAGATTTTGTCAAGGCCTTGTTCCAAGATACTAGTTTGTCTCATGAGACCTACTAATGCATCAAGGAGCTATAGTGGGCTCCACTCGTCACATATTAAGTCCAATGCATTCCTCATATGAATAGGTTTAAACATAACATAAACATTTGTTTTAAAACTAGCATAAGAAATGTCAATAATTTCTCCATAAACCATGAATGGTATAACAATAACACATCCACAGTCAAACATATCACAAAAACATCAATACAATATGGAAATTTGGTATCATAATAAATAAACTTTAAATAAGCTTAAAATCCATCAAAGGATGTTGACATAGATGAAATCAAAACTATTTGAGAGAAATATCTTTTTTTTGAAATCATTTAAAAGTCACATAATTATAAAATAAAGCATTTACTTTGAACATATCCTTATAATCTTGTAAGGGAATCTTTTAAGATTTTACAACAGTGGAAAATAGCTGCACCCACTATATAAGTTAAAAAAAAGACATTCTTACCTTAATTTGTCAAAAAGGTTAAAAAGGTCCTTGTTTGGAAAATGACGTAAAGATTACTTTATAAAATTTTTATAAAAATTAAAAAAATGGTATAAATGACTTTATCCCATATTCTCTAAAATAGTAATAATGTTTTGAAATACATTTTTAAGAAACATGAATGTAGATGATAAAGAGGTCACAGTAGATAATTACATATAAATAACCTCGGATAATGAAGAGATTGTGAAATAAACCTTTAACTTGTACTTTTACTTGGTTAAGGGTAGGTTAACCTCTTGTATAATGGTGAAATAATTTTCATTAAATTATACAAGAATAATATACATTAATATGACATCATATATGATCTTTTAATATTGCTTTGTTAATAATATCTTAGTATTATCATCGTTTCGGGTGTTAACGGATTCATTTTCCTTTATATTATTTATTATGTGAGCCTTATTTGTTATGGATGGGATGTATATAATTCATATAAATAATTATATCAAGTCCTTAAACATTATTTTTAATCATCAAATGACAATTATACTTGAATGGATATGATGGGGAATGAATCTCATCGCGTTCGTGGAGACGGTAGTCCGTACGTACGCACGAGCGACAATATCATTATTTTGATATTAAAATAATATATAATTGGTTGGTATATAATATATACAGAATCATTATCATGTTATATTTATTATTTACATCAATTACACATCATTATCATACCCATCCAAATAATAATGTTTTGAATAACAATTACACCACGATGTGGAGACGGTAAGCCGTACGTACGCATGTATAGTGACATGTCATTCAAAGGATGGATAGAATATTGAATATGGTTGTATCATATTTATAATAACCTCACATTATATAGAAGATACGGGAGTAATTATTTTAGAATGGAAATAACAAAGAAAGAAGAAGTTGAAGAAGAAAGGAACTTGAAAGAGGGTGGTGAAAACATTACCTCTTCTTCGAGTTCTTCCTTTTGATTTGATCAAAAGGGCTCCATAGGTTGGATTTATGATCAAACTAAGACATCTTGGTTGAAGTTGGGGAAGTTTAGAGAATATTTGGGTAGGGTTTTTCTGAGAAAAATGGATTTAAAGGTGTGAATTAGTGAGAAGGGAGAGTTCCCTTTTATAGGAGGGGTGAGGGGCACCTTTGGAAAAGCTAAAATATTATTTTATAATAAATTCATATTCGGTTTCTAATGGATAAAAAGTGGATTATTTAATGTTTAAGGTGGGGATGGGTCGAAATAATTTCAACCAATATATTTTAGATAGGTTTGCGTTACTATATTAACCTTATCATTTATATTTAACTCTTAGTTAAATAGTTTGACATTTACCATGTCTTTTTGTATGTTTATATTATATAGTTAATAAACTTAATATATACCTGCAAGAGACCCCCAAGTGGTCCATTAATGATACACTTATCATTATATAAGTCCTTTGTCTGAACCTTTTATTTTTAGGAATAGAATATCAATTAATAATATAATATTTGTTTTAAAAACTCTTTTATGTCAATTTTGACACTATTGGGTATTTTGTTTTTGATAATTTCATAACAACATTATTACTTAGAAAACAATTCATATAACCAATCATAATATGTCATATTAACCTAGAAAATTTGTTTAATTCATAAAAAGTAAAAAATTACATTTATTTGGGTGTTTATATTCTCAGTTATTTTAATATTTCATTAATTAGGTAATTACTGCATCACCATTGTGTCAAAAATAAATTAAATTATTTAATGTCTAAAAATTATAAATAAACTACCATTATGTATGAAATATTTTTATCTTTATAATTAATATTTACAATCAAATTTATCTTACATATAACCCTATATAAAAAATGTTTTAGTAATTAAACTTTGATTTTAACTTTTTTAACTCTTCTTTGAATTAAATAATAATAAATGTCCTAATCTAATCCAAGTGGACCTAAATGATAATATTTTATTCCTAATGTTGTTTATGGTCGAGTTATACATATCCAATAGAATTAGGACATGTGTTAGGGTAATATTAATATCATTTTTACCCTTAATTACCCTATTTACTTTTAACCGTGGTAAATAAAAGTAAAAAGTTACTACTCACCAAAAATTATTTTTATCTTATTAAACCACATTTTAATTCTTGATATTAATCATGTCTCTCGGATTTTCTAAATTCCACTCGCAGAAGTGGGAAAATTATGTTTTCTGTGAATTTTCAAATTCTCCTAAGAGGTGGGTAAAAGTCGGTGAAAAGTTCATTAAAATTTTTATATATCTAAAATTATTCTAAACTAAATCCAATGAATTACATTGAGATTATAAAGATATTATGTATATGTTTTGACCTTAATTAAATTTAAATAAAATGAATAATTATATAAATAAAAATTCGGTTTTAAACTATAACTGATTGTTTTTTCACTATTCATCAAAAATTGAATGTTTTCAGAAAAATACCAAAAATTCACCCTCAGATAATTTCGATATTCTGAATACAAAAATGAATTCCATTTTAAAAGATAAAATTTATAAAATTTCAAAAAGTGGGTATTACTATTCATAACAACTAGTTTGATTGGTTATGGTGTGTGTTAGAACTTGAAGTTGCGTACTACACACGCTACTGTATTATTCAAAGGGAAGCGTACCATAGAAGCTTGGGGTGTTACATTCTCCCCTCCTTCAAATAATTTCTTCCTCGAAATTTCTAGAATACTACCACATGAAAAGACTCGGGTGATTCTTCATCATAAGTTCCTCAGGTTACCATGTTGCCTCTTCCATCTTATGGTTTCTCCATAGAACTTTTACCAGACGAGTTGTCCACTTTCTCAGCACGTTTTCTCTCGTATCAAGAATCTTGGTAGGCTCTTCGCAATAAGATAGATCAGGTTCCAGTTCTACATCCTCATATGTGAGTACATGCATTGGTTTATACATGTATTTTCTCAATAGTTATGGCATCCCGCCTTTTTATAACATAATCTTTCATTACATTACACAAAACTGAGGATCTTTAAGGTTTAGTGTCTTAGAAACCAGGAACATAATACATGAAAACAACATAAAACATTCTTCTTAAACACTTGAAAGGATTCTCCTTAAGTTCATCCTAGGTTCATTACTGCATCTCATAACTTGGGGACATACATCAAAAGAAAGGGTGAGCAGAAGGCCCAGTAAGGGAAACAATAGTTACATTTTACATGTGAACTTGAGATACTTCAATAAGGTCATGAAAAGAAATTTAAGGCATGAGAAAGAAATCATGAGGAATATCATAATAAAAATAACATTTTTCATAACTTGAAGATGTAGCTACAACATTTTACCAAGACAATCATTTCTGTTTCACCAAGGTCCATCCCCAAGGTGTCAATAAAAATTACCAAGGTTATTCACCAAGGTGTCAGTCTAAATGGTCATCTCTAGAGATTAAGTCTTTACCCAATGCATTGGAGCGCTATCAGGGCGCACCCTTAAATTTTCATTTTTTATCATGTGATCCACATATATCATCATAAATCATTTCATAAAAAACCCATAAAGCATAAAAGAAATGGGTTTCATTTCATAATCATAACGTTTTAAAAACTGCTTTAAAGACATGATCTTTGTGTCACTTTAAAACCCACAGAAAAGGAAGGTGGGTCTCATGTATGAAAATCCCAGAATTTAAAATAGAAAATTTTGGTATATATGTGAATAACCATTTAGAAGAAATATCTTTGAGTATCCACTTAATAAAATAAAATAACTTTAGAAACATAGAGAGACATTTTGAGACGGAAATTCTATAGCATAACGGCTATGTTACGAGGTTTTTTAAAACATTGAAAAGAGAGGGTACATGGGTCAAACAATCATAAATGACCCATAAAACAGTATAGAGACCGAATATGAAGAATATATGAACATGGTAATTAAATTTTAAGGACATACCATTTGAAATGAAAAACAAGGAAGGAAGACAAAAATTAGATTTCTCTTATGAAAATTCGGCAGCCTAACGGCGTCACTTAAACTTCAAAAAAATGAATTGAAAAGATCAAATAGGGTCCATCATCATATGAACATAAGAGTTCAGTATGATAGATATAGATATCATACCCCAACATAATTAAAAAGCAACTTGAAAGACTTGACATGAAATTAGAACTTTGAAAAATGAGAAGGGTGAAAGAATCCCTTAAAAATTCGCCAGCCTAACGACACCACTTAAACATTCTTAAAACGAATTGATGAGAGTAATAGGTGTTCTCTCATCATATGAACGTGAAAATGGAAGTAAGATTAATATAGAAGAAAATACTCCAACATAAGAACATGGATAATAAAAGAAATGACATAAAAGAGATTACTTGAAAAGAAAGAGAGAGGTCGGATCCCTTACCTTAAAACTTTACTCTTAAAACTCAAAGGTTTGGACCTTGAGGGATTGGGGACACCTTGGGAGGACTCCTTGGGGGGTAAGGAGACCATAAATTCATTGAGGATGGTTTTTGAGTCGAATGGATGAGAGGAGGGCTTGGTATTTATAGGGAATGTGAGGGGACAAGGCTTTAATGGCCAAGGGACACCTCATTTGTGGTTTTGGCAAAACCATGGGCTTGCTCATGATATTTGCCCATGGTATTGACCACTTGGGACACCTCACCCAATAATTCATCCCCTTTAGTCTACCATACCTTAAAATATCTCATGACATCATCATGACACAGTTATGATGTCATTTAACATACCGAAACCTTAAAACTACATTTTTACTATTCACTGAAAATTCATCTTTCTCAGAAAAATCCCAAAAAAATTACCATAACATAATATTGATGCTTTGAGTTCAAAAATAAAGTCCATTTTATAAAAATAATTTTATAAATAATTTTAATTAAATTTTTCAATAAAAAACACTATTCACCCTAAGAAACTAATACTTGATTAATAATTTATGAAACCGTTATTTAACCATTTTATTGAATCACATTACGTAATAAAGGTGTCTAAATTATATTAAAACTTTATTTAAGTGAGGTTACTAATCCATTTGGTCACATTACTAATCCTAAGCATAAAATCACTATTCATAATTTACTATTCATCAAAAATTAAGTTGATCTTATTAGACTCCAAATTCCTTACTGAACACTTTTGCAGAAGACCATTTTTTGAAAATCATTACACATAATTAATTATTTAAGGTTTACATAAATATTTTAAAATATCCTTTTTCCAAAATTCATCAATAAAATACATCCTAAAATTATCCGGACATTTGAAAATTCACAAACATCACTAAAGGAAGAAATCTCAATTTATTCATCCCAAAGGATTACACAAAGAAGCTACAGTCTCGTCACATAGCCCCTTATAACACCAGCATATGACCTAAGTGTAAGGTGTGCTATTGTGACAGAATATGAGGAAGGCTCAGATAACATTTCCCTAGTAGTAATCTCTACTAACTTGAACTTTTGTCGCAGGCGTTTCCATTCACGCTTGACACGCTAGAGTTCGGCTTGGGCTTGATCCAAAGCGAAGCCCAATGATTCCACCTCCTTCCCAAGCTCTGATAAGTGGGATTCATAAGGTTCGAGTCTACTGGATGAAGCCATCGACTCCTCTTTCTACATTAACCATTAACATCTCTATTAAATCGTTAAGAGTAAGTTAATATACTATTTAAAAAGTTTGGGTCGTTACATTCTCCCCCCCCCCTTAAGAAATTTCATCCCTGAAATTTTATACTTGAGGCCTAGTCGAAAAGGTGAGGGTACTTTTGCTTCATTGTTTCCTTAGGCTCCCAAGTCGCTTCTTCATATTTATGATTCCTCCACAACACTTTCACAAGGTTGGTAGTCTTGTTTCGTAGAACGTTGTCTCTACGGTCTAATATCTCCACTGGCTACTCCTCATAAGAGAGGTCATGTTCCAGTTGTACCACCTCTGGGTTCAGTACATGCGAAGGGTTGGGTATGTACTTACTCAAGAGAGATACATGGAAGACATCGTGAACTTGAGCTAGGTTTGGTGGAAGTGCTAGACAATAGGCCACTGCTCCTATGCGATCAAGGATTTCATAGGGGCCAATATACCTAGGGATGAGCTTCCGTTTCTTCCCAAACTGCATGACTCTCTTCCATGGAGAAATTCGAAGGAAGACTTTGTCGCCAACACCAAACTCCAAGTCCCTTCGACGGTTGTCAGCATAGCTCTTTTGCCGACTCTGAGCAGCCTTTATGTGTTGTTGGATGGCATGAAGTTGTTCTTTCATCTCTTGCACAATATCAGGCCTAAGAAGATCTCTCTCACCAGTTTCATCCCAACATGTAGGAGTTCTACATCGCTTTCCATACAGAGCTTCATAGGGTGCCATCTGAATACTTGAATGGTAGTTGTTGTTATAGGAGAACTCAACTAATAGGAGGTGTTGATCCCATCCACCTTTAAATTCCATTGAGAATAATCTCATCATGTCTTCGAGTGTCTGAATAGTCCTTTCAGATTGGCCATCAGTTTGAGGATGATAGGCCGTAGAAAAATTTAATTCAGTATTCAGAGCATGTTGAAGACTTCTACAGAATTTTGATGTGAATCTTGGATCACGACCAGACACGATGGATAGTGGTACCCCATGCAGACTTACCACTTCCTTTACATATATCTTCGCAAGTTGATCCAGAGAGAAATCTTCCTGAATAGATATAAAATGGGTGGTCTTGGTGAAATGGTCCACAATAACCCATATCGCATTGTTTCCTTTGGATGTTTTCGGGAGAACAGTTACAAAGTCCATAGTGATATTATCCCACTTAAATACTGGTATGGGTAGTGGTTGTAATACCCCCTTAGGAAGTTGTCATTCTGCCTTTACTTGCTGACACACCAGGCACCTTGTAGTGTAATCAGCAATCTACCTCTTCATGTTATCCCACCAATAATGATCACGAAAGTCTATATACATTTTAGTGCTTCCCGGATGTATAGAGAAAGTAGAGTTATGAGCTTCATCCATCAGTTCTTTCTTTATATCTGGAATAGATGGAACACATAGTCTTGTATGAAATTTCAATACACCTTCTTGATCAATATTGAAATCAGGGAACTTCCCATCCTTTACAGCCTCAAACTTCTCCTGCAGCAAAGGATCTTATTTTTTAGCCTTCTTGATCTTCTATAGTAATGAAGGTTGAGAAATGATTTGGGATAAGGTTGATGATGTCCCTTCCCTTACAATTCCCATGTCCAGTTTTACTAGATCTTTAATCAAGGGATCTCCTAGGATCTTCATTGTTGCCAGAACAATAGGATCCTTCCTGCTTAATGCATCCGCAACTTTGTTTGCTCTTCTAGGGTGATAATGAATTGAACAATCATTGTATTTAATAATCTCCAACCATCTCCTTTTTCTCATATTCAATTATTTCTGTGTGAAAATATACTTTAAAAATTGGTGGTCGGTGTATATATCACATTTCTCCCCATAAAGATAGTGCCTCCATATCTTTAGAGCAAAAACAACTGCCGCTATCTCTAGATCATGCATAGGATAATTCTTCTCATGAATCTTCAACTGTCGAGATACATAAGAAATTACCTTGTCATTTTGCATGAGGACGCACCCAATCCCTTTCAGAGATGCATTGCTAAAAATAACAAATCCTTCTCCAATAAAGGGTAGTGTTAACACAGGTGCAGTAACCAATCTCTTCTTCATCTCTTGGAAACTTTCCTCACATTTTTTTGTCCAGATGAACTTAACCCCTTTTCGAGTCAACTTGGTTAGCGGATTAGAAAGCCGTGAAATTTTTTTCACAAACTTCCTATAATATCCTGCTAAACCAAGGAAGCTCCAAATCTCAGTTACTGTTGTGGGTTGAGGCCACTCCTCCACAACCATTGTCTTTGCAGGGTCAACCGAGATTCCTTCATTGGTTACGATGTGCCCCAAGAAATCCACTTGTTGTAACCAAAACTCACACTTCCTGAACTTTCTAAAGAGCCTCTCCTTCTGCAAAGTTTTCAAAATAACCCTAAAATGATCTTCATTCTCCTCACAACTTTTTGAATATATCAAAATATCATCAATAAAAACTACCACAAAGTTATCAAGGTAGTCCTTAAAGACTCTATTCATCAAATCCATGAAAATAGCAGGAGCATTAGTCAAGCCGAAGGGCATAATAGTAAACTCATAATTCCCATATCTTGATCGGAAGGCAGTCTTTGGAATATCTTCCTTCTTCACCCTCAGTTGATGATAACCAGATCGAAGGTCAGTCTTGGAGAAGAATTGAGCCCCACGAAGTTGGTCAAATAAATCATCAATTCTTTGAAGAGGGTATCTGTTCTTCACTGTGATCTCGTTCAGTTCTCTATAATCAATGCATAGCAGCATTGATCCATCCTTCTTCTTCAAAAAGAGAACTGGTTCTCCCCAAGGAGACACACTCGGTCGGATAAACCCCTTCTCCAACAAGTCTTGGAGTTGTTTCTTTAACTCTTCTAGCTCCACATTTTCCATTCTATACAGGGTCTCTGATATTGGTTGAGATCCAGGTACGAGTTCAATGGAGAACTCTACCTCTCTTTCTGGGGGAGGTCCAGGTAACTCCTCAGGAAATACATCCATGTATTCCTGAACAATCGGAACATCTTCTGTTTGTATACTCCCTTTTCCTTCTTCATAATCACCGATTAACTCCATATAGAAAGCTATAGGAGGTGCTTCTAGATAGGGATCAGTTCAAGATATCTCTCCTTGGAAGATAATTGTAGGTCGTTCAATCAAGACTACTAATATTTCCTTACTTCTGCATTTGATCTTATCATTATAATTTGAGAGTCAGTCCATCCCTAGTATAATGTCGAATTCAAACATGGGAATGACTACTAGATTTGCGATAAGATTGTGATCACTGAAGTAAACACTAGAGTCTTTAAACATTGTTGATGCATGGATAATCACACTTGGAGTCTTGACTGACAATTCTACCTCAAGTAGTTCAGGGATTGATTCTATATTCTTTGCAAACTGGGAGGAAATAAAGGAATGTGTAGAACCAGAATCAAATAAAGTACTTGCTAGTTTTGAGAGGACAACAAGAGTACCTGCTACCACGTTGTTCGGAACTTCAACTTCAGTTTTTGTGATAGCAAAATCACGACCTTTCTCCCTTGTCCTTTGCTGTGGATGATGGTGATTCCCCTCCACTACCCTCGGATTTGGACAGTGATTAGCAAAGTTCCCAAGCTGTCCACACTTGAAGCATTTGACTTCAGGTAGGGTCGGAACCATCTTTCCTCTTTCGTTAGTGTTGGGAAGTTGAGGCTTCACCTCACTATGACAATTCCGAGCAATATGGCCTTCTCTTCCACACTTTTAGCACTTTCCACTTCCGATCAAGCAGTTCCCCGGATGATTCTTCCCACATTTATTTCATGTGGTAAGTTGAATTTTCTTTCCACCTCTTTCCTAATCAAAAGTCTTCCCTAGACTGGGCTCCAATGATCTCTTCTTGTCATTTGATTTATGATACCATTGTGTCTCACCAAACTCTAGCTCGACTTTCATTACACTCTGCACGATCTCCTCATAGCTATCGTAGACCCGATTGGCTATATTCTTCCGCAGATGAGGTCTCAGTCCACCAAAAAATCTATCAACCTTCCCACTTGGATCCATGACAAAGCTAGAGGTATATCGTGAAAGTCGGGTGAAGTTCATCTCATAGCTTCCGATAGATTCGTTCTCCTTATGTTTCAGCTCGAGAAACTCTTTCTCCATTATCGTTCTCATGGAACAAGGGAAATACTTATAAAGAATATTCCCCGGAACTCTTCCCACTCTATAGCTTCCATATCTCCTCATGGATTCATGTTTTTGATCAGTGACCACCACTGATCAGCTTCTCCCTCTAGGTGGAAAACATAAAGGGTGACTTTTTCTTGTTCTGAACAATGAAGTACAGAAAAGATCTTTTCAATGGAGCTTATCCATTGTTTCGCAACCAATGGGTCAGTAGATCCACTGAATGTTGGTGGTCATTGAGGCATGAAGGACTCAATAGAATTTTGTTCCCTTCGTGGTGAGATCAGCCTCTCGGCTTGATTCAAGTTATTACTCATAACTTGAGTCAGTTGGTTCATCATTCGGATGAATGTTTCCATTCCGGATTCTATCGGAGGGTCGTCTGCACATGGTGCATTACGGTCACCATATGCACGGTTCCTCCTATTTCCCACCATTTTCTAAAAGAATAAAACCTTAGTGAGAAAATTATTTCATTTATGAATCTTTTAACTAAGACTTCATGCTTAGACAATTACATTTCTCTATAATTCCTTAATAATGATTCATAAAAAGCTTGTGATTAACCAAACATATCCCCCGGGAGTGTCGTAACCAAGAGTGCAGCAAGGCCTGTTATCGTGCACCAGTTCCTGTTCGAGTCTAGCTCAAAGAGGTGTTTTCGAGTTTTACCCCTATGTACATCTGTGCCAGAGCCGCCTCTACCTGCTCGTATCCAGACATGGATGTATTTGTTTGATAAACCACTTACTCAATACTTACCAAAATACCATAAAGTTTTCATATATTTAAACTTTTCTATAGGGTTCTTCCTAAATTTTTTATATCCTAATTTCCACAAATAACTAAACCATCATTTGATACCAACTATGGAATCCCACGTTTTTATAACATAATCTTTCATTACATTACACAAAACTGAGGATCTTTAAGGTTTAGTGTCTTGGAAACCAGGAACATAATACATGAAAACAAAATAAAACATTCTTATTAAACACTTGAAAGGCTTATCCTTAAGATTATCCTAGGTTCATTTCTGCATCTCATAACCTGGGGACATACATCAAAAGAAAGGGTGTGCAGAAGGCCTAGTAAGGGAAACAAGAGAAAAATTTTACATGTGAACTTGAGATACTTCAATAAGGTAATGAAAAGAACTTTAAGGCATGAGAAAGAAATCATGAGGCATATCATAATAAAAATAACATTTTTCATAACTTGAAGATGTGGCTACAACATTTTACAAAGAAAATCATTTCCATTTCACCAAGGTCCATCCCCAAGGTGTCAATAAAAATTACCAAGGTTATTCACCAAGGTATCAGTCTAAATGGTCATCTCTAGAGATTAAGTCTTTACCAAATGCATTGGAGCGCTATCAGAGCGCACCCTTAAATTTTCTTTTGTTATCATGTGATCCACATATATAATCATCAATAATTTCATAAAAAACCCATAAAGCATAAAAGAAATGGGTTTCATTTCATAATCATAACGTTTTAAAAACTGCTTTAAAGACATGATCGTTGTGTCACTTTAAAACCCACAGAAAAGGAAGGTGGGTATCATGTATGTAAATCCCAGAATTTAAAATAGAACATTTTGGTATATATTTGAATACCCATTTAGAAGAAATATCTTTGAGTATTCACTTAATAAAATAAAAGAACTTTAGAAAAAGAGAGATACATTTTGAGACGGAAATTCTGTAGCATAACGGCTATGTTACAAGGTTTTTGAAAACATTGAAAAGAGAGGGGACATGGGTCAAACAATCATAAATGACCGATAAAATAGTATAGGGACCGAATATGAAGAATATATGAACATGGTAATGAAATTTTAAGGACATACCATTTTAAATGAAAAACATGGAAGGAAGAAAAAAAATTAGATTTCTCTTATGAAAATTAGGCAGCCTAACGACATCACTTAAACTTCAACAAAAATGAATTGAAAAGATCAAATAGGGTCCCTCATAATACGAACATAATAGTTCATTATGATATATATATAGATCATACCCCAACATAATTAAAAATTAACTTGAAATACTTGACATGAAAGTAGAACTTTGAAAAATGAGAAGGGTGAATGAATCCCTTAAAAATTCGGCACCCTAACGGCGCCACTTAAACATTCTTAAAACGAATTGATGAGAGAAATAGGGGTTATATCATTATATGAACATGAAAAGGGAAGTAATATTAATATAGGAGAACATCCTCTAACATAATAACATGGAGAATAAAATAAATGACATAAAAGAGATTACTTGAAAAGAAAGAGAGAGGTCGGATCCCTTACCTTAAAACGTAACTCTTAAAACTCAAAGGTTTGGACCTTGAGGGCTTGGGGGAACCTTGGGAGGACTACTTGGGGGGTAAGGAGACCATAACTTCGTTAGAGATGGTTTTGGAGTCTAATGGATGAGAGGAGGGCTTGGTATTTATAGGGAAAGTGAGGGGACAAGGCATTAATGTCCAAGGGACACCTCATTGGTGGTTTTGGCAAAACCATGGGCTTGCCCATGGTATTTTCCAATGGTATTGGCCACTTGGGACACCGCACCCAATAATTCATCCTCTTTAGTCGAAAATCCCTTAAAATATCACATGGCATCATCATGACAAAGTTATGATGTCATTTAACATACCGAAACCCTAAAACTGCATTTTTACTATTCACTGAAAATTCATCTTTCCCAGAAAAATCACAGAAAATTACCATAACATAATATCGATGCTCTGAGTTCAAAAATAAAATCCATTTTATAAAACTAATTTTCTAAATATTTTTAATTAAATTATTAAATAAAAAACACTATTCACCCTAAAAAACTAATACTTGATTAATAATTTATGAAACTGTTATTTAACCATTTTATTGAATCACATTACGTAATCAAGGTGTCTAAATTATATTAAAACTTTCTTTAAGTGAGGTTACTAATTCATTTGGTCACATTACTAATTCTAAGCATAAAATCACTATTCATAATTTACTATTCATCAAAAATTAAGTTGATCTTATTAGAATCCAAATTACTTACTGAACACTTTTACAGAAGACCATTTTTTGAAAATCATTACACATCATTAATTATTTAAGGCTTACATAAATATTTTAAAATATCCTTTTTCCAAAGTTCATCAATAAAATACATCCTAAAATTATCCGGACATTTAAAATTTCACAAACATCACTAAAGGAAGAAATATCAATTTATTCATCCCAAAGGATTACACAAAGAAGCTACAGTCTCATCACATAGCCCCTTATAACACCAGCATATGACCTAAGTGTAAGGTGTGCTATGGTGAGAGAATCTGAGGGAGGCTCAGATAACATTTCCCTAGTAGTAATCTCTACTAACTTGAACTTCTCCCGCAGGAATTTCCGTTCAAGCTTGACATGCTGGAGTTCGTCTTGGGCTTGGTCCAAAGCGAAGCCCAAAGATGCCACCTCCTTCCCAAGCTCTGATAAGTGGGATTTATAAGGTTTGAGTCTAATGGATGAAGCCAACGACTCCTCTTTCTGCATTAACAATTAACATCTCTATTAAATCGTTAAGAGTAAGTTAATATACTATTTAAAAAGTTTGGGTCGTTACAATAGTGATACATGAAACACATCGTGAACTTTGGAGAGATTTGGCAGAATTTCCGGACGGTAAGATACAGACCCAATTCATTCTAGAATTTTGAAAGGTCCGATGTACCTGGGACTCAATTTACCTTTTTTACCGAAACGTATAACTCCCTTCCATGGATATATCTTTAAGAAAATATGATCTCCCACCTGAAATTCCAAATCCTTCCTTCGGTTGTCAGTATAGCTCTTCTGCCTAATTTGAGCTTCTTTGATGTGGTTTTGGATTACCTTTACCTTTTCCATCGTTTCCTCCACCAGTTCTGGGCCTACGAGTTTTCTTTCCCCAACATCATCCCAATAGGTTGGTGTGTGACATCTCTTTCCATATGACGCTTCATATGGTTCCATCTGAATACTTGAATGGAAGCTATTGTTATAGGAAAATTCCACCAGAGGTAAATATTGATCCCACATACCCTGAAAGTCAAGTGAGCAAGATTTCAACATGTCTTCTAAGGTTTGAATAGTCCGTTCTGATTATCCATCTGTTTGAGGGTGGTAGGCAGTGCTCAAATGAAGTTCAATATCCAAGGCCTTATGAAGACTTTTCCAGAATCTTGAAATAAAATGGGGATCACTATCAGAAATAATCGATAGGGGTACTCTGTAAAGTATCACAACTTCATTAATATATAGTCTTTCTTGATGTTCAATTGGTAAATCTTCCCTTATTGCAAGAAAATTTTCCGACTTGGTAAGATGATCAACAATGACCCATATTGCATCGTTCCTTCTAGGAGTCTTTGGTAGTCCCATTAAAAATTACATCATGATATTATCCCATTTCCACTCATGTATGGGAAGAGGTTGCATGACTCCTCCAGGTTGTTTCCTTCCAGATTTCACTTGTTGAAAAACCATACATATTGACACAAAATCAGAAATATCCCTCTTCATGTTGTCCCACCAAAAATGTTCCTTCAAATCCCTATACATTTTGGTGTTCCCAAGGTGTATAGAGAAATTGGAACTTTGAGCATCATCCAATAATTCTCTTTTTAGATCAGGTATATTGGGAACACAAAGTCTCTTCCCAAAATTCAAAATTCCATCTTCATACAGAAAGTCACTCAATCTCCCATCATTTACAGCTTTAATCTTCTTTTTAAATTCTTCATCACTGGTCTGAGAACTCTTTATCCTTTATAGTAAATATGGTTTGGAAACCATTTGAAAAAGCATTGATGTTTCACCTTTCATGGTTATTCCCATATCCAACTTTACTAGATCCATGTATATAGGATTCTTTTGAACTCTCATATTGTTCAAAACTCCATGATCATTTCTACTCAAGGCATATTCTACCTTATTTTCCTTCCCCGAGTGGTAGTGTATCATGCAATCATAATCCTTAAGTAGTTCAATCTATCTCCTTTGCCTCATGTTGAGTTCTTTCTGTGAGAAAATATACTTCAAACTCTTGTGATCAGTATAAATCTCACATTATTCACCATAGAGATAATGTCTCCATATATTCAAATAAAAGATTACATCAGCTAACTCAAGATCATGAGTAGGATAGTTTTGCTCATGAATTTTCAGCTGTCGTGATGCATAGGCAATAACTCTATCATTCTGCATAAGGACACAACCGAGTCCTTTCTTTGATGCATCACTATAAATAACAAACTCATCATTCCCTGATGGAAGAGTCAATATAGGAGCATTGAATAATCTTCTCTTCGGTTCTTCAAAACTTTCTTCACAATTTTTTTTTCAAACAAATTTAACCCCTTTACGTGTGAGCTTCGTTAAAGGGTTAGCTAGTTGGGAAAAATTCTGGACGAAACGCCGATAATAACCTGCTAAACCAACAAAACTATGTACCTCAGTTATACTCGTTGGTGCTGGCCATTCTTGTATTGCCTTGGTATTAGAAGGATCAATAGATAATCCATATTTGGAGACAATATGTCCAAGAAAAGAGATCTCCTAAAGCCAGAATTCACACTTGCTAAACTTCCCATAAAATTCATGTATTCTAAGAGTCTTCAGGATAATGCGCAAGTGATTTTAATGGTCTTCATTGCCTTTGGAATATACCAAGATATAGTTAATAACTACCACTACAAAATAATCGAGATATTCCTTGAAAACTCTGTTCATTAGATCCATGAAAACAGAGGGTGCATTAGTCAGCCCAAAAGGCAATAATGTAAACTCGTAATTCATGTACCTGGTTCGAAATGTTGTTTTCGGAATGTCTTCCTTCTTCACACACAACTAATAGTATCCAGATCGATTTTCAATCTTTGAAAAGTATTGAGATTCATACAGTTGGTCAAATAAATCATCAATGCGAGGTAGGGGATACTTGTTCTTTATTATTATAGCATTTATTTCCCTGTAGTCGATACATAACCACATAGATCCATCTTTCTTCTTAACAAAAAGGATAGGGGATCCCCATGGTGAAACACTAGGGAAAATAAATCCCTTATTACTCAATTCCTTTAGTTGTTTCTTTAGTTCAACTAATTCCACAGTGGCTATTCTATAAGGGGTCTTTGATATGGGCCTTGATCCGGGAATTAAATCAATGGAAAACTCAATTTCTCATTCTGGAGGATGTCTAGATAAATCTTCTGGAAACACATAAACATATTCTTTCACAATAGGCACATCATCTATTTGAACATTCATTTCCTCACCTAAATTTATTTCATTCTCTTCCTCCCCGATAATTGAATTTAGTTGAGCTACTGGGGGTGGATCTAGATAAGAATCAGGTGGTGATGATTCTGCTCTAAAGATAAGGTTTTCTTTATCATCATCATCAAAAAT
Organism: Viscum album; assembly: GCA_963277665.1. NCBI lineage: Eukaryota > Viridiplantae > Streptophyta > Magnoliopsida > Santalales > Viscaceae > Viscum > Viscum album. The sequence continues at coordinate 339,667,405 of OY728142.1, read as the reverse complement.
CATACCCTCCTTCTTACAATAAATTTTTGCATCATGGTCCGAAAGCCAATCCATACCAAGGATTATATCAAATTCATTCATAGGTCTGACGATGAGATCAGTAGATAAAGAACATTTATATTCCCTAATGGGAACAGATACATAGAACTTTTTAGCATTGATACTTCCCTTATGAGTTTTAACTGAAAACGCCCTTGTTAAATAAAATTGGAAATATCTAATTTTCTTAGCAAAATGGGAAGATATGAAACAATTCAATGATCCAGAATCAAATAAATCATTGGCTAAACTTGAGGAAACCATTAAATTACATGCCACCACATCTTTTAGAGCCTCAACCTCAGCAGTAGTGATAGCATAAGCTTGGACTTGATCCCTTGTCCTTTTCTAAGGTAAGTTCCCCTGACACATAGAAAATTCATTTTCATAATGTCCCATCTCCATGAAATTTTAGCACTGAACATCAGCATCTTCTTTCTTCCCTTTGCAATCACGAGCTTGGTGGCCTTTTTCACCACACTTGTAAAAGACACCCATTCCCTTCAAGCAAGTACCGGGGTGTTTCTTCCCACATTTACTGCAGGATTGATATTCAACCTTTCCCTTCTTCCCCTTATTTCCATTTCCAGAGTTATCATCATATCTATTCTTCTATTTCTTTGATTTAAAGTTATAAGACTTATATAATTCCTTTTCTATCTTGATAGCACTTGAGACAATGTCTTCGTACGACGAGAAGGACTGTGAACCTAATTATTGATGAAGAAATGATTTTAACCCATCAATGAAATGATCAATCTTACTCCTCGGGTTACGTATATAATCTACCACATGCCTCACTAACCTTGTAAAGTTAGATTCATACTTTGCCACATTCTCATCCTCCTTTTTCCTCAGACTCAGAAATTGCCTTTCCATATCTGCTCGACGGTCATGAGGAAAGTATTTTTCTAAATATAGCTCTTTGAAATCCCTCCATTCCATATTTGATACTTCATCATCTTTCTTTTTTGTTTTGAATCAATGACCACCATTGATCAGCATCTCCAGTGAGGCGGTAAACTGTCATGATAACTTTTTCCCTTTTACTACTCCCCAAGGAATGGAATATTTTCTCTAAGGAATTTATCCATTCCTGATATACTAATGGATTTGTACTCCCATTAAATGTTGGTGTTTGTTGCCTCATGAATTGATCTAACATTGATTCTCCACGCTGCAGATCAGTGTGCTCCATACAATTAAGGTTATTATTCATAACCTGAGTGAGTTGTCCCAGTACGGTGATTAGCTGATCAGCACTGGTTGCATCACCAACTCCACTATAATTATCTTGATAATTAGGGAAATCCTTACATGGAGTGCGTGCATTTATAAAGTTTCCATTTTTTCCACTAGGCGCCATTTCTAAACAATGGCATAAACTAGATCAGTTTAGGAATCAAAATACATAATTCCATACTTGTAAAACACTTAACATAAATTGAACTATTTATGGATATAATCGATAATCATAAAAATGTTTTCTTTAAGGAATTATATACTCATAAACCCTTCATAATGGTTTGTAAATAAAATAAGAATTATCCTAAGCATATCCCCCAGGAGTGTCGTAACGAAGAGTGCAGCAAGGCCCGTTGTCGTGCACCAGTTCCCATTCGAGTCTAGCTCAAAGCGGTGTTTTCAGGTTTTACCTCTAGGTACATCTGTGCCAGAGCCGCCTCTACCTGCTTGTATCTAGATAGAGATGTATTTCTTGGAAAACTCACAAAATCTCTACAATACCAAAATTCTAGGAAGTTCTTCTATACTAATCCTCAAAGTCCATCTTAGGGCTATGTGATCTAATCAGAGTTTATCTAAATCTAGTTTCCAAGGTTTGTACTAAACTTCTTCGGATACCAACTGTAACGCCCTGACCCCAGTTACCTAGAGTTGGTGCATTATTACATAACATTGGCATGATCACAAAAAATCACGTTTCGAAAGATCGATTAGTTTAGTAGCCTTGGAATCACTAGATACATTCATAAAGGTTACATTACATCATAAAGTGAAAACTACAACAACATCTTGTCTCCACACTCATATATCCTTATATTATTCCTGCAGGTCATTCATAAAATACTTCTTCACATCCTGAGAAAAATAAAACATAGAAAGGGGTGAGCACAGATTCCCAGTAAGGATAACAATATAGCGGAAACTTTCATAAATAAGCAAAAACATTTAAGGCAATGTATAACTAAAACAAAAGCCTTTTAAACTTGAACTTCATCATAATATGGCAGAAATAAAATAAAATAATTCCATTTACTTATTCACATGGATATTCTACTAGTTGAATTATCACATGCAATATCAATAACCACTTTCATAATGATGGAATGCATAATGCCAGACTATCATAACCACATATTCAAGGCCTTGTGCCAAGACTACAAATAAGATTTTGTCAAGGCCTTGTACCAAGACACTAGTTTGTCTCATGAGACCTACTGATGCATCGAGGATCTATAGTGGGATCCACCCGCCACATATTAAGTCCAATGTATTCCTCATATGAACAGGTTTAAACATAACATAAACATTCATATTAAAACTAGCATACAAAATGTGAATACTTTCTCCATAAACCATGAATGGTATAAAAATAAATCATCCACAATCAAACATATCACAAAAACTTCAATACAATATGGAAGTCTTGTATCATAATAAATCAACTTCAAATAAGCTTAAAATCCATCAAAGGATGTTGACATAGATGAAATCAAAACTATTTGAGGGAAATGTATCTTTTTTTGAAATCATTTAAAAGTAACATAATTATAAAATAAAACATTTACTTTGAAAATATCCTTATAAACTTTTAAGGTATTCTTTAAAGATTTTAAAATGGTGGAAAATAGCCGCACCTGCCGTATAAGATAAAAAAAGACATTCTTACCTTAATTTGTCGAAAAGGTCAAAAAGGTACTTGTTTGGAAAATGACATAAAGATTACTTTATAAAATTCTTATAAAAAGTCAAAAAAAGGTATAAATTAATTTATCCCATATTCTATAAAATATTAAGAATTTTTTGAAATACATTTTTAAGAAACATGGATGTGGATGATAAAGAGGTCCTGGTAGATAATTACGTATAAACAACCTCGGATAATGAAGAGATTGTGAAATAAAACCTTACGTTGTAATTTTCCTTGGTTAAGGGTAGGTTAACCTACTTTATAATGGTGAAACAATTTTTATTAAATTATACAAGAATCATATACATTAATATGACATCATATATGATCTTTTAACATTGCTTTGTTAATAATATCTTAGTATTATCATCGTTTCGGGTGTTAACAGATTCGTTTTCCTTTATATTCTTTGTTATGTGAGCCATATTTTTTTATGGAAGGGATGTATATTATTCATATACAGAATTATATCAAGTCCTTAAACATTATTTTTAATCATTAAATGACAATTAGACTTGAATGGATACGATGGGGAATGAATCTCATCGCGTTCGTGGAGATGGTAGTCCGTACGTATGCATGTGCGACAATATCATTCTTTTGATATTAAAATAATATATAATTGGTTGGTATATCATATATAAGGAATCATTATCATGTTATATTTATTATTTACATCAATTACACATCATTATCATACCCATCCAAATAATAATATTTTGAATAACAATCACACCACGACGTGGAGACGGTAAGCCGTACGTATGCACGTATGGTGACATTTCATTCAAAGGATGGATAGAATACTTAATATGGTTGTACCATATTTATAATAACATCATAGTATACAGAGGATACTGGATTTATTATTTTAGAATTTAAATAACAAAGAAATAATAAGTTGAAGAAGAAAGGAACTTGAAAGAGGGTGGTGAAAACATTACCTCTTCTTCAAGTTCTTCCTTTTGATTTGATCAAATGGGATCCTTAAGTTGGATTTCTGATCAAACTAAGGCCTCTGGGTTGAAGTTATGGAAGTTTATAGAATATTTTAGTAGGGGTTGGCTGATCCAAATGGCTTTGAAGGTGTTAATTAGTGAGAAGGTGTAGTTCCCTTTTATAAGAGGGGTGAGGGGCACCTTTGGAAAAGCTAGAAATTTTATTTTATAATAAATTCATATTCAGTTTCTAATGGCTCCAAAGAGGTTTATTTAAATTTTAATGTGGGTATGGGTCTAAATACTTTCAACCAATAGATTTTAGACAGGTTTGGGTCACTATATTAACCTTATCATTTATATTTAACTCTTAGTTAAATAGTTTGACATTTACCATATCTCTTTGTATTTTTATATTATATAGTTAATAAACATACTATATACCTTCAAGAAACCCCCAAGTGGTAGATTAATGATAAAACTATCATTATATAAGTCCTTTGACCGAAAAGTATATTTTTAGGAATATAATATAAATTAATAATATAATATTTTTTTTAAAAAACTCTTTTATGTCAATTTTGACACTATTGGGTATATTGTTTTTTATAATTTCATAAAAGAATTATTACTTATAAAAAATTTATATAACCACTCATAATATGTCATATTAACCTAGAAAATTAGTGCAATTCATAAAAAGTCTCAAATTACATTTATTTGGGTATTTATATTGTCAATTATTTTAATATTTCATTAATTAGGTAATTACTGCATCACCATTGTGTCATAAATAAATTAAATTATTTAATGTCTAAAAATTATAAATAAAATACCATGATGTAGGAAATATTTTTATATTTCTAATTAATATTTAAAATCGAATTTATCTTATGTATAACCCTATATTAAAAATATTTTAGTAATTAAACTTTGATTTTAACTCTTTTAACTCTTCTTTGAATTAAATAATAATAAATGTCCTAATCTAATCCAAGTGGACCTAAATGATAATATTTTATTCCTAATGTTGTTTTTTGTCAAGTTACACTTGTCCAATAGAATTAGGAAATGTGTTAGGGTAATATTAATATCATTTTTACCCTTAATTACCCTACTTACTTTTAATCATGGTAAATATAAGTAAAAAGTTACTATTCACAAAAAATTATGTTTGTCTTATTGAACAACATTTTACTCCTTGATATTAACCGTGTCTCTTGGATTTTATAAATTCCACTCATAAAAGCGGTAAAATTAAGTTTTATGTGAATTTCCAAATTCTCCTAGGAGGTGGGTAAAAGATGGTGAAAAGTTAAATAAAATTTTTATATATCTAAAATTATTCTAAAATAACTCTAATGAATTACATTGAGATTATATAGATATTATGCCTCTATTTTGACCTTAATTAAATTTAAATAAAATAAATAATTATATAAATAAAAATTCGGTTTTAAACTATAACTCAGTGTTTTTTCACTATTCATCAAAAATTGAATGTTTTCAGAAAAATACCAAAAAAATCACCCTATGATAATTTTGATATTCCGAATCCAAAAATGAATTCCATTTTGAAAGATAAAATTTATAAAATTTCAAAAAGTGGGTATTACTATTCATAACGGCTAGTTTGATTGGTTGTGGTGTGTGTTAGAACTCGAAGTTGTGTACAACACGCGCTACTATATTATTCAAAGGGAAGCGTACCGTGGAAGCTTGGGGAGTTACATTTCACCTTAAGGCTCAGAAAACATGGTGGGAATAGAGGAAGGAACTCCGGGTTCGAGAACGGGAGAAAGGAGGTTTCCACTCGTGTGAAATACGATGGAGGTCCCTCCCCTAGAGGGGGAGGAACCTTCTCGGAAGCCACCAGTGTCACTGGTCCAGAGCCGAAACCAAGCTGAGGTCTCCCGCTCCTAAACTCTCAATGTTCAAACTAAATTTTAATTCAAAAAAATCTTTTCATAAAAATAATTCATATGGTTCAATTATAATATTGAATGGTTTTAATGTATACGTAGAATATATTTTCATCATTCAATATAATTTATGTCATTATCATGAATTTTACATTGAATTCAGATGAAAAAGTATTTCAATCTTTTGAAATATTTAAACTTTTAAAACTCGTTCTCTCTTTCCGGTGATAAAATAAATTTTAAATTAATCACTGAAACTTCTATGTTTTTAATTTTGAAAAATTTATTCCATATTTGGAATCATTTAGTACAAATTATGTAAATATCATTATTTTATTTGTGGGCATTATGAATAGTATCTTCGGTAATTTTTACAATAAAACGGTAAATCGAGTAATTAAGGGTAAAATACTATTACAAAATTACACTAAAAATTTTCTTAATATCATTGGATGAGTTTGTTTCAGCCTAAATCATTATTAAGTAAAAATTTTCTCCTTTTTAATCCACTTGGATGAGGATAATACATTTAATTTATTTTAATTACAAGAAAGTTAAAAATGCCTCACTCGAATTTTAATAACTAAATAATTTTTAATATAAGGTTATATAGAAGATAAATTAGATTATAAATACTAATTTTAAATCTAAATTTTTTTTATTTATCATGGTAATTAATTTTTTTAATTTTTATGAAATAAATAATCACTTTAACGGTTTATACATTAATGAATTAGAAATTATTTAATTTATGAAAAATCAATAAACTAATTATTATTAAAATTATAATAACCATTAAAATACCAAAACACTTGAAAAATCTTAATGGTAGAGTATATATCGCCCATAATCATCCAAGGGTCAAGTTATTGACCATTTGGAGCCATTTGGAAAATATTATGACACTTATATTATTTTATTTAATGTGATGTTAAAGTTTTCACATTCATGTTTTCAAAATTATAAAAATTTTAAGGTAGGATTTATCAGAAGATAAATTCTACTACAATTATTCTTATGAAATATTATAGATTTATCATTATTATAATTTTTTTTAATTTTCATTCAAAAAAATGTATATTAAATAATTACACAAAATTGATGTAGTAGTTATTTTATTAATGAAGATAAAAAATAAATGTTATTAAAATAATAAAATAAATATTATTTTGGATAATTAATATGTCTAATTAATTTTCTAGATGATATTGAAATCTTATGAATATAATAAAATAGTTGGATCAAAGTTAACATGTTATCTTAATATTTTTTAAAAATAAATGAATTGAATAGTGTCAAAATTGACACTGTTGTTTGTTTATCAAAGTAATGTTTTATTAAATTATTTAAAAAACATAAAACATTTTATAAAAATATATAATAATTATTATATGGTCAAAAAAATTATGAGGTATTTATTTATGATCTAATTGACATCAAATATGTAAATTATTTCACCCTTATAATATTTAAATATTAGCTACCCTTATTAAAAATTAAATAGAATAACTAAGTGTGAATTAAAATATTAAGGTTTAAATTGAAAATAAAAACTTGTAAAAAATTTATTGGTTGATTATATTACAACCCTATCTCATCTCATATTATGAATTTTGACATTTTGGAGGGTTTTTGGTAGGTTTTTATTTTATTATAAATTAATATGTATGGAGTTTTTAAAAGTGCACCGCTCCTCAATTATAAAAGAGCACCTCCTCCCTCACCTCTTCACTTCACTTTGAGACTTAAAGATCAGCCATACCCTTCCTATTTATCTTATCAAATTCTCTAGTAACATTATAGAGGTTCTGATCTTCTACAAAGACCAACTCCAGTGCTTTAGGAGTATATTTAGGGGGAGCATGTCAAAGAAGAGGTTATCTCCTCTAAAGATTCTTTCAAAATTCTTTCTTCTTCTAATTCCTCTTCATTCGTTGTTTCATTATAAAGCAATAACTCCAGTATAAATTATATATTGAGATGTTATTTTTATTATGAAACTACCATATTCCACCTTCTATATGTCCTATGAAAAACAAAATCACCATGTGTTCATACGTACGACTTACCATTTCCATGTCGTGGTGTTATCTATTTTCCACGACCACCTTAATTGGAATGTATAATGATGGAAACAATAACTATATATGATTATTATAAAATGATATTTATTCTGAAAAATTATACACTATCCACTTTAATACCAATCAACAATTATGGGAATGATATCATCGCTCGTTCGTATATACGACCTACCATCTCCATGATGCGATCTGATTCATTATACATGATCTTAATTAAAGCATGATTATATAAATTTAAATAATTAATAAATATGTTATATATTATATTCATATAATTTTTAATAACATAACTATAACCTAATAAGGATAACCAGAACTTATTTTATAAAACATGCATAAGAAAATAAAGCAGTTAATACCCGAATAACAAGTAATAATGAAATTTTATTAACAAATGAATGATAATATGATCATATATGATATCATAAAAATGAATATTATTATTTAATAAGTCAATGACATTATTTAAATCATTATACTAGAGTTTTAGATACATACGAAGAATATCATACCTAAGGTAATGGATAATTTCACAATCTCATTATTATCTGACATTGTTTATACGTAAATATATATTGAGGTATATTTATCATTCTTGTTCAGGTTTTAAAAATATGTATTCCAAAATATTCTTTCTATCTTCATAAAAAAATTACCCAATTTTTGAATTTTTATTAAATGGTATGAAAGGAATATTTTTCTATTTTTCGATACGAGGTACTTTTTGACTTATCTGACAAAAGTATGATAAGAATGTTTTCTTTTAACTTATACAGAATGAAATATTTTTAAATTTTTATAAAATTTTATTTCCCTTAATATTACTTTAAAATATTTCAAATTTATTTTCAAATAAATTATTTTCTTTTAAAATTGTGTGAAATTTTGACAAAATAAAATGTTTTTAAAGAAGAAAGGATATTTTCTTTAAGAATTAATTTCATGTGTTCAATCAAAATTATTTTCTATCTAAGATGGAATTATTTAATAGTGTTATGTTTCAAGTAAACTATCCCTATTATTCTTATGATTTTATTATGTTTTTTATGGAATTCTATTTATGAATTCCATTTGTTTTAAATGGATTATAATAGGATAAAATGATGTTTAAGAAATCCATTTTATTCTTTGGGTTATGTTATGATGAATAAATTATGTTTTTGTGGTACATGTAAGAATGATTTTATTATGAGATTGCTGAGAACTATATCTCCCTCCAATTCATTGGGTAAATATTTATATCTCATTATATAAACATGGATGGAATAGGAAATGATCTCGGTTCAGTATTATTGGGATGGAACGAGGAGTAAAATTGGTTAAATAATGGACTTTGTCCGCTATGATGTTTAGGGAAATGATCCTTGACTAATATGAAAATATTTTATATGCTTTTTTTATTCAACAAATTCCATGTCTTATGTTATGACATTTGGGAATATGTTTATTGATTCTTTATGAACTTTTATGATTTATCACATAACATGATATCATGATATTTTATATGTAGGATAAGATATTCAGATGTTATGTTCTTCTGTCTTATGATTATGATATAATTGATATCTCCCTTATTTACCCTTACTGATCATTTGAGATCATCCATTCATATGTTTTATTTCCCCTGGTCATAAAGAGGGGTATTAAATAAGATATGTCAAAAATGGTTCTAGTTATGAAGAAATAAGCGAGAGACAATGAAGAAGCCTTATGAATCAGTTGTTTATGTTTCCCATTTTATAGAGACACTAAACATATATGGTCCTATCATGGATATGTTATATTTTTTAATGAATATTCTTCAATTTTGAAGTAATATCAATGTATGTAAATTATGGGTTGTTATAAAAACAACAATGTATAAGAAGTAAAGTAATAAGTAACTGATATACTCCAAAGTAAGAATCATATAATTCTATGTTATCATTTATAAACAGGTTCAATTAATCAATTTCAATTAAAAAATATGTCTCTGATTTAACAGTCATGCCTATATTATTTATAAACACCATTTAATAATTAATTCCCATTTAATATAAAGTCTCTAGATTCATTTAATAGCCTGAAATCCCCCATGATAACATGATCAAAGGATGCGTAAAAAGGCCATACATAAATAATAGGTCAAGATAGAATTAAAGATCATTATTTTTCTTGGAAGATGCCTCTTATATAATTTATTTCATTCATTAATCAATTTAGAACCTGAGTCCATACAAGTAATTACTAAGTTGGAATCCAGGTATCACTCCAGTTATAATATCAACCAATAACCTACATGCTTGTCCCTAATGAACCTCTTGAGAACCTAGGCATCTCTCTAGATGTGGTATAACATCTCTTCTACTTGAGTCCATCTATCGAGGTCCACTAAGGTAGCCTAAGTATCACCCATGGCATATATGTTCAATTCCATTTGAGTCTATCCATGACATTCCCATATGAATCCATGTATCACTCGACATATAATATTCAACCCCTATGAGTCCTTCCTTGGTAGTCCAAGTATCACTCGGGTGTATAATAGTTAATCCCCTTATGATTCCATACTTGGAAATCCATATAAGGAGTCCAAGTATCACTCAAGCATAAGCATGAAAATTTCCAAATGAGTCCATATATGGCATTCATCATTTGAATCCATGTTTCACCCAAGAATATAACCTCCAATATCAATTAAACAATTAAATTATAACAAGGTTCACCACCCTATTAAAATCAATTAAAACTCACCTCAAGAGGTTCCTCAAGTCATTGGACAAGATTAGAAGGATTTCATCTAATCAACTCACATGGGAATTTAATTACTAGAGAATCACATTCTTAAACAATCCACTATAAGGAAAGGGTCTAGAGTCAAGGAGTCCATTACCTATTCTTTAACCATTCAATTAATAATTGATATAAAAAACCCATTTATAATTATTTTCAACTATTCTTAAATAATTCAATAACATTTAATCCAAACATGTCATCAAAATAATTTAACATGCTAAGGTCAACAGTAAGAATATCCAATCCAAGATCAACAAGAAATTACAATCCACTTGGTTTATAAAATAGGCTAATGTTTTAAACATACAATTTCACTAGCCAAGAAAAAAAGTATAAGGAAACACCAAAACCATTAGACCAAGTATGGTTTAAACAACTAATCATCGTTTTTTGGTTTAGATGATAGTGCACCTCATTCAAGGGGTTCTATTATAAAATCATGAAATTATTTATCAAATAATTAATGTAATAATGATTAAACATTTAATTCAAAATTCACAGTTCAATTTATAAAAGGAATTCATAATTTAATTTATCAAAGAAGTAATTAATGCATTCTTAAATTTAAAGGGAGAAGGATATGGATCTTAACTCATGAATATGGTCATGCCAAACACTTTGGCACTTAACAATTTAATTGGTGACCACTTGAACCTTCTCCATCCCGCCTCCAAGTATATGCACCTTCGAAAATACATAAAGAAATATATACCCTATGTACATATTCTCATGGCCATGAATATGTACTAGGGAATCTTACATATACTCTTATAGGAATACACCCATTTCCACTTACACCCATATTCATTTTTCATATTATACCTAAGCACGCCTAGCCCCATATATATATATATATATTCACTTTCATGGGTGAATATATATATAATAGGGTAACTTACATATAAATTTGCTTAACAATGCATATGTGGTAAGTCGCCTATGACTATGGTGACTTGAAACAATAATATCAAGGCCAACACACTTAAGGAAAAAAACCAGAGACTTAGAAACTATGAAATCCCAAAATATAAATGGAGAAAAAACAAATAACAAAAGAAAACCTACCTCAAATCGATCAAAGGAAACCCAAAATGAACCAAACTACTTCACCTTCAGCAGTGGATTCCAGAATACGAACATGGCCGACCTGAGAGAGCCTTTGTATGCCCTAACACATAAGAAGGAGACAAAAACTGAGTTAAACCCCAACCCTATGGTTTATCCTAAATTAAAATTCAACCAAAAGAGGAGAAACCACTGAAAAAGATAAAGATATGGAACTAGGGGTCTTACCTAAATGGATCGAATGATAATCATGAAAAAAATCAAGGTGAATAGTGTGAGGATAATAGGATGATGAAGGGAGGGGAATGCACCATGGGGGTTTGGCAGAGGGGATCACGCGACATAGGGTAGGATAAGGGGAGGGGGTAGAATTAGGGTTTTAATCATTTTTTTTATTTTTATTAATTAATTTAACTTATTTAAAATTAATATAGTACATGGTTTTGGACACACAATTAGCCAAACTGTGCACCAACTGTGCAGCATCCCCTACATTAGAAATCACCTCACATGGTTTTTCCCAAACTATTAGCCTAACCGTGCATAAACCATGCGGTGAGTAGTGTCTAGGTACTTCATAAATGGAACTACCCATGTGTTCTAGGTTCACAATTTGTACAAACCATGAAAATATTATGCACTTCACATTTTCCACTCAAATAGGCTGCATGGATTCATGTTGGGAACCACATGGTTTTAGACAAATTGGGCATACTAGAAGACCCTACAAACTTTGTAATTTCTGGTCCCAAAACTCCCAAAACTTTTTGAGACCTCTAAGAGAACTCTAAGGTCTTCACCCAAGTCTAAAAACAATATATCGAAGTGTTTCAACTCTCAAAATTTTATTTTGGAAGCCCATTTTTTAAAATGGATTGTCCAATAAATGAAAATGTTCAAATGACCTTGGAATTCCATCTAGTAAAAAAACATGGGACCTTAAATGTATCAACATAGAACCAAGACCCATACCTAAAGCATCACAATAGACCACATATCCCCTTCCAGATTCTATGAAGATAAAAAAAGGGTTGCGGTCAACCACCGATTAATCTCTTTGAAGGATTCCTCACATTCTATACTCTCACAAAACTTTAGCCTTTTCCTAGTGAGAGTAGTCATGGGTGAATAAAACCAAGAAAAATCTATAAATAACTGCCTATAATACCCTACTAGACCCAAAAATCCACTGATATAAAAAAACCACAAATTTTCCCATGAAATTCCCACTTTGATCCTTTTGAGGTCCACTGAAACCCCAAGTTCTAATATCAGATGACCCAAAAACTTTACCACCCTAATATAGAATAAAAACTTGGAAATTTTGGCATAGAGGTGGTGATATCAAAGAGTTCCCAACATTATTCTCAATTTCCACTCATTCTATTCCTTGGTCTTAGAGTAGACCAATATTTCATCCATAAATACCACAAAAAATGAATCGAGGTACTGATGAAACACCCTATTCATGAGATCCATGAAAACCATTAGAGTATTTTTCAACCTGAATGGCATGACCAAATACTCTAAGTGGTTTTACCTTATTCATAATGATGTTTTAGGAACATATTCATCTATCACTCTAACTTGGTGATACCTAGAATTCAAATTGATCTTAATGAACCACCTTTCCCCCTAGAGATGATAAAATAGGTCATCAATGTAGGGAAAGGGATATTTATTATTGATTTTTACCTTCTTCTTCTTCTTCTAATCGATACACAAACATAGAGATCCATCTGCCTTATTAACCTATAGTATTGGGGTAGCCCAAGGTGAGACACTCGAGTGAATGAATCATTTGGTTTCCAAATCATCCAGCTATATCTTCAGTTCCTTTAACTCAGTGGGGACCATACGGTATGAGGTAAGATATATAAATTATCTCCCCGACACCATATCAATGTTAAACTCCACATCCCACTATAGAGGAAAACCTAAAAAATCATCTGGGAAGACGTCTAGGAACTCATCCACCACAAAAGGTAATCCACCCATAGGAACACTACAATCATCCTCCAACATGAGTGATGAAATCTGAAAAAAATACTTCCCAGTTCTCTAAGTGGAGGTCTGTAGTACCCCCGATTTCATATACATAACCCTTTCCTCGTGTTTTTTTGAAAAATAGGCATTTTTTAAATGGTGTGGCTTTGAATGGGTTTTCATAAAGTAGGGAGTTTCCATAAAATTGAGAGTTTCCATAAAATAGAGAGTTTCCATAAAATAGGGATTTCCATAAAATAGAGAGTTTCCATAAATTTGGGTGTTTCCATAAATTTGGGTGTTTCCATAAATTGGGGTGTTTCCATAAATCTTGTAGTTTCCATAAAGTTGGTTGTTTCCATAAAGTGGGGTGTTTCCATAATGTGGGGTATTTCAATAGAGGAGGAAGTTTCCATAAAAGGGGTAAAGGTGAAGGATGTGAAAGTTTGGGGGTTTTATAAGGATTTTTGGGAATAAAATTAAGGTTGCATGATCCATACACGGTTGTCCCAAACCGTGTGATGAACATGTGCGCAGAGGTCAAATCTAGATCCTATTCTCTAGGAGCTTATTCGTTTTTTCTCTTTATATTTCGTTTTGGAGTCAAAACGCCCCTATTTCGTTATTTCTCTCCCTAAAAGGGTGTATAACCATCCCCATACTAGTTGGAGCCAACCTAGAGCCCTCCCTTGGTGATTTCAAACCTGATTCATGGGGTAAGTGTTGATCTTCTTGGTTCTTTTCTGTTTTCTTAAAACTTCTCATTATCTCCTTCTCATTTTCTTATATTTACACCTCCTATGGGTAGATATATGTTTTTAACGTCATGTAAGGCTAAATATGGTGTTTTCATGGTGTAGGAAGAGATCTGAGCTGCTTTCTTGGAATCTTGATGTGATTCTTGAGGTATGTAACCATTCTTTCTTGATTTGTCATGTTTTCTTAGATCTTCTTAGATCTAATTCTTTAATATCCATTATTTCTCATATCTTCAACTATATTGGTTAGATCTACATTTTTGTATTTTTAATAACTCAATGTTGAGTCTTTATCTTTCTAGGATAATAGAACTAAGGCCATTCTTGGAGAATCGACCCTTCTTCTTGTGTGTTCTTCGTCCGTTGTCGAGTTTCGTTAAAACCTTTGAGGTAGGTAGCTTCACTATCATCTCCTCTTGCTAGAATTTATTTTATTATATTCAAATACGTTTATTTAAAAGAAAATTATTGTGAAAATCATGAAAAAATCTTATTTAGTGATGATTTATGGTTTTAGTGAAATTGCGTGATCTTAGTGAATAGTTGTGCAAAGGGGGTTTAGTTTCATGAATTTAAAATGATGATTTTAAATTAAGGATTTTTTGGAATTTATAAATGGTTTATGAAAAAGGGGTTTTTAATAGAAATGGTTTTCAATAAAAACAGAGTTTTATTGAAATGTTTTGGCAATGAAATGGTTTGGTATTGAAATGGTTTTGACGGGAATGGTTTTCAATAAAAATGTGTTTTTATTGAAAGGGTTGTTTTGGCATGATCATTAGGTATATGTGGTATGTGTTCATGTTTCATATACTGGTCCTTGTTGAAATATGACCTTGTGCTTGGTACCTAAGGGTTAACGACACATGGTAAATAATTACCATGTGATGACTTGGTAGATCGACGAGAAACTTCTCATGAGTATGGAAAAACCATAACGTAGCATGCATGGTTGATTGTGTGGATGTGTGGAATGGATTGGGTATGCCAGCAGAACATTGAGAAATAGTTTTAAGGTTTTGATTAGTTATTTTTCTAGAAACATAACTTGTTTTAAAAATTGGTTTCAATTTTACCTGTATGCTTTTCGTTATAAATGGTTTTGGAAACCTATTTATATTTTGTTATAAACTATTTTGAGAAATTTTTTAGTATAAACTATTTTATATAAATGTTTCTAACTCTGCTATCCTATTGGCATGAGAAGAAAATTCATTTTGAGAAAACCTACTAAGTTTTATACTCACCCCTGCTTTGGCACTTTAGTGCTCTTGCAGGTGTTATCTTCCGAGATAGGGGAAAAGGTAATGTTTCACATGTACTTAGCTCTATCTTGTGATGTTTGGGTTGTTCGGTGATTATGGAGCTTGGAGCTTGTGGATCATGAAGTCTTTTAGTCTCTTGAGTGGCTTTAGTTGTTTATCCGCTATGTACTTTGATACTCATTTGGTCTTCCTTTGTAGCCCAATATGATGTGGTTATGAGATATAAGAAGTTATTTAGTTGTCTTTCTTTTTTTCAGGCGTCATTTAGTGAAGGGTTTGGTTGTTGGCTTTTTGGTTTATTTCTTCAAGGGTAAATCATGCCCCACTTGTATTTGAAACCCTTTGGTATTTATTTATAGCCTTTGTCATCTTGGGGATGTCGCTTAAGGACAAGTAATGACTCATTGTGCTCTCAATCCAATGAGAATTAGCAGGTCATTACAAGGTCCATCACGTCCCGACTAAGGATTTGATTCTCCATGAAAAACTTGGGATCTTCCCTCGAGTTCCAAAAAAACTCACTCTCCACCGATAACAGTCGATGTGCGCCTAAAAACTTTCCTTCCATTCCATAACATGGATCACGTTAAATACTTAGATTTCCAAAACTACGAAATCCCATTTCTTCTCAACCCTTAATAGAGTGAGATCACACAGTGGACACCTAAAACCCTGCTCTTACTTCTTACCAAGTGGCTTCACTAACTCCATCACATATGACATGAGCTCAGTTGTAAGTTTCCAAAAATCCATAATAAAAACGTAAATAAAGGAATTAGAAGCACCTGTATCAAACAATATGACATCTATGATTAATGTAATAAGAATCATACCTGGAATTATTGTAGTCCTGCATCTTATTCTGCTTGCATTTGATCCATAGCATAAAGGTGCGTCATCTCTGACTGAGCTTGAGAACGACCACTAACTCGTGGATCTGCCTTAAGTTTACTATTCCCAAATGTAGATCCATCCATGCTTCCATGACCACTAACCCAATATACCACTTCCCTAGACAGTTCTGAATGGGTTTTCATTCCCTTGAATTCACCAGAACCTGCACCACCCTTATATGGGTATACCAATTTACAAAACTGCAACAAGTTCCTCATAGTTTCACACTATTAGAAAGTTCTATGTGGAGATGAATGAATTAACTACATATGCACTTCCTTCCAACACTTATGGAAAAAAACTCATCCATCACCCGAAGTCACATACAAAGGAGTTCGAGAAGGATGAGAATTTCTACCACCTCCCCTCTTTTCCATCCCTTCTCACATCCTCTTCTTCTCAGACGAACTATCACTACCCTAGCCCATTATGGAAGCCACTCCATAAAAACTAGATAATTCTTTCCAATAAATATCTACCATCAAAGCATGATCAACCACCTCAACATAAGTCATCATCTTAAACAAGAATTCTTTGGATTGGATGTATGACTAAAACCCTATTTTAGACTGTTGATCCTTTAGCTACTCATTGAAAACCACTTCAAGTGTAGAACTATCTTAATCAGTGAAACAATTGGCATTTTCCAACATGGTCTGATCTCCCAGATGGATATCCAAGAACTCTCAGGACTTGGAGAAGGCCAAGGTCTCAAGGAAATACTACTCATTGAAGATGACCTTAAAATCCTTCCAACCCATATGCTCATGCTTCCCATCATGGAAAAATGAGTCCCACCATCTTTGACCAGGACCTTCCAAAAAGAATGAATAAAACTTCACCTTAACTTCCTTAGGAGTATCAAGAAATACAAACATACTTTTGATCTTATCAATCCAATCCACAACTTCCTAGGGATCTGTGCTACCCCAAAAGGATGGGGGATTGTTCTTGATGATCTCCTAAGCATTATCCTTCACCAGACCAAGTTCATCTTCCCTAATATGATAAGGTCCATAGCCTACTCCCTGGCCCAAATATGAGATAGTACAAACTACTGCTTGTACTAGTCTCTAATCAACTATGAGGGAGAACTCTCTCCATCCTCTTCCCACAGTTCCATACAAAGCCTCCAGAGAGGAATCTTGCTACAGAAATAAAAAAACATGCGGGGAAAACATCAACACACCATTCTGAAATATTTTTATCAACTTTAAATTTTAAACATCATTATTAATAAAAACACAAAAAAATCAAAATCACATGTAAAAATATTCAACCAATGGTTGATGTCCATGCATAGTTTGTAGCTTATAAATCTCACTCACAGTTGGAATCAAACCGAATCCAAAAATCCCATGGCGACTCAAGGTCTGTCATGAGGTGTTTTGGATAGACACCCCACCCACAAATAGAACCTCAAGCCCCAACAATCCTGGATCTTATCTATCATGACTCTCCCAAATATCATGACCTGAGGGATGGAAAAAACCTCGCTTTGATACCATTTTTTCATGAACCAGGTTAGGATTCCATCTGACCTGACACATGACCCAACCTATGATAGGGCCTGAAGGGCATTCCCAATCCCCACAGGTTAGAAACTAATAATTGGGAATCAGATATTTATTTTTGGTAATTATTTCACCCATGATAATTTACCAAAAACATTCAAAAATGATAAAACATTACCACAACATCAATAACCATAACAAAAAGAAACACAAATATCAAAAGTTAATAGTTTTAAATTTTTAAACAAAACTCAAAATACCAAAACAGGGAGGGGAATGAACTAAATAACCAAAACCTAAAAGCAAAAAGAGGTAAAACACCCCCATTCCACCTCCATCAACACCATAACATAAGAAAAACTAGCAACCAAATACTCCATCACCATGAAGGAACATATTTATTTTACATAAGTCAAATATAACATGGTCTTCATACATCTAAGAGTGTATGTAGGGTGTGAGTCAGCTCCTAATATGATTCCACCCAAAAAATATTTTATTCTATAAAATTATAAGAAAAATAAATATATATATTTTTAGGAAAAAAGAAAATATTTATTTGAGGAATTAATTTTAAGGGAAACATACTTTGATACTAAAATGAAAAGTATAATTGACCTTATGTTGATGGTAATCACAACATCACATGAGCACCACAGGTAATCCCTAAAGGATCTAGTACTAGTTGGACCCTATGAACCTCATACCTTGGTGATATATTATAGAAACCATGACCCACATCATCCTCGTGCATGATCCACTAGAGGGGAAAAATTACAAGTTTAATTGGTCTTCAATCATCATCATAGTTTAGTTAGTGTTGTATCATCAATCCTACTAAAGGGAACTAGGTCTCATCCCCACCAATCTAACCAGCATACTAGTCCTAGTCTTCCCACCTAGATACCTAGGATTCCATTTGTGTTTAATTTTTATTTCCTACCTCACAAGAACCACCTATTATACATTCACATAATTCAAAATACATGACACACATAAAAGTCACCACTTCTCACAACACACTCCAAAAATTTAAATTACCCAATAAAATTATCCATTTTCATTTGTAAAACCATTTTCAAATCCCCATTCACATACACACATGTCCAAAATTAAAAACAACAATGAAAAAAACCATTTTCCTTTGGGAAATCAACTTTCAATACATAAACACACTAAAATCCTTGAAAAACATGACACACACCACCCAAAATATTTATAGAGCACATTTAAAAATCATAACAAGCATACTGAAATCATATAATAATGTTAAATCATGGAACAACCTATATCAATCTTGGAAACTTCTTAAATCCAATGGAAAACCACAACTTCACCATAAGGGGACCCTATAAAGGCAATATCATATCATAAACATCAAGATTAAACCCAAATAACCAAGATTTAACCCATTTTAGGGTAACTAATCCACTAGAGAGACGAACCCATGAAGTAATGAGAATGAACCAATAAGAAGGAAGAAGAGGAGGAATAAATCACGAGAGAGGAGACTTACTTGAAGTTTCATGAATATTCCACACCAAATCCACCAATAAAATCGAGATCCAAGTGATCCAAGAAGAGAGGGGGAGGCTCATAGGGCTGGAAATCCTGAGTGGGGGAGGAAATGGGTAGATCTTTGTTAAAATCGTGGTAGGAAAAATGGTAAATTATACATTTTTAATAACCTATCAGGCCACATGATTTGTCCTCATGATCTTACAAACTATTTTGGAACTGTTTGACACCTCTTTCCTTAAGGAAAAGATGTTTCATGATTGTCTAAGGGAGCCCGCATGACTGTATGGTCGACTATGAACCTCTGATAGACCCACTAGTTTGGGAACATGGTTAGCCCCATGCCTATGTGGTAGGCCATGTGTCCTGGACAATTCCACTCTCTAGGGAACACAACCTCTCTTGGGATAGGGCATGATTTCTACTAATCATGTTCTAACTGTGTGCCACCTGTTGATTGGTTTAAAAACGATACTTTTCAAAAAAACACCAAGGAAAGATAAAGAACTAAGATAAGGCCAAAAAATTAATAAAATGGATTTAAAAGAAATCAATTATGTGACAACATTATAGAATTATCCCATGATTAATTCACATATACATTTTCATGAAGAAATAAAGGACCTTGAACATTACTTTTTGAGTCTCATTGAACTATGAAGTCAAGTTGGGGTGAAGTATCATCTAAAGAGATATTAGTTTTTATCTTGTGTAAATTAGAATATATATGGTACTCAATCTAAATAAATAACTAAAAATCAATCTTTTAATAAAAATAAAATAATAAAAAAATTAGAAATATATAATACAATGATTTTTTAATCTTATTTGGATTATTAAAATAAATATATTCTCCAAATAAAAAATCATAAAAATAATAAAAATATATATTAAAGAAATACAAATATCAGAATGGGGAATGAGAGGTTACAGGATGGTGAATAAGGATTGATCTACTAGTGAAAGAATGGTGGAATAATGGTGGCAGTGAGTTAACATGAAAATAAATTAGGAATCCATGACTATTAATGACTAGGGTTATAAAATTATTTGTTGCAAAAAATGAGTAAGAAGACAAAATTCATGTCTATTAATTTTTAAAAAACATTTTAACATCGATTTTTAAAAAACATACATTATAAACTAAGATTTAATGTATGTTTTATGATAATCAATGTAAAAACTCTTTCTAATAGGGATTTTAACATTGTTTATATAATAACTTATGTTAAAATAATTTTCAAAATTAGTTATTGAATAACCTGAATTAAAATACCCACTTTGAATTTTATCTATTTTATTAATGAAATAGATAATTCTATAATATTTCCTTCTAAAAGTGCTAAAACATTTGAATTTTATGAGGGTGAAAATCTTTGAAATATTTTCTTCATGATGTCTATATCCTTCGTTTCATCACCAAGTCCATGAATGGATCTAACAACCTGATTGTTTCAATTGATGAAACCATTAATATTTTCATTGGATCTCATTGTTGTAAATAACATATAACATTTCTTCATTCACTTTACTATCACCTTCATAGAAATATTCCAACTTATCTCATATATCTTTAGATGATGTGAAACTCATTATTTTCATATAAATATTATTTGATAATGCTCTGGATAAATCATTTTGTGACATCGAATTAGTATTGAAAATTTTATTATTCACTTCATTTATAGAAAGCTCTATGGAATTTCTTACAAGTATTCTATGAATAATAAAAAAAGTAGATATAGAGCCCAAGTAAACATAGATGTAATAATATTCAACTCTCTCAGATCTAGTAATTGTATCCATCAAACAACAAAACTCCTTTTTCATTCCCAATATTCTTTATGCCAATAATATTTTTCCAATATATTAACAAAGATTAACCTTGTGGATAAGATACCAATTGTTACAAAAAAATGTTCCAAACACACCCTAAGATAGGGTAAATTATGTGTAAATTTATTCAAAAATTCCAAACAGAGCATATCCCCATGTTTACAAGAATACACTAAACCTTTCAATATTAATATTATATCCAAAAAATTAAGAAAAAAATGGTGACATTTATATTTTACTTTGTTTTCTACTAAAGGATAAATCCAAGGATCATACATTTATGATGTGCCAATGTACCAAATAAATAAATACTCACTATTGGGATTACTAGAGTTTAGAAATTATTTACTAATCCAAAAATTGATTTAATATATTGAATACAATAAATAAAAATGCAAATAGAAATTATAAGAATGCATAATGAAATAATCAATACTAAAAAATGAGGGTGTCTTCATTGTTTCTCAATATTCACAACTAAATATGGATCTCTAATATTTTTTATACCGACACTGGTTTCTTCAATTATTGATGTATAAGTATCTCACTAAAAAATTATATCTCTATAATTCTATATTTATCTTCATTAAATATTTACCATTTAAACTTCAAAAAAAATTCACCTTCAAATCTCATGTGTTAACTAATGGATTTTGTAGAATTATCATGTGATCAACATAATACCATAAATTTATTTATTTTCCCAATCTATTATCATGAAAAAAAGACACAATAAAAAAATAAATATAAGTAACTATACCTCTATAGTAGTGTTTCCCTTTTTTATATTAGAGGAGAAAAGTTTTTAGAGATCAACATGTGATAATAGAAAGAATCACTCATTGATAGGGGTATACACTGGCTACTAAAATCCTCATACACTATGATAGGACTGTACAGTTCTCAAATGTGTTCTTTCTCCTTCCTTAATGGAGATAAATAGATAAATATTCTATAATACATCTTCATATATTGATATATTATTCCATACTATTTCAATAGGAGTATCAATATCCTTTATATAGGATATCTTCATTTAATTAAGGGAGTTAAGGGTTGGCTACCAATGCTCGACATCCAACATGTGTTACCCACAATGAATTACCATTGGGTTATAATAATTTGAACATTTAAAATGATTATTATATGTTTGTGATTCCATAAATTAATCTTCATGATGATCTATAATTAGAGGAAACTATGTGGAAAACTTGGCAGTATGCATACACCTTATTTCTTATATTTCAAGCCATTCATAGCATAAGAAATGCATATATTTTCCTTATAAGATATGGAAAAATCATACCGAATGATATGAATTACATGCATATATAAGCTAATGATGTTAGTTAATTATAAAATATGATTTATATTCTTTTAGTTCATATCCAAAAAAATCCACTATCATTAAATCCCATAATTAATTAATAAAAAAACTTCACAACTCTTTATGAAACCATCCAAACTCGTTTGGATACTATTTAAAAAGATCTATTCATTTTGGGAAAAAAATTGTCCAAAATGTGATCCTTATTCTAATTCTTAACTATGTGACCCTACATGCCTTTATAGAGTTAAAAAATATGAAATCATAATTTCAAGTATTTAAGAAAAGTGTTACCTCTAAAAAATATAGTATTAATCAAGCTATAAATGGGTCTAGTGTGATCTCAATCAAACATACTCAAATATCTATATAAACACATCCACCAAAATATATATAATATAAATTTAATTTAAACCTATATAATCTATTTTTTATGTCATTGAGTAACCATGAGACATTTAAAAAGTCAATCTAATATAGGTAAAACCATACATTCATGATTCTTCGAAATATACTGAGCAGTTTAAATGAATACATCACATGTAATTCATCAAGTAGATGACCATATAACATGTTACTAAAATAATAAAGGATATTCATTTCTTTATTCTAATTCAATAAAGGCCCTGAATGTCTCTTATTTTTCATATTTATGGATAAATCCCATCTTGGCTATGCCCCAACTGATGACACGATCAACAACATACCCAACCATCTCATAATTAGATAATACATAAGGATTTCATAAGAATTATTAAAAATTATAAAGGTTCTCATGCTAGTTATATAAACAACCTCAATTAATGTGGATTCATAATAAGTGTACACCCCAAATTATATCAATGACTTTATGAAATTGTTTATGATATACATTAGTGTGTCAGTCCAAAAAATAATTCTTGACTTAATACCTCATGAATATATTCTTTGTATATAACATACAAAGATTTTCATCTATTACAAGATTCCAATCATAACAATATTAACATATAATTACAACCCATAATACTCTATGATAATCATAAATTAAGTAAAAGTTATTATCATAAATTTAGGGGACATTATCATTCAATTATTAATGTAATACAAATGTAGCACACATTAATGAATGATAAATGGATACTGCCTTTATTATAAAACCATAATACATTTTACAACCATTACATCCAATCTCTCAAGTATCTAATACCAAGAGATTAAAAATGACCCTTTTGATTTTGTTGCACTAATGGTTTTTTCAAAGTATTTTAAATATTTTATTTTTAATCCACCCAAAATATCATTAAATCATCCCTATCAATGATCTATTTGATGGTATGGTATTTGTTAAGGATGTGTTTAGTCCTTTAGTTAGACCAAGGTTCATTATCCTGAGTAATAAATCCATTGTTTTCATAGTAAATCTCAATTACTCCCTCAATTATAGGAACCTTCCTAAGTTCAATGATGAACTTCTTAATCCAAATAGATTCCTTCATATCATATGACAAAACAATTCACTATTCCTCTATTGTTAAGTCTTCTACGGTGGATTGTTTGGAACTCTTCTAACAAATAGATCTACCATTTTGGCAAATAATGGATCCCGATTGATATATTATATAATTTTTATCAAATTGGAAATTATAATCAGTGTAACCATTTACAATGAGTGTGTATAATACTCCAAATACCATGTGAATATCCTTACGTTTTCTCAAACACTTAAGGATGTTATTGAAAATAATCCAGCGACTTACCAAGATTGTATTCAAGTCAACTTTTTATGTTCAAAGCGTAAGGGAAATCAGGTTGGGTATAAAATATGAAATACTTGATAAAACCTATGGAAGACTTATAAGAGATATTATCTATCCTTTTCAACTCTTTATAAGGATTTTGAATATTCTTATGATTTTTTCTATACAATACTGAAAAAGAAACTTTCTTGGAGTTCTTGATGCTAAGCTACTTTATCACTTTACGAATATATACATTTTAACTCAGTCCAAGTATATTATTTGATCTATATCTATATATATTCATAAAAAGTATGTAGGATTCTTCACACATTTCTTTCACTGAGAATAATTTTCCCAACCATATATTTATAGAGTGTAAATTCAAGATATGATTTTCTATAAGAAGGATTACGTCTATGTATAATATATGAAATACCACAAGACTCCCACTATCCCTATTATATAAAAAAGACTCATCCATATTTTGTATAAAACAAAACTATTTAATTACATAATCAAACTAGGTATTTAATATTTTAGAAGCTTAATTTATCCCATAAATAGACTGTTGTGACTTTCAGATCTTAGCACATTTATTTGGAACTTCAAAACCTATAGGTTGTGTCATATACACATACTTGAATAAATTATAATTAAGGAAATTAGTTTTGAAATACATTTGATATATCTCATAATGATAATGATATTTTATGGAAAGATATGTTTGAATTGAATTTATCGTCACTACTAGAGAAAACTTTTCTTTATAGTCAATGTTATGAATTTGTTTACAATGCTTTTCCACTAGAAAATCATTATAGGTGGACTCTATGCCATCCATGAAAGTTTTCTTATGGAAAACTAACTTGATACTCATGGGTATTATTCCTTTAGAGGTTTAATTTGATAAAATAAAATTCATTTTTTAATAAATAATATTGAAATTATCGTAGGGTGAATTTTTGGGATTTTTTTGAGAAACTTCATTTCTTGATTTCAAAACATTTTCGTCTAATTTATTTTTATAGTTAAATTATATTTTAAGTTGGTTTTAAATTAAAATTAGACAAATTATAAATATATTAATCCAATTTAGTTTAATGGAATATTTTTATATAGAATTTAGATATAAAATCTTAATGAACTTTTGAACATTCTCACTTTAAAAACCCTCTTTATCTCTATGTCTATAGGATTAGCATTAAACTTAATTTTTTTGATTCTATGAATTGAATTTTGAAAAATGTACATAAAAATTTGTAATAATTATGATATTTATAGTCTAATAAGATAAACTTAAATTTTTTAGATTATTAATAGTGACAATAGAAATTTTTAATTACCAAGGTAAAGGGTAAATCAAATAATTAATGGTAAAAATAATATTATAAATATTATAAAATTATCCTCACACTTGTCCAAATTTTATTATTTGAGTGTATATGTACCAAAATAATCCTTTGGATGATATTATAACCTTTTTAATCCACTTGTATGAGAGTAAGACATTTATTATATTTTATTTAAAGAAAAGTTTAAAATTTCATACTCATATTTTTAATAACTATATAATTATTATATAGGGTTATACATAAGATAAATTTATCTATAAATTGTAATTTTAAATATAAAATCATTATCTTAAACATGGTAATTTATTTTTAATTTTTAGGAAATAAATAGTTATCATTATGGATTACACAATAATGATGTAGTAGTTGTTTTAATTAATAGAAATATAAAATAATTTTTTTTAAAATGTTAACATAAATTTAATTTGATATAATTAATGTCACAAAATAATTTTATAGAATAATTTGACATGTTAGTGATGATTTAAAGTAGTTTTTTCAATATATCAATTTTTTATGATATTTTAAAAAATTTGAATAATGAATAGTGTCAAAATGATATTAATGATATTTTAAAATAATTAATATTTTATTAAATAACATAAAATTCATAAAAATCTAAAATTCATCAAAATGATTTGGATAAATTTTAAAATGTCATAAATGATCCATTTAATGTTTGTTTGTAATTTTATAGTAAATATATTAAACCTTAAAGACTAAAAACTCATGTTATCAAGATAATAGTTAATGAGGTTAAATAAGGGTTACGACTAAAATATAAGGATTAAAAAATAGTCAAAACATGTATGATTTTCATTGGATTAGATTATTTATACCCAAATTTATCTTATATTTTAAATAACTAACTTTGGAACCATTTTTAATTGAAAATTAATTTATAATAATTTAATATTTTAAGAGTTTCCTAAAGTGCCCCTCCCCTCGATTATAAAAGGGAACATACTCCCTCACTTCCTCATGACACATTTAGACTTATAGATCATCCAAGACCTATCCAAATAAGATCCCAAATTCCCTTCCTTAATCCTTGAAGGCTCTATTTGTGTATAAATCCATCCAAGGAATCCCTTTGGTGCAAACCAAAAGGAGTTACCCAAAAAAGAGGTAACATCCTTCCTCAGGATCCTTAATTTTATTTTCTTTATCCACAAACTTAATTATTATTATTCCATGCACACATAATAGCCTCATTATATTAAATATAATGATATTTTTTATGTTAAGGTTACAACCTATACTTACACACACTACCATCTAATGCGAAATGAACTTATTGTTCTTCTATACAATGAACTACCGCCTCACAAAATAATGTTGTTTGTTTTACATTTACCACATCTTATGGTTGGAAATTATGATGGAAAATCGGTTTTTATATTAAATATATGATATTTATGATGAATTTATACTTATTTTTTTATTATATAAACCCTACCTTCATTATTTATATTTTGTGAAAATACAATAACTTCGTTTGTGGAAGTGTGGACTATCGCCTTCTCAAAGTGATGTGATATATTCACACTTTACATGGAATCTATTAAGGATGGGTTTAGTAAAATTATATAATATATATGAAATAATTATTATAATATAATGATATTGTATACATCTATAAAGATATGTCATTTACTTCCTTTCTTTCAATACACTATAAAAATTGAAAAAACATTCATGCGTACGTACGACCTACTGTCTCCATGAATGGTGTATTTCATTTCATATATCTGTCTTTTATAGATTATTATAAATGTTTATATACTAAATATATATGATTTATAATTAATTTTTTAAATTATTGAAATAATTAAATCATGATTTATGTAACAGGACCAAGAATGACAAGTCAAAACACGAATGATAAACAAAGTGGTTTTTACCCAAAATGTTACTTTAACATGGAATTATTAATAAAAGGGTAATAGAAGATCATAAGAAAAAATTATGTGGTATTATATACATTAATATGGTTCTGTGAAAAATATATAATAAACTTATACTTATTATACAAGATTCTTGTACATGTTCAATGAAATCCAAGACAAAAGGAAAGGGAATTTCATCTCACTTTTTATTTCCGTGAGATACATATCTTATTAACCACTAATTTATTTTGTGTGGTGTGTATAGTTACAATGAATGTATTATATGATTATTATACTAAAATTTATGTGTATTTACATATCCATTTTATGATCTTTATTTAATGGGTTTTATGGTTCAAAATTTAACAAATCGTTAAAGTAATTTTGTCTCAATTTTCCTTCTTTGAGACACATGTTTAGTAATGAACCTATGTTATTTTATGAGGTTTATATAATTCCAATTTACATATTATTTAATGAATATACTTATTTTTAATGGTATTTTACACTCATATAATTTCATTTTCTTAAATGGGGAGTATTATTCAAAGTTACCATGTGGTAAGAGTTTATGGAAACAATCTCATTGTTTATCGATATTATTTATAATTATTCTTTAATTGATGAAATATTATGATCCATATATCAATAATGCTCATTAATTTTAATATCCTATAGTTATGCCTGATGTATTCATGTGTTGTTTCCATTTTTTCTACTCTTTGATACTTGATGAAATCAAGAATTTTTTTAAAGAAAATTCAATCTCATTACTCTTTTTGGTCGAAAATCAATTTTATTCAAAAAACCATGTTTTCAAAAAATATTTTTAAAATTATATTTTAAGATAATTTTCAAGGAAAATTTTTTTAAAAAATTATTTATGTATTTTAAATATTCTTTTATGTGTTTTTTATTCTATTTTTAAATGAAAAGTTTTTCAAAAATGTTTTATATTTTAAAAATTATTTTTCAAAGAAGAAATGATATTTTCCTCAAGAAATGTTTTTAAAATATATTTTAAAATTACTTCTCATCTAAGATGAAATCCATTGGTGTTACTCAAGCCTTATTAAGAATATGATCCAATGTTCCATTCAATTTATTTCACCGAATCATTTATGTTTCGATGGCATGGAATTCATGAAACATGTTTCTCTTTCATGGGTTATTTGTTTATGAAATACATTTCTCTTTCATGGGTTATTTGTCTATAAAACCTACTTATTTTCATAGATTATGGTTTGATGAAATAATTATGAAAACCATATCTTTGCCATGAGTTAGGATAACAATACATGTTTATGATACCCTTTTAATGTTATGGGATATGTTCTAAATAATGCTTATGATCTAATGGAACACTTATTAGTGATTTAATTATGAGGTGGGTGGGATATATATATATACCTCCAATATATTGGGTAAACATTTATATCTCATGAGATATACATAATAGACTTTGTCTGCTAATATGATCTTGGGAGTGAAGATTGACTACTAAGATGGTTATGGGAGTGAACCATGACTACCAAGATAGTTATGGGAGTAAACCATGACTACCAAGATGGTATGAGGATTGAACCCATACTACTAAGATGGTCTTGGAAGTGATGCATTAAATACTATGGAAATAATTTTTATATTCTTATGTTTCCGCGACAATTATATATCTCATTCCTATGTTATTATTTCATGGATTATGTTCTTAATTTCCTTATGATTTATGTATTAGTAAATTCTAGTATTTATTCCATGACTCATGTTTATGATGTTTGATATGCATGGTATGATCTTCTATTTTCATGATCATTTTCTCATACCATTATTCTCATGATTATGCATACATATCTCCCTTGTTTTCCCTTACTGAGCATCTGATCTATCCCATTTTTATGTTTCCTTCCCTAGAATATGAAGATTTATATTATGTTTGATGTGTCTAAAAAGGGTTCTAGTCAATAAAAACCTAGTGGGAGATAATGTATCTCACTTATGCAATAGTGTTTATGTTTCCATGTTTCCAAAGTCACTAGACTAGTATGGACTTTGGGAATATATTTGTGTAATGTACTAAGTATTATGAAAAATTGATGTAATGTAAATGTATGTTAAGTGAGGGTAATTACAGTTGGTATTAGAGAAAATTTTGAGTTAACCATTGGAATCTAGGATGAGGAAACCTTAGTGAGAACCCTAAGGTCATGTCTGAGGATAAGTATAAGGATAAGGAAAAGTATAGGAAAATTTCTTTGAATCTTAGTAAAGAATAGAACAAGTGGTTTTATAGAAATATATCCATATATAGATACTACTAGTGGATGTAGCCTGGGAATAGATGTACCTAGGATTAACAGCTCCAACAAGGTGCGTTGGGCCTGACTCGGTGTGACATGGTACACAACAACGAGTCTTGCTGCACACCCAATTTCACACTCCCAAGGGATATGCTTTGGGAATTCAAAAAATCTTCACAAACCATCATGAAAGATATAAATATAATTTTACTATGAATAACCTAGAATAAACCTAATGTGTCATTGATTAAGAAAGGTGTCATAATTTAGATATATTATAGATGACTTTTCATGATTATGTGGTTCCTCATTACGGTAATTGTTTCATACTCTATATTTTTTTAATTCAACGACTAAAACCTGAAGGAACTCTATTAATGATTAATTAAATGGGAAATGAAATGTTTTTCTTTCTTAACAACCAAATTTTATAGGAGATGGAATGAAAAACTTTATCATTGTATCCACACAAGCTATGAATCATTCTATACTAATAAATGAGTAGATGATAGAACAAATTTTTTTAGTCCCTCATGTGGAAACATCCACATTATTTCAGGGGGTTTTCTGATGACCTTTTTGATGAAAAATAGATCATTACCACTGAAAAAATATTTTCTATCCTTGAGTTTTTAGAACATGAAAATATAATTTTGGCTACTTATCATTTAGAAGGTGAAGCCGATTAGTGGTGGACTCTTATTAAGAACATGAGGGAAAAAGAAGAAAATGAATCTATGAAATGAAAAGATTTTTATGGGAAATTTTTCAGTAAATACTTCCCCCATATTATCTGAAAAAATATGTATAATTATTTCCTTAAGCTTAAGAAAAATTATGATGAATATGTTGGTACCTATGAGGAAATTTTACAAGACATGTGAGGTACACTTCTAGAATTATTATCCCACCATAAAGTAATGTTGATGGGTTCTTTAGTGTCTTAAAGTAAAGTATAAAAATGGAATTATCCATAAGATAAATTAATAGATTTTAAGAGATTGTGCATTGAGAAATAAATGTTCAAATAGTTCTTGGAGTTATGTATCAATCTCATGGTTTTGACATGAATATAAATATGGATTTCAAATGAAAATCTAAAAATCATGGATAAAAGAATATAATATTTTCTTTATGATATAAGTGTGGGAATAATCATGGAGGAAATTTTCTTAAGGGGTCTAATAAATTTTTTAAGTGTGGAATGGAAGGTCATCCGTTATTTGATTACTGAAGTGACTAGAATAAGTAAGCTAACAATGCGAATGGAGAGAAAGTTTCACAAAATGCAACTTCCCCTCTTCAGTAATACAAGTGTAAAGAAATTGTGAATTATGCTAACCAACGCCAAAACCCAATGGGTGGTGATGATGGTTGACATCAACAACCTCTTAATCTAAGGGACAAAGGGAAATCTCATGCGATCATTATTACCGATGCGGAGTATAATAATGAAGTTGTGGAATGATTGGGTATTTATATAATGGAATTCAAGAATAATGTTATAGAATTAATTTTCTGGTACACTAGAATAATGAAAAATCAATGTATTAGTCCACTGTAGTTTTTTCATTTGGATTTAAGAGCATATGTTGAATTGTACTGGTAACCATGAAAATTGTTTGAGGTAATAAGGTGATATTTTTGGAAAACATGTGATTAAGATAAGAATAAACCATAGTATGTTCATGATTTTGAGATAATGATATTTGGATAAGGATATGTTGGATATTAATAAGTAAATTGGATGATACTAATTTCCTTGGAACTGATTAAGGATTTGTTGAAAAGTGGTTTATGTTATCAGGGATGAAGTTTACCACTTTTTGGATATAAGAAATATATCCAATAAACATTGGAATAAGGAAACATGAAAATTTTCAATAAGGATGTATTGTAATTCAGGTTATTACCATGATTCAATATAATACATGATGAAGGTATTCACAAGTTTGGAATGTGAAAACCAAAAGCTACCCTATGATATATGGGAGATACGAGTTAAGCTGATTTAGTAAACTTCTTTCTAAAGTTTTGTATTTTTATATTTCATAAGGATTTTACCATCATTTGTGGAAATTTTAACTTAAAATTCAGATGATGTTTGTGAGATTCAAGTATTATCACACCATAGGTGGATTTACATATATTTGATAACTTGTGGTAACCTTTTTGTAGCGATAATGATAGATGGAATGACATATCATTCTATTTATGAATTTAATGATCTTCTAACTCTTTAATAATGAAAAATCTAACTTCATTTATTTGAAAAAGAGATGAAGTGGAAATTGATCAAGGAACAACAAAGGGAAAAGTTGTCCTGAAATCAAGTAAGTATTTATTCTCATGAAAATTCTTCAAATCTAGGGAAAGGATCATGAAACATAAAATGTTATCCTAGTACCTTATTTTTTCAAAGAATAAAAAGGTCCCTTAGATCATCACATGTTTATGATTTTTTTATTATTAAATTTCTCCTGACCATATTCTTCATCACTCCCTATCAGAACACATTAGTTATATTTCTCTTCTATTTCCATGCTTTCACTTCCCATATATGTTCTCCAGTGTGGAAACATAGTTATGAGTTACTTTGGGTAACCATTATATTTCTATATTTCCTTTTTAAAAGAAATTTTTAGTATTCATTTTTACAATATAAGTTTCTATAAAAGGAATTTTTAAGAATTAAACCTTTGATAACATAACGAATTTCAAGGGAGAAATTCATTTTAAGGGGGGTAGAATGTAACACCCCAATCTTTTGTGAATCATTTTTTCTGAATGGATTAGTTTTCATTGATGTATTACATTTAACTAAGTCAAAAATTCCTTACACATGGCACCGACTTGTCTTATTCTACATGAAAAATCAACTTGGCTTG
Organism: Viscum album; assembly: GCA_963277665.1. Lineage (NCBI taxonomy): Eukaryota > Viridiplantae > Streptophyta > Magnoliopsida > Santalales > Viscaceae > Viscum > Viscum album. The sequence continues at coordinate 339,634,405 of OY728142.1, read as the reverse complement.
TGCTATACGTAACACCGACTTGGGGTACGTTACACGCAAAATTGAGTTTCTACAAAATATCATTTTATTATTATAATTATTTAAATGAGATAATTAAAACCTAGCTGTTAAATTTAGAAATTTGAATGGTAATAACTAATTTTCAAAAATTATTTATAATGGTTTTTTATAAATAATACATTATAGTAAAATAGAAATATAATTTTTGGTAAAGTCTTTATATGTTTAAAAATTCAATTTTCTCAAATGAACTTCTTTTCATGTCCTTCTATAAAAAAATAAAATTAATTACATGAACTTTTATAAGTTTAATTTTATAAAATAAAATTTATTTTTGAATTTATAATATTTAAATTATCTTAGTGTGAATTTTTTGGATTTTTCGGAGAAACTTCATTTTTGGATGAATAGTGAAAAATACTGAATTTTAATTCAAAACTGTCTTTTCAACTAATTTATTTATATAGTTAAATTATATTTTAAGTTGGTTTCAAATTCATATAAATCAATTATTCATCTATTAATCCAATTTAGTTAATTATAATATTTTTATATTTAATTTATATATAATTTATTAATGAACTTTTGAACATTCTCACTTTAAAAACATGCTTTCTCGCCATGTCTATGGGATTAGTATTAAACTTTATTTTTACACTTCTAATAATTGAATTTAAAAAAATAGACATAAACAGTTGTAGTCAATATAAAATTTATAGTCTAATATGATCAAATTAATTTTTTAGACATTATGAATTGTAACTTTAGTAATTTTTAATTACCACGATTAAGGGTAAAATGGGTAATTAAAGTTAAAAATAATATTATAAATATTTTAAAATTGCCCTAAAACTTATCCAAAATTCATTGGATGAGTGGTTTTCTACCAAAATCATCCTTGTGCAGAGATTATTACCTTTTTAAGACACTTTAATGAAAGATATTTATTATATTTTATTTAATGAAATCTGAAAAATGTCATACTCATTTTTTTAATAACTATATAATTTTTAATATATGGTTATATAGAAGATAAATTCGACTATAAATATTCATTTTAAATATAAAATTATTATTTTCTGGATGGAAATTTATTTTTAATTTTTATGAAATAAATAATTAGTATTATGGATTACATAATGATGATGCATTAATTGTTTAATTAATGGAAATATAAAATAAATGATATTAAAAATGTTAAAAGAAATAAAATTTGATATAATTAATGCCATAAAATAATTTTTTAGATTATTTTGACATTTTAGTGATTAGTTAAAGGAGTTTTTTCGAATATATCAAGTTTTTATGATATTTTTAAAAAGAAAAAAACGAATAGTGTCAAAATTGACATTAATGATATTTTAAAATAATTAATATTTTATTTAATGAAATAAAATTCATAAAAATATAAAATTAGTCCAAAGGATTGGGATAATGTTTAAGATTTTATAAATGGCCCATTTATGGTTCTTTTGGAAATTTATTGTAGCTATATTAACCCTTAAAGAATAAAAATCACATGTCATAATGGTAAGAGTTAAAGAGGTTACATAAGGGTTAAATCTAAATGATAAGGATTAAAAAATAGTCAAAACTTATCTAATTTTCATTGGATGAGAATATTTTGACCCATAATAGTCTTATATTTTAAATAACTAAATTTTTATCCTATTTTAATTGAAAATAAATTAATATTAATTTTATATTTTAGGAGTTTCCTAAAGTACCCCTCACCTCAATTATAAAAGGGTTCCTCCTCCCTCACTTACTCACAACACATTTATCCTTCTAGATTATTCAAAACCAATAAAAATAATATCAAAACTACCCTATCTTACTTCGTGAATCCTATATTTTGGTATAAATTCATCCAAGGAATCCCTTTAGTGAAAACTAAAAGGAGTTACCCAAAAAGGGGGTAACATCCTTCCTCAAGCTCCTTTATTTTATTTTCTTTCTCCACCACATCAATTCGTATGATTACATGAACAAATAATAGCCTCATTGTCCTCAATGTACATATATTTTTTATGTTAATGGTTATACATGCACTTGCACACACTTCTATATAATGGGTAATGAAATTAGTATTCTTATGTACGGTAAACTACCACCTCACGGAACGATGTTATTCGTTTTACCTTTACCACCTATTATGGTTAGGAATTATGATGGACACTCTATTTTTATGTTATATTTATGATATTTATGATTTATTTATACTTATTTATTTATTATATAAATCCTACCTTCATTCTTTCCATTTTGTGTAAATACGATATCTTTGATTGTGGTAGTGTGGACTATCGTCTCCTCAAAATGATGTGATTCATTCACACTTTACATGGAATGTATTAAGTATGTGATTTATAAATTTATATGATATATATGAAATAATAATTATAATTTAATGATATAATATAAATATATAAATATATTTCATTTACTTTCTTTCTTTCAATACGCCATGAAAATGGGAACAATGTCCATGAATATGTATGGCCTACCATCTCTATGAACTGTGTATTACATTTCATATATATATGTTTTATAGATTATTATAAAAGTTTATATACTGAATATATATGATTTATATTTCATGTTTTACATTATTTAAAAAAATAAATCATTATTTCAGTAATAGGATCAAGAATGACAAGTCAAAACACCTATGATAAACAAAGTGTTTATTACCCGAAATGTTAAATTAACATGGAATTATTAACAAATGGGTAATATAAGGTAATAAGAAACCCTTATATAGTATTATATATATATGAATATTATTCTTTTATAAGTGTATAATAAACTTATACTTATTATACAAGAGGATTGTACGTTTCTGATGAAAGTCAAGATAGAATGTAAGGGAATTTTGACTCACTTTTCATTTCCATGAGATACATGCCTTATTAACCAATCATTTTGTATGTGTGGTGTATATAATACACATAAATGTATTCTATAATTCTTATAGTTAAATATATGGGTATTTACATATCCATTTTATGATCTTTCTTTCATGGGTTTTATGGTTTAAAAGTTACCAAATCAGTAAAGTAATTTTGTCTCAATTTTCCTTCTTTGAGACACATGTTTTGTTATGCACCTATATTCTTTTATGTGGTTTATATTATTCTAATTGAAATTTTATATCATGAATCTATTTATTGTTAATTATATTTTGGTCTCCAATTAATTTCATTTTCTTGCATGGGTACTATAATAAAAGTTTACCCAGTGGTAAGAGTTTGTTGAAAAATCTCATCATTTATTGAGATTATTTATGATTATGATTTAATTTATTAAATATTATTATTCATATATCAAAAATACTCATTAATTTTATTCTATGATGATTATTTATGACTTCTTAATGTACTGGTTCCATTTTTCTACTCTTTAGTTCTTTAGGAAATTAAGAAAAAAATTAAGAAAATTCGATCTCATTTCTCTTTTCAGTAAAAAATAAGTTTTATTCAAAAAAATAATGTTTTAAAAAAAATCTTTTAAACTAATTTTCAAGGAAAAATTTTTTTATTTTTTTTACAGTTTTCAAATATTCCATTATAAGTTTTCAAATCTATTTTCAAAGGAAAAGGTTTACAAAAGTACTTTATGTTTTACAAAATAATTTTTCAAAGAAGAAAGGATATTTTATTCAACAAATGTTTTTTAAAGATATTTCAAAATTATATCCCATCTAAGAAAACATTTTTTGGTGTTACTCATGCCTTATTAGAAAAATTATCTAAGGTTGCATTCAATTTCTTTCTTTTAATGGTTTATGTTTTTATGGAATGACATTCATGAACCCCATTTCTCTTTCATGGGTTATATATTTATGAAATCCATTTCTCTTTAATAGGTTATATGTCTATGAAGCCTACTTCCTATCACAGGTTATGCTTTGATGAAATAATTATGAATCCTGTCTCTTTTCCATAGGTTAGGATAATATTACATTTTTATGATACTCATTTTATTTCATGGGTTATGTTTTGAATAATGTATATTATATCGTGGAACATGTATGTATGATTTCATTATGATATGGGTGGGACCTATACCAACCTTCAATGCATTGGGTAAAGATTTATATCTTAGGATATTTACATAAAAGACCTTTTCTGATAAGATGGTCTTGGTAGTGATCCTTGACCACTAATATAGTTATGGGAATGAACCATGACTACCAAGATGGTTATGGGAGTTAACCATGACTACTAAGATGGTATGGAGAGTGAACCCATAATACTAAGATAGCCTTGGAAGTGATTCCATGAATATAATGAAAATAATTTTTATATGATTGTGTGTATACACAATTTTATTCCTTATTCCTATGTTATTATTTCATGTATTATGTTCATTATTTTTTTTTGATTCATATCTTATGAACTGCAAATATTTATACCATGATTCATGTTTATTATCTTTAATATATATGGTATGATCTTGTATTTTCAGTATCATTTTATCATACCCCTATGCTCATGCTTATGCTTACATATCTCCCTTACTTACCCTTTTTGAACATCTGAGCTCACCCATTTTTATGCTTCATTTCCAAGGTTATGAATATTGTTATTATGATTGATGTTTCTAAGAAGGGTGCTAGTCAATAAGAACCTGGTGATAGATAATGTAGCTCACTTATGTACCAGTGTTTATGTTTCCATGTTTCTAAAGTCACTAGAATAGTAAGTTCTCCAAGCTTCTACTTGTGTAATTCATTAAGTATTCAACAAAAGTGATGTAATTTCAATGTATGTTAAGAAAGGGTCATTATAAAAATTAGTATATCAGATTTTGGGACAAGTTTACCAGATGCTAAAAAATATATGTATGTTTCACAACCACAAATCCTTATAAAAGAAAATTTAGGATGATTCCCGAACCATATCTCATATGGTGACATTAGTACTGCCTTATATGGAATATGATTAAGTAGGAATATATTCATTTCTAGATCATATCCCAATGATTTTATAAGAAGGATACAATAACTCATCATTTATCAGAATATGATTAACAGTATAAAATTTCTCCTCTTAGATACATCATTCCATTTTGGTGTTTCAGGAGGATTGAGTTGTGAAACAATTCAAAAATCTCTTATATTATTAATGAATTTTTGGATTAAATATTCATCACTCAAATTTTATTAGAGAATATTAATCATTTTTCTCAGTTGATTTTTTATTTAACTTTGAAACTTTTTAAACTTTTTAAAAGTTCCCAAATTTGTTTCTCACTAGAAACACATAAATATATCGAATAAAGTCATCAGTAATGGTTATGAACTAATTTAAACCATTGATTTCTTGAGTACTCATTGGTCTAAATACATCACCATGTACAATTTAAAATAGTCCACTAGCTCTTTCACCATTTCCACTAAAAGGTTCTTTGATCATTTTAGCAAATAAACTATATTTTAATCTGTCAAAAAATCATAATCAACTGAATCCAAAAACCCATCCTTATAAATTATTTGAATGTGTTTATCATTTATATATCCAATGTGTAAATTCCAAAGATAAGTGGGTTAGAGTAAACCTTAACCTATTTATTCTAAATATTATAGATATGATTTTCCATATCCATGATGTATAAAGATTTTACTATATTCCAAATTCCAAAACAACTATTCATATATATAGAATGACACTTTTTCTTAGTAGTGAATGAAAATCCCATCCTGTCTAAGCACAATACAGGAATAAAATTTCTATTTATGGTAATAAAATAATAATAGTTTTATAATTGAAGAACTAATAAACTAATTAAACTTATAATGATTCTCTTTTAGAATATATTTGAACCTTAGAAACCAATCTAGAATAGTTTTATGGCCATAAAATTAGATACCTCAAAATGATAGACATGATTCATGTCATAATCTACAATAAATACATGTCTATGGGTGAGTATCATGTTTTATATCTTTTCAACATGTAATTTTAAAAAAATTCTCCCACTAAAATAATAAACACATACATCATTACATTTAGTGGTCCAAGATAAATATTTCACTATGTTTTGGGTCGCTTTATCATTTTCCCCATCACTTAGCAATTTTAATAAGTGGTTATAAAAATTATATCAAATATAACTCTTGAATAGTTGAGTAGACAATACTTTTCCCAAAACTATCATATGGATGAACCAAAATATATTTCTTCCTCATCATAGTAATTTTAGGGCTTCCTATAAAAGTGTAACCTAAATACCATATTTTAATATGAGAACATATATTTACTAGGGTTACCCATATCTAGTATTCCTTATATAAGATAATCTATGGGAACCAAGATTTAGCATGACATACCCATTTGGATAATCTAGTTCTTGGTATTCCTTTTCTTTAGATGGAATCTTACACTTACTATTTGAGGGGTTTTCTTTTAAAATATTTCCAATTTAATATACATAATGCACATATTAAATCCATAAATATTATATATGATGAAATTTTTATTATATTATGTTTTATTCCTCTATATATTCATGTTTATAATTATTTAGTTTTTTGAATCCATATATCATCCACTAAATTAATATGTCCAAATCATACTAATGTGTAACTCTTCACACAAATCACCTAAATATAGAGTCCAAACATATTTACACATCTCAAAATCCATCATATTCATAAGGTATATGAAATTTTCATGTAAATTTTTGGCATTATATAAAATTATTCATCCCCTTATGAGTACACTTAGAAACATAGATAACCAACAACCACTTTTCTAGAATAAGGAATAAGTTTCCATGCTAGTGAGAATTCCAACTCAAATTCCATTTATCCAATGGTACTTTGCTTAAGATAGATTTCATTACCCTCATAAATCTAACACATAATATGTATATACTATATTAAATATCTAAATTCAAGCTAATAAATTAAATTACAAACTAAAGTCAAGGTATATAAAATCTAAATCTTATGTTGTCATACCTAGCATAAAATGAATACCATTTTTATAATAATAAATTTATTATATAAATTAAAGCATATATAATACTCACATTATATAAATATTTAATAAACTTTAATATTCAAAATAAATAAATTAATAAATAAATAAAAATTTATTTATTTAATCAACAAGAAATATCAATATTAAAATTTCACATTTAATTTAAGAATAAAAATACTCTATTTATAATGTCTAAAAATTATCCATTACAAAAGAATTATAAAATTTTGGTCAGAGTGAGTATCTCAAGAGGGGGGTTAATTGAGTACCCAATAATTTTTTTCGGTTAAAAAAGAGTTTAAATAAAATCCCCGAGTTTAATCAAAACAACCCATTTAATCAAAACTGCAGATCAATATTAGTTCCAAACTTATGAATATTTCTCAAAGAGTGATTAAGTCTCAGTAAAAAAATATTTATAAATTATTCTAACTATTGAAATTGAATTACTTAATAAATACCTTATATAAACACTAGTTAAGACTAACTATCAAAGTAGTGGTTTTGTTTACAGTTTGTGAAAAATTCGGTTTTAAAGATTAGAAAAAAAACAAAAAAACACATATAAGAATTAAAACAAGAGGTTTGGTCTCAAGTTGAGACTTAATCTCATACAATTGGAAATAAAACACTACTAATAAGATTATATAAATATAATCTTGATCTGAAACATGGATTGGGGGAACATACAATAGATACAAGCTGTCTGGACCACACAGAAACCTCTTCCAAAAAAATTGTGCATAAAAAATAGAGGTCACAAAAGGAACTCTTACAAAACACCATGGGTAAAAAAAGTAAATATAGTTAAGATGATATATTTAATCTTCCATTTATAATGTAGTATAAAATTTGTGTGTTCAATAAATATAGTTAAACACACACATGTCAAATGTAAATATAAAAAATAGAAAAAGCAAGTATAAAAATGTAGATAATGTATTGTTTCTCGATCAGACGTGCTCTAAAATATTGAGTCTCCTTATATGTGATGTGGGGAGGATCTAGAATAATCCCTCATAAAATATTATTAAAATATAGAATCATAATCATTGTATGTTCAAACTGTATGAAAGGAACTAGATGTTCGATGTGCTTCACACTTTCATAGTTGGTTGTAGGCAAGGATGCTTTGTGTAAATATCTTCCGTAAATTGAACACTTCATAATATGTTTAAAATTGGATAGAATGCATCACCCCATCACATGAGAGTGACATATTTAATTATATAGTGTTGCAGTATGAAGTGACTTCTTGAGGAACAATCATTTGGGTATTCTACATCCTTGTACACAGCTCGAACATTATTTAATGTTCCCAACAATAGTTTAAGATTAATTGTTAAAATAATCCTCATAATTAAATTCAATAATATATCCACTATAAATATTTAATTTAAGTAACCTAGAATAGTAATGGTGAGTCATTCTAGTGGTGACTCATGTTTGGTGGTGAGTCATTCCAATGGTGACTCAGGCTAGCGGTAAGTCATCTGATGGTAGGTTAGGTCGGGCAGTGACTTATGTTCAGTATTGACTCATCTTAGTGGTGACTATTCTTAAAAGGTGAATCATCTTCAATGGTGACTCATATTCAATTTTGAATCATCTTATGGTAAGGAATCTATAAATATAGATCCTTTCTGGAAGTAGGTAAAGTCTAGCGGTGACTCAATCTTCATGGTGACTCTTTTCCAATGGTGAGACATTCCTAGTGGTGAATCATATATAATGTCAAGTCTTTTCAACACTTAGACAAATTTTCTCTAAATTTTCTTATATTATAAAATGCTATCATAAAATATAAAACTCATTAAAAATACAATTAGTGTGATTTTTGATCATTGAAACAAGGATTTTCCAACAATATCCCCCTTTTAATGATAAAAAATCATGGAATTTTATAAATCATGTATAAAATAAACGTTAGTTTTAAAATAGATTTTCTTAAAATTTTAAAAATATAATGTAAGGATTGAAATAATATTTTAAAACCCAAAGGTATTAGAGATATTAATTAACAAATAGTATCAAATATATATAATAAAGAAGGTATTAAAGTTATATATTAAATACATATGGTATAAAAGGTATGGTAATAAGTAATATCATTAATAAAGGTATCAAAGATATGAAAAAGAATAACATTAATATAAAAATATAAAATAAATTCCATACTCATTCTCCCCCTTTTTTTATTATCATAGAATTAAAAATAAAAACTGAAAATTAAAAGATGTATAATATGAATAATAATAGAATTTTCATTGAAGGACAAAATTAATTTTGTGAAATCCAAAAAGATATATAAAAAAAGTTATACAAAAGTCCCCATCAAAAAAATAAATTCTAATCTCAATGCTTTTAATACAAGTTAGTTGTAATAATAGGTGTCTGACCCTTATAATAGGTATAGGGCATAAAAGTAGAGGCTTAGGGTGAGATAATTTTGGTGGAGGATATAGAGACTAAGGTAGAATGTGGAATCTCCCTAATGATTACGGGGTGAAGCTTCCGAAATGCATCCACTATAAGTAAAATCAAAGGCTAAAACTGAGAAAACATAGGTGAATTGGGATCTCGAGTAATAACTGGTTTGAAATACTCAAGAGTATAAGTTATAGGAGTTAGATGAAAAGTCACTGTAATTGACTCATTTTCTACCACTACAGTCCTAGACACGTGCAGAAAAGGATTCATTATATTGATGAAGTCCATGATGATTTGGCCTCATCACTCCATGGAACTAAATAAATCTTGCTTCTCCTTCATCAAAAACTGAAGAACAATTTTCACTTCTTTAAATTGATAGACCATCTCCTTGAAGGATATATAAATAGGTGGAAATACATGGTTCTTATTAATAAACTTTAAGTGATTCTCTAGGTAATTCTTAGTATAGATCAGGGATAGGTAATACTTAATTTCTTTTGTGATGGTTTCTATTTAATTTTTAATTTCATTCATATAGTCCCTTACCATATAATATACATGATCTTGGTTATGTATAATCTACCTTAAACTTTCCTAAGGAATATCGGAGACATTTTCTGGAAATATCTATAATATTCTCTCTAAAAACCGATCTGATAATCTCAATGTCCAAGGAAGGAGGTGTATCACTTGAAGTAGAATCCATAGAAGCCATATTCTCCATCCTATAAAAAATAGAATCCATACTACCAGTATAATAAGTTTGTTTACCCTCCATCATTAATCTCTTGGAATCCGTCTCACTGGAAATTCTTCTATTCTCAATTCCCATTTCTTGAATAAGATTCATCATATTGGAATGAATTTGTTGAATCACAAGCTCTAACAAAAGTCTAGAATTTTTCTTACTAATATTTGTGATTAAAATAGGTTTATTATTTATAATCATACCATAATCATAAGAAACCACTTCCCTAAAAGACTCCAAGTCATCCCTAGTAAAATTATCTATAGGCATAGGAGCAACAAATGTTGCAAGAAAGGGTGAAAAAGCTCTCTCAATGGTAGTATCCTAAATAGGCTCAGATCATGTAGGCACATCTAACTCAAATATTTATATCTCCTCTTTAGAATCAATCTATTCCACTATTTATCCCTTAGGATCCATCTCAAACTTGACCTAGAATAATAGTTCCAACATGATTTTCTATACTGCTATCATTATCTGAGTCAGGATAGTCTAGGACTAACCTCACATAACCTAGATATATATCTCATTACTCAAAATATGAGAATACATTCATGGAATAATGCATAAAATCCGATTCAAAAACTATAACTTCAAAAACCATATTCTCATCAACTAATTGATCATCAACTGAAGGCACAATAGATTCACCATCAGCATGATCTATATTTGTAGGACTAACTTTGTGGCGTAAAAAACATGGGGCTTCATCCCCCTTAAGTGATGCCTAAAAATAATCTCTAGAAACTATACAAATATCTTGAACTAATATCGGTATCTACTCATACCCTATAATAAATAGATATGTATAGAGAAGAAAAAAATTCCTGAGGCATTTCAATATCCTCAGCACCAATATGGCCATCAAGACCATCAAGATATGAACCGTCATCACTTCCATCACCATCACTATCTCCCTCATCTTTTTAATCACTATCTTCCTTATATTTTCCTTCTTCTTCATTTCTATCTCATTTTTTCCATTATCATCATCTTCTTCTTCTTATTCTATATTCTCACCATTTTCTTCATCACTTTCATTTTCACCATTTTCATTATCAGAAGATCTAGAAGAACTCTTGTACTATTCCTCTACCGAAACCTCAGTTTCTTTCTCCTTGATTCTTTCACTCAAAAGAGTCTCTCTAACAGGAAAAGATCCAAGAGGACTGGTTGGACTGAAAGTGATGGTAGGAGGGGTATTAGTAAATTCCATATCACTACCTTCGTCAATGTAAAACTATTGCTCCTTGTCACTAGATATAGAAGCCTCCTCCTCCTCCACTTCTTGTTCCTTATCAGAATACTCTACCACTTAATCTGGATCCAAGATAGAATCTATAATATTTTTTGGCCTTGTAGGGTGATCAATAAGATTTAACTCCTCATAAATCTTTCCAACATCATCAATCCATTTCCACTTCCATGGATTACAATTTATCTTCATTCTTTTTCAAATTACCTTGGTCAGACAAAAACTTCCATAATTTACTTCTTTTTATTCTTCCCCATAAACCAATACCTAGGCCTCCAGCATGGCCAAAATGAAATTAGGGTAAATTATAAAATTTAACCTGAAATATTCGTTACACATTTCCATCATATGAAACATCAAATATATACACAGTTTGATTTTATCTCCCCTCTTCATAATATACAATAGATAGACATCATGATGCATCATTGTACTAAAATCATTTTGGTCCAAGAATGTTCTGAGTAAACTTAAATAAAAAATAACACTCACCATCATGCTCAGTTGTAGATACTCTTCTCAAAGTCCCATCTCCAGTTAGCTTAGCTAATGGAATCCTCATCTTTAAATGAATCACTATCACTTGAAATTCATCCCTGATAATCATTTGAGACTCCTTCATGAGGTAATTTCATACATCTAGCTCAATGTCTTGAATAGATCACAACTTTCTATACATTTATCCTTATTCAAATCAAATCTTTGTATTCTTTAAAGATAAATTTGATATTATGATAAAATTAATGCACTAAACTTGAATAGAATATCCTATCATTGTTTGAGAGCCACTCTACACATACCTAATATTTGATTACTTATAGCACCAAATATCTAATCAACATGAACCATTCAACATTTACTTTCCTTTCAGGTACCAACGTATTCTTCACAATTTATGGGTTTTGTGACTCAATTATAGATATTCTTGATTATCCTTTCTACTTATTTAAAGAATGAAACTCATCTAGAGATGACACTTGAAATGACCCGAATAGTTATAAATAAAATTCCTCTTGCAATTTAATTAAATGAGTTATTATGTAATATGGATATAGAAAACACATACACATATTTGGTTTTATTATATCCTATCATATATAATTTAATTTCAAGCATCATTACCATTGATAATATAGACATTGGATAGTGGTCACGTTATTAGTATAATTTTTGGGTTTTAAAAAATCCAATTGACACACACAATGGAAGTGGTGACCTCAACCAGTTGAATCATACCTTATGAATACCATTTATCAAAGCTTCTAAGGGATATAGCATCACTGGGATTTTCCCTTGACCAAGAAAAATTTGATATCCAACAACTTAATCATGAGTTAATCCATTTATGGGATAATTTCAAGCTCATCGAGATCACGACCTAAACAATGTTCATTGAACCACTCCATGAAAGTCCCACCATCGCGCACCTTACCCCGAGGGAGTTCTCTAATGAATTTAAGGGATATGCATCAAGACCCTAGAAATATGAGTATCTAAATTATTTATTATAGAATAATGGATATATTTTCATTCTATTATTGTTATTTTAGAAATGTTTTTTTATATTGATTCAATAAAACACATATAGTATATTTCGTTAAAATTCAAATTCAGTTAGAAAATTTATTTTAATGAATTAATTGATTTTTGAAATAAATACTATTTTAATAAAATAAAATTAGTAAATAATTTTTATTAAAAATAAATGATTATATAATTTTTATGAATTCAAATGTAATTTTTATAAGGTTTGAAAAACTATTATTGTAAAAAACCCAGTATTTCTTAATAAATGTAGATTTTATTTTAAAAGTGAAAATTCACATATTTAGAAAATTATTTAGGTAAAATGAATATTATTTCTTGAATTATAATTTTAAAATAAACCAATGGTAATTTTTTCATAATTTTCTGAGATAGTTGAATTTTTTAGTAAAAATTAAATACAATATAAATATACTTTGTGTATTATGACATCATAATGACCCAAAAGTGATATAGTAAATTATATAAAATGTATCCAAGACCAAATAAAGTTTTTTATTATAAAATAATGTAGTTTTATGTTTATTTTATAAATCCATTATGAATCCTCTCAATCTTATAATATATTTTAAGGTTTTTAAATCATTAATTTAAGAGTGTGACTCACCTCCACATAAGCAGGAATATTATTTTATTAATTTTGTCCCTTTTAATTATAAAATAATTATAAACACTCCATGTTTCATAAATCATGTTAAAAATCATATGATGGTTTGTGGTTTTGGATATTTTATTATGTAGACTCTAAAACCTAAATAATAAAGAAATCCCCCTCTTTTCTTATATAAACTCAACCAATATCCCATTAATCTTCACTAAAACTACATTGAATATGTCCATAATCTACCCTCAACTCTATAGAGTCCTCCTAATTCACCCTCAAGCTCTTAATAATCCACTCCCAAGCATTTGGAGTCACACACTCAAATAAAGGATTTCTCTCTTCCCATTTTAATTCAAGAACCTATTTTATGTTATATCTCTCAATTTAAATTTTTTCATATTAGGATATGTTAATATATATCCCACTTACTATAAATTTAATTTTTATATGTTTATATACCCCTTTAACTCTCATTAATCTCTCTCATGAACCTTTATGTACACCCGTTACCATGTCAAAATTTAGTAAGGGATCCTCACCTTCTCTTCTTTGTTCAAGTTTCTTTATTATCTTATTCATTATATTTCAAATTACTAATGTTCAGATATTTATTTACATGTATTTATTAATTCCAATTTTATTTCAAAATGATGATATACCCATTTCTCTCTCACCAACAAATTTTATGAATGTTTAAGTGATGTCGTTATGCTGCTGAAATTTCAGTATGATTTTCCATGAAAAAACAATTGTGTAGTGAATACCATACCCATTTCCTATAAAGGGATTTCACCTTTATTCACTTATACTTATTTGAATTTTTAATTACATGAATTTATTCCAAACTCCTTTATTGTGGAATGAAATATGATGATGAATGAATCCATGTTGTATGATATATGTGACCCACTTAAGAATGGGAATGAAATGAAATCTATGGGTGAAAAAACAATTATAAAGTTCCCCAATACATTTAGTAATGTTTAATATCATGATACATAATGATAGGAAAGAGAGTGAACATAATTTATTTATGGTACTTTTTCCATAATGATGTCTGGGAATTCATCCTTGACCAATATTTATGATGTGATGTCTTAAGTTGTTACCACATTTTCCATGTTATTATTATCATACAATACCATGACTCGTTATTAATTTTCCTATTATTACCTATTTATATTCCTATTGTCTAACATGTATTACCTTATTCATGTTATTCCATGTTTATTCCCTTATTGGGATTTATATCTCGCCCATTTTTTATGTATGTCCCCAGGTTATCCTGTGTAATTTTAAAAGTCGTGGAATGTTAGAAGCATGTTAAGGATGTTTTCAATAATGTTGTTGCATCCCATGTTCTGTATTTTATGATATGTACCTAATTCCCAAATACACTATACTTATCTATCTTTCAGGTTGTACTATGTGTACTTTTATATAAAAAATCATTAATTGATGTGTAATAAATAATAGAGTTGTAATAGTTGGTATTAGAGGAAAAGTTTAGTTATTTTTAAGATTAGGATTAGAAAACACTATAAAAAGTCTTAGGTATAAGACTAAGTGTAAGAAAACATCCCAAAATTTTGGTAAGTATAGAGTAATAAGTTTATCAAAAATAATATCCCTTTATGGATACTATAAGTGGACATGGTTCTGGCATAGATGTACCTTGGGGTAACAACTCTGACAAGGTGTGTCGGACTTGACTCAGTGTAACATGGTACCCGATAATGAGCCTTACTACACACCTAATTTGACACTCCTAGAGGATATGATTTGGTAAATTCATAATATCACTATGAATTGGGATAAAAATACCCATAAGAGTATAATTTAGGAAATATATCATGGATAACATAGATCGAAGCCTAGGAATTCATAAGTTAATGAAGTACAAAGAATTTATAAGTTATCTCTTTAATGTCATTGGATTACCCTTTATGTGTTTAATAATTTAAAAATATTCAACCCAAATTTTCCCTTTATTCTATCCAATGTCTAGAAATAGGAGGAATCAGTTGAACAATCAATGTGATGGGTAATGTGATGACTACCCCAATGAGGTGCCCAACCCAATGGGAGCAAAAATCATGAACTTTATAAAGATACCCTTTTATATAAATCAGGTTATGAATACAAACCTGAATCAAGAGGAGTTCCCAAATCCCCCGAAGAGATAAAAATCCACAATCGAGAGCTTCATGTGGAAAAGACCTTCTAGTTTCAATGAATCTTCTGATCCCATAACTGTTGAATAATAGATCAACTCCATTGAAAAGATCTTCTCTATCATTCAATGGTCCAAAAAAGAGAAGGTTTTACTGGCTGTTTATCATATAGAGGGAGAAGTTGATCGATGGTGGACAGTGATCAACAATTAAAAGTATTAGGAAGAGGTCGAAGTGATGGAGTGGAAATAATTCTAGAAAATGATTTTCAATGAATATTTTCCTCACACTCTCCATCTTAAAATGGAAATGGATTTCCTTTCCATCAAGAAAAAATATGATGGATATATCAGGTCTTACAAGGAAAAATTCATGATATATCCATGATACACCTCCATATTTGTTGTTACCCACAAATTCAAGGTTGAAAACTTCTTTGGTGGGATAAAACTTGGTCTATGAAAATCCCTAGAGATCCGTGACTTTGATAGCTATGAATATTTTTTTTTGATGTTCCCTTAAAGTCAAAATGGAGATTGGATATTCTCAAGGGTATCACAGGGATAATAAGTGTAAAGTAGAGTTTAATTTTGGTAGTTTGATGGATAAATATAATAGTGATAAGAAATTTCAACATCGTACTTATCAAAGGTGAGGAAAAAGGAACCCTAAAAATTGACTAAGGGGAATAAGTAAATCCCTTATGTGAGGGAAGTAAGGTCACCTATCTAATGATTTATGATAGGAGAAACCCACTAATGCGATAAAGGAAAGGAATGCTCTAGTAAACCATCAGTGAAATTTTTATTATTTCAACTTCAAGGAACCATGAGATTTTTCAAAACAATGCACTAATGCAAGGGTTTTTGGAGATAACCAACAACCTCCATGGAAGAAAGGGTGATATTTTTCCATCAAAATCACCGAGGTGGATCCCAGAAATAAATTGGGGATAGATGTTATAGTTATTAATTCAATAATATTGAATTTATTTTTTGATTATGGTTATATGTATTCCTTAATATCTCAAAATATTAGTAGAAATGTTAAAATATCACCAAAAATCATGTAAGTTGAGTTTTCAGTGAAAACAAAAAATGGGGCAATTATTGCATCCAAAGTATATAATTATTCCCCTATCAAAAATTGTGGGAATAACTTCCCATAAAACCATTTCATACTCACTTTGGTGGAATTTTATATAATTATGGTCATGGATTGGATTTCTCTATATAGATCCAACATAAATTTTCATGACAAGGAAATACCTCTCCATATTGTGAATCGTCCTTCAATTATATACAAGTGAAAGGATGGGGATGAATCTTCTTTCACACAAAAATCTCAAGCATGGACATTATTTCCCTATGAGAAAACATATCTATCTCAAATGATTTATTTTAAGGAAAGAATCATCCTTAAATACATACTCCTTTTGAGGGAATATGCTGATGTGTTTCTTGAGATAATTTCCTGGTCTTCCTCCTAGCCTAGAGGTTGAATTTTCAATCTATCTTATAGCTGGGTGTTACCATTATCAAAGACTCTATATAGAATAGATGTTGTGGAACTTGAGAAGATGAAGAAAAAACTATAAGATAATCTGTATAAAGGGTTTATACACCCAAGTGCTTCACCATAGGGTGCACCAGTCCTCTTTGTC